>CM060951.1:83505318-84255318 GCA_030765055.1 Mantis religiosa
TTTCCTTCCTTCTTTCTTTCCTTCTTTCTTTCTTTCCTTCCTTCCTTCTTTCTTTCCTTCCTTCCTTCTTTCTTTCCTTCTTTCTTTCTTTCCTTCCTTCCTTCCTTCTTTCCTTCCTTCCTTCCTTCTTTCCTTCCTTCCTTCCTTCATTCCTTCCTTCTTTCCTTCTTTTCCTTCCTTCTTTCCTTCCTTCCTTCCTTCTTTCCTTCCTTCCTTCCTTCTTTCCTTCCTTCCTTCCTTCTTTCCTTCCTTCCTTCCTTCTTTCCTTCCTTCCTTCCTTCCTTCCTTCCTTCCTTCCTTCCTTCCTTCCTTCCTTCCTTCCTTCCTTCCTTCCTTCTTTCCTTCCTTCCTTCCTTCTTTCCTTCCTTCCTTCCTTCTTTCCTTCCTTCCTTCCTTCTTTCCTTCCTTCCTTCCTTCTTTCCTTCCTTCCTTCCTTCTTTCCTTCCTTCCTTCCTTCTTTCCTTCCTTCCTTCCTTCTTTCCTTCCTTCCTTCCTTCTTTCCTTCCTTCCTTCCTTCTTTCCTTCCTTCCTTCCTTCTTTCCTTCCTTCCTTCCTTCTTTCCTTCCTTCCTTCCTTCTTTCCTTCTTTCCTTCTTTCCTTCTTTCCTTCCTTCCTTCTTTCTTTCCTTCCTTCCTTCTTTCCTTCCTTCTTTCCTTCCTTCCTTCCTTCTTTCCTTCTTTCCTTCTTTCCTTCTTTCCTTCCTTCCTTCCTTCCTTCTTTCCTTCCTTCTTTCCTTCCTTCTTTCCTTCCTTCTTTCCTTCCTTCTTCCTTCTTCTTCCTCTTTGCCTCTTTCCTTCCTTCTTTCTCTCTTCCTTTCTCTCTTTTTTGACAACCTACCTTTACTCTTCCTCATAATTTTGATCTTTCTCAAAATAGTCTCCTATGAATGCAATGCACTTGTCCCAGCGTTTCTGCCATTCTTCAAAGGCATGATGGAAACAATATTTTGAGAGATCCTTCAAAATTGCCTCCGCAGCCTTCACCGCTGCTTCTGATGATAGATAAAGCCTCCTACGAGGGCGTTTCTTCCAGTTAGGGAATAGAAAAGTCACATGGGGCTAAATCCGGACTATAGGAAGGTTGAGGGATGTACTTCACGTTGAATTTTGCAAGATATTCAGCAACAACATTGGCATTATGCAGCCGCACATTATCGTGGTGCAGCATCCAGCCTGCTTCACGGAAATGTGGTCTTTTGCGACTGATATGGACTTGCAATGTTTTCAGGACATCACTGTAGTATTGTCCAGTTAGTGATGTGTGTGGAAGTACAACAGGGTGATAAACCATCCCATGAATATCAAAGAATAAGATGACCATAACTTTCCCAGCAGAAGCAAACACCTTTTTTGGAGGTGGGGGTTTGCTGATGGAGGAGATTTCTACACTGAGCTTTGCTGTTTGCTCTCAGTATCAAAATGATGTAGGCAAGTTTCATCAGCAGTGATTACGTTTGAGGGAAACTCCGAAAGTTCCTCTAACATCAACTTTAACTGCCTGTTGCTTCCATTGAAGCGGTAGGCGATACTGAATATGTCTGAACTTGCCTGGTTCTCACAGGCGGGAACCAGGAATATCAACAATGAAACTACTACGGCATGTTTGTTTCGCATTAAGCTAACAGAATGTAATAAGATTGCGTTTTAATGCGAAAAATTATGATCATTCTTTATTGAACAGCCCTCGTATGTAATGTGTTTCCCTTCTGTCTATGCCCGTAGAATGCTGTAGTTCCTTCACGTCATCTCTTCCTGCTCGTTGGGGTGGGGACTATAACCACAATGTTACTATGCAGGCCGCACTTCGGCAGTGGTGCCCCTCTGTTGTGTAGCCTATAACTAAAGTCCGGAGGCATGTGCGTTTTTTTCCATAGTTATTCTGCACATAAACTGTACTTAATCGGTCGCGTATGGACGTAACTGCAGTAAGGTATAGCCTCATCATGACAACTTCCTCACTGCAAGAGGAAACAAAACAGTCGCGTTATACCGCACTTGACCTTGCGTCTGAATATATTTGAAAGGTAATGCTTCACAAGTGCGCAGATTACAAAACAGTCGCGCTGCACTGTTCCTTGACCTTGCGTCTAAATACACTTGAAAGGCAATGTTCTATAAGTGCACAGTGTACTACGTTACGTTGTGTTCGACTACTGCATATTTGATGGTTGTGCTGTACATCTGACGTCATTCATACTCTCTGTCCAGCTAACTTGTATCGCATCCGGTCTTTACCTACATCCTTATACAAGTGTACTATAAAACTTGACATGTATAATGGATTTGTAGTAATTAATACTGGAACAATACAAAAAAATAATTATCTCCTGTGACATTCACACAACTTTCGTCTATCCACTATTGTTAATTTTTATATAACTTTCACTCTATTCTCATGAAAGGTTATGATATCTACTTACTCTTAATCAAGATAAATGCGGAACTTGTTGTCAATACACCTTTTATTTTATATAAAAGGGAGGGGAACAGAATTGACAGATGTTTAAATGTGGACAGCTATCTGTACTTGAAATGTCATTCTTTTCGAAACTTTCCGAGAGGGAACTGAATGATAACAGTATTTTAGACATATTGGAAAATGTATATTTATGTCACTAAAATGGATTATGACTCCTATTCTTTGCAACAGCAAAAAGCTATTTGAAAGAAATGTAAATTTTATTTAAAGGAGTCTGTAGTTTCTCTTAAGTTAGCACCTAAAAAGAGAAAAAGAGAAGAAACGGTCTATGCCACTTTCTTTAAAAGTGAAGATGACTTAAACTAAGAATGGAATGTTAACTACAATCGTTACACTAAATTCGTCATCGTCATCATCATCATCATCATCATCATCATCACGGTATAAGCCTTGTGGCCCGTTCCGACTTCAAGGAAATTGATCGGACCATCTCATTCGTGGCCTGCCAACATTTCTTCTACCTACAGGTTTATACCTACAGGTATAATATTTGTGGTGTACGGTCTTCGGTCATTCTCTGCACATGATCTTGCCATTTTTGATGATTGTTTCATTTAGACTCTGAATTTCCGATTATCTTCTAATATCCTCGTTTCTTTTCTTGTCTATGAGTGTATAACCTGCCACCTGTCTCAGAAATTTCATCTCAGCAGCCTCCACGTTCTTCTGTTGTGAGATAGTCAAGACCCAGTTTTCACACCCATAAAGCAGGGTTGGGATCGCCATTATTTTATACAGTTTTAACAAAGTTTTCGATTACAACTTTTAAAAGTTATTTTTATTGTGCCACATATTGTTTGTAATTTATTTTGTTTTGTACATCTCTATTACTGGTATATGACACAATATAGCCAAGATAATTAAAATAACTTTGTTGTTGTATGGGTTTATCATTTATGCAAATTTTTGCTCTCAAATGGTTCGTTCCTATAAAAGCTATTATTTTTGTTTTTTTTTCATATGAAATATGAAGATTATATTCTCTTGTATTATTATTTAATTCATGTATGGATCTTTGTAAGTTATCTTCCGCTTCCGCAATTAAATTATAGTCATCAGCAAACAGCAATGTGTCAACATCTCTCCCCTTTATTTTAAAATGTGTTCTGAGCATAGTTTGCCATCGTACAACTGCGTCATTTATATATATATATATATATATATATATATATATATATATATATATATATATATATATATATATATATATATATTAATATATATAATATTAAGTAGGGTAGGTGACAATGGACACCCCTGTCTTAGTCCTAAATTAATCACTACAAGGTTATGTTTTTCTATGGATTTCTTCAATTTAAATTTTGTATTTATATACATACTTTGTACTGTTCCTACTAAATACTGAGGAAATAATTTTAATTTATTTTAATCATTAATCATTAATTTTAATGAATTTAATTTTAATTTTTTAAATCATTTTAATCATTATTTCCAATATCAGATTTCTTTTTACTTTATCAAAAGCTTTTACATAGTCTATAAAAGCTATTAGAGTTGGTAGATTATATTCTCGTCGTTTCTCCATAATCTGTGTTATTGTGAAAATACAATCATTGCAGGAACGCCCTTTTCTAAATCCATTTTGTGAATCATTCAGTTTAGTTTCTGAGATTGGAGCAATTCTTTGTGTTATGATTTTTGTAACCTAAGTTCAAAAGATTGATTCCTCTATAATTGACACATTCAGTTCGGTCCCCCTTTTAAAAATCGGACATATCAACACAATATTCCACTCCTCTGGTAAATGCTCATTTTTTCAACATATATTGATGAAATTCAAAAGATGAAGATGACTTAAACTAAGAATGGAATGTTAACTGCAATCGTTACACTAAATTAAGAAATATAAAATATCAAAGTGCTTACCATATTAGTAGTACCTATTGGTGGGGTTTTCTTTAAAACTTTTACTATGGCACCCTGGGGAGCTGCAATCTTTTAAGTGAGTTTTTAGACCATTTGCTTAGCTATCTCTCTTCCTCTGAACCCCCCTCTCATTCACACTGAACGCTTTTTAATTTTTTTAAACTTTTTAAAATCTTATTTTATTTATTATCCTTTTTAACTCAGGAGGTAGCAAAATCGTGTATATCTCTTGAAATCTTGGTGAACAATTTCTGTAGAGTAGCCACTCTCTCTACTTGTTGTAGACACGTAATAGGCGGTGTACATCATAGCATTGAGCCTTAAACCCTTCTCGGTTCATGAAGGCTTAGGGTGTACACAAAGGCTTCCGGGTGATTGCTCACCAAACTTTCAATTATCTTTAGTATTATGTCCTTTCTGTTGTTAATATGGAAGAACGATTTGGCACAGTGTGGAAGCAAATTATGAAATCTGCTGCCGGCAATTTGCCCCAACTTCCCCTATATGTGTTGAGGTTTCTGATACCGGAGAGGCCGCTCTACCATGAGGTTTTGGGATAGTAAATCCATAGATAAGTATAGGTAACGCCCGAAAATAGCTGCAATTTTAGCCTTTTACTGCTTAGATAGCAGACTATTATATTTACTAACATTCTGTGGTAGGTTTGTGTATCTCTAAGCTGCAAATGGTAACAAACAACGCGAAAATCTGAATGCACTGGCCTGGTGGAATTATTCCATGAATAACAAGTGAAATTACTTTCCAGAGGCTGAATGTATCCGCAGCGATCAATTGTAATGCTGCAGAGGGTTCTGGCACCTGTTAACAGGCGTCATTCCAACAAAATTAATGCAAGTAACGTATAGTGTTTGATTTTAATACGCTGCACGTGAGATTGCAACGCACTAAATTGGGTTATTTCTGTATTCTAACTGCAACACAAGCTTCAAATATTGGAATATAACTGTCTCTGTCTGGAAGTAAGCAGAGGAAACGTGGAGGAAAAATATGTTGGAACACTCACACTGCATTCTCTTTCCATTATAAGTCCACACAATTTCTTATAAATCACCGTTCTCGTACTAAGCGACGCCTTTGTACACACAAATCTGTGAGAGATGCTCACCTCGCATTAGGTGACAGAACGAGATGCTGTCGCTGACATTCGGGAGGTCACGGGTTCGATACCGACTTGAGTTTTGTTTATCCTTGACACTTAAAGTTTTGATTCCTTATTTCCGTTCTTTCCCATGTTCTATCTCGTAGTGTGAGCCGGACAGATGTAGCAGATGCGTGCGCACTGTAAAGAATACTCCACGTGGATACTAGAGGGCTACCAAATTGAGTTGTTCGTTCTCTTTGTGTGCTCCAGCAGTGGGATGGATTATTGGGTTTGGAAATGCTACGGACTTCCGCAGGTCTCTGTTTGCTAAAAACGTCTATGATAAATAAAATGAAGGGATAATTGGTGACAGATATTTTTGAAGGAAATATTGCAGGCCTACAGGTCGCGTAGTGGTTCTTGAACACCGACATATTTAATTGAAAGCTTTGATACAAGTCTCTTACCTGATTTCCCTGGCCTTCAATGACAGTGAGCTTTCACTGCGATGAGCTCACCCTCCGAAGTATGACTGGATTGTTTATTTCATGCGTCGCTACTCAGGGAAGTCGTACAGTCTCCAACAAATTAAATACTATAGTTTCAGAAATCTTTTTCACTTTCACACAGCTTAACACGGAGTTAAACAATTTTGCCTATCATATTTTAATTCCACTGCGCTTGACATATCTTCATCCCGTTCCTTCATTACCCCCCGATCATTCTTCATCATCACTGTCATCTTCGTCGGTGTTTCCATCCCATTGTCTTCAGTTATAATTCTTCCAATTTTATCTTCCGCTAGTGCATCTTTTTCCTAATACTCCTGTTTCCTTTTACCCACATGAAGAACAACCCTTTTCCATTCCATTTGTGCAATTTAGTCAAATCATTGACAGTACAACATTTCGTCTACAACTTTAAAGATTACATTTATGTAAGCTACTCATTGTTTGGCATCTATCCATATTAATTCTATAGGATTCAGATCTGGACGTTACGGAGGAAGCCATAAAGTTTCATGGTTATATTTGATTTTGTAACCAAAAAAGCCTATATCTTCTTAAAGAACTTGACGTTGGAAGCTTATCTACTTGTGTATTATGCTAAATGGCATTATTTGTTGCTAGCACCGAGTTGGGGGTAAATTTGGAATGAACATTGTGCGTAAACATTTAAAATAATTTTCAATATTCATTTCTTTATGAACCATTAATATGCGTATGACTGTCACAGTACTTCACTGTCTACTGTACTCGGGGGTGGCAGATGATTCATACGGCATATTGCATCAAGTAGCAGGAGTGGTAATTTCGCTGAGGAGTTGGAAGGAGAAAGAAGAGACAGGGGCTCACTGACTGTTCTATAGGTGACGTGACTGTTGTCTATGGGTGATTGTTCTATGCAGTGTTGTAGAACCATTGCGCAAGCTATAAATTTAGAAAACTTCCTCGTTATTTTCGACTTATGAGGGAGCCAAAGAAAACCCCAATAATGAAGGTTGATCTCAGTGGAATTTGAACTGCGGACGTGTTCTTCGTCAGTAGAAGCTGTACTTGTACATAAATCAAAATAAAAGAGGTATTTTTAGAAGGGAAAAAGGTGGTCGCCTCCTAAAAGTGAGTAATTCCCGTAAAATGTCGAAGTGCGCACACAATAAGTTAAGGATAAAGAAGTAAATATTTTGTCGTTTACAGCCAAAACTTAAACAACTCTGTGATCTCATTTTTCTTGTTGTTCTTGTTCTTATTAGACCTTGCTAATGAACGAATCTCAAGTCATTAAACTTTCTTACTTGATATGGTATGTACAGGATGTAAAATAGGAAATCACTTCCGTCTGTAGGGAGTATATGAATGTCCTTAACATAACTTTAACCATCCCTCACCCAAGGAAGAGGAAGTTACACCAGATACACTCGTTTTGAAATATGAATCAAAAGAGGCATGTTTAGAAATATTTGTGTATGCATGCTCGTGTGCGTATTCATGTGTATATGAACACAACTTGAAATCAAAACCTAGTTTAAATATCAAAGTTAAAACTGAAGTTCAGCATCTTCCAAGAATATGGCAAGGAATTTTCAAGGAATCACCGTAAACCAACCTAACCTTTACTTCGAAACATTTTTGAAATTTTATTTTATTAAAATTAGGTTTTTTTTTATTTTGGTGATTACCATATGTTTGAGTTATATGAGTATTACTTAAATGTTTTCGGAATATCCTCAGAACTCCTCTGCCCCTGAATACACCTTGCACATACTGATAAACCTAAAAGACAGATTAAAAATCAGACTTGACATTAAATTTTTGTATGGAGTGATATTACTTATGGTTTAAATTTTTCAAAACTTATCCGCTTCTCGAATGGGAAGCCATTCTTTTTATATTTGCTCTTTGGTGTGCAAAGAGAATGGAACATCTAAGCCAACTCAAAGTGATCAGCTCTTGAAATATCTGACTGTCGCTTAAGGATACTGTGTACATTTACTCCGATTCTACCTTTAAGGGAGTATTCAATTAGACAATTTCTACGACTTTAATTCTCGATTAACATGAAATAGAAGTAGAAACGCTTTTTAGGAATATTTTACACATTAAGTCTTAAGGGTGCACACATTAGTTTGTTCATGTATATAAATCTTTGTAGAAGGTGGCTAGTGTAATACAAAATGCTATGCATATACAAGTATGATGTAATATAATGCTTATACATCTATATCTAATCATATACTATGTGTTTGTCTAAGGGATTACATTTTAATAATACTGAAGTATGTTAAATAACACTGTTTTAAATGTCGCATCGGGCGTGCGGAGCCTCGGCCTCGTTATATCCCTTGCTGCGGTCTGTGATGCCGACTCCCCTTGAGTTTCTTCTTGGGTTTAGGCCTTCCTGTTGTGCTTTATGCGTGCGATGTCTGGGGCATGGCCGCAGGCTCTAACTTGCTACTACTTCAACGTGTGGAAAATAGGTGCCCTAGGGTTATCTATTCTGTACACCGAGGATTTCCTGTGAGTTCTCCACCAGCCTCATCTCTCCACTATGTGGAAGATGAAATTAGGCACCGGGCCACCAAATTCTTCGAGAAATTACCAGCACATCAGAGCGCCCTTGTTAGATCTCTTGGGAACTATACTCCTAGAGAACGCCGCTTCAAGGGTACCGGCACCCCCGCATGTCTTGTGGGCCATACCGATAACACTAAGGCCACCTCACCAGCCTTAACAAAATTTACACACCCAAGTTATTTGCCTGAACTAACAAAATTAAATCTTCCTTTTCAATACATTAACTATATTCCTCCAGCGGTGCACGAGGGCCATTTTACCCGATTTCACAACCGTTAAATTAGCCCGCCTCGGTAACTAAGATGGTAGCGTGTCTGCCTCACGTTCAAGAGGTCTCGAGTTCGAATCTCAGTCAGGGTGAGTTACCTGGATAAGGGGTTTTCCGGGGTTTTCCCTTATCCTTAAAGACGAATGTCAGGTAGCTCTAAGCTCAATGGACCCCGGACTCACTTGTGCATCATTTCACCAATATCATTCATCGTCCGATTTGACTTAATGTTGGAGGACGTAAATTACAAAAACAAACAAAAACAAACAACCGTTAAGGAGCTATTCAGGTAACTCTTTTCTCACCTACCACCTAAATGTAATCTGCCATCAGAAAACACTCGCATCCCAGCCACTTCGTGGTTAAGCCCTATACAGGGCAGGTACACGTATTAACCATCCTCGGGCTGTTCCTAAGCCTGCCAGCTTGCGACGGAAGGACGGACGGACTGACGGATGGACGGATACTTGAGGAGCATTAAATGGAATAGTTCTAAAAAAAGTGTTAAGGAACGTAGCTCAATAGCCAGGTTTTCAACGTTACATACTGATTAATTAATTAAGTTTACATTTGTTATCTCTATGTAAATAAACCTAACGCGTTCAAGGATTTGGCGTGAGCGTGATTGGGTGTTCTACAGCCAGCTTTGCTCCTAAATAAACTCTGCGCCTAAAGCATGGGTAACACTTACTTTATGGAAGATGCTGGAAATGTCATTCACCCTCGGCTAAATAAGCATCATGTCGGTAGAAAACATTCTGATGCACCCGATTAAGTTGGGGCAATATAATGTTTCCAATTGCATTTCCAATATTTTGTTTTACGAGGGCTGTTCAATAAAGAATGATTACAATATTTTTTTCTGAAAACGTAACTTTACTTATCCTTACAATTTTGATGGCTATTCTCAAAATAGTCTCCACAGAAGGCTATTTACTTTCCCAGCGTTTCTGCCAGTCTTCAAGGACATGATGGAAACCATTTTTGGGAGATCATTCAAAATCGCCTCCGCAGTCTTCACCACTGCTTCCGATGATGGATAATGCCTCCCACGAAGGCGTTTCTTCAAGTTAGAGAATAGAAAAAAGTCACACGGGACTAAATCCGGACTATAGAGAGGGTGAGGGATGCACTTCCTGTTGATTTTTGTAAGATATTCAGCAACAAAATTGGCAATATGTGGCCGCGCATTAATCGTGGTGCATCATCCAGCCTGCTTCATGGAAATGTGGTCTTTTGCGCTTAATATGGACTTGCAATTTTTTCTGGACAGCCCTGTAGTATTGTCCAGTTACTGATGTGTGCCCAGGTACAACATGGTGATAAAGCATTCCATAAATATCAAAGAATGAGATGACCATAACTTTCCCAGCAGATGCAACCACTTTTGCTTTTTTTGGGGTTGGTGATGAAGTAAATTTCCACTCTGAGCTTTGCTGTTTGCCCTCAGGATCAAAATGATGTAGCCAAGTTTCATCAGCAGTGATTACGCTTGAAAGAAACTTTGGAAATTCCTCTGACATCAACTTTAACTACATGTTACCTCCATCGCAGCGGTAGGCGATACTGAACACGTCTGAACTTACCTGGTTCTCACAGGCGGGAACCAGGAGTACCAACAATGAAACTACTACGGCGTGTTTGTGTCACATTAAGCTAACAGAATATAATGTGGTTGAATTTTAGTGCGAAAAATTATGACCATTCTTTATAGAACAGCCCTCGTAGTTCTTCTAATCTATGAGGATTTGCCTAGTAAACATAGTCTTTGAGGTTACCTCCCACAGGTAAAACGCACACTATCACATCGGGGGAGTGAAAAGACCATACACCAACACTAATTAATCTATTTTCAAACACTTCCATAATTTCATTCATGGACTCCTCTACTGTATGGACAGTAGCAGAATCTTGTTGAAATCACCCATATGATTTCTCTTGTTTTGTCAGTTCATGGTAAAATGGGATCAAAATATAATTTCGGTACCTCTCTGCATTTACAGTCTGCTGCTTGTAGAATATTGGACCGATTACGCGTCTAGCGCTGACAGCACACCAAACTCCACTTTCCGATCACAATGAAGGATGTCTTGAACGCCATGTAGATTTTCAAAAGCCCGGTACCTCTCTAGAAGATAGCGAAAATAATTGTAATACACGTACATATGTTTTAATATTAAGACCTTTTCTAGGTCTTTCGCTGTAGGTTATTAAAAGTTGTATAAGCAATTATGTTAATTAACACATATAATGTAAACAAATCTTTCCTTATGAGGAAGATAAATAGGAGTGTTGACACGACCACTGAACTAAAACCACGCCTCGTCGGAAAAGAGCAGAAGCTGTGGGTCAATTAAACCGTCGTTCACAATAGTGCATTCCTGATACTGGGTCGCCTTGTTTTTCGCCATGGAAACTTGTACACTTACAGGTGTTTAGTTTTAATGGTTTAGCTTCTCTATGTGAGGAAGACTCGAAATTCTCACTTGAGTTAATTTAGGGATGAATTTGATTGGTGAACATTCAAAACAAGCGCATATGTCATTAACTTTTCCTGTGTTAAAACTGTATGCTTGTGCTTTGGTTTTGTTTGTCACATGACCAGTAGTTTCGAATTTCTTGACATCTCGTGAATTGTAAATCTGGATGGAGGCCGTTCACCAGGGAACGTTTGAATATACTCTGAATTATTGGTGATTCCAGAATGGCTTTCACAAACTGAAATGCGTTGCTCTAACCTGTTTCATATAACCTTGTCCAACTGACATGTGTCACTCCACGTGCAGCTACCTTCCCCCTCACTCTCATTGGCTAATGCTTTCGCGCCATAGGCCATGCCTTCCCGTCACATTTAAACCTGTAGTAAACATCATAATAATTGCCAGGAAGATAAATAAAATCATACAAACAAGGATATGAAGGTACGTAAAAATACAAGTTTATAATGAACTGAGCAAGTTGAAACTGAATGAATGGGCAACGAAACTGAAACAATTGTATAATGAAAGGCCTTTGGCCTTTTGTACTGAGATTTTTGAAACCAGCACAAATACCTTACAAAAATACCTGTCTTTCAGTCTTAAAAGTCGTGTCACGCCTAACATTTCGTGTGTCCTTCATTCACCCAAGTCTCCTCAAGGTAGTATATTTTGCGACTAGTATCTCGGTAGTCTGATTGTCCTTAAATAACGTCTTTGCCACACAGTAATATCACCTCTGTCTGTTGACAAATTTTTCTTGCCCCTTTTATCATTCACATACCCCAGCTTATAAGCAATATATACAGACTAGATCTGCTGAAATTTGTAAATCTGCATCCTCATTTACAGCAGAAAGCATTTTATTTATGTTAGGGAGTTCGTTTCTAAAGAAAAGGCTATGCACATCAAGAACTCATCGCATTCTCCGGGCACGCGCTTTTGTTTATTCCTGTTTTTGCCTGGAGTGGTACTGTCAATTTCAGGTCGCGATATTCCTACGGGTCTAACACACCTGTAAGTTCAGAGCTTAACTGTTCGACTTCTCTCACTAACAAAGACGGTTCTTCTCTGTGAGTGCATTAAACACATGCGCCACAGTTCTTTTTTCGCCACTTTGTAAAGGTTTTCCCTTGCGAAGCTTCAGCGAAAAACTACCGGTAGACTCTGTCATTATACGTATAATAAGTATACGCGCAATAAACGACCAATAAAATAATTTAGCTCTCGTACTCGGCACAGCACACCTTAGAATGGCAATATATGGCTAATACAGTTCAAAACAAGGTCAGTGATAAAAGTCACATAAAAATGTCAGCACTACCGCTAAAACACGTGCTATCGTGTCATCTGAAAAGCGGGTTTGAAAACAAAGGAACCACCTCTTAACTTCATTTGAGAATTAACATGTATTTCAGATAAATCAACTCTGTTGCGTAATATATTTAATCCAAGCAGTTACGAAAATATAAATTTGACAATTCTTTTCCAACAAAGATATGTCGCAATGTTAAATAAGAAACTAATTTTTGCCGCGCAAAGTCTATACACAACAGCAGCCAATGAGAGGTGATTAGGTCACGTGACTGCTAAGAGATACGGGGCAAGCTTATGTGAAACAAGAATTAGAATCAAGCGTCTGTTCCTGTTAGTGGCCGGACAATACTGCCCAGCGGAGCGCTCAACGGTAATCTATGGGGGGAGCGGGTATTCAGCAAGGTTGCGGAGAGGTGAAACGTCGTGTGCTCCATTGGGCTTTAAATGAAGAACCCTGTATATATAGAATTAAATTTTATGAAGGACATATTACCGTTTATTTCAGAAGTGCCATTTTGTACAAATACTTGTAAATTTTCTAAACTAAAATCGTGGCTTAATTTTGTGGGGCAAATTGAATAAACGTCTACCTAAGGAAATAAATGGAAAAACTATCGAGGTTTTGTCATCAATTAAAAAGACCGTATATCATGAAGCTCTTACATATTTCTAATCTTAAGGATGCAGGGAAACAATGACAAATATGAATGGCGTTTTCATGTTTCGTGATTTGTCAAATAGAGCAGTAATAATTTTGCTACTATGATAGTAATTGAAAATAAGTTGTGTTCCTTGCAATTATTTACAATGTAGTGAGTATAGGTCGGAGGAATGAGCGCTCGCATGCGATACAAGTTAGCTGTATGCAGAGTATGAATGACGTCAGATGTACAGCACGACCATCAAATGTGTAAACAACTGGCACTACGCTACTGCAATACTGTAACTAGAAACTGTATTAATTACTATATCTGGTATTGCATGAGCTATCTGTAAACCTACAGTTCATATCCGACAACTCTGCAGTATTGCCAGAAGCTCTTCAACAATTAGAAAAATCAGGTTTGGGGATGTCCAAGAGTATAAGCATAGTATAAGACTTAGTTAATAGGATACCTCTTGTGCCAGGTTTTGAAAAAGTAAAGGCTAAGTTCCAGAACGTTGTAAACAGAAGTAGTAGTTATCAGTCTGTGTTAAAATTTGAAAATTAGTAAGTAGGAAAAGATGCCAGACGACATAGAGAATTCTTTACATTTCCATTTCTGACATCCTCTAATGTCGAAAGAAGCTTTTCGTTGTTTAAAATTTCTTCAATAATGGGAGTTCAAGTTTCACATTTAACAATATAAGAATGTACATTATAACCTAGTGTAATGCAATCTGTGACGACATTATGGTTAATAAATTGTAGCATGAATAAGTGCCATTTCAGAGTGCATATTTTATGGTGGTTGTAAGTTGCGCTGCATTGAGGCGATTGTCATATTCAGGCTGTACCTACTTGCAGTTGTTTATATGCGCCAGCGATAAGAATACAGTCCATGTGCAACATACATATGGAAAAACGCACAAGCCTCCGGCCTTTAGTGAACAATTAATGAACATAATTTTCATATCCTTCAAATTTATAATGGGTTGAATAGTTTACAAATTGGTTTCTCTTATTTTCACGAGTAATAGTAATGAACACAACCTAAATTAAGAATAAGTTAAATCAAATTTTGAAGTATATAGAACCTCTAGGCCAATGTGGACTATGTAAATTCCATGTATATATTTAAATAACCGATCAATATAAAATGTTATATCACTCGGAGTTCTTCATTCCACACCTATTATCATGTTCGTCTCATCACTTAAATAGATATGTTTTTCAATCGCCCATTAGTAATGACCTAAATTGAATAGCATTCTGACGAAATATCGTTTCCTGTATCAATTTTGATAACGTGTCAATAATTGTGCAATTCGCTGCATATGTAGCCCATTATAGAGGTTACACCAAAACATGGGTGATTTTATTATGCACAGCAGAGAACTTGTTGCAGTGAATGCCAAGATCTTTCCTCAGCCTTTGTTTGTTTGTTTCTTTGAATGTTTCTTTCTTTGTTTGTTTGCTTGTTTCTTTCTTTCTTTCTTTCCTTCTTTCTTTCATTCTCTCTTTCTTTTTTCTCTTTTTGTTTCTTTCTCTCTTTTTTTCTTTCTCTCTTTGTTTCTTTCTCTGTTTGTTTGTTTCTCTGTTTGTTTGTTTGTTTTTTCTTTGTTTCTCTCTTCATATCCCTGCTCCTTTACGTGTCTCCACCCCTCTCTCTTCCTCTACCCCATGCTGTCTATCTTCTATTTCTGTGCAAGGTACATATGTTGTAAAGTTTCGAAAACCTGTAAATAATTGTGTTATCCGTGGTATTAATAACAATTGAAACATAACTGAAAGCTTTAACAGCATGAAACCTATTCTCTTCCCTTATTTTCCGTTGAAATGATAACTTTTCCATAGTAAATATTTTAGTTAAACAATAATACTAAGGAAATAAATTCTTAAGTATTAATTTATAGGACCTTCCTAATTAACAAGGGATACGGAACTCACGTCTGCTCTGTTCTGACACCACTTGGCAATAAGTTACCTATTTAGTATTTCTGTTTCCTCTTTTTCTGTGTAACTACTCGAATCAACTACATTTCCTCTTCCTACTCCTCCTCATGGAATGTTAAGATTCCATGTGATGTATTTTCGAATAATAAATTTAACAACAGTCGATTTAATTAAGACAAGACAGGGCACATCCAATCAAGCAGTCAAAGATATTTAACCAGCAGTTTTTACTTTTTGTGTAACACATGTGCACCCAACAATTATTTATACAAAATCTGAAATAATCAGAAAAGTTATCATTATAATTACGCTGTAGAGACGTTGAAAAGTTAAAAATTATTGAAAATACGAATATGTATGAATCTAATTCAGCCTAACACTTCAATTGCACTAATTAGCAATGTTGGATGAATATAATTAAAAAAGTGAATGCGACTATAGACATTTCTGTTACTCTTTCCGAGTATCAGTAGACAAATGTGAATGAGGGGATTGCAATTCGGTAACTGGATGCGAATAGTGAGATAGTGATGTAAATGTTATCCCAAAAAATCTCCTGTCGATATTTCACGTACCCATGATGATGATGATGATGATGATGATGATGATGATAATGATACAAAATTTTTCTAAACATCGAAAATGAACTTCATTAAATACAAATTTGGTGCTTAACATTGGGTTTGAAGAAAACTCCCTCGCCCCAAAGCGCCTTTGGCGTAAAAAATATTCCGAATTTTTTTATTTTCTGAAAAATGACAAAGATAGTACATATATTAAATATGTGGTATTTTAATCAATGTCATTAGAAATACAATAGACGTCTTTAATTTTCTGGTAACACCCTTGAAATCCTCTTATATTGTATCACATTAAATATTAAAGGGTACAACAACTAGGGTACTACAAAAATTAATCTCGTTAAAGAAGAAAATGTATCTATGTTTCTTTCTTTGTTTCTTTGTTTCATTGTTTGTTTGTTTGTTTCTTTGTTTCTTTCTTTGTTTCTTTGTTTGTTTCTTTGTTTCTTTGTTTCTTTCTTTGTTTCTTTGTTTCTTTATTTCTTTCTTTCTTTCTTTCTTTACCTCTTTGCTTCTTTACTTCTTTACTTCCTTTTTCCCTGAGTTTTTCTGCTCTTCATTTTTTTCACTTTTTGAATTAATCATTTCTATTACCTTTCTTGTTATAAGTTTAAAAGTAAAAGCAATTAAATTTTTCAGAAAGGTAAATTTTTTATTCAATTTCTCCCTCCGTCTCTTCGTCATGAAAGAGAATTTTAAAGGTACCAATCAGTGGTTAGCTCTTAAGATTTGACTGTCACTTGTAGTCTAATGTATTCTCCTAATATTTATAAAACGACACATGTAAAATAATTGCCTTTACAGAATGAGTACAAAAAGTTATGATTTTGGGACAGGAGATTTCTGTTTAGGTATTAACATTTTAAGCATATTTAGTGTATAACGTACGGATATTTGCTTTATGACATTTTAAGTACGAGGTGGGCTGGGTAAATGGTACTCAAAGACCCTGAGCTTCCAAGATAGGTTAATTCTTTTACTTTCATGAAATTAACAATAATCTCATATGGTTTTTTACCACTACACTAAACATAGTGCAATAAAGCAACAAGTTAGCGAATTCGCAAAGCTGTGCTTAAATGTTACTCATGGCTTAAAACAAAAAATACAAATCGCTAAGGCCTTAGCGCGAAACGATTATAATTCATAAAATGTGTCGAGTTACCAGAAAGGCCCACAGCTTACGCTGTGTCTTCATATACTGTCATTCGTGGAATTCTAAGCGCGGCAGAGACTTTTTTTTCTCTGCCTCCGCTTTATACGGAATTTCACTCTTCCATTGTTTTAGACATCGCTTCATCAGTTCTGTATTTTTATAAACCCGTTTCGGTCTCATGCATAATCATAAACCAATAATAAAACCAAAGTTGTTGTTATGCGGCTCACGTAGCTGAAACATAAGAACACTTATGGCTCATTCCTGAGGTGCGAAAGTTAATATGGTTTCCTTAGTCTATTAATAGACAGATGTCTCGTCTCACAACAGCGGCTAAACGTCCATATTTTGGATACAAGGCGTTTTTTTACTCCTATATAATAATTTTGTTTCCAAACTTTATCTGGCATAAAACGTAAATTTACGAGGTCTGTTCAATAAAGAATGATCATAACTTTTTACGGTTATAATTTTTTGCACTAAAAGTCAATCTTATTGTATTATGTTAGGTTAATGTGAAACAAGCACGCGGCAGTAGCTTCATTGTTGGTACTTCTGATTCCCGCCTGTGAGAACCACACAAGTTCAGACATGTTCAGTATCACCTACCGCTGCAATGGAGGTAACAGGCAAGGAACAATATGCGGCTTTGAAATTCTGTTATCGTCTAAACAAATCGTAAGCTGAGGCCTATACAATGCTACAGGAGGCCTGTAGAGGGTCTGTTCTTCCCTACAGCACAGTTCAAAGGCGGTTTAAAATGTTTAAAGAGGGGAGAGAATCGATTTCAAAGCAAGGTGGACCCGATGCTCCGCTTACTGCGCTTATGGAAGAAGACATTAACAGTGCTGCTGCCATTGTGAGAGAAGATCGACGAAATACCTTACGATCTCTTTCTGAAATACTGAACATTTCATTGGGTGCCACCCACACATTAGTGACAGAAACATTACACATGAGACCTGTTTCTGCGCGTTGGGTTCCAAAACTGTTGATTCCCGAACAAAAGGACATTCGCATGCAGGTCTGCAAGCAGTTAAAGTTGATGTTAGAATAATATTCGGAGTTTCTTTCAAACGTAATCACTGCTGATGAAACTTGGCTACATCATTTTGATCCTGAGATCAAACAGCAAAGCTTAGTGTGGAAATCTCCTTATTCACCACTACCCGAAAAAGCAAAAGTGGTTGCTTTTGCTGGGAAAGCTATGGCCATTTTATTCTTTGATATTCATGGAATGGTTTATAAGCATTTTTACCTGCACACACACACATCAGTAACTGGACAATACTACAGGGGTATCCTGAAAACATTGCAAGTCCATATCAGGTGCAAAAGACCACATTTCTGTGAAGCGGGATGGATGCTGCACCACGATAATGCGCGGCCGCATATTGCCAATGTTGCTGCTGAATATCTTGCAAAAATCCAAGTGAACTGCATCCCTCACCCTCTCTATAGCCCGAATTTAGCCCCATGTGACCCTTTTCTATTCCCCAACTGGAAGAAACGCCTTGGTGGGAGGCATTATCCATCATCAAAAGCAGTGGTGAAGGCCGAGGCGGCGATTTTGAAGGATCTCTTAAAAATGGTTTCCAGCATGTCTTTGAAGACTGGCAGAAACGCTGGGACAAGTGCATCGCATCCAGGGAAGTCCATTTTGAGAAGAACCACCAAAATTATGAGAATGAGTAAAAAAAATTGTGATCATTCTTTATTGAACAGCCCTCGTACATGCCAATTCTTTTCCAGTAGGTATACACTGTTTTATATTTTAGTATTTAAAGCAGTATTATTACGTTGATTTATTTTACATAATATTAAAGTAAAACCAAAATTTTCTAGTAATGTTCTACTTTGCAAATCAATGTAATTCTTGTGTGGTACACAACTTTTATCTTATTCAGTCATAATTGAAATGCCTTCAATGTGATCATTTATGGTAAGTTCTACTTCCCTCTATTTAATCTGCTATGCTTTTGGCCCCCTTCGTGAGGTCTATCAATCTCTTAGAAGCAAAACGTCTCTTCAGACAGATTAAAATGTGAGCTTTTTCTCCTTTTAAATATGTTCATAATACCAAAACTAGGGCTTGTATATAAAATGTTTAAAGGGTAAAGGGATGCAATTATTTCACGTTTTACGAATACCAAGAGCGGAGTATGAGTTGAATGTGAGAAGAAATACAGTTTTATACCGCAGTTGACGTTTCTTGGAGGACTACACTTTGTAACGGTAAGTTTTATTTGGAACTTTTTATATGAAAATGTAAATGTAAATACTTGTTTTCTGATCTGACAATTATTGGGCCATTTAATGACAATATAGAAAAAATAAACGGCTGCTAGTAACAGAAAATCAATAATCTTGAATTGGATATGTTCTGTAATCTTGATGGTGGAAAGACAATGCGGGGAAGATAAAAAGTTTCGATAGTGATGAGTGGACATGCAGGAGTGAGCAACCTTATGTAATTAACGGAAACTATTTATTAAGAAAGTAAGTATTTATCGATATGCTGGAAGTAACCTGCAATGATTAACTAGGAAAGACAGTTCGAATAAAATGTAATCCAGAATATACAATTACATTATATATTACAAAATTGGACTTATTCAACATTTTATTTATTTCACCTGAAACTACACCTGAAAACGAGAGAGCTCATTACTCTTATTTAAGCAGACACAATAATCAAGAAATAATTCAAACTATAACGAAGTAACCCTGTTACATCTGGCTTCCCGACCTGGGTCTTCGAGACAGTCAACGTGCATCAACATACAAATCTTGCTACAACTTCTGCATCTCATTTGTGGCGTTATTGTGCTGCAATAAATCAAACACATTGTCACATCTTACAACTCATTTATATCCAGTTTTTTGATTAGACTGACATCGCAATAAGGTGTTCACAGTAATAAAGGAAAACATGATATCACATAATGTACCCCAAAATTAATGGAAGTAATTTTAATATTTCTATTCCTCTGAATGGAAGCAGAGCAACAACGAGCTCTACTCCGGCCAATGAAGCATGCAGTCGACTATATTTGTAAAGGGATGCTGAAATTCCTACGTACTATTGCGAGCTTTGAGCAATTGTAATGTTTTTCCTCAACACAAAAATAAACTTCCTGATGGCTTGGATGGCATTATGGACATCGTAATAATCCAGAAGCTTTCTGAATAAGGACGATAGTTTCAGGAATGGCCTGAGCAACATTTTTGTTATTTTCTCCACATGAATTCCACTAAATAGTCACATATTCAGTCTCAGGGAGCTTGTGTCTTATAAACCGCAAGATCTTTGATATTTCAGTAGTTCTTCTCTTAACATTTTCAATATGCGCAGCAGATTTGGATGCTGGCTTACTATAAAAAAACACCAAAAGTATTTTAGTAGTACAAGAGCTTATTGCTTTGCGACCTTCAAAGATATTTGTAGTAAATACAAAAACGCGAAAATTCTTATATGCGAATGATATACATACAATAAAATTACATTTCACGCAATTTTATTGCGATTTACGATTACTATTACTGCAAGAGTAACTGAGAAATAACCGCTTTAGGAGATATGTAGTCTTCCCGAGAAGCTTCAGTTACGATATTAAATCCTGTTGCTTCTCATATAAAACCAATCATCATCCGTTCTGCCTCTCTTGTAAATGGCGGTATTGTTATAAGAATTTATATAAACACTGGTTTTGACATTAAATACCTTATAAGAATAAAACAAAGCACATGTGATTCAGAGTTCTGCTATGAGGATTATATTAGGAGCATATCGTATCAGTCTGGTCTCTAGCCTAATGATACTAGACAACGAACCACCGTTAAACACCAGGAGAATACAATTAAGCATAAAATACGGAATCAAAATAGCTGCAAGACCTCATTCAAGTATCCATTCATATGTTTTACCCACTCTAGAAATCAACAAGACTTGTTATACAAAAAGCACTCGTTACCTTTCTAGCAATGACTTGCTAACTATTTAAATACTAACAGCATAAAGATCCCTTCTATGATGACCAGGGACTTCCATGAAGGACCATACTGGAAACTCAAAATTCCCAAGATATATACCAATCTAACATTTCACCTGAAATGGAACACCGCTGCAATTGTTTACCAAACACTATTTTATGAAATATGCAATAATTTCCCCAATTATCAATTTATTTACACTGATGAATCAAAAACGGAACATGGTACTGGATGTGCAATAATAATTCCTCATAAAATTCTACAGCAGTGGTTACCTGACTAGTATTCCACCTACAGTTCTGAACTATACGCCATTTATCAAGCACTTGCATGCTGACAGCACAGCACAACTGCTTTGCTATATGCTCTGACTCACTGAGTAGCTTGCATGGCATTAAGGAATACACAAAGGACAACAAATTACTTCAGAACATACAGACACTATTCAGTAACATCACCAAAGCTGGTAAAGACGTGGTTTTCATTTGGATCCCTTACCTTCAAGGAATAACAGGGAATGAAAGAGCGGACGAAGCTGCTAAAGACGCATCACTACGCCAACAAACGAACGTCCAAATTCCATATTCAGATGTAATAAATTATGTCTCCAAAATACCAGTACAAAAATGGATATCTGAATGGAATCAACAACAACCACGAAAATTACACCAAGTACAAAAAGGATCCATCGCTCTTCACACAACCAAGCCACTTACTAGGAAGGAACAAGTCATTCTCACCCATCTACGAATTAGTCACTCCAACCTCACTCATTCATATCTTCCCTAAAGACAGCCGCAGCCTACGTGTAAAGGATGTAATAAAAAGCTTACCATTCACCACCTTTCCATAGAATGCAATGAATACAAAAGAAACAGAAAACAACACGGAATCCCACAGGACATCTCCATACTGCTAAACAGTTTTAAACTACGACGCAATCTGTTTACTTACCTAAAGGATCTAGACATTTGGAAATTAATATAAATTATGTGTAATATACTTTAATCAATTGTAATTCATAATCTACACATAGGTGTAAAAGTAATGAAACCTTTTTTGCAAAATACTGTTAACTTATATGTATATGTTCTTGTCTTTGTTTTCAGTTACCTGTATTTAATGTACATTTTCATAATTAATGATATTAATATGTATATTTTATGTTTGATTGTTAACCTGTATATTTAATGTAAATTGTTATATGTTACTAATTGTATTATTTTGTAAAAATAGTCGCGATATGACCCACGAAGTTACAGCACCTTAAATAAATTAAAAAGAAGTACATGTTTATCTGCCCCTATGTGGAGGTTTAATTGAAATCCCTGAAGTCTTATTTACTTCGTGGTTGAACTTTAAAAAATGACTGTCGCACAGCAAATGATACACATTTTCATTCGTTCTCGTGTATTTTCTAATTTCCGGTTTCGAATGCTTTGACAGCTCTGTGGAAGATATCCATGCAGTTTCAAGTTGACATTTTCTAAGCTGTAATTGCGTCTTACGTTTTATTGGTGTCTCTCATAAGACCATTGAATACTCTTAGGTATCCCAAAAATAATTCTAGTTCTCATTGCATTCTTTTTTATGTTTACATTTATGTAATGTTTGATTTGTTTCCTGTCTTGCAAAATTATCGTACATACTGGTTTATCCCCTTCGATCCCATAGGATAGTCATAGTCTGTATATAGAGCCTTCAAAAGGACTTCTTTCTGTATTCTCCGTTAAATATCCGTTCTTTCGTTGCTATGAATTTCTTTGGGCCTCAGCACTCATACTAACTATACTGAATTATGTAGAGTCAGTTTCACTATATCTCGATATACTCCCAGGCCAGTTTCGATTTAGCTATCCTGTCTTCGAGATCCTCCAAAGCGCTGAGCTATCGGAAATTTTATAAGCCTTACTTAGGCATATGTATCTTCTTCTGAACAAAAGTATATTGCACAAGGCTGAAATAAAGTTTTCCGCCACTCATAATTCTTGTTTCACTCCCTTTGGAAGTGTTGCACGTCAGTAAATCTTTCATATCTTTGAACGAGTTCCTTGCTCTCATTTTTCTGAAAATATAATGGTGAATTTCTTTCTGTATTTAATGCACGAATAGATAATTTTAACTTGTCATCATTACTAACTTTAAAACCTCTCAGCTTGGTAACATCAATACACGGATTAAAATACGGATCTTTGGTATTTTCAGCTAATATTTTATCTTTGGGCTAACAATGCGGGATATCTGTGTTAAGTAAATCTCATTCAGTGCAGTATCCCGCTAAGGTGATTTCAAGTATATATCAAAGAATGCAAGTAATGCTGCAAGAGCTTTTAATTTCAGGACATCATTGATAAAATAAAATACAATAAAATAAAATCTACATATTTATAGCTTGGTTTCTTTTACCTATAGAAAGCTTATTATTCAAATCTTATTTTTATGTTTATTCATTTTAAATCAAATTATATAAAATCTTTTATAACGTTTGCAGATACAATCTATACTTGCTACTTTAACTAATTAACTAAACCGATAGGTTACTGGATTCCTTATTACCTTGCAACTCTACTCATCTGATCTATCTGAAACAGCCTTTATTCTACTTTATTTCTACTCCAGTTCAAATCTAGTTTTTATGATTGCTTTAATTGCTGTAACAAACTTCCTCCCTACAATTTTAAATTTCCTCTTTTGCAACTGGAATCCAAAGCATCTTCCTACTGGTATCTATTTCCTAAAGGAACTGGCATCAGTAGATGGAGCTAGTTCGTCAGTTCCATATATCCTGGTTATCATCCTCGCTCTCCTACATAACCATTTGTGTCTGTCCGCTCTGATTCTCTCTATATACCTCGGTGGCTCTCCTGTTTTTTTTTTTTTTTTTTTTTTTTTTTTTCAGTGATCTGCCTTCCTATATCCATAACTGGCGCCTTCTATTCATTGGTCGTGCGTCTTAAATAAGGTCTTCTCAAGTCTGGTATTCTGTCTCTTCAGTTTCTCCTGAACCTCTAATATTTTCCTTCGACGATCTTTTGAATAGTAGTCCTTTCTCGTAGGTTGCAATGTTGCTATATTTATTTCTTGAACACTTATGTCGCGTGTCACATATTCCTCTAACGCCTTAGCGAATATTATCTGAGACATATCTTATAAATGTGCACAATATTCTCCTTACCTTAAGATGTCCCATAAACATTTTCCTTTGAAGTTTCCTTCGAACGTCTTTCACTAGTTACCTATATGTATTGCACTCAAAAATATCATATTCAGTTGAATCTAAACAGATTGCTGAAATAATTTTGAATTCTTCTCTCCAATTCATTTTAAATATACATTATATGGACCATGACTCCATTGCTAATATCCATCGTTGGCTGCAAACTTGAATCATACTTGACAATTCAATATGTCGTTTGGAACTTTAATCTCCTAACTTCGGCTCTCTATACCAAGTATCCTAAAGCAATAAAAGAGCAAGAAAATACATAAATGTGTTCATTCATTTACTTCATAAACTATAAACTTAAGTTTACAGAATTATAAGTTGTTTTACACGAATTGTGTGACAAGGGACCTTTAGAATAAGACCTGAAGCTTTTCAGGCTGTCACCTGGCTTGTTGCCCGAGAAGATAGTGAGAAAGGGACCTTTATTTTTAACGACAAAGTTCAGCGTAGAGTATACGAAGAGGTATTGCTTGCTAATTTTTCTACAGGTTTTGCGAATTTTCACTTATCTGTTACAGTCAGTTATTTTCATATACATACAACTTTCAGGCAAATTTGTCCAATGTATCATCTGTGTAGTGTGTATTTTTCATTTTTGAATAATTACTCATTTTTATGGTTTCGATGTACGAGTATGATGTAATGCATAGAAAACTCCTGCAGGAGAAATAAAGGCAGTAGCCAGGAATAGGAATTTCTAAGCATTAAAGACAGGAGGAAGGAGATAAGAATATACTGGCAGTGGGCTAGAATCAGGGTCGCATATAACAAACCATTTCCCTAGACAAGCATTCCCAACCATTGGCAAGCGAAACAATTTACTACATGGGCTAATGTCCAAAAGATAATATCTATACCCAAAATGGGTGTACCACAATCAGGTTACACAGAACATAATGAACTAAGTTTCCTAGTGTTATTTACACCTCATTCATAATATCTGAGGCCATTTTATCAATAATGAAGAAATATCTAGTATAAATGTATGGCATTTCTATAAATCGAAAGGCTTCGAGCAAAATATGATGTGGAAATAAGATTTTGTTCCATATAAACCTACCTTAGTTTGTAGTTATTTACACCACATTGAGACTTAACTATGATTATAATAATGACCATACTTTAAACAGTCTGGCAGCGAATCAAAAACGTGCCTCTGCCATTTTTTTGGTCTATTTTAATTTGAGGTTTGGCAGATCGGTTTAAAATGCTGTGCGAGTTATTACAAATAAGATTTCTAGTTGGGTAAAGAATAACTACTCCGAAGTATTTTAAATGTGCTTGATCCAAATAACCAAGGATCAACATTATATAACATCAGTAACATTTGTTCCTCAGCACTGAATGTAGTGCATTAGTAAATAATGAACCAATCATAATCAATAACTGGCTAAATAACTTCACTCAAATGATACATGATCTATATTAAATGCACGAGAAAACTAGATGTTATAGTACTTCTTTTTAATCAGTGATATTCAGCTTATGAAACTGTGACTGCTAGTATACTGAATTCTAAAGTATATTTTTCTAAATACTATATAATCATACGTTTATTTAATATATACTTATAGTTAAGCAGTAAACACAGGTTATTTTACAGTCTCATTGCAATTGTGTAACACCTAATTAGCAATTTATGCCGGTTAGTCCTATGAGAAAATAAGTGTGGCGAAGATCCTACCTTCAGAAAAATGTATTTGGAATGGAGGTGATATAAAGATAACAGTAGGTAAGTTTGTGTGAGGTTAAATTTAATTTAAAGTAATAAGACCGCAAAGATTTTGTATGATTAATAAGTTCACGTAAATCGTTGATTGGACAGTATTTTCTCAGGCTTAATTTCCTTTAGCTTAAGTTCCGAAAGAAGACGCTGTAAGCGTGAATTTACCCTCCCTCTAGACCGCACTACTTTCTAGACCCCGGCACAGTATATCACAGGGAGGAAAGTCTCCGGGGAATGAGACGCAGGGGAGAGGGTTGGAGAAGGTTCCTACACCCTCCCTCGGTAGTTCGACACTCCATTTCAGTTCAGTTCCAGCCATTCAAAACAACATTCTGACGGCTTCTACTTTTGAAAATGAATCTTCTCGGTTTTAGTGTACAGAGTGAATGTTTTTTTTTTTTTTTTTTTTTTTTTTTTTTTTTTTTTTTTTTTTTTTTTACGTTTTTGTTCCTTAAGTGGCATGCGTTCTCTGTCACACACATTCGCTGTCGTTGTCCCAATGTGTAAGGGAGCACATGCCTTTCAGGGCTTAGTTGGGTTGGTGGACAGTAGACAAAACTAAACCGGTTATAGTCTGGTAGCGTCTTGGCATTATATGTTGGATTGCATTGTAATATGAGTTAACAATACATGTTTAATCCGGACGGGGATAACAAGTATTTCTTTTGCTTTTCACGATGGTAGTCTTGTTTAAATTTAGGTAAAAATATTAACAACATTTTTACCCTTTTTCTGGTATCATTGGATTAACGAACGAGTTTTAATTCATACGCAGTAAATATCATTTTATTTATGAGAGATGGACTTTGTGGACATTTAATTTTTGGAAGTGTATTCTCTGAACGGCGGATAATTTCTATCAACTTCATACTGTCCAAATTAAAACCAGAAGAAAACTTCAAGTAGAGGGAGAATAGAAGCAGCTACCAGTAAGATAATTACCTAAAAACAAAATAATTAATTTAAGAAATCTTGCAGAATATGATACCTATGCAACTATGCATTGTTCATGTATGCCAAAATATCCCCAATTAAAATGCATGTAATACAAAGCTGTAAGTCTTCAACGGTCTGTACCTTAGAAATGATTAATTACTAAATTATATCTGGTTATGTGTGGTGATTTTAGAAATACTTGCGCTACGTGGAAGGAAGCCCCCCCCCTGATAACATCTCAGTTATACAAATAAGCTTTTTTAATAGCTAAACCATAATGACTCAATTTCGTATCGCATTGCCAAACCAAGACCAAGCAGAACAGTTATTAAGTTTGCATAGCCGACAATATTTCGCTAGTACAATCCTGAAACTAACGATTTCAAATTACCTCAATATTAAGCAATAACGCCAGTGAAATGATAATAGACGCGGAAAGCCGGAGGGGAAGCGTTGCCCGGAGGCTAATTCCTGAAAACAATAGAAACAAAAAATGAGTTTCAAAGGGTGCTAACGAATAGCATGGCCATTATTTGCGCTTGGTTGATAATTACATATATCGGAAAAAGCAATGCCAGCCTCACATCTGCATAGCAATTAATGAATCACACTGGCCCCTTCATAAGTAAATAATAGCAGGTCTTTGTTGTTATAGCAACACTCGTCAATTTGTGTCATTATTTTTATACCTTTCATTACTTATTAACTACGTCATAATGGATGACATTCTGACCTTCGCAGACGCCGAAAATCCAAAATAAAATGAATGTAAAGCTCTCATGCAAACAAAGTTCTGAATGTCGTTACTAGAATTATGCCAGAAACAACGGAAAGCTATTCATATTTTAATAATGATGATGATGATGATGATGATGATGATACATTTTCGCCGGTACTGAATTCCATATTATACTAAGAGTAACAATATACTCGGGCATTAAGTGTACAGACAGAATTTCCCTTCTACATTTCTTTACTGTGCCCACAATGCTTCTACTTTTACGCTTCTGCAAGGCATTTGGTTGTTGAAAATTTGTCACATATAATATTTATTCCTACAAAAACAAAGGGCTGTGTAAGACGCATTAAAAACATGCTCTGCAATTCCACCCCTGTGGGGTGCAGATTTTAAGTCCCAGGTATAGGACCAGTGCCCACAAAGCATTGTGAGAAAATTGAGGAGGCCCGCTAGATAGTGAACCGGCTGGGGGTGCCGGTTGGGTGATCGCCCATCCAACCTTAGTATGTGGGTGTTGGGTTGGCGGTCTCAGCCCCATCTCGAGCGATTACGACATGGATTATGTTGTGTTATAGTTTAATATAAGTAATAAAAAGTATGGGTAAAAGAATAAAATAAAACTCAACAGCGAGAGCACATAATTACAGGTGAGCTAAGAAAAATTTGCCAGTTGTCAACGTCCGTTTTAATTTATATATTATGAAATAATAAAAACTAACAGTCTTTAGTTGTATATAATTGGAGGACAGAAGTTGAAAAGTACTATTTTTTAAATATTCGTATCTTGCTAGTAAGACTTCTGTTGAAGATGAGAAAATTGGTAAAAGATATTAATATGAAAACATTATTCGACAAAGAAATTATAGGAAATAAATTGTTAAAATGCTTTCGCCTGAACACCCTCGACAAAGAGTGTAAACATGTACAGGTGAAGTATGAACGTGTGAATAAGGTACTGGGACACGGTTGACGTTTCTGTGTTTCAAGGGAGCGTAGAGACCGTAACGAGAGTGTAGTACGGAGACATGTAACGATGATGAAAAATGAAATGCGGCCGGTGGAGAGTTGGCTGTTCTTCGGCCTAGTCTCTCAGAATGAGTTCTTGGACAGGATAGAGCTCAGTTCAACGTGGTTAATAAGAATTCCGGAGGTAAAAATTAAGTGGAATTGTATGGAATTGCAATTAAGTGGAATGTACATTTCAACACTTTCTGAGAAATGGAGAAAGAGTTCAGAATATAGAAGGAATAGAAAGAGAAGTACTCGTAGTTGTATAGTGAGATTTTCAAGGCAGAAGGGTTATTTGGCTAAAGAATGGTGACGTGGATGTGTCCAGGTGAGATGTTGGGGGTGGTGATCCAGGAGCTATGTGGCTGCAGTAAAGTGTCGAGGATCTGAACTACTGTAGGAAGTGTCCAGTGGGGATATATTGGACAATATGCCAGGTTCTGAGTTAAAGTTCATTTTATATTTAAACACATCGTAACTGAGGTGTTCATAGCAGCAAAGCTACTATCACGTGGGGAAGATTTCTTTATGATTGCTCAAAGTTAGTAAGGGAATCGATTTCTATTAGATGGAAGTAAGATAACAACGAACTCTACTCCAGTCAAGGATACGTTTGCATTACTACCCCGCTTCCATATATTAGTAATCGATTCATATCTAACTTAAGCCAATCAGAGACATCAGACGTGATAGACGCTGGTTACGCTTTTCTGCTGTAATCGTTTAGTTGCAATATCAGTATAATTATAAAATAGACTATGGTATAGTGCAGTGGAGCACTGTTCATTCCCAAAGTGACATAGCTTTTTAAGTGGTTTGATCACATCGGACTTGGTTACACAGCTGATCGGCGCTACCATTACTTCCTCCTATCTGGCCATCAATCATGCATAGTCACAATAGAGAATGCTGTACCTAAAAGTGAAGGGAGATGACAGGTTTAGTCTTAGATACCCATGTATGTCTTAAATTTCCAACCAACTGAAGAGACTGAATTGGGAAATAGTTCTCGAAGTATTATTTGAGACACGTTACTTTTAAGAATTAACTGCTTTATAGGGCTACATAAAAGTTTTAATCATCAATCCAATATTTAGCAATGATTATAATTAATGAGTAACTCTACAAACACCTGAAGGATATGAATAATGCTCAGTAGGTAAGGAATTGTTCTAGGCAGCAAAATAATAGGACAAGAAAACAGTTTCAAATGTCTAGAGTGGTGGTTAAATTTCCTACTAAGGAAAAATAAAATGACCAGAGAAAAACTCTCAAGAAATTTAAAAATATGTGTGAACTAAATAAGAAAAGTTGCAATTATTTTATAAAATAGTATCAGTGCTTCTGCTAGTATATGGAAGTGAAAATTGAAATTGCAATAAAAATCTCAAAAGAAGAATAGAAGTTCCACATTCCTCAGATGTTTATGAAGTTATAAATCACATAATGCAAATAAATGAACTAAATATATGGTAGAGGTGGGAGATTGACAACATCATGTGCTATATAGAAGGAACTGAAAATGACAGGAAAAGCAAACAAGCATTTAAATACAAAACAGAAGATAAATGTTCCATGGCATCAAGTGCCAGATAGGATCAAAACGTTATGGCGGAACAAGTATAGCCTAACCCTGCAGTACCTACCTAAGGAGCGAGGTGGTAGCAGGTCTCCCTCACACCAAGCTCCGGAATTCGTATCTGGTCAGTGTGAGGTATCTGGATAAAGCACTTGGGTTCTCCTTTGGTCTAAAAGATGAATGTCAGGTAGCTCTTACGTTCTATAGTTCCTGGCCTCATTTGAGCAACGTTTCACTCGATATGACTTACGTTGCAGGACGATAATTGCAGATGAAGAAGAAGCATTAAATCAAATCAAACAAGTTCAACTACCATTACAAAATTTAACATCTCCTGCTAACCATAATGTTCGCGAACATCTCAAAATACACGTTTACCTAATTCAGTATATTTTCAGCTATGCTCGTTAACAATTAACTCCAGAATGAGTAAGTGTTCATGTAGTTCTTTCATGCTCCTTTGTGGTTCACTGAAAATGTGGGAAGAATAAAAGGGCAAGCATGAACAATTTTGCACCTGCTACCCCGCCTTACCTTAATAGAGTTGGCCATTCCTCCGCGGTAGCCTCTCGCAGCTTGAGAAAGAGGCGTAGCTGCTCTTCTTCTGGAAATAGGGCGGAGTACATTTTGAGTAAGGTTATCAATATCCATTTGGGCGTCGCACGGCCCAGCGCGTGCTATTATAAGAGATCGGACCAACCGCATCTCGATTAGTATCGATCCAATACATCGACTCGTCCTTATCGCTCCGATTACAATCATGTGAAAACTTTATATTAATTAAGCTCGTTCATTAATGTGATCTTGCCGAGGAAATTTATTTTTCTGACCAATAATGCTATAAATTTTTAATAAAAGCCAGAACTAGCTAGCTGAAAAGAATTTTTCTTACCAACAACACAAGCGTCAGAGAACATAGAGGTTGGGAGGGGAAGGTAGAAATTCTTCGGCTACTTTCATAGCGGCAGAAAAAGTAGGTGGAATATACGTTGCTTAATGCAGTTCTGCCTTAAAAGGAACAGGCCTTAAATATGTTCAAAACATAGCAGTGAAAACATTAGAATAACTCAGAGGCAAAGGAGAAAGGCTTACTCGGGAACTGTACAGCTCGTCTCGCGTACAAAGGTTGCAGAAACAATGCATATTATTTCAGCATCATTACTTTAAAGCACAGCAAAGTAGTCTGATTACTAAGTCGACAGTTGTTGCGGCCATTAACTAGTGAAGCTGTAACCAATACTAACCTCTGGAAAACTATTGATACGATGGTAAAGTTGGTTGCTGGTACTAATGTCAAATAATTAATGCATTTGTCTAAAAGGTTTTAAATGGACATAGTCAATCTGAGCAGAGATTCAGACTCAGATAATTTATTAGCCATTGGAGTCAACCAGTCTCATGGCATCGTCAAAAGAACAGTTCATTAGCAATTTTTCAAAAATATAAACATGCATTACAATGTATTTGAAAATATTACAAATTACTATGAAGTCTAGTATAATAGTACATTTTAAAAGTAATGCAAAATGAAATTTATATTACAATTTTATATTTAAAATTCACTTATGCTATAACGTAAAAATTTTAATATCAGTTGCATGATTGCCTAAACCTTTGGCAGTTTAAGTCTAATTTTTGAGGCAAGTGATTTACAAAATACTACCTAGATACGATGTATTATTAAGGCATTTTACTATTGTCATAATAAGTCTATGGCAATTTAAATAGACGTTGCTGGATGCTCTAGTGAGAAATACAACTCCTCACCCTCCACAAAGTGTTCGTGTGACAACTTATTCTTCTATGTCTTAAGAGAGTATAACTTAGACTTTCAAATACTCTGTTCCTTGAATGAGAAGAGAAAAGGAACACATTGACACTTACCACTTCAAAAAGGATAAATATTTGAAATTTCAAATCAATATAATATCTTGGCAATATTTAGCCTTGCAAATGTTATTTAAATTTAGTGATTCAACGAGCTTCACATGTATTTACGTACTTGTTTATGTACTTATTTAGTTATTTGCATATTTATTTATGTTATTCTTTAAATACCGGCACATTTGTTTACTTATGTATTTATCTATTTTTGTTGTAAGACTTTTGTCTAGTTTTTATGGTTTACAAACTATAGCAATGTTTATTAAGACTGCAGTAGACATAAGATTTTTCGTAAAACATCGTTTTATTTCTCGTGCAAATTTGCAAATATTTTCAAATATTTCAATATAGCTGTATTTGTTCAGAATAAAAACCATAACAAAATTTTACCACATAAATAGTACTTTCCAAGGGCAGAGATTTTCTTATAAATCCTCCTGTCCCATCATTCAAAGACGCCGAATGAAACTGCAAGTTTGATATCTAACCAACCTCTATCTCTGGTATGACGTTCACACACACACACACACACACACACACACACACACACACACACACACACACACACACACACACACACACACACACACACACACACACACACACACACACACACACACACATACACACATACACACAAACAAACACACATGTATTACCTGTCTGACGAATGAGTGCAATCGTTTGAGATCACTAGTTTAGCATGGCACAGTTTAGAGAGGTACGAGAAGGGAGTATTGTGTTGTGCAGTATGTACATCGAAACACCAGCGTTGCATACGGCGTAACACGATGCCTTGTTTTGCACCTGCGAAATCAAAGTCTCGTATCTTTAGCTCTTTTACAGAACGTGCCCTAGCTTTAAAAGGGATCTCTTCTTTAACAGCATTCATGAGTTTCGTACTACAGGAATTTCTCTTCCCTTATCGTAAAACTGAAGAAAATTTCTGCCCACAACACATTTTTCAGACTCGTCGAGTTCGAACTTTTTTGGAAGAGGACGATGTTTACCAGAAGGTTTCGTTCTTTACGCTTTGAATTTTGCAACTAGTAATATATTACACGCAGTTCATTCACTTCTAAAACTGAAGTTACTGTCCTTTTTATAGTATTATTTAATGGAGTAATTAGACCTTAGACCACAGAGTTAATATCTACGTTTCTTAATATTGTGCTTTCTGGGCGAAGGAATTCTGTGCCGGTGTTTGCATTTTGACTGGATTCGAAACCATCCAATATAAGCCCGTAGGTCGTAGCATGCCTGCCTCTCGTTTAAGAGGTCCCGATTTTGAATCTCGGCTAGCTTGAGTTGCCTGGATACAGTTCTCTTTTTTCCCGAGGGTTTTCCCTTATCCTGAAAGACAAATGTTGGGTAACTCTGAGCTCTAACTACGCCGTACTCATTTGAGCATCATTTCACCCATCTCATTCATCGTCTGATATGACTTAACGTTGGAGGAGTAATTTAAAAGAAAAATAGCTGAGTAGGTAACCCGACCCAACATATTATTGAACGGTTCACGATAGAAAAGTTTTTTTTATTATTTTTAGTAATTTACGTCTCCAAAATTCTCATATCGGATTTGATGAATGGAATGGATGAAGAGCCAGGGTCCATAGAAATTCGTCTTTCAGAAAGAGAAAACCCCGGAACCAGGTAACTCACCCTGATCGAGATTCGAACTCGGGGCCTCTTGTACGTGAGGCAGGCACGCTATCCCCACGCTACCGAGTGCATCGGGTATGGTGATATAATTCCACTTACCTGTTTGTACATAGTTTACAGGAGCTTCCACTGTTAGCCACCTGACTTAATTCTTCAAAGAGGTTTATTCGGACATATAAACATTTCCTATTTAATGGAGAGTTACATCAAATTATATTATTACAAACAAAGTTTATTTTGAATATAAAGCACGAGTAGAATCTTATGGGATTTTTGCAACAAAAATAATCATTTGGTACCGTTTGACTCCACAGCAAGATATACATGTGCTACTTTATTCAGTCACTCATAGTTAGGCTTTAATTATTCTTCTTAGACAATAATTATAAAAGATATAATTATACACACAGCCATTACCATAAGTGAAATATCTATAGTTCTGTGCTGTCATGGTATACTGTAAAGAAAATTGTAAACAAAGGACACAATATTTGAACAGCGGCAGCTTGTGATCTTTTACTGTTCTCATAGAGAAATTGTTGCTAAGGTGAATATACCACGGCGCATTGTTGGAAGTATCATGCGACGGTACAAAGAAGAATATACCTAGAATACCGGGTGAGATGGCTCAGGCGGTTTCGTCTGTGGTCCACACGGGTTCGATTCCCGTGGCCGACCTACCTGATCCATGGTTTTTCGAGGGTTTTCCGGGTCGCTAGGTGAATGCTAGGTAGGTTAGTTACATCTCCAACTTTCCTGTCCCTCTATTTCATCTCAATTATCATTTCATATCATCTCTCATCTGGTGGTCTCTTTCAGGGTAGAATTGTCGGCGGGAGTCTCGGCGGTGTATGGCAGGACGAATGCTCTGAGGAAAACTACTTCTCCTCCGGTAAGTCGGTTGCCGGTCTCTGCTCCTCTGCTGGGACCATTTCGGGACCGCCAGCCAGGGACCATTGGGGCTCGGATCGCCTGCCTGATAACATTAGGGCTCGGCTGCTGGGCTCGTTGCCGTTCCGCTGTAGGGGAACGAGTTCGTTGTCCTGGCCTGTCGGGGGAAGTCTCTATCGAAGTAAACTGTAGGGACCCTGCCCTCTTTACTGTCGTGGCTCCATGGGTGGCCCCATTTGATAAGTCTGGTATAACAACCAAGAATGACTATTTTTTCGTGAAAATCTTACTTAATATCTCAACATAGTCTCCATTAATGGCTGTACACTTGGTTCAGCGATGTTTCAGCTTTTACATCCAGTCGGAAGAATAGGTTCCCTCATGGTCTGCAAAATACTCGTTAACGGTGACTGCTACTTCTTCATTTGATGAAAATTTCTTGCCACCAAGTCAAATTTTCAAGTTGGGGAACAGGAAGAAGCCACTTGCGGCTAAATCTGGTGAACAAGATGGATGAACAACCAATTCAATGCCCAGTTCATGAATTTTCGCCATTGCGATTGCTGATGTGTTAGGTTGTGCATTATCCTGGCGAAAGAGCACATTTTTGCATTTCATGAACTGAACATTTCTGAACTTACCTGATTCTCATAGGTGGGAACCAGGATTGCAATCAGTGAAACCACTACGAAGTGTTTGTTTCACATTAAGCTTTCAGAATATAAAGAGGTTGAATTTTAGTGCGAAAAATAATGACCGTAAAAAGTTATGATCATTTTTTTATTATACAGACCTCGTACTAGTTAAGGCAGGTGACCTTAAGTTGACATAATTTTACTCGAAACGAAACGAATAAATAAAGTTATATTCCTGACTGCTTCTATTGTCTAAACAAAGTGTATAAAAACATTGAACTGGCTGTGGAAGGATGAAGCACACAAGCTCATGATATCACTGGGTGGATGATTGTACCTCTAGTATATGAGTATTAGTGTGCTGTGGACAAAGTGGACATGCAAGTTCGTTTAGATATCCGTGTTTGTTTCTGTGTTTTGTGTGGCACGTCATGGCATGTCCGGACTATCATTAATAATCTGGCAAGGCACAGGAGCAGCACATCTACTCGATGGAATCCGCTTTAAATATTCCCTTGCAGTGTATTTGATCTCTATTAAAACACAAAATATCCCTCAAAATATCCAATTTTCTTTAATTATAATTAAAATATACCTACTGACAAGTTTTCATAATCACATCACATTTGGTTCCTGTTTTTATCTATTGGCAATGCAAAGCCAACTGAACTCTAAGCAGTAATATAGCAAACAGCATTTACAAGAAATGACTAAAGCCTAAAACCTGTTATATTTCCTTCTTTAACTTGCACCTACAAGAAAATATGCAATGGGATAGTTCTGAAAATGAATTTCCTCCTCAAGGACTTGAAAATTTTACTGCCAAAAATTTACCTTTAATAAATAAACAACTCCCACTTTTAACAGTTGTTATAGATTGAGTTTAAGTGTGATAAATGTTCGATTTCCTAAAACTACTTTCCATGGATTAACGAATATATTTATTTACATTTATTAAATTAGCTTTGTTATTATTTCTTCTAATATGTAATTATTTTATTTTCTCTTGCAGGTAAGTGTGAGCTACTTGAATTACTGCATATAAAAGTTGCATACGTTGCCAGCGTTACAGGTAAGACTTATGATATGTTATATAAATTAAAATGGATTTTACTTGAATAATAATAGAGCAAGAGTCTATATATTTGAACAGCAGTTTTCAGACAGTATTCTGCTTAATTACTGCATGTTACTAATGAACATTAGTAACATAAAAGACTCATACTGTAAAAAACTGCTGTCAACCATCTTATCCTCATCACGATATTAATCAAAACTCTCATTAGTGCAACGCGCAGGGTGTAATTTAGTAAACGTAGATGCTTATACTAAGGGAAAAGTTGGTGAAACATGAATTTATTTAATCACAGTAGCAACCAAATATAGCGCGACCTAATCGATCGTTTATTTCAGAAACCACCTAAGTGCGCTTTTTTAACTTTCAGAAAACTTAAAAAAAAACTGTTTTGCAGCTATAGGTCTAGTCTCCTTCAAGTGTTTGTTTACCAAATCAAAAACATGATATTGAAATATCTATTTTTATTTTATTTTTTCTTCTTTTAAATTTTTGAGTCATAAATTTTTGAAAAAATTCCACTTAAGTGATTTATGCAATAAATGAGTGTATCCAAAACGATTTTTTAAAAATTACTATTGAAATTAAGTCAAACCATTATTTTTTACCTGTTTTGGTATAAAAGGTAAGTAACAGACACACGTAAGTATAAAAAATAGTGTTTTTATTAGGCCTAAACCGAAAAATACAAGTAGAGTACAGGCTACAGTATGTCTATATACAAAGATCTGGCCTTATTCAGTTATTCAGCTTCTGGTAAGTCTTCTGGCAACTCCTCGTCAGTTGTTGGCCATTGGATGATGTCATAGAAGGCTTCATTTACAACAGTGTATTCCATCAAATTTCTTATATTGTCCTTTTTTATTGGGACCTGAAACCAAAAATCTCACTGTGCAAAACCCGATAAATTTTAAAATTTTTTATAACCTACAAAAATGTTTAGCTAGCAGTAAAGTATAAGTGCTTTCACTAACCTTGGTAAAATAAAGTAAACATACCCTCCCCAAAGGATAAGCTTTCTCTCTTGGTAGTTCAGGAGGGCTGGCAGTTTTTAGCAATGTGAAGGTAAATGTTAATTCTTCCAATGAATTCGCTTGCTTACCACTTTTCCCGGAGTATCCTTGTAGTAGAGAAACTGCTTGTACTTGGATACTTTGAATGGCTGCTTATTTTCTTTGGCTACTTTCCTGCCTGATGTTTCGTCCGAATTGGGCAATTTCGTATATGATTTGGGCCACCACTTTTTGAAACTGAGAACATCGTCTGATGTAAGGTGATGCACAGTAAATCGGCCAGATTTACTAGCTTTTAGCATGAGCCATGCATATTCATCAGGAGTAGAAATCCTGTCCATCTTTCTCAAGAGACGCTTTATGCTTCCAAAATTTCTGCCACATGGAGAAAATGAGTGGCCACGTACAGGGAAGTTGTGAGTTATTGTCACAGTGAGTCATAAAACATATGATGTCTGCGCTTAGGTTCTTTCTGAAGTAAACGGATTATTTTCAAGGCTGAAAATAGTATTGTTGATATGAAACATAGGTTATTTCTGCACTAAAATATGCATTTAACTTTAAATTGTACAGTACCAGCAAAAACACATTTTTTGATATTTTATCTCTTAGGTGGTTTCTGAAATGAACGATTTAATTGAACCTACCATCATTCTTTTTAACTGAAAGGCTGACTTCTAGTACACACAAAACGCCTTGAGTTTGTAGCAATGCTGTTAAAACCGTACACAGATTTATATGCATTTATTTTAATACCAAGCTTCGATATGTATGGCAAATAGATGTTTTGTTTTATAAAAATCTTTCGTGGGCATCGTTATCCAGCATTAAACTACTTAGGAGCTTTATTCTCGTCTTAGGTATTATAAAACCCTAAGTTGCGAGAGATATTCATCTCTGCCTAAAGATCTGCTGCCTTACTACCATGTGTTGCCAAATGTCTTTTCTCTGTGACAGCCCCTGTCATCCAGCAAATAGCTTTTGACGTCACCAGAAAGCAGCTAGATACCTGCAGGGGACAGGTGATCATTAAGATGCGCGTTAAGACGAGAAGTGTTTTAATTAGCACATCCAAGAGAATTAGGAAGCCTTCTAATTCTATCAACGCGGGATATAAATAAAATAATTACACCTATAACAAAAATTATATAACAAAAGCAAATTATTAAAACCGTGGGACCAAAGACACAGCCTATTTGAGAATGTATCTGCCAGTAAAATATCAGTAATGTACAAGTTTTATAAACTGATTTTAATTGCAGGAAAATGACAATGATGAAAAACGAAATAAAATTTCCTAAAATAGAAAGTGGCATAAAATGACATAACAACTTGTATGTTAATAATCTGGTTCCCATGATAAACGTTTATGTGCATATTAGAAATGCCCGTGAAGCAAAAAATAAATACATGAAATGAAAGATGACGCATCATAATACCGACTCTGATTAGTAGAATGCTGTGGCTGCAATCAGATTAAAATGACTGTACCAAGTGAAAACGACAACAAAACCAAGAGTATTTACATATGAAAAATGCAGGTTAAAAGGACTTAAACGATTTGAAATATTGGGTAATACCATTTGAGTATTAATCAGACGCATAGGTTAGGAAACAACGCATTGAGCTGATAACGTCAATATTTGCATGTGGATTTAATAAAAAAATAACATGTTCCGCTGGGTTCGACATGTTACTCTAGGGGCCGTTAGAAACAACCTAATTTTAACAATATGCATAGTATAGATTGGAATCCCTCGGCACCGTCGCGCTATTTACATAAAAGGAACAAATATTACACTCCACCGCGTCCCGGAGAGCGACTGAGGATTGCGTTTACAGCAAACAAAAACACGGCCTGATAATGGATTTCACTCAAAGGTTCGCCTTTCCGGGAACGGCAGGTGGAAACTCGCCTGTATCTCAACTATAATAACTCACATTCAATAGGAGACCCTCTCGACTTCTTTATCGATGGTACGCGAGCAAGCAATAATCATAATCCTGCAGTGCGTCACTTGTGTCGCTTTGGTACTTTTTTCTACAATATACAGATAGAAAGGACTAAAATTGGATATCGGGATGTTACTCGAAATACACAAGTTGACCTCCCGGGAAAGAAAAAATATTTTTAGAAAAACCTACATGTGCGAGTACCCAGGTGTATGCTAACATAATAGCTTAAAAAGAGTTGGTTAAATACCAAACTGGGTATTTGAGCCTAGCATCTTCCAGAATGCGACAAAAAGATATCCCTTACATAGGAAAATTTTCGAAAACTAATTTTCTTAATAATGAGTCTTTAACGATTTGAAATAAGTGCAATATATTTTGGATATCTTTATGGTAAATGATATGTGTATCTTGAATATTCTAAAGTCTTGTGCCTTCTGATTATTTTCCCATGACGTAAAGGTAATCTTACTGCACACGTCATAGTAAAATGTTTTCGTGATGATAATCGAGAAAATGGTTCATTTTAAAAGGAATATCAAAATTATAAATTGCTCTAACGCTTAAATGAGGATAGCTGTGCAATCCTCATAATTGGGGTTGAATTTTACACGAATTTTAATCATGATAGAAAAAACCATACTAGCTACACAGGAAGTATACATTTACGCACAAATCATATGAAAAACTTGCCTTGGTATTAGCCACACTCGAGATGCTTTTTATTATTGATTTGTCGAATCAATAACCAAGTGTTAGTAAAATACTCGATACTGTTTTAAACCGTTAGGAAACTATTCATTTTTGTTCTCGTGTTCCCACAAAGAGAAAAGAAATGCAAAGCCATCATATTGTGTCCAATTTGACTAGTCTATTCGGCTCATATCAGTAATGAAGTGTGTAATAAAACTATTTCTTCAAATATACTTGAATAAACAGGTGTCGGTCTGGGTGGCTCTCTTGGTTAGACGCTCGCCTACTGATTTTAAATTAGCAGTTCAAATTCGGCCCTCATCGAGATTTTAAGCATGCTTTAACGCGACATCACACGTCAGTAGATTTACTGCCACGTGAATTGGTGATCCAGGGGTCCCGAGCCACATATCTCGTTTGGGTGCCTCTGAGTGGTGAGAAAGCTAATGCGAAACGCCCGAACAAGGTCCACACCCGTGTTTGACCCTAATTTAAATTAAAGTAAATTCAAAGCGAAGTCAAAGCAAAGCCAGAGTGGAGCCAGAGCGGAGTCAGGGCAGGGCCAAAGCCAAAGCAAGAGCTGAGCCAGAGCATTGCGAGGGCAAAGCAAGAACGAAACCAGAGGAAAACAAAATACAGAAAAGCCAGAGCCAAGCCAGGACGGGACCGGACCGGAGTGGAGACCGGAGCCTCGCCAGAGCGAAGCCTGAGCCAAGCCAGAGTTAAGTTACAGTATGAAGTTAGTGTAAAGCCAGAGCGAAGCAAGAGCAGGACCGGAACCTAGCCAGAGCCAAGCGAGAGCGAAGCCAGAGCCAAGCCAGGGTTATGTTAAGGAATGAAGTTACAGAGCGGCAAGTGCGAAGCCAGAGCGGGAAAGAAGGTAGGCCGGAGGCTAGCCAGAGGCAAGCCAGAGCCAGATTAGAATGAATTCAGAGAAAAGTGTGAGTGAGGTTAGAGTGGAGTCTGAGCGAAGCCAGAGTGGAGCCAGAGCCAAGCTAGACCGAGACCGGAGTGGTGATCTGAGCCTAGCCAGAGTGAAGCGAGTGCGAAGTCAAAGTTAGGTTACAGAATGAGGTTGGAGTGAGGCCAGAGCGAAGCCACAGCTGGGCCGAAGGTGGGCCAGACCCTAGAGCTAGACCGGAGTGGGGCCGGAATCTAGCCAGAGCCAAGTTAGAATGAATTTAGAGTGAAGTTAGAGTGAGGTTTGAAGTGAAGCCGGAGCGAAGCCAGAGCGAAACCAGTGCCAAGCCAAAGCTGTACTAGAGCGTTCACCGTAGCCTAGCCAGAGCGAAGCCAGACGTAAGTTACAGAATGAACTTACAGTGAGGCCAGAGCGAAGCCAGAGCTGGATCGGAAATTGGGCCGGAACCTAGCCAGAGCCAAGCCAGAGAAACGTTAGAATGACTTTAGTGTGGAATTTAGAGTGACATAGGATCGAGACCGGAGTGAAGCCGGAGTGGAGCCAGAGCGGAACCAGAGCAAAGCGAAAGCGGAACTAGAGCGAAGCCAAAGCAAAGTAAGATTAAAGCCAAAGCGTAGCCAGGGCGGAGCCAGAGCAAATGCAGAGCTAAGCAAGAGCAAAGCCAACGCAAAGTTACAGAAAGGACAAATCAGAGTTAAAGCGGAGCCAGAGCAGAGCCAGCCAGAGCAGAGCTAGAGCAGAGAAAGGACAAAGGCGGAGTAAATCCAAAGCAAAGCCAAAGCAAAGCCAGAGCAAAGCTAATGCGAAGCTAAAGCAAAGCCAAAGCGGAGCCAGAGCAAAGCGAGGACAAAGCAAAGCAAGGTATAGTCAAAGGAAGGATGGTAATGTGAAATACAGTTTTTAAAAGGGCGCTAATGACCGCGGAATTGAGCGCCCTTAAGTATAAATCATTATCATTATCTGTCATGTGAAAGACATCCCCATGTATGAAATTCCAGCACCTGATATGTTCATGGCCATTCACAGCCTCGTTAATAAACATGGCATTCACTTCAATTGAGATGAAGCATATGGTTGCCTAAGTGTTTTGTAGAATAGTTATAAATTCATATGGCTGTAAAGTTAGTTTTTTTGGTTGATGATACTTTACATAGGTATTGCACGAAATTTGAAGCTATGAAAACAGTGTTTTGTATTACTTTGTAATAAAACGTTGCTAAACAACTTTCAAAAGTTGTGTGCGTGTGTGCATGTGCGCGTGGGTGCATCAGAAAAGATTGTGAAAATAGTATGTTAGCTTCTCTTTGCTTGTTCATCCTGTTGTTACGCAAGCTTTGCGAAGTATGCTTTAGAAAGTTTGCCCAGTTAATTTGTCCTGCTTTAAAATGCGCGTTTATTTTAAAGTGTAATTATATTCTCATTAGGGTTTATCAGAAACAACATATTTGATACCACCTAAGTATCAGCGTCCTATATTGTTTTACCGCAAATCCATTATAAGTACAGACTCATTAATATTCAAATAGGATAGGTAATTAATTAAGGGGTAATTCAATATAATTCCACAAGTATGAATTTGTATGATACAAAAAGGTTAACGTAATCTCACAAAGCTTGTAATATAGGTATGCCATTAGCATTCAAAATGCGCTTGTTTCGAAAAAAAAAAAAGTAATAGCTCCTAACGAGAATTCGCAGAAGTCCTGCCAGTTAATGTTCCTCATGAAAAAGACATAAAATCAATTGTATTTAGATTAGAGATGAAATGTCAGATAAGAACCGCACAAAAAACGGTAAGTCTTGAAACAGGGATGTCTCTTCGCACCCAACTTTTTAAGATTTGCTTGGTAATTTGATAAGCAATTGTTCCCTCTAGTATATTTCACGAATGTAACTGGAGAAAGGAAACTTTTATCTTACGTAAAATAATATAACTAACTACTAACCCAGCTATACATGGATTAAAATTATAATGTGCAAGGCCGAAATAATATAATGTTCAGCACCAAATGTAAATATATGTATGCATTCCGGACGGTACAGTTGGCAACATGACAGATAAAGGTTAAAATGCTGTATTTTACGAAACTCAAAGGTCATTTTAAAATCCTTATATGTATAGAAATGTAAATGGGTGGAATACTAATTGCTCACGTACATATACGCCTAGCTGACAGTTATTAGACATCGGTCGTATAAGAAAACATTCAGAAGGAATCTTAAACAAATAATTTACTCAAACCTAATTTGGGATTTTGGAAGGCATACAGCTCCACTTAGGTGAGTGAGAGAGCTAGAGAAAACGTGTATACTTCAAATACCGCAATGTTTCCTTAGCTGAGGGTTTGCAGAAGCAATACGAAGTTGGTAATAGCCGTTTTATTTTGAATGTTTTCTTCGATTTCTGTCCCATATGGATGTCAGATATATACTGTACCAATAACTTTGAATGAACCCATAAAATTGACAGGCCGTAATCTTCTGTGGATGACGAATGCTTCCTTTAGAAGGTCGATAAGTTCGGGAAAATACGTTAGGACACACAAACCTCGCTTATACGGAATGAAAATTCCACCAGAAGAGTATTCCAAAATACATTTTCTGTAACATTATGATCTATCAGGTCGCTTTTATGGAGACGTAAATTTTGAGATATCGAATAGTCTCGAATACTCTTCTAGATATTTAGAACCTCAAATTTCGCCATCGTTATACCAGGACTGCGTAGAAATAATGGAAAACAGGTATGTAAAAGTCATGTAACAATACTCAAAAGGTAAAACATTGGAATTATTTTAATTACACGAGTAAATAAATTACTCGAAATCAAAAATGTAAGCACACACTTAAATTTCAGATGAGGTTCCTCATTTGTATTTTTGAGATGCATAGATACTATTTGATCTTATGAATGTGGGCAAGAATAGTTCACAAGACTGTAGTTTACAAGGATATCCTCATAGAAATAGTTCAGCAAGAATAGGAATGGATTATAATACTAGTAAAATAATGGTACTATAAAGCAACTTGAGTATAAGTAATTTGACCACTGTTAGACAGTTACCAGTCGCGCTAAAGTCAATTCTGTCAAATTACGAGGAATGATCATACAAAAATCCCATATAAGAGAGAATTCGAAATTATTACTGTCGCAAAGTTGGTGCACCTTTCCTCTGTACCCACGCGGCGTTTGATTGTCATCTGTCATCTAGTTTGTTTACATGGAGCCATTTTGTTAGTGCATCTCAAAGGTGGTTGTGATTTTATTCAACAAAGTATCTCTCAAATTGTGCTTTACAAATAGTATTTCGTGTGCCGAACCGTGAAATTGTTACAGAGGGCTTACGGTGAATCGACTTTATCAATAACACGAGCGTATGACTGGTACAGTGAATTCAAAGGTAGTAGAGATGTGGTGGATGGTTTGCTTCGCTCTGGTCGGCCAGCAATAGTTCAACTGAACTGGAAATAGCTAAAATGAAGGAAATGTTGCCTGAAAATCGTCATTTAAGTCTGAGAAAGAGATAGCCGCTGAACTTTTAGTCTGATGAATCGATTCCTGCCGTTTTAAACGATTGCTTGGGCATGACACGTGCTGGCGCTCGATTAGTTTCGAAAGACTTGAACCCTCTGCAAAAACTCAATCACGTAATGATTAGTAAAGACATGCTACTAGAACGAGCCAACTCCGACTCTACATTCATGAAACGCATTGTAACTGGTAATGAGACTTAAGTTTGGGTTTGACACGCAAACAAGTCAACAAGCTTCCGAGTGGCGCCTTCCAATTGAACCGTAACTCAAAAGGGCTCGCCAAACTCAACCAAAACTGAAAATCGTGTTGACAGTTTTCTCCGAATATCGTGGTGTCTGCACTCTGAATTCTTGCCAGAAGGTCAGACGGTAAATAAAGACTATTATCTGAGCGTTATACGGCGTTGGAGAGAACAAATACGGCGAAAAAGACCTAATTTGTGTAAGACAACTCATGGCTTCTGCATCACGATAACGCCCCATTTCTCAAGGCTATCTACCATTGTGAACAAATTTCTGGCCAAAAACTCAACAAATCTCATTTGGCAACCAGCATATTCACCTGATTTGGTACGTACACACTGTTGGGCAGCAGATATTAAATTTGTTGAATCCCACAACGTGCCCAGCGTGCCCACATCATATCCGGGAGACCCTTTATTCAGTTTTGAAGTGCCAAGTCTGAATTTCTTTCTCGCGATGTCTTAAAAATAATATATAAGTTGAAATTCAGTATATAGCGACCAATCTTTTGAATATTTGGTGATATATTCAGCAACTATATCCCTCTTACACCTGAAAAGAAATATGTAATGATTTAATTTCTGAATTTCATTTGTGTCGAGTAATACGAAGAAAAAAGAAATGTAGCCTAATACAGGAATAATTTATAGCATTGTTGGTATAAGCGGTAATTTATAGAATAGGAATTCATGTGAATGTAACACATCGCATTCTGTGTTTAGTTAATTGTAGCTGAATCAGAAATTCTTCATAACCTGTGATTCCCTCATAAGGAAATGTGCGTCCCAGTTTATGCAAAAGTGTGACAGTATATTTCTAAAATTTTATTATTACTTTGAATTTCATAAATGATAACTGTCATAATTTATATTTTGTCTTTGCCTTGGTCATTTTATCACACCAATTACATTTTTAGAAAACCCATTAAAATATTTACAGGTTGGAAGAACTTATTAAATACACTGCTTGATAAAGTTTCACAAATAAATTAGCTACAAACGTGATTCATTATGTTTTAGGGACGGTAGGAAAATATTTATAGTAAATTCCTCACTAAAAATATTCTTTACATGGGGGAAAATTGTGTTTATGAATTCTAAAAACGTCTTGATACAATATTGCGCACTGCTATATTAACACGATAAACGAAATGTAGACTCATCACATTGGGCAACAAAATAAATATTTTATGAATATTTCCGACACTTCTTGAATCTATTGTTACTAATTTTGTGTTGGAGAAAAACGAATATGACAATGAAAACGTTTTCTTGTCTCTAATTTTTGTGATATACACTAGGTGGAAGTATTTCATACTCACGGATTAAGATAAAAATATTCATTTTAATTACATATGCTAACAATATTGAAAGTGCATTTGATTTTTTAAAATGATAGTTACATTCTAAGAGATCTAAATTGCTGGGAGGATGCCTCGCAGATGGCCGCGTCTGAGGAGAATCATGTGGAGGCTTCACGAGATCTTAGTATTTTAGCTTGCCTCTTGTAAAGGAGTTCGGGAGCATCCCTACACTAAGACCACCAGTCTTAATTCGGAAGCATTGCTTTATTCCAATGGCCCTGATATCTTTGTTCCATAACTAAAATGCCCTGATGGAATCTTTCTCCATGTTCATCACTAACAGCTCCATAACTAGGAGGGGGAAAAGCCAAAGTGGGAGTGGAGAAAATGGAGTTTTAAGGGACATGTTGCATCCAGGGTTGTGGTATTTTTGTAGGAGCACTATCACAAAATTCATTTACTTACCATATTATAAACAATTAATTATATTTAGTGATAACAGTGCAGTCTAAATAATTCCATTCACTTTGGTCTAATTTTATATATTTTTATGCAACTCAAAAAAGTAGTATTCCGCCTATATGATACTTTTAACATTAAGTTCATATCGGCGACTTCCCGTCTTTAAACAATTGCTCATCGGTAATGATGTTCACTTCATTACATATTGTTAATCTTGGAGACTGTATTACTCCTCTTTGTTACACTAAATTCTTACACACATTCACACTCTCATTTATATTTCTAAACTGTAGAGGATTGGGAATAACCCTGGTTAAAAAACACTTCAGGCGGGAATCAGGTGTAACGTAGAGTTCATTAGGATAGTTAATTTTAGCCAAACTGGCTTCTAATGCTATTATTCATTTCCGTGAATTCCTTGGCTTCAAATTCTTTCCAAGGCACATGGGGAAATCAGGGCAGCTTAGGTACCTAGACGTTTAGGCCATACTTGTTCTACATGCTAAGGGGGTGTATTATTAGTAGTTCTCTAGAAAATACATGCCAACATATTTCCCTAAGACTTGGTAGTAAGACAGTGAGGAGAAAAAAAAAACATTATTATAAATCCGAAACCTAGCTGCAACGACGTAAGTGAGGATGTAAATTGAATTTTAGAGGCATCACAATACCCTATAAGTATAAACTTAAGCAAATAGGTTTTGTTTCCAGTATTGACACATTTCTTTACTCATTGTCAACTATTATATATTCTTTATTCATCTTATCCTTATAAACCACAATCTTTCTTTATCGGGAAGTATTTAGAGATTCCTTAAATTAACCTGCCCTTTACCTATTTGGTTACATGTGAGAAGCAGTAATGATAAAAAACTTTTAGCACAACTCTACCGCTTTCTTACTTATTTCTCACATACATTTTTCCTGATATTTTCAAAATATTTAGATGGCGACAGATAGATTCAAACCATGTTGCTTATTATTTAATATTTCCGAAATGACTAATGCTACAATAGAATAAACTGACAATGTTGAATGTTTTCATAAGCTCTGACTTTTTGCACAACAAGCTCTATGCTATACATATATTATGGCTACTTAGTCATACAACAAATCATTGATAATGATGAGCACTTTAAATGATAAATAAAAGTATTTAAAAATGCATACTTTGTTTTTAGTGCTTTAAATATATTCTTCAAACGTGCATTGATAAACTAAGATAGCAAACAATGTTCACATAACGAGTAGCTATTTTGGGTTAGAAAAAGCGTATCCCTGCTTAAATGTTGTTAATAAAGTATCATCGTTTCATTTATCTGGCATAGACTTTCATTTATGTTATTTACACACACACACACACACACACACACACACACACACACACACACACACACACACACATACACACTTATTTACATTCACAATAATTCCAGACTCGAGGGAAGATAGGGAATAGTTCCAGCAGAAAATAAATTCAGTCTCCAGCCGGAAATCGAACCGGGACCTCTAGATTTGAAGGATGGCATGTTTATCACCGGACCACATAGATAGTCGTGTGCATCTTATTTAGTTGTAAACGAAATAATTATTATAGTATGAACTGTTTCAAGTTAAGAAGCAGTTCAATTATATTTTCTCCCTTGGATTTCGTGCAAAATGCTTTTACGAACATTCAACTGTCCATTTCGGATGAAGCCTTTGCATGCCATGAATTCTTGTGAAAACACTGTATATTAAAATCATTCTAAGTTGCTGTTCCAAAAAAAAAAATTACAAAACTTACCCGTAATTCCGTCAGTAAATTAGAGCAATTAGCCGGAAAAGTCCCGAAATATTTATGACGAGGAAGGAACCTTGGAAGAACGCTTATTTAAGAACACATTTTGAGTGAGGTTCGAAAACCTCCGTTTAGGTGAAAATTTGATGTCTGCACCAAGAAGATGGGTGATATCTTATGTGTAGGTGTGTGAAATTATAAGGATTCATAACGTAGTGATGAAATTTCAGGGGTGTTATGTAAATGTAGCAAACCACTATTCAAATCAAAGTCGCCAAAGTCATTTGTAAGTAAATAAGAAACAGCACAAGCCTTTCCATGTAAATGGTGTTTTGTATTCAGGAAATTTTATACACATCTTCCTCTAACATGTTTAAGTAACTGTAAATTGTTTTATTTGCCACATATTGATTTTATTTAAGCTGTTCTTGTAGAGATACTCTTGTAATGGAAATTTTCCAAATTGGATTTTATTCAGAGCAGCTGAAATCACTTATTGCTCATGGAACTTCGATACAGTTGAAAAATATTCCTGTCAGATATATCCGGTAGGCATTAATTCTACACAGTCATCTATAAATTATTCTTAACATATTTTGTGCTAAATAAATGTGATCCGTGTCACCGGACGTAAAATGTAAACTCAAATTAAGAAGTAAACGCCTTCAACTGTTCAGTCATTGCTTTATGCTCTTCGCATGTTGCTATTATTAATTTGAAGCTGTTAAGAAGAGCGTCATGTTCTTGTCTGTATTTTCGCAATCTAATTAATGTGACTGCCATTATTAAAAGCTTCATAACGTGCGCTTAACATTGTTTTGTCAAATGTCCCATAACATATAGGCCCAAAATTCATATCTATGAAATTGCCCATTGTTTTAATTATGGAATTAGTAATTCTTACATAAAGTGGTCCTAATTTAATGTGCCTGCGTATGAAATCTTATATTTCGTGCTGAGTAGTAATCTGTCAAATATCCTGTAACATTTAAATCCAAATTTATATAATTGTAGTAGCTCAGTGTATTATTATTATTATTATTATTATTATTATTATTATTATTATTATTATTATTATTATTATTATTATTATTATTATTATTATTATTATTATTATTATTATTATTATTATTATTATTATTATTATCATTATCATTATCATTATCATTATCATTATCATTATCATTATCATTATCATTATCATTATCATTATCATTATCATTATCATTATCATTATCATTATCATTATCATTATCATTATCATTATCATTATCATTATCATTATCATTATCATTATCATTATCATTATCATTATCATTATCATTATCATTATCATTATCATTATCATTATCATTATCATTATCATTATCATTATCATTATCATTATCATTATTATTATCATTATTATTATCATTATTATTATCATTATTATTATCATCATTATTATCATCATTATTATCATCATTATCATCATCATTATCATCATCATCATTATCATCATCATTATCATCATCATTATCATCATCATCATCATTATTATTTATTATTATTTATATTATTATTATTATTATTATTATTATTATTATTATTATTATTATTATTATTATTATTATTATTATTATTGCATTTATTGCTATTGTTATTATTATTGCATTTATTACTATTGTTACTGCAGGTAGGGCGGCAGGGAAATCACTTGTGGTAGAGTTTCTGAGTAGCATAAATGGAATGCTGTAGGCAGTTACTGTGTATTTACTCTCGATTTGCAGCACAGTAATCCCTCCTTGTATACACACAGGCCCAGGGCAGCCGCGGAATTCAACTCAAAACAAAGCCACCCTCCAGAGTTGTGAATATTTCACAACGGGGGCAAGATGTAGAAATAATAGTCTCTTTGAAACCCACTTAGGAGCCGAAATGAATAATGAAATAGCGTATAACATACACACACGATTATTATCTTGCTTTGTCGGAAGGTCAGTTTACTTCCGCGGGATTTCGTAAAAGGCTTGGGTTGGCACAAAGGAAACGTGCTTCAAAAGAAGATGCTGCTGCTGCCACCTGGGATTCCAATCAATATTTATGAAAACAGTACCATGGTGGTGTTATAATGGGATCGGTGAAGCCGCGGGTGTTGAAAATGTGGTGCGCGTACCTTTCGTTGCCCCCATATACAAGTTGTGTTACTGCTTTAACTAGAAAATCCCTCGGACTCCATCCCAGAATTTTCTACGTGCTTTGGGCTTACATGTACATCTTAACAGGGTTTCTTGTTTCAGCTGCATTCTGATAACTGAATACCAAGCAGTTCACACCCACATAAAAAATTAAAAATACGACATTGACTTTATAAAGAGGGAATGTTTGTCTAGATGTGTATAAGCTGAGCAATCGTAAGAACCACCAGGTCGATTCTGATTTTTTTCACTACTACTGAAAAGCGTAGTCCTTCTGACAAACAGGGGCCACTTAAAAGCCCTCTAATGGTAATTTTAAGATTTCTAAAATGTTACAAAGCCTTTTCTAATTTAAGGAACATATTTGATTTATAAAATAAAATGCTTGCGAAGAACTAGGTTGTATTGGGGCATGTCATTCTGTAGAATGGTTCTTTTTACTGTTCAGGATTTAGATGTAAAATAGGACAAATACTGCGGATATTTTACTTAAATCAATATATATTTGCAGATGGTCATCATTTAGCAACTTAGCACACAGCAAAACAGAAGTTAGTTCAATATACCAATGCCAGCATGAATTAGTAAGTAGTTTTCCGTGTTTCCTTTAAACGTCATAATTTAGAGTAATTTAAATAATCTTATATAAAGAGAAAAATATGTCCAGCAATATTAGAAATAAGTCAATCGATATCGGAGATTATTCTTCTGGTTGTGCATGGTTAACTGGATATCCTTGATTGTAATATCTATGTATTTTATGTTATGTATTATCATGTATTAATTATGTATACATTGTTATTAAATTACTATGGAACCATAGAGAAGGTGCAAATCACCTTCTGAGCTTTTTGCTAAATTACTCGGCTATTCGGGTCAATGATTACACTGTGATACTTGCAGGTTATGCAGAACTTGGGAAACTGACTGACTAAAGGTTAATGTTGTATTTCTCATGTTTTACATCTTTTTACGTGAATATTAGCGCATTTTTCATTCATTAATAGGAATAGCTAGATTTTCGATGTTACACTTAAAAGTGGTAAATGGAAATTGAATTGGTTCAAATTTTCCATATAATTATGTTTCCGTTCAATCTGTCTGTTGAACTTTCAACAAATGCTGAAGATTTCAAAGCTGATTTCTTTAGTTCCATAGTATTTCAATTGTCTTTTGTATTCGCCTTGTTGGTTAAAAGTGGAATAGTAAGCTTCATAATGTATTTTTTCTTCTCTGAAACGGTAAAGAAAACGACAAGGAGTACATGAGCTTTCAAGAACAAATCTTTAGGATATAAATATTGTGATATTTATATGAATGCTCATCCGCTTTGGGGTGTTCTTCCCTTACACGAAATGCTTAGGTGCTTTAGCACAACTTGCAGTCCTACCATCCCCCAGAATTCGTCAAAATTTGCTTTCCTGTTTGTGTGTATAAATATATATTATATAGGTACTTCGTAAACATACTGAATGTATACAGGGTGTTAATGAACTATACCGAAATAATTTCAGCAATTGCAGACGTGGCTAATATAAGCAAGTTGAGATAGACAATGGTCAGCGGCTAAACATAACGCATTTAACTGCGTTAAACCTAGTTGGCATCAAATGCTGATAAGCTGGTATTTAGACAAGGTGAGTGAATAATTGGTTTAGAATGTCTTTAAAACTTCTTCCTTAGTATAGAAATATGGATTCTTAGTAGATCTTATTGGCGTTCTCAACGTTAAATGCCTCTATGTTCTCTCAAATCTTGAAAAATTCACCTGCCAGTTTGACACTGAACACTGATTAACTGCCTTCTTGCATATGGCCTACTCTAGCGGTGCTTCTGTAACTGCTCTGGTGGACCAATCCGTAACGCCGAAAACTGGTGTTTCAAAGGTCATTGGTTCAGTTCTTCTTATGTTAACCATTTTTCTTCGCCTTTCTATTGCGCACCTCAGAAGGGCACCTAACTGCCCGAATAATAGCAGCATGTGAAGGAGTTTTGGACAGAGTGCGACAGTCATTCCATTGCACTGTCAACTTTGCATTGAAAACGCAGGTCGCCATTTCGAGCAGTTCCTATCAACCTGACGTAAAGAGTTGCATTTACTTTTTATTTTATGTAATCTCCTCTTAAACCACCTCCCATTTGGGCGTACATCGTATAGTATTAAGTGCGATTAAACCTTTGTTAAAAGAATAGTAATTAATTGCACTGATAAGGTAAGATTGTTCTGCAAAATGCATACATTTTTTACAATAATTAAAAGCTTACACTAAATATTAAAAACAACCAAACAAAACGAACTAAAATTAAAAAAAGATAAAAAGTGAAGGAGACTCGATTTCAATTACCTTTGATTATGTCATAACCATTGCACCGGAGGGAGAGCTTTGACACGTGGGGAAGTATGAATACCTGTACCTGCTAAATACTGATATCGAGATCAAATTGACTACATAGGTGTTGGAGGTCGCTGAAGCTTAGGCTAGTGAACAAGTCCCACAACAAGAATATAAACATTGGCTAGAAAAAATCCAGAATAGAAAAAGACAAATATTTTAAAGCGGCATGTGTGTAAGAAGTGAAATAAAGACGGAGATGAAAAATAACTAAAGCAAATATTAACTGCAGTACTTTTCTACACCCTTAAGGATACTAAGTGAAGATCCACAAGAAAGCTGCACTCATATTCTCAAAAAGAACTGTTCTAATGGTCTTAATTTAAGTACCATATAACTGAAACACTGTCAAGACATACAGTCAAATATGCTTAAGTTTCTCCGAGTGGCCTCTCAAGTACTATTTTTTTTACTTTTGATTGTTGTGAATATGAAAGCATAAGAGATATAGGGAAATGTTTCAAGAACACCCCTAAACCCGCTAAAATAAACAGTTTTCTCCAATAAAATTTTAGCAACATTATACTCTTGCTAAATTTAAAACTTCAAATTTCAAGGGAGTTTGCTGTTTGGTATACTGAGCTTTATGTTTCTTTATTTTTCGAATGAACGCGTTAATAAAAACCACTTTGGAATATAAGCAGCTGGGTGTATCCACAGTTAAATATACATATAGCCCACGAGCATTAAATTTAAATTCTTTCTAGTCGAACAGATGTACAGGAATGGTGCAATATTTAAAGGACATGCGGGTGCTCCACATTGAATGGTATTGCTTAAGATACAATATAAAATGTTTTATTGGCATTATTTTAGATGCGCCAGTGTTTAGTATTAACAACAAATCTTATATACGTATATAGCCGTATACTCAGCAATGAACTCTTCTAAAACTTACGATTTGTCATTACAGGTTCATGTATATCTTTAATTTTCTGTTAAATATATAAACAAAATGCTATCCGAAGTTACATTTATTATGCTCTTGTAAACCTCTGCCTTTAATCTATAATTTTAGTCAAACTATGTATAGAAGGTAAGGAAGGAGAAGTACCAACACATCAAAGAGAAAACAAAAAGTAAACTGTCCTAATGCCCCAATTTCGGAAGTAAGTAGAAGGCATTTCAAATGGGATCAGTAGCCCTTGCTTTTAGCAATCCATTTCTTCCAGAAGGAGAAAATATAACGCTAAAACAGAGACAGGGGATAAAGATGTAACAAAAGGAAAGGAAAACCACTTTCGTCATGCAGACTCTTGGTTTTTCCTGAGTGGAATTCAAACTCCGTATGCGATCCCCTTGCCCCTTTGCCAGAGCCCACAAATATGCCACAAAATATTCCCGTGCTTATAAAACGTCTCCGTACTCATTCAAATGGGAAAGCTTCAGTAAAGAAGAAGAAAAAAATAGTTTTAAAGATTCCCTTTTCCTCTCTGCTTCTTTGTGAGTGAATGGCTGTTTTATTTTCGATTGCAGATAAGGAAACCTCTTTGAAAGGGTTTCAGACGATCATATTGCGGTATTTGTCATGCCCCTACCTGCCTTTTATAGGGGTTCTCGTACTTAATCACGCTACTAGAAAAGGAAATCGGATTGAATGTCTGACAAGTCTAAGGAACCCCCTCCCCCCATATCTGGTCAACATCTCTATTTTCGTCATCTTGTTCTCTAATGAACATGCTGTGTTTGGAATTCAGTGGCATTTTTTGTGCGATGTCCGTGCTTTAGGGTGACGTAAAATATTCGTTCTTACCAACATTAAAACTATAATACCTATGTCACAAACAAAAATAAAATGTGTTAAATTCACATGTATTTCTCTCCTACCGTATATAAGATATGAAGCTGCTATAAGCTATTTTATACCTTCCTCAGCTTATTCAAGATAAATGTTTGTTAATACAGTGTACCATCCATTCCATTCTAGGTACACAAGATGTAAACGAGATATACATGTTTGAAAACGCCTTGCGACGTTTTTAAAATAGTATATGTTTTCATGGCATTGGCAAGAAATAAATGGATAGTGCCAGGAGAAGGTACTGAATAGATGAAACCAATATAAACGGATATCTCTTAAAAGCAAGGAAAACGCATTTGAAATAAATTGTTCTTGATTTATAGAGATCTACATTTTGTGTAGTCGCTTTAAAGTTTACTAATTTTACAAAGCTACTCAAAATATTTATCCAACAAATTGGCCCTCAAAGGTTCTATCGGAGAATTCAAGATACACATTTTATCTCTCTTGTAAAAGTTTTAAGTATGTTGTATTTTAATTGCAATATTTCAACAATTTCTGGGACAAATGAAACACTTTGTAAAGGATAGAAGAATGCAGAGATTTTTTTCAAATTACTTGGATATATTGCATATTTGGAAAACCCTGAACATAGTTAAGTACTTATCAGAGTCCTCGCTTTTGAGTTCTACTGTTCACAAGCATGTATTTAAGAAACAGAATGATATGAACGTTTAAGGCATGAACGCTGGGTATTCTATGCTTTCGAGGTTCCTCAATGCACTTAATGCATGTGTATTGCTGTTTACTGACGATGGTGAAGAACGGCAATAATACAACATAATATGATGAGTTACTAAGGGCAGTTGAAAATTTAATTCCGGTTGCAGGATTACCAAACTTGGTGGCGAAATGAGGTGGATTGTTCACGCCTGATTGACTATGTTCAACAATGAATAAATGGGTTTTAGCATATCTACGGATATCATAATTGAGATTAAAGAATAAAGAGAAATTAAAGACCCAAGGTAAATAAATATTTTCTGTGTTAATGAGGTTGTTTATTATGAGGATTACATTAGCACTGCAGCTGTTTTGGAAATTCATTCCGCAAGATTTCTTTAACACGCTAATAATAATGTGCAGTCTAATCAAACCTCAGTCTAATAAAGCATCAGTGTATTATTGGAGTGAGAATATTACCTTCTATTTGACAAGAAGGCAGAGGGTACAACAAAATAAAAATACAGAAAACAAGGGGGAAGCACTGGAATTATTATCACGTTACTATCTATAGCTTTATGAGTACTTACACGTGTTAATCACATTTTATAATGGAGTATGAATATGAGGTTCAATAAATAAGCAAAATGCACTACATAGGGATTTATGATTCAAATGTATGAATGATATTATTTTCTCTTTCCTCCTCAGGTGGCTATGGCGCGCTGGGGGGGGGGGGGAGTAACTACGCAGGTATTTGTCTATCTCTGTAGAGAGTAGAGGCTGCAAACTGTTGGCAACACCACAGTTAGTAGCCGCGAGACTCTCAGCACTTCCACCGGAGAGGTTCACTGGTGCAAATGTGTAATTTTTACGCTCTTTAGTGTGCTCCCTGCCATAGAAACCTTTCAGGTCACTTACAGATCTGATATTGACATCCGTAACGTAGCTACTATAAATGTGTGGGTGGGTGTGGGGGGTGTGTTATTCATATCATAATATCACATGTGGCTCCCACTGGAGGACATTAACTTTGCTAATAGAGTTCAAGGATAACTAAACTGGGTAATTATAAACTAAAGAATTTAAGATAAGCAATAAGAATTTCTAATATTTCTGACGCAGAAACTAGAATAACTAATTAAAACATGCTAAATCTGAAAAAAAAACATTTTTTTTAATATACTCAGTTTCATATTCCTTCTCGAACTACGCATTTTCGGTAGCCATCTAGAACTGTAACAGAATTATGTGTCACATTAGATCAGTAGTTCAGGCAATCCATCTGCTTCCAGAACATCAAAGTACGAAATGAGTCATTAAAAGCACTTTTAATCTGTCAACTGCTCGCTAAAATCAAGAAATGTTATCTGCGCTTCCATTCCTTCTTTTCAACAGTTTTTACCAGTTCAATAGGCTTCATTTAGAATCACTGTATTTTGTGATGCGTTTGCTAAGTCATACATAAAACAACTGGAGAACAGTTGCCTTTGTTGAAATCGAAGCTGTTTGGGAATTACGGAAGTTTGGCTGAAGCAGATGAAAACTTAAACGTAATTTGTACAGATTTTTCTAAACTTAAAATAGCTTTAAGGAACCACTGCGGTTCTCAGTTGGATACTTAATTGTGAGTTGGAATAAAAATGTATCAGAATAAAACGGATAATCTGGAGGAAAATGATACATAAAGCAGCTGCTGAAATTTAGAAATTTTGAGGTTTACATTAACAAATATGAAAGAAATAAAGGCACCATAATTATGTATTCATTATGCTAAAATATCTTCAGCCGATATTATTTACTCTCCGATAGTTGCACTATCATGCACAATTAATAAAAAAAGTTACACAAAATAAGGCATAATAGCTCTGTGCTACCTGCGGTATCATAAAGGTAGACACAGAAGCCTTACAATAAAGTGCAGTAGGGGAACCTCTCATCGGTTTGAAGCACAAAGAGGATTTCCAACTTTCATCTCTTGTGAAATGAGCCGGTCACCCTTTCATGATCATGGACATAATCACTCTTTGTGCACGCCTTCAGACCGAACCAATTAAACAAGTATCCGCCATCAGGTACATACATTCACTGTCAGGCGGTGATTGACCTCTTACTACCTCTTACTACCACACCATGCTGAAAATGAGGTAAGTACTAGCAGCATGGATCTAGTAATGTTTGTCTAATATTATTTCTCTCTCTCTATTTTAATTAACGTCCTCCAACATTTAGTCATATCAAACGATGAATGAAATGGGTGAAATGATGCTCAATGGGTCCGCGGTTCATGGAGCTTAGAGTTACCCGACATTCGCCTATCAGGATAATGGAAAACCCCGGAAAGAACCTTATCCAGGTAACTCACCCTGACCAAGATTCGAACTCGGGACCTCTTGAACGTGAGGCAGACATGATACCATCTACGCTACCGATGCGGGCTAATATTACTTCTCGTTCATGTAATGGGACCAGTGGGCTAATTTGACATTTCATGGTTATGTTTTACAAATTCGAATTAGAAAGATGAATTAATTTAATATACTTCTCCAAATTATAAGCTTATGCAATGATCTAAATGATATTTTACCTTGAATCCTCTCCATTAACCATTGCTACTGTAACGTCGTACCCCTGGCTAGTACGTTGAACATTTCCCTGATATTCATGCAAAAGGATGGAAACATACTCTGAACGTCCGGCTTCTTTAACCTCTCTTCTGCCCCAACAGTCTCCCAAGTTCTTGAAATGCTACAAGACGTGGCTGGGAAGATCATCGTCGGAGTGGTACATTTTTAAAACTAAATACATAATACTGCATTTATATATGCCATAAGTACCATTAGCTTCTGTTGTTATGATATGAAAATAAAAAGATCGATGGTAGAGTAGGTTTATAATATATAAATTTTTCCACATTTTTGTACCCTGCAGAATTAAGGGTTGAGCTAACAAAGCATAGCACGGAAAATTTGATGCTGTGATAGAACGATTGAAAACAATTGTTAGAGTTTGAAGGGTGAAAATAGAGGCACGATAAGATTAATAAATACAGGAAGAATGTCACTGACTGGTCAGAAAGAGAAAAATAAGTTATTGGATACTTAGAAATGTTTATCTAAGAAAGGTATTACTGGAATGCCTACTGGAATTAAAGTTTGTAACAATATATGGCTCAGAAATAGTTTATAGTCCAGCATGAATATTTGGGTAAAGAGATAAAATACATTAATAGAATAATACATAACAAACAATATTCAGATGTGTAGCTCATATGTGACAGTAGAGAAGCAATTGGAAAATACAAAATATGAGGGATAAGATTGGACTTGGATTGAACTGTTTCCCTTTAAACAGTTTGAATGGATTGATTGATAATAATGTTTATTTACTCCAAATAAATATTGAGGCAGGATACCCTGCAAATATTTGCTTTGCATCATTGTAAAAATCTTGATACATACACATATTTAACTGCTAAGCTGTAAATTTTATTCCCATGAATCCTGTGGAATATTCCTTTGGCATTATTCAGAGAGCTTGAAAGAACTGCAGAAGGAAATATCACAGAAACAAATCGAATGTTAAGAAGCTGTCTTACGGCACAGGACAGGTTTATACAACAGCAGTAGGAGTTCAAATACTCCAGGGTGGTCCCAATCGTGCAGGATTAGACCTGGTCATGATAAGTAGCGTGCAAGTTGTCAATATGTCCAGTGACAGACTGCTGCATTGTGACTTGACACTGCGTGTTCATGATAGCGTGCCTTAAGGTGGGCCATGTTACACGAGTTTGGAACCTTATTATTTATTCTAAATGAAATAACGTTGTCGGTACGAAAATATCTGTAAAGAATTATTGTACATGGAAATAGTACGATGAAACAAAGCAGTTGGAAATCATACCACAGAACTACATTCTTCTATGTACCTTATAGCGAGTTTTAACATATACGTGGCGTACAATAACTATGTCTACAGTTATTGGTGAGAGAACCTCGTGTTGCTTTGTCTAATATTTACAATAAGCAGAAAAAGTAGTGTTACAAGCAAATGTTTCATACTGAGTTTTCACTGGAAATGATGCTGCGAGATATATTGAATAAAAATGTCGCTGAACACTTGTTCTAGAAACAATGCGAATTAAAAGGCAACAAAATATCCTTACAATCTTATGTATTATACTTAATGAGTATTCACCAAGCTTACACGAAGCATCCTTAATTATCATCTGCGAAAACAACCGAAATACAGGATACAAGAGTATCGAACAAAATGTTCCTTATGTAAGGAAACCACCTGAGTCACTATCAAAACTTCCGTAACAGGATACCAGGATTAACAATCATCCTGTATAATTCTCTGTAATTGAAAGGTATGTACTTCCTGTCTGCCAAAGAAATTAAAGGTACAGTTTTGCAGTCTGGCTGCAGCGAAGGAATGAAAACTTCTGCAGGTTTAGCAATAACGCACCGCCCTGTGGTTTATGGCAGTAGAATTTCCAATTTCACGGGTTGCTTAAGCTTAACGATTCACGTTACTGCTCCAGACACAAGAATATATGTGTCAAGGGTAAACAAGACTTTCTCAACAATTCCTTTCCTTTATCCCGGTAAAACAGAAATCGGAAAATACAAGCCGCAGACCAAAGAAAACAACAGCTTGCAGTATCATTCCGTTGAAGTACACTAGGAGATTCTTTCAGCTGAGTGCGCTGAACTCAATGGCCCCATTGAGTAGATATACATTTCTTAGAAATCGTTGTTTGATTTCTTTGAATATAAAATTGTATAACTGTTTTGGAACTTTTAAAGAGATATCTCTCATTCGTTCATACATAAGCGGATTGATTTACTTTCAGGGTTGGCTCTGAGTTAAACAGCTTGCGTATCGTCTAAACATTTGTAAATTTTAATACTAAAATTTAATCCTGAAAACAAAGACACATAATTATATAAAACGTATGAATATGAACAGATAAGAGATACAAAAAAGGAAGAGAGAGGGAGAGAGAATACCTACAACGAAGAAACGAACAATCGATGTTATGTTTTCTATTGGGTGTAAAATCCTTGAACATAACGCCAATGCTTCCTCAATTTCCTTCAGCTGAAGCATCCAGCTTATTGACATGTAACATATATAGTAACTAGGGTAAATATAAGATATTTCACTAGAAGTACAGGATATGAAGTTCCCTGAACTCCCCAAGAGATACTTTACAAAACAGTACGTGTGTGCGAGAACATTTTTGAAATACGAAAACTTTTTTTTAATTTATTTAAGGTCGCTTTAACTTCCTGGGTCATATCGCAACCATTACGAAAACTTGTTTGAATAGAATCTGAGTATTTAAGTTCAGCAACTTCCAAACTTCTGATGTGATTGTAGAAAACCTCTCTTCAAATTACCTTTATATGAGAAAGTGTTCTAAAATTTTGACCTCAAAAATGACCAACAGTTTTCATTAAAATTACACATGTTTAGGATATAACGACATATATGATACAGCTTTTACGTTTTCTGGGAATAATATCTAAAGCCCTCTTTATTCTGAGTTACTTTTGTATGAATTCTTCATGAAGTTTATTAAGAATTAAATTTCATAGAATTGTGCTTCGGGAAGTGATTAATTATTCTAAAATATAAATAAAATTCATAAAATTTCTTATATATTAAAGAAAAAGCTAAATAATTTAAATTATTATAAGCCAGTAAACCGAATACAACATTTTACTGATGTAGAAGTAAAAAAGTGCATTTTTTAGGTTTAATAAGCTGTATTTCTCACATATTTTGTGGTAATTGTGTTCTAAAACATTACATTTTCCTCAAAGAAGAACAAATTTGTTTTTATTCTTTCTTCTTCTCTCATTTACCCTCAGATGTGCAAGAAGAAAGGAATGTCATGGAACATAGCTATACCAGGTCTTAAAACATTCTGACTATTGCTTAAAGCCTAATGCTGTCTTTACCTACAAGGAACTATGCAATAAGGCAATTTAAGAAAACGTTTATCTCCATCAGCAGGTAGTGGCTAGAAGAATAAGGGTCTGTTATAATAATTTGCACAGTTTGTGATAACACATATTGGTCGTAAAACCGGATAGGTGATATATAGAGTATTGAAATGATACTCAATAATGAATCCCTAGATTTTACGATAGCACGACATTCGGCTTTTCTAGGATAAAGGAAAGCAGCGGAAATCCCTCGTATCCAGGTAATTCATTCTAACCGAGAGTGAACTTGGAACTTCTTGAGTGCGAGGCAGGTACGTAATCCTCACACTATGGAGGAGCAGAATGGCTCTGACTAAAGTGCTGTAAGTTCGAGATCGGTATTCTGTTGGTGATAAAGAACTTTATATGCATCTAGAAGTTAAAACACGTTTTTCTTCTTCTTCCTTTGAATTTTCCAACATTTAAGCAACACATTTCTGAAATAATATCTGTGAAGACAATGTTAGTGACATTCGACTGTCGTCTTAGCCTCCTTATTCTATGCTTAGGTACATTAAACTACATATTGAAACCCGTAGTGGAAACTTTCGGTGCATATTATCAGGCTAACAGGCTAAGAGGAAAGATATATAATTTTTTAATTGCATATTATATTTAACTTCCATGACTGTTTTGGAGGATTTGACTCTAAAAACTACTCCTGGTGGTGTTATTTGTCGAACAGTAGGCTTTCAGCAATAGCATTTTCATTTATTTTCCCTACCAGACATTATTGCATTTATTTACACTTCCACACTGTGGAAAATAAAGTATCTCTGGCTAAAGAAAGCCAAGTATGGATTCCCAGACCTTTAAACTAAGGAAAACGATGTGTCAATAGGTTACTGGTTGAGAAAATCTTGATTAGAATGTACTAACATATTTATTTCTAGAAAGTTCCTTTCCCTTTCACTTACTGAGCTGCTGTAACAGAAGAGTTTTGGACTCTACTTAAAAATGAAACTCAATATCAAAATTTCACCGTGAGACATCCTGAATAAAAGAAGTGATTTTAGAAGAAGAACCGGCATATATCATCATAGAAAAAAAAGAACATATGTATAAAATAGTCGGTTAAGTATACCTTGGCCAATGGAGTTATAGAAGAAAGTGGAAATTAAGTAATGGAGAGCAGGTTATTGCAACAATAAAAAATATAGAATCCGCTTAAACCACACAACTTGGTAAAAATTTTGTTGTTTTCCAATTCCGAGGTTTGAATTTTTAGATAGCTATAATTTTCACATAAGACACTATTGGTTTTTCTTTTCTCTCTATCTGTCTTTCAAAGCTCATGGGACTTTTCAAAGTCATCACATAGTGATTCGCTCTTTAAAACATTGACTTGGTTAAAACACTACAGTGTTTTACAGTGAAATATCTAAATGTAAATTAAAAACCTAACTGGTTTTACGTAAGGTGTACAGCATAACAGTAAAGCACAACGCTGTATCCCAGTATGGAGGCATCAATATATTGGTGATAACTTGCCAATGTTATCGTCTCGGAAGACAAGGGTCCAAAGAAATGGGCTTCGTCTGAGAACGAGCGGTCAATGGATTGATATTTACTAATAAACACGGATATCCCGTGCTCCAGGACCAGTGAACCTCGTGGCGAACAGGAACAAAGTGTTGTTCATAATGGTATGTATTTGTAAAACTGAGAGTACAGATATGTGAGTGCAATACATCAATATTTTTATTATATATTTCTTTTATTTTTATATTAAATTTTATGTTATATTAAATATTTGCAAAATGTGCGAATATTATTTTAGCTCAAATATCACAATGCTCCTTGGATGGGAGAGAGTAAAATTATACTTCTTCAGGTTATAGGTGCCAGAAAACATGTATATTTCCGTAATTTGATAAGTTCAAAACAGATGTAAAAGTGAAGTAGTTTCGTTGTTCAAGAACGGTTGTTTGTCTTCGTCATCCAGGAGCCATATGTCATCAACATTTAAGACTTCCGTCTTTTAAGGATATTCCGTCGAGAATGCAGCTTTATTCATTTTTTGACGGGAGAAACGCAGCTTATTCAAGACACTAAAGAGCAAGCAACACTTATAAATTCGAGAAGAGCAAACGATTTTCTGTCTCATGTGTGCTTGCCATGTTTACACATAACTTTTTTTTTTGTATTGCAATCCTTTTGGTAGAAAATATGAGAGGGTTTTCTTATATTTCCATTACACCAGAGTCGCACACCCCCCTGGTGCGAGGCAATATTTCAGCGAGGCTGTCCTAGGGTAGATATAAGGGGGCAAGGCGACCAACAGTAATCGTGACAAGGAAGCTGTGCTCTCCCAGCGTGACACACAAATAAACATCTTTTGCACCATGCTCTTGTAATTCTGCACAAAGTGCGGCAACCTTTGTTTTCTTCTCCTTCCTTTCTTATGCACAAATTTTCGCAATGCGAACCAGGGTTTCTTTCTGTTTCTCTCCCCCCCCCCACTCTCTCTTTGGTCACTTTCCTCCTACTCCTGTATATTCCATTGGTCATTTTTCTGTTTTCCTTTTACAAGTGGCTGTTTTGCGTATGTGCCTTTCATTTCTTTCTATATTGCAATGTTCCCTTGTTCTAAAGCGCATTTTCTCACTTCTTTGCTTCGCATAATACTTTTGCATAATTCTTTTATGGATTTGTTCTGCCTGTTGCGCTTTTACTTTCGATTTTCTCCTTTATAAAAGTAATGTGTCATAGTGCAAGACTATCTATTCACTCCCACTTTTAATATAGTTTCTACAGAATATTCTAAATATTTAATAACCCTGTACAGAAATAGCTTTTCTCACATTCCGTTGTAGCCAGAAGGTTGATACGGGGAACTAGGCAGTAGTCAAACATTCAAAAGGTGGCTCCAATATGGTGTTCTTAAAAAAAAACTTGAAAGCTCATGACATGGTCAGAAATAGCTGATTAAAGACAGCTCAAAGAAAGAGAAAGATTAAGAGGTTCAAACTAATGATAAAAGTTATATCGCAAATATTGGTCTCAAAAGTTAATAAAAACAGTTGGTAACCTTTAAGTAGATCTGCACCTCCTCAGTAGTACGTTTTTCTTATGCTTCCAAACCTTCACAGTTATCAAAACTGTACAAAAATCCGAAGAAGAGTACTTCGAGAGCTATTGGCAGAAAATGCAAGACATACCTTTTGTTTGTCATGAAAATATATCTTAATGTTCATATTTTAAAATCATTTCAGCCACTTTTTTACAAAAATAAACAAGATCCGAAATGTATACCTGTAATCGATGCCTTAAAATATGCTAAACTAAATTCCAAAATTTTAATAAAACTGAAAACCTGATAAGAACCACTCGCGTAGATAAACACTTTGCCGTAAAATAACACGTTGAAAAATAGAAAAGTATTACCAGTTTAAAAATTTTAACGCCAGTAAAATGACAAATGTTAAAATACTGCATGATAGGGCATATAAATTACACAACACTTATATTTATAATAAAATGAGAATTCTCTTCGATAATTTGCCTGCTAATATTTAAGTGGTGAAGAATACATTTTAAAATCAGTGTAAGGAGATGTAGAGTAAAAACCTTTAGTGGAATTTATTAAAGTTGCATTAACCTGTTCAAGCTTGCTCTCTGAACATGTATGTGCCAATTTTATTAGTAGTAGCTAGAAAACATATTTTTAGAAGCAATGCATCACTTCACATTCCATGCTTTTTCTGATCTAGCAAAGCGAGATATTAAGACTGGTACTTCAGATTATATACTGAATCTGTCATGCGAAAATGTATGTGTGACATCAGAACCATATGAAAAAATTAATATGAAAGAATTAATGCCATTTGTCTGTGAGAAATTTCCTTGTGGTTGTCATTTGCTTGCAGGGATTCCTAAGGTCGCCGACCAGTCAGGTAGTAGGACTATATTGTTGCCAGAGGCATTACGTCATCCGCGTTACAACAGCTACGGTTCCCGCGGAAATTTACCATTGTTACACATCTATATGTGGGTCTGATTATTTGCTGCAAGCATTTCACTGGTCAAATATTGGGTATTGTTATACACAGGGATACCAATATTAGAGTTTTATCTCGCGGATATTAGTGTTATTCACACACTAGAACGTATAGACAGCGAGTAAAGTTGGCAACAGCGTACTGAGGCAACCACTTGCAGCAATAACGCAAATCACAAAGTAATTTCTCAGCAAGAATGGACTTCAAACTCTCCTTCATTGTCTCTAAGAGGCGAGCTTCTTAGACCATAAGTTCCCTCGAAATGATCCGTAGAGTATCTCCTCTTCCACTTAATTTCCCATTTATCTCTCTCTCTCTCTCTCTCTCTCTCTCTCTCTCTCTCTCTCTCTCTCTCTCTCTCTCTCTGTTTCTAAGTCTTTCTTAAGCACAAATACATTCATAGAATATGAAACGTTAACAGGCCTATCAGATTTAATTTGTTTTCGTAAAAACATCTCATTCAAAAAAGAAATGAATTCTTAATTATCGTTAATGTCTGCCGTTAAGAAATTTGTTAAAGCCAAAGGAACCTTCCGCCGTTTATATAGGATCCGCGTGAATCAGATGAAGAAATATCCATTGCCTTCAGCGTTTTTAATAGTCAATTCCAGCACAAATAATGTTATGGTAGCAAACCATAATGCCCATGTTTCGGAAAATATTAGTTGTACACCTTGATTTGAGTTTTTCATCCTGTCTGGTTTTAATGCCATAGCCGGGATTTGAACCACGGATCTTCTGGTAGCCGTCCAGCCGCTCTAACCCTTGAGCTACTATGTCCAATGTGCCGACATGACATTAAATTATCCAACTGACTCGTATTTCTCCCGGTAAACCACTAGGAGTTCTCATAATCACATTATACAACTACCTTAATGGCGACTTACTATGCTGTAAGTACTTTAAGTACTATGCTTTAAGCACTCACTCTTATAACCTCGGTGAGAATTTCGTTCTAATAAATTCTACTCAGCTGTAAAAAATAGCGTGCAACTTCAGTAAGATTGTACAAATCAATATTTAGTAGTCATTAAAACAGGTTTTGTTATTCCAAGAAGTACCTGAATAAAGCAGCTACAGTCCGAAACAAGACTGACCTGAATATACTGCTGTGTTAAATCGCTACTTGGATAAAAAGGGTTGAGGTTATAATTTTGTTTCTCAAACTCGTAGCATCTCATGCGGTTTGTTTGCTGTACTGGGAGTATTAAAATGACGAAGTAGTGAAAACAAACAACTGGAGAGAAATGAAAAGCTTATTTTGAGAATTTTGGCAAAAAATACACTACCATGTTCATAAAAGCCTTTTATTCGAAAAAATTATTGCATTCTTGTTGAAGTAAACGAAATACGTTTAATAATAGCATTGTATACTAACTTAAAATTGATGACTAAGTAACGGAAGAAGTTCTCTCATTTAGAAAATGATGAACTCTGTCAAACAGAAAAGCTACAGAGCTAACAAGAATATTCGTGTTTCTCTTCAGCAAATTTCATTGCTTTGAATCCTTAGGTAGAACTGTTCATCTAATAGTGACCGCTAGGTCACCGTTTACTTCAAAGTAATCAGTAAACTGCATACTTAAACGAACTAATATTGTTTAGGTGCGCATAAACGGAATTATGTAAATAGTTAAGTTTATCGTCTACAGTATTTTTATATAATTTATCCTCAGTTTAATTGTTAATGTTGAATATGTTACGTTAGTAAGGAGAGAACAAATGGTGCATTTTCACCGAGTCACTATCAAGAGGTTGTGAACACACAATTTCTCAATGTAACTCTGCAGTTGAGGTATAAATCATCAAAATTAAAAAGCTACTTAGCTGCTATATTAGGCGGTTTTGCTCCGGAGAGGATTTTCTCCGGGAGCTCCGGTTTCCCCTGCCATCTCATTCCACCGGTACTCCATCTTCATCTCATGTAAATATCATCAGTGTCACCGCCTGTGGTGCCGAATGTAGTAAAAGCTGGCGTTTAACTCTACACATTTCATTTCATTTGTTCACCAATTTTGTAGATATCATCTAGAAGAAGAGGACTTAAACTGCTATGATACATATTTCATATACCATAAACATATATTAAACGTGTGGCATTTTAATCTTAATCGGTAGCCATTTTCGAAATAAAATTTTCTATGTCAAGAACATATGTGATGGAGTAATTTTCTTGAAATCTACGGGATACATTCCTGTAAGACGTTGAACTTAAATGTCATGTTTGATATTTGACCGACATTTCTTTTTCGTTTATGCTGTTAGCGAAAGAAGGGGGACCCCAAAAACACACATACACTTTGACAAACAGAAACACACAAATAGGCCTCTTTCTCGCAATGCACCGTTTATGGAACCAGAGAGTTTCAGTCATTTCCGGTGGAATCCAGTACTTCCTGTAGTTACCTGCCGAAGTATGTAGTAAACAGGTTTTCTTTCCATTTGCTTTTTGGATTTAGGTACCATCCAGCAGATTCTCTAAGCGAATATTACGAATGTTATCATAAAGCTGTGTTGCTTCTATTATTATTATTATTATTATTATTATTATTATTATTATTATTATTATTATTATTATTATTATTATTGTTGTTGTTGTTGTTGTTGTTGTTGTTGTTGTTGTTGTTGTTGTTGTTGTTGTTGTTGTTGTTGTTGTTGTTGTTGTTGTTGTTGTTGTTGTTGTTGTTGTTGTTGTTGTTGTTGTTGTTGTTGTTTATTATTGTTGTTGTTTTTATTATTTATTATTGCTGTCGTTGTCGTTGTTATCGTTATCATTATCGTTATCATTATTATTAGCGTTATCATTATTATTAGCGTTATCATCATGGTCGTCGTCGTTGTCGTCGTTGTTGTTGTTAAAATGCTATTTTATTCACTTGGAAACTCTTTATGCAATTCAATCTAACTTTTTTCTAAAATGCATCGGAAAAACTTTTGGTTATGCTTTTAGAGTAGAAACAGATTTTTGTTGCAGTTGACAACGCTTATTAAAAACAATATTGCAGATTTTACGGGCATAGTGTGAAAAAAAAAGTTTTTTTTTTAATGCTTTATTTTAAGTTGCTTGACTACAGAGGTCTTATTGGGACCGAATTAGATTTAAATACATGATACATTAACAATGGATAAAAATGTATGCATTACATTACTTTAATTACAATTTGTTTGACAGATTAATGGATTTTTTTGTCTGTGTTTAATTTACGTCCTCCATGTTGTCATATTGGACGATGAATGGAATGGGTGAAATTGTGCTCAAATGAGCTCAGGGTCCATAGAGCTTAGTTACTCGACATTCGTCTTTCAGGATTAGGGAAAACCCGGGAAAACCTCTATCCAGGTAACTCACCCTGATTGAGATTCGAACTCGGGACCTCCTGAACGTGAGGCAGACACGCTACCACCACGCTACCGAGGCGAGTTTGATGGATTTGATGAAGCGTATAAGGTTCCTTATGTTGCTAGCTTCTAGTGGAAGGTTGTGCTTCTCCCTGTATTTGGAGTACAGCGGGCATTCTGTTATTATGTGTCTGATAGATTGTCTTAAATTACATTCTGTGCATTGTGGTGGTTCAGTCTTGGTGAGTAGTTATGAGTGTGTGAGTCTAGAGTGAGATGTGCAATGGGATATCGAGCTCTTGATTTTTCCACTCTTTCGAATATTTTTATGTATTTTCTAATAACCATTTGACGCCATTATTCATGTAATTTAATACTTAAATTCCTGACGAGGTCTTGGTGAGGGGTAACAATAGTTTTTCTGATACAGGATAAACTCTCTTGGTTTTGAACAACAGGGGTCTCAGTTGGAGTGATTCATTATTAATTAGTATCCTTTGGTGTTTAATGGTTAGTTCTTCTGCGACACGTTTGCTTGACTGCACATGCATATTCTTTCATTTGAAATTCGCGACACAAAGCGAATATTGTTTGCATCTGTGAGACGACCTACTGCTAGAACATATTCTTTAATGGTTATACCATCCTTCGATTCTATTACTATGGCTTGTTCCCGAGTTGGTGTAGTTTGGATTACTTTTGAGTAGGTTAGGTTTGTTGGGGAAACATCATATTTAGTACTTGTCGCTGAGTTCTCTGGCATTAAATGACAGCTGCTTGCAAGGCAGCCATATTGATAATCCTATGGAGGTTTGATTAGTGCAAATAACTTCAATACTTATATATTTCAGACAGTTATTCACAGACATTATTATTTCTGGATCCAAAGAAATCACCAAAATGCACTAATATATCTTGTGGTGCAGTATTATTGCTGATTCTAACCAAAGATAAAATCCTGGGTGCAAACTCGTAGAACGTTTTAAACATTCCATGGCCTCCTGAAAAGAAATCTTATTTTTAGAAATAAAGCACTTTTGTCACAAGTATCCAGAAAACTTCCTTTCTTAAACTGAATGAATTAACTGTCCTTTCCAGAACTAGGAATAATTATTTCAGTCTAGTTTGCTAAAAATCCTAAAAATTATAACGACATTGTAAGCATATTAATTTGAGGTGTAAATATTGCCTGTTTACTGTTCAGTTCTTAATAAGCCCTTTTACAATCCCAACAGGACAGATAGAGCTTGTTCAGCGATTTAACTGGATTTAAAAACGTCAGCAAAATGAATCATTGTCATTGAATATCTGGTTATACCACACAAATATTTTGTACATGGTTGAAGCGCCATTTCATGGTATTAAAATGAAACATGGCAGATGAAATAGAATTTTCTCGGTAACTTTTCGTTTGTCACTTTGGCCCATATTCTCTCACAGTGAAATGGAAATCTAATTTGCTCGACATTTTGTCGAATGCTGCATTATAAAACAGCGTGCAAATCCACGTAGCGAAAGTATACACAAAGGGTTGTGCAGCGAGGCAGAATGAGGTACGTGGTTTAACGAACATTACTTTGCTTTTTCGGACGCTTCATTAAAAATCGATGTTTGGCATGTGACTCCATTCGATCACTGACGATCAGGCTTACTACTCCTGTTCACTTTGATTTCTGTATAAAAACTGCACAAGGTTTCGATAGTTTCCCCGTGATTAGTGAATAACATTCACAATTTGCTTAGCAAATTGGTCACCTGACCTGGTTGAGCATAAATTTAGAGTCAAGTTTTAAATGTCCTACTTTGTTAGGGTAGATAGCAGCGCTTCAGTAGCGCTTCTGGTAATCTTCGCTTGTTTTATTGTGTGTTCCTAAGTATACTTCTTGCATCATAAGATCTGTTTCAAAGATAATAATTATATGATTGATGAAATATCAAAACTAGGAATATATGAAACAATATAGTATTTGTAGATATGTGAGCGTTATGTTCAAACCAAATTTTTGACTATTTACTGTCCGAGACGTTATCGAACATATTGCAGCTTTAGCCATATAAATGCTCACATTTTCAATCAATTTGTATCGGAGCACTATATGTGGAAGGACAATCCTACGAGGTCAACCTTTTATGTTTTCTACTGCGAAGTTGGAAGTTTTTTTTTTTTTTTTTTTTTTTTTTTTTTTTTTTTTTTTTTTTTTTGCAATGAAAGGTTATAAATTGATTTTAAGTTTGCCAAAAAATGAATGTAAGTACACATTTGTCAATACCCTTTTCCTATAATAATATCTCTGAAAATTCAAAATCATATTTGAAAATTAAATATTAGACATTAGTTCAATGCTATATCTCTTTAGTTCTGATTAAGGCTTTGGAGCCGTAGGTTGGAAAAATGGTTCATCAAGAAAAATGAGGCGCTATTAATGGAGGAAAGTAAACATCGGATTAACATGCAGATTTAAGTTTCGATGTCCACAATTTATTTTCAAACTCGCAACTTTCAAATATTTTTACCATAGAACTTACCGAAGCCTTATACTCTTCATGCATCTATAATACATGATATTAAAACTATCTTCAAAATGTTCTGTTCTCGTATCTGTTCACGAAGAAATGTACCAGATATATTAAATCTTGATAAATAGAAATCTTTAAATCCTTTAAATCCTGTTTGTGAGATAATATATTGACCTCTTAAAAATTCTAATTAATTTTCCCAAAAGGAAAATTTACTCGCTAGAGAAATGGCCATTATAGTATTAAAACTTGATATACAGCATAGGATAAAATTATATTGCTCATTATTCTACGTAGGCTTACGGAAAACTTTTCCCCTTGCTTAGAGATATTTTCCGTTTTCTTATTGGAAATGTTACATCTCACTATATGCAATGCATTCATAAGGAAGCATTAACATTTATTCCCAAAGTAGTTGAAGAAACCATTAATCGTGGGTATGAATTGCTCATTCCTATTCTCAGAGGTTAGCGATTTCAGAGATTACAGGTGGTTATCATACTACTGAAATGTGGGAGTATAAAATATTTCCTACTACCTGATGATTGTTATAAATATTTGCAGTGAAACGTCGAGGTTACACAGAGTTTTTAATTCAAGAAAGTGGCACAGGTAAGTTTGAAAGCGTCATAATTTGATAAAATTGAGGAGAATTGTGTATGAAATACAACAGGATCTGTTTATTAGCGGGAGTACATTAACAAGATTTCACGAAATACTATAACAAGAATAACAATAATAATGATAATAAAAATGAAAATATAATAGCAATAATTTAAACGAGTCAGATCTTTCTTCGGTACATTTTGTTTTTCTGTGACAGTGGTTTCGTGTCCACGTGTTAGCTAATTTTTTAAAATAAATTGGAATAAAATGCTAAATTGTGAAAATAGTCTTTTGTCTGGTTTCTCTCATCACGGTACATGTATGTGATTCTTCAGTGTAAAATGTATAACTAGTAACAGCTGTCAGAGCGAGGTTTCTGTTCGTGGTGCTACTGGTTTTAGGCTCAGCGTGCTTTACTTCATATATTTAATAACGTTTGCTTCCAGAAACTTTAGTTCATATTATCTCAGGTTCTATGCATGACGTTGAAGTTAATGTTGTATACATTTATCTATACGTCATGGGCTTAAATGACCTATTTTGACCTATTGATAGAAGAGGGGTCTCTTATGAATCCTAACAAAATTTGGGTGTAGCTCATGACTTAGTATGGTCCATTGTAAGCTAACAGATGTTTGGAAAATTGCACCGCTACATCAGCAACGCTCCACTCGAAATTACAACAAAACATAGACAACATGAACCTCCCATTCCTATTACGTCATTTTTGCAATGAGAGTTGAAAGTCCTGCAGAATCGCAAAAATTACTACCAAGAACTGAAATGCTGCAGGACTCTGTAAATATACATATATATCACTTTTTTTTCCTGAGCGATTCAGATGACGTCATCGCGACTGCCTGCGGAAGAAATCAAATATCGTTCAAGATCGACATAATCCGCTGTCGTACTGCAATATGCGCTGCTTCTGCAGAACAGTGCTTGCAAACGGATGAATATGAACGTAAGCCATGTCCCCTTTCTGTATTTTACTCCGTTCTTTACACATTTTCCCCTTCATCTTTTACACATATTGCAATTGTCTTAATATGGTATATAGACAATGTCCTTGCAAAATAACTTAATATGAAGTGGATTACATACAAGCAGCTTATCCGGCCCAGATTGATGGCTTTTATTTACTTTGACCGTCTGTTCATGTCAGTAGATTAACTAGCAGTAAAAGTAATAAGGAACAACATTCATTTGTTATTCTGGGAAATTTTTATTTATTTCGATGAAACGGAATACTTCTCTTTTACAGATAGTAGCAGTATATATTCTGTCCCGTCACTACAGTGAACTTCGTGGATCATTTTGGTGCCCCCTGTTATGTTAAAACAGAACTCTGACGTCTCAGCCTTGTTTGTCATTTAACAACTGTTTCTAAATCCCTTGGAGCAACCAGAAATATAGGAGACAAGTTGTCCACTGTGACAAATCCAATTACACAAGTTAATGACGTCCTGCTAACTGTGCGTATCTACCAGGGTTAACAAGTAGTTCCTCATTGTTGAATCCGGTAATTCGATAGTTTGCTGTCATCATCCACTTGATGGCCTGCGTAGTCCATTGTATGTACATGTTTGGTTGTCCACCCGCCATCTCAATTGGTTTCTCTACGCACCCTCGTAACATTCATTATTGCTTAGAATTTGCATCCATTTAAGTGCCGAGTGTTACAGCTTTCGAGCTAACAACTTTTGTTGAACAGAAATAATAGCAATAGTACTTCATTAAATAATAGAAAATTGTATATCGAATTTCTTGGAATATTTTGATTATGAACGACAAACTCGTGCTAATGCTGAAGCCAAAACCCTATTTTAATGGGAGAGAGAGAAAGAATGTTTGTTTACAATTTAATACAAGCGTAGCCAAAATAATTGCAGTAAAACTTGATATATAGCTTACTTTAGGTCAAACTTAGGAAATATATGGGATTAGGATATTACTACAGAGAGAATTTGGCACTGCGACCAGTTTAGATCTATTGGGCATCGTCGGGAAGAAGGATGAGAAGGCAGGAGACAGAGCGCGACAGTTCCAAGGAGTCACGGCAATGCATAGGGCAGGGTCCCTAAATTATAATTAGATGGAAACCTCCTCCGGTAGGCCAGGACAACGGACATTCCCCTCCTACTGCGTTTCGGAAGCTGTCTCAATACCCAGTTCGGAGACGGCAACCTACCTACCGAAGGAGGAACTGGTTCACTCAGGGCATATCATCCTGCCATGCATCGCGGAGACTCCCACCGACACTTCTATCGTAAAAGATACACCAGATAGAAATGATGTGAATTGATAATGGAGATGAAATTGAGGGACAGGAAAATCGGGGAATGTAATTAACCTACATAGCATTCACCTGGCGACCCCGGAAAGTCCCCGAAAATCATGGTTCAGTCACGGGAATCGAACCCTGGCTTCCCAAATACGGGCGGGAGGCCTGCGCCATCCCGCCCAGTTAGAAATACAAGCATTGATAGCCCTAAATGCTCTTCATATTCACTTTATTTAGTATTAAAATTACAACTCGTTGCACTCGTGCGGTTCATCAATTCGTTATCAAATGCCGTTTTGCTTTATCTGTTGCTTTTCTAGTGGGAAGTCGCATTATTGATAATATTGCAGCGAAAATACATGTTGCGATGGTTGCTGAATAATGAAAGCAATTTTAGAAAAGTTACAAGAGTATAGGGTAAGGGCACCATATTTCGCATAGGTGCCTAATTTCGGATGGTAGATTTTCTGCTCCGTGAGCTAATGCACTCCCTCGGAAACCATGTGAACAAGTAGGAGGAAGTACCAGGTGAACACAGTGAACCTCTAGCCATTATGTAGTTAGCTGCAGTGAAGTAGCATTCGTAAGTTGTTTTGTTCACCATCGGAGTGTTTGAAGACCACTTTACAGAGCGATTTCTTGAGTTTAATGTAAGGTCTTAAATCACGTAATTACTGCCTGTAATATGTTAGTATATGATAGTTTTCTTATATGCGTTCACATTTGAAATTACTTGTATCTTGTTTAATCCAAGCGTTATTTATGCAATATGGCAGAATTCTTAATTTCGGATGCCACAGGGCATTGTAATTTCGGATATCCGAAATTAGGACTGAACAATTTTACCTATATAAAGGACTTTTTGTTCATCAGAAGGCATCAAAGCGCATATGAGGTGGTCAGAAGAAGGAATGGAAGAAGCAGTAAAGGCCCTCAACGAGAAGAAAATGTGATTTTTAATTGCTTCCAAATGGTATGGCGTACCTCGCTCCACACTAGAGGATTATGTAAACCACAAACAGAAATATATTGAGATTTTATTGAATAAAAAATCAGAAAAGTGTGCGCACTTGGTGAGAAGCTGGAAACCGAACTAGCTCCATACTGTACGGCTATGCATGACCGCTATTTTGGACTTAGACATTAGACGAATGACATTCCAGCTAGCTTTGATCAACAATGTAAAGCATCTATTTGATTTGACAAGCAGTATGGCTGGAATAATATGTCTCGGGGATTTTATGAAAAGACACACTCAACTGGCTTATCGCACTCCACAAAAGTATCCGAAATTAGGCACCATTTTTGTAACCAAATCCAAATGTTCTTTAATGGTTTTCATTATGTCTTATGTGAACTTACCTTATAAGACATTTTTTGACGAAGGGACTATAAGCTAATATGAATAGAGAACGTTGTCACAGAATTACCTGTCTATTGATATACTATAACATGTAGAACACCCAGAAATAAAAATGGTATCCGAAATATGGCGCCTTTACCTCCAACTTCTAAGTTGTTGAAATACTAAATTTATTTTAAATTCAACATCAACCAAGGATGGAACACTTCAAGATTTTCAAGAAAATCCCCGACCAAAAACTGCAGTTTACATGGAAAATTGTTTTAAAAAATTTAATTTTTCTCAAAATTGCTTAAGCACATGTTATTTTAACAAATATTAGCGATTTCAAATAAAATCTCTACCTTGAATTTTCTGAAAACTGCATCTCATGTCCTCAGTGTAGATTATTGTTGTATAACTGGTAAACCTTAAGAGGTAAATAAAAGTTCTACCATACAAAAATGTACATCTCTAAGGCATGCAACTTATGAAAAACAATTTTGTTTGTTGGTATGTATTTAAGAGTTTGTGAAATATTCCTTATTAGTTAAAATAGTAAACTAATTATAATTATACTTTTCTAAAATTAGTACACGCTTTTCCTTCTGGTCATGCAAAGTGAAATGAATTTCGAAACGATCATATAGTCATAAGCTCTTAAATGAATTCACAATACTAAACATACTGTATTTCATGATCCATTGTATCTACAAGAATATTTGCAATAAAATCTTTCCTGGATTAATCTGAAGTAGCCAGAACTTACTTTGCTAGGAAGAGCCTGAATGAGAATGAATACAGAAATGTTAAGTAAATGCAACACTCTTTTATATTTGTTATTCCAAACGCAATAAAATGAATGAAATTTATTGAGAAATTCAAGTTTATAATAACAAGAGCAGATTTAAACATAGGTAATAGGAATACTTATGTTACCGGAGATACCTTATTAGTTACCAACAATAACAAAACGAGAACATTTAAAAGAACCTAAAATAAAACATCTGTTCGATATTGTGCATTCCGAGGCCGAATTTGAATTAACGAATGCAACGGTTAAATTTGTGCAAAAGGCGCGATAGTGGTAGACAATGACGACGACGGTGTTACAAAAACTCCACGATCGTTTTGCGACAGTATAATTTGTGCAAAATGCGTGTGAGTATGGTAAATGATGAATTACTTCTCCTTTTGTGTCGATCTTGAAGAATTCTTGTAGATGTATGCCTCGGCGCTCTGGAGCACTGACTCTTATCTCAGGCCGTAGTATCGGAGTGAGAATAATTTGTATTCTGTTATGGTGGAAAAATAACCTTTCTCTTTTTTTAAAATCTTGGAATTTATTCCACAAAAACCATTAATATATCTTATCACAATGTTAAACTTTGTAGATTACGTCCTTTCATAATATGATTAACACTGCATCATAGCACTTAAAGTTTCTGCAGACTTGCAGATCCGCACCAAAAAATCACGTCTTAACTCGTCGATGATCTCGTGCAGAATGACGCCAAATTATCTACATTTTCTCGAATATCTGCGCACGAGGTTTCTAGAAAATCTAAATTACTTTTATCTTATTGGTTTACGTCACAACATTATAAAATCACATTATTATAATAACCAATAGGAGCTCTATTACGTAAATTGTCATTCTGTGGCCTACCCAGTTATACGTTCTATTTTACACAAATAATATTTTCTAGAACAATCCAGAAAAATTCCGAAATATATTAAGTAACCGTTACACGTAGTGTTGGCATTGTTATTTTTCCTATTATCAATAATATTATTTGCATATTTATTACATTATAAGATTGTTTTTCTAATGACAATGTTAAAAGTCAACCACGGAGACATACCTTATTTGGAAACAAATTGCTGTATATGAATCTCGCAAAATAAAAATGATGCATTATTAAAGAGCATTGCTGGGAAAGGACTGTGTTCACCTGTCCAGAGTGTCACATTTCTATTACAATAGGAATGGAATGTGACGAAAACCGCGCCAGAATCGATAGGCTGGGTGCGGATGACAATATTTCGAAATCCCGCAGCAGGATCTGTGTCACTGTGGTTTTTGTGGAGAAGTGTAGCATAGGATTTGGAGAGGAAGCGACACAAAACATTGGAATGTTGACTTATAACGTGTACAGAATCCGAAGATGGTTTACATGCAACAACTGTTTTGTTATCACTAAGTATTTATATCGTTAAACCATCGAGCAATTAATGACACAGGCATAACGTGGTTCTGATTACATTTACCCTTCAGCGTTCGTTTATGTACACTTCTCTTTCGGCGTGAAACGCAAACACGGTACAGCATGTGAAAGGATTGAAAAGCTGGGTAGTCTTCATCTGTAACAAATGACCGTTTTACAGTTTACTATTTTTCACAACACTGTGTCTTCAAAATTCATTGACATCATAAACTGTAAACGAAAATGATCTATTAAAGTTACGTGTTAAATAAACTGTTATTGGTGCTTGCATACACTATCCGAAAGTGAAAGCATTATTCAAACAACACGATTTGGCATATGTTCTCTCAAGGTTGCTTTGCCATGTTGCCTTTGACAAAACTTAGGTTCACTTAAATGTTGGTTTCTAAGCTTTGCAACCAAACATAAGGGTCATTCATTCTCGAAATATAAATTTAATGTGATATGTGGCCATTGTCAGTTGCAAGGGAGCCTGAAACAGTGAGCTAGTATGGTGGCCTGTGAGGCGATCACAGATATTGCACATGACAGAAACTTATGTACAAATTATAAAATTGACAAGAGCAAACTGTATAAGGGAAGCTAAACTCGTGTACCAACAGAATTGTTTTGATGCTATTTTTATGCATATCTCTGCAATTTCTGATTCGTGATCATACAAATAAAGCCATTAGCGACTTTGACATGAATGAATGAACGAACATGAAAATAGTCCAAAACGTCCCGTGAAGGGCAAAGGTCTCCTATCAGATAGGGAAAGCTCATCTATTCTAACGTGAAGAGCTATTCCGCGTTAGATGCTGGACATGCTTATTGTTACTTTTGTCTGTTTATGTGCTACACCATTTAGTCACTGCCTAGTAATAACGTTACTTTGTGCTTAAACTATTCCCCCTTTAGTCACTACTATCCTATTTGCACCATTCACTATTTAGCCGTTACTATTCTATATGTACACTTTATTATTTAGTCACTGCTACTCCGTATTTACACTATAAACTATTTGACCACACCGTTCTATATGTACACTACTAGCAGTTAGTCCCTACACAGATGCATCTCTAGAGATTTCCAGTCTGCTCTTTCTTTTGCTACTCTTGACCACTACTGAGCTGCATGATCCTTTGCAGCGTTTTTCCGGTCGCTTGTTATTTTGCCACAACCTTCAGGAATTTGCAAATCCTATCTATTGCTTTTGTGGTTGTTGATGTTTGAGAGGTTGATTTATTAATGCTAGGATTCATCTCCGATCGTTTCCACGGCTGCTTATCTGCTATTATTATGGTAAAGAATGTTGTATAAGGAGATCTTAGGGCAATGTGACGAGACGACGCCAATAACTAGTAAACCAATTACAGTTTATTTGAATGTTTACACCAGTCATTGTAGTGTCCCCGATGAAAATGTTTCCACCACTGACGCACCATGAATTTCTTTGTTTAACTACGTGCTTACACGTTCGCCCACTTTGTACTTCATACTTAGACTGCCCCTAATACTTTTACCACTGTTCTTTTACCTGGTTTTATATATTTTGTAAGGGATGAGTGCACTGAACCCTTCTAAGCCTTCGTCTCGTTATGTTCCGTTAGGTTTATCTTTTGAAAAGTCTAAGGAACATTTGTTTCAAGTAGTGAAAACATTCGTTCTGTGGAACGAATATATATATATATATATATATCCATTTTTTATAAATTATTATTTATATTATACATATATTCAATGAGGTACTTATAAGTAATGCCTCACCTTGATGCCGGAGTAATCTTTTTGTATTAACATGCGTTTGTTTGCAACATAAACGTCTTACGTTTTATCAGTATACGATATAAATTTTTTGTCATTCTCACGCTTAATTAAAATGTCTATTAATGCTGGTATCCTTATGCATCAAACATTTTCCAAGATACAGGATCAGTTATTCGCAAAATCAAAGACACTGAACACTGATTCCAATCTAGAGGCAATAAATGTTATGACAGAAAGGCCTCAAACATAACTTCTCACAATATGGGCAGTGTTTAAGGGGAAGAGAAAACAGGAAATATAATAAAATGGACATATAAGACTATGTACTAGATACATTTTCTTGTGTAGACTTGGATAAAAGCTTTTTACCTATTGTAACACTAATTTATGTTGATTCCTACTAACATGTTATGCTAATTTTCTGGTTCATTATGAGGAAACTGTGGGTGTAGAAAAGAATTAAGATCAAATTGAAATATTTCTATTTTATCTGACAGGTTTTCAATATGCATATATGTCTACTATAACAGAAAAATAGATATTCATTGTCAAATAAGTGTTCATTGACTTATCATTTCGCATATTCTTCATGGTATACTTTTATGGCTACATAATGGGTTTTGCAGTGCACTGTATTGCAGTATACAGATGTTTATAAACAGTTATCGTATCTACGCACCAGGAGAAATTACGCACCTTTATATTACACGGTAGACCCACCTCTCAAATAGTATATTTAGTTGCCAGTAGAGCGAGGCCTCAAAGCTGCTATCAACGCATCTAATACGATCGCAAGCCGTTAGGGGAATCGTATATAAACTCGCTTCATCACCACTCCATGCGGTTCGCCGCAGTCACCAACACCACCCTTGAATCTGGGTGTCAGGAGCAAAATCAGCTAACTGCACTAGGGCTGCTGCCCTAGTCAATGGAAGGCTTTTTTAGTAGGTATTCCGCACCGGTGACCTTCACCGGAGCGGCTACTCATATGTCACCAGCCCAATGGGTTGGTCTGGGTAATTCCATTGTTTCCTTCCACGTAAAATTAAAAAAAAAGTAAATGCCATTGATGACTTCAAATTTTGCGCGGTAAACTTACAGATGAAAATGAACACCGTGTATTTGCATACATCTTCTAGATGGATATATCTCTAGTTATTTTAACTCTCAATGGTAAACAGTTGAGCTTCCAAGGCATTTCAACAGCAATACTCCAGCAGTTAATTCTTCTAAGATTATATGCATATATCGTCTACATTCTTATCACACATTAATTTTATTCAAAGGCAATATTCGCATAAGGAACTAACTTCCTCAGAAACATAAATATATGCATGTAATTCGCCTGCTAATTTGTATAATAGTTAAAAGGTTATATATGAGAAATAAGTATTCATTCTTGGCCATTGAAGCGTCGCTTTAACCTTCTGGAAATTGTTGATATATTTTGGATAAAATAAATTGAATTAGTAACCTTCACTCTGTCTTTGTTAAGCATTTACTAATGTAGACGCAAATGTCAATGTTTTAAGAAATGTCGATTTTTAGCCATTTTTATGCGATAGCCTAGTTACTATAGTGTAATAAATGACGTCTGCTCGTTAAGGTTCTGGTGAAAGTACCACTCTTCATGGCAAAGATGCTTTATCGTTGCATTTACATTATAAAAGTGGTCAAAATCAAAGGCTTCAGCACCAACGATTTATTTAGGACTAGTATGTTTCATTTTGAAATGTATTAAACAATTTAGTAATTTGCCAAATTTTGCAAAATAATTTGACCAAGTGTGAATGTAGGCCGGTTGTGTATTGAAATCACGGAGCCCTGTAATTTCTAGATTTATCTTGGTTAGCTTAATGATTAGAAATTAAAAAAAAAACTTCTATCACATGTAGATCACAACTTCTATTGCTTCCTCTCCCAATCTTAGCGCTCATTTCCTACAAAACTTAAGAAATGCAGTTTAGAGGAAAGTTTTGGGAAACGTGACTGGGGACAATGTTTTATACTTGATTATTTCTATTTTTCTAATGCCTTACTCGGAATATACAATGATGTAGACGGATTTCACAAGCCGTGAAAATACTTTTATACAAGTTATGTAGTGCTGACATTCCCTTAGCAGGTTTCTAGTTGTGAAATGCACTAGGAAGAGAAATTTCACCCCAAAGGCTGCCTTTACACAATATGTATTTCGGCAGACTGTCCACTAATCCACAGTTTATCATTAGTCTGGTTGCTAAATACATGATCAGGAAAGGGGGAGTAGGAAAATTTGTGGCATTCCAACCCTGCATTCACCGTGAAAAAAGCATTGCAATTCACAGTAACTACCCAGCACTAAGAGAATTGAACCAGGGGTATTACAATTTGATGCTTACAGTCACCTTGGAAGGAATTTGCTTGATCAGTAAATGATGCAGGACGTCAGTTTTATTAATATTTTTTACATAAGATTCTGTGTGCTTTATGCTTTATTCCATAAGAATAAATAATTGAAAAAAAACTTCTATCTCACACTGTGCGAGTGAATCTCGGGCAACCTTCACGTATTCTCTTTTGAGGATTTGAGGTGAACGGAACAGGATAACGTTTCCTAAATAAAACCCATAGCCTAGTTATGAACTTCTCAGATTTAATTAATGCAGACCAGAGCGGAGTATACATATCTCATACACCACAAATGGCCCTCTGGTAGTCTATTCATTACGTTTACAAACAATGCACCAGCAGAAGGTGGCAGGTATTCTAGAAGAGAAACCGGTTTTATTGTACCAGATCGCAGTTTGAGAACTATCTGAGAAGTGTCAACATGCGGGTCCTCTGTCTATAAGGAGTTTTGTTAACAGCGCAATGTGGGCAGCATGCAACTTTATCTGCCGTTAATACAAAAAAATCACTCCGCTTCACATTTCATTATAATATTGGTGACTATTTTAAACACCTCTGCCACGTCGCCGTTAGCACCTCATTGCCCAACGCGAGATAAAAACCATGGGTAATTTAATTAAGGTAAGTAATTTAAATAAATTAAATATTTAACGCAATGAACGTAGTAATTAAAGGAGAAGAGTAAGAAGGAAAATATTCCATATTTTAGCCAAAATGGACTTTTGCAATTTTTTCTTCTAAACATTTTAACTGACCTACATTTATTTAATTTCAAAGAAGTAAATTGTAACACTTTTAAAGCATTTGAATTGTTTGTTGTTCTTTTAAGAACAATTGTTATTCGGTTTGCACATTTGTAGTAAACTACAGGAAATAACAGCAAAATATTTGCAAAAGCTGGACAGAATAAAAAAAAATGTAGGGTTCAGTGTACCGAGCAAGCTGTTTCCGGGACAACGTGTGAGGCTCACTTCCGGTAGATCTCGGGTTGAATTTTTGTAGACGTTGGGTTTTCGTAGTTTTCCTGATCTTCAAGGGAATGAAATAGAAACCGAAAGAGAAAGACGCCGAGTAGGTGAACTGGGTTTCAATTCTTGAACAAGAAGACTGATATAGGAAAGGAGGTATAATACAATGGTGATAATTATGATAATATCAATACTATACTGTGGTATCTCAGGCCCTCAAATCAGTATTTGCCAATGACGGAATGCGATCAATGCGCTCCTCGTCTAACAAACTGTATGTTTAGCTCCAAAGCGTGCAGATTTTAATTTGTACTAGTGTTAAACACAGATGATGATGCAGCATATTAAACATATCTATTATTGGAAAACAAACATTTATGAGTGAACTGTGAGTATCGTTGGTTCGGTCAGATTTCATTTCTGTGTGTTGACAGGCACAATTGATTACTGGCTTTGAGTCCACATAGTTAATATTTTGCTATGTCAGGGCGTCTACTTCATGAATGTTAATATCCATTTAGCCAGAGGGGAAAATGTTATCTTCCACATAAAAGTAGCTGCAAATGAATGAACATGAGTTATGATTGGTAGGATATTTACAATACCTTCATAATATCCGTTTGGTTTCCATCGTTCAATTTTGCGTACACTTATGTCTTGAATAACCAAGTCAAACGTCTTTTGTTTTGCTTCGATTCCCTGATAATCCCGAGTTTGGTTTTTCATGGTTTCTCGTTGTCAGTTGGTGAAAGCTGAAATCTGTACTTTCATACTTCGATTTCCTTTCCATCATTTCGCTTTACTGAAGTTTCTCATTATCTTGTACGCGTGATTTCAGGCTTGTTATGACGGACACGCTAATGTCAGACGTTCTACTCCCATTAGTCCTGGACCCGTAGGACCAAGGACCCGGGGCCTCCTTCGACCAGGGAGTTACCGAGCTGTCCCAAAAGGGCGTCCGGCACCATAGAGCAAGACCTAGAGACTAACAAGCCCCCCCCCCTATCTGGTCCTATGGACTCAAGACGGGATGGAAGTGGATACGTCAACTACGCGTGCCAACTGAAAAATGGGAAGGCTACCGATATGTCCTCGGTGGGGCCGTCTGGTGATCTAGCACACATTCTAATAGCTATGCTGGCTAGTACGCGGGAATATTAATGGCTTCCCTCAACCCCGTCTGGAGACGTACCCGATCTCCCACGGGTATCGGGAACCACTGCCCCCTCGAGTCCAACCCAATCCGAACAACTCCCTATCAGGGAGGGACTTCGAATATTCGGCCCGAGGTTCCTCTAGTAACGTCAGAGGTACCACGAGTGCTAGGGGTCCGCAGCGGCCGCACCACGGCAGCTGAAGGGGACGGATCCCCTCCCCTAGGGGGGTTTATGACGGACAGATCGCGTGGATACCTGCGTATTGTACATTCTGTTCACAGCATTGTGCTGTGTTGTGAAGGCACACCGGACCCTGAATATTGGTGGCTGCGCAGCTGGTATGAAAAATTCTTAGCAGTTGCTAGGCACTTCTGTGGCCTGTCTGCATACGGACCCTTGGCGTCTTTCGGTTCACTCACTTCATTTCTTCCTCCCAGGAGCTATGAGCTGAAATATGTATGTGTAGATTCCACAGAAAGCCGAAAGCATATACAATATTTGAATAACTAAATATTAAATAATTTATATACTTAGAATTAAATTCGTTTATTAAGAACAAACTTGATATCCTTGAAAATAATTGTTTCGTTTTGCTATCACTTTCTACTTTAAAGTATATGTTATTTTAAATGAACAGTTGAGTGATTTCATTTTTCGATAAATTATAGCACTCTCCAATTAGAGCACATTTAAATGTTCAATTATAAATTTGCATTAATTATTCAAGTGCGCCCTATACAACCGCATTTAATTTTCTGGAGCCATTTTCCATATTCAAGTCAGTGACTTGACATAAGCATGAAGTACGTATTCTACACTAAATTTTATATTCTTTATTCTTTAAGTCTGAAATGTGTATACATTCAAAGCACAAAGGAGCTTTCTACTTAAACTAAATATACGATCAAGGGAGAGGATGTCCCTTTTGAAACTGGCATTTGCCTATTTGCTTTGTGTTATTATTGTGACTTTGTGGGTTCGTAGAATTAAAAGTCCAAGTTGCAGAAATTAAAATCGTTCTTTACTTCTGTAGAAATATGCTGTTCAATTCTCACGTAACAACATTACCTCACGTACAGCACACAATCTACCAAGGTTGTTGATCACAACCACAGCGTTCTTATTACATCTGTTTACATCGGCTATCTTTACAACATCTGTTCACTTCTGTTTACGACTCACTCTTGGCGAGTCGTCGCCTTCTTAAATATTTCACTGATAAATTCGAGAGATTTCTGGAACAAATAAGTTGAATGTTCAAAGACTGGAACCTTCCAGACGTGAAAACCTATCTGTGCCGGCAAATCCTTTATTTCCGTGATACACTGTCCGTCTGTTAATTATCTGCGCTATCTTTATTTGCCGACTCTTTGTATACACAAGCCGGGCTGTGGTGATCGGGTTCGCGACACTGCTCCATCCTCAAGGCTAGTCGTCCCGAACAGTACCATCGTAGCGGGCGAGACGATCCAAGTGTACCACCATCTTCCCTCGGGGCACCTTCTGGATGCGGTAGACCACCTCTTCACCACCTGGTACGGACCTTGCCATGGCTGCTGAAGCTTCGGGCAGTGTCCCTTGGTCCAAATAGGGCGATACAACCAGACTAGGTCACCTTGCTGTTACCCTAGGCTGTTGGCTTGCCTGTCGTATCGGGTCTTCATGCGATCGCTCGCCTTCAGGTAGTTCTGACGAGACATCTCATGCATGTCGTGGAGGTGGTCCACCAGGTTCTCCACATACTCGCTTGCTGGCTGTTTTGCGTCCGGAGAGCTTCCAAAAGCCAGATCACAAGGGAGGCGTAACCCTAGGCCGAACATTAAGCTGGCTGCGTCATCCCAGTGGTGTCGTGTGTTGACGAGCGGTAGACCAGCAAGAACAGTGGCACCTTGATGTCCCAGTCTCGCTGATGGCTGGCCACGACCTTCCTCAGGTGTTCTAAGATCTTGATGTAACTTTCGACCATGCCATCCAATTGGGGATGTAGGTGTGTTGTGCGGGTCTTGTTAACCCCAAGTCTTTCTAGTGCCTCCTTCATTAGGTTGAACTCAAAATTGCTGCCCTGGTCGCTGTGGAGCTCTAACGACACCCCAAATCGGCACAACACTTGCTCCACAAGGCAGTCTGATATTGCCTTTGCCTCCTGGTTCGGGATGGCAAACACTTCCGGCCACTTGGTGAAGTATTCCACGACCACCATCAGGTACTTATTGCCTCGGTCGGACACTGGGAATGGTCCAGCTATGTCATCAGCGATCCTTTCGAATGGCGCTCCGACGTTGTACTACTGCATGGGACCTCGGCAGTCTGGGGGGGGGGGCTGCGATCGCCACGCACACGTGACATTGACGGCACCATCTCTCAGATTCTGCTTGGAGCGTCAGCCAGTAGCAGCGCTGTCGGAGTTTCTCTATTTTTCGGTTTGCTCCCAGGTGTCCTCCTGAAGTACCGGCCTGCACTTCTTCCAAGAGCTCCAGGACCTTACTTCGGGGAAATACTAACTGTTCTCTCTGCGTCTTCTCATCGGGCGATTACCATACCGGAACAGCACGCCCTCTCCCTTCAGTGAGTCCCATTGGGCCCAGTACGACTTGTAGGTGGCGCTCCCCGGTGCGATGTCCTCCTATGTTGGTCTTGTCCCTGCCCACACTTTTCTCAGGAGAGGCCCCAAGTCGGCATCCGCCAGCTGCTCCCTCTTCAGGCCTGGGCTATCCCAGCCGTCCGCAGGCATTGCCGGGACCAATCTTGACAGCTGCGGCACGCTCCTTCTCTTCCACTCTTGTGCACTGACCGCACTTCTCTGGGTAGGATCTTCGGGACATGGCGTTTGCATTACCGTGGCTCTTCCCTCTACGATGTTACCGATGTTTACTGAAAGCAGTTACAACAAGAAATATGCTATTTTTAATTCTGAATGACAGTGTTTTTTTTTTTATAATTTTACGTCCTACAACGTTAAGTAATGTCGGACGGTGAATGAAATGTGGATGAAATGATGCTCAAATGTGTCCAGGGTCCATGGAGCTTAGAGCTACCCGACATTCGTCTGTAAGGATAAGGGAAAATCCCGGAAAAACCTTATACAGGTAACTCACCCTGACCTAGATTCGAACTCGGGACCTCATGAACGACAGACATGCTACCATCTACGCTACCGAGGCGGGCAATGACAGTGCTGTGAAAGTAGATGTTCAGGTTAAACATCTACATCAACTCGAGTTTATAACTGTTCACGAACATTCATGAAACGAAGCACAGTGGAAAGAGATTCTCACAGCGTAAAGGAAATAGTCGTTAAAATTAACGTAAATTACCTTTATTAAAGATTTCATAAGCTCGTCTATCGGGTAATCTACTTTATCTTTATTAAAATAAATTAATATTAATAGATACTTACATATAGGTAATTTTGTTAATATCAGAAATACAAACTGTAAACTTCAATCAGCATTGGTTAAGATTCAAATGAAATGAAAAGCGCTATGTTTTGGCTAAATATGATACATATAGCAAAATATGTCCTATGTTCCTGTTCTATCATATATCTGAGTAAGAACTGTCTTATATTTCTATATGAAATTATGGTGACAAAAAGAATGCAAAACATGTTCTCTGGAATATTCGACATTCCGTTCGTCTTCCTTTCCCATCTGTTCTGGTGTATCTACAGCCCTTCCACTTGGTAAAAGACCAATAACATTTTAGAGTTCTTGGTTATCACCCGCTCTTTTTTCTTCTTTATTCGCAGAGAGAGCTGGCTCATTTATCCTTACCATGCATTGGCGAAATTCTTACTGCATTTCTCTGGATGAAATGATGTCACAGCGGTTTGTTGTTGTTACTAGTCACTCTGTGTCACTAAAGAGTAACCTTCCGGCCGCATAAAAGCCAGTACAGGTTTGTGTTCTGTTAAGCTTTTAGCTACATCCATAAGTGGTTTTATTTTACCGGTTTTCAAATGCCACACTGCATCTAAGTTGTGCGATAAAATAGAGTAGAGAAAATGAGAACAATAGATTGGGAACAAACGAGAGGGAAAGGTAGACAGGAAGAGAGCGTAGGCGGCAGCGGAAGAGTGACAAGGAATTAACACAACGTCAGTGCTGTCCTCCTCCCTGGTATGGAAGTAGCATGTTTACCTCAAATAAGAGATTTCGAGTTTGAGATTTGGACAGGCCATTCATTTCTCAACCGATATAATTTATTTGGAAAATGTTGTTGTACCGATAGTGGAAGACAAACAAGTAAAAGGATAGAATATAAAACTGCGGGCTCTGCAAATTGATTATTACCACAACGATAAGTCACATTCACACGATTAATTTCATATTTGAGTTTCATATTGCACACTCTTTTTTCAAATATTATTGGAGTTGCATTATTACTATTGTATTCTTTCATTACCACATTATAAAGCAGAAAGTTGGTATAGGTGTTAATAGACTTATTGTTATATATGAGTATAAATATCATTACAATTGTGATTGCTTTATGAATATTAAACCCATAGAAATGTAAGAGAACGTCAATCACAGCTGAATATAGTTTCAGTACGAATTTTGTTTTTGAAATTAGACTGCAGATTTTTTAAGTATCTCCTCAATACTGCAGGCTGATGTTGCTTACCTATAATTCTGCATGGACTGTATCCTATGTTGTCATAAGATGCTCCCTTTGCACAACATACCTTGCACGCGATTATTTACTTTGCGTACCAGAATGTGATTCAACAGTAATCGTTTGTAAACACAGTTTTGTCTGTTTGTTTCCAGCTTCCGATTTAAACTAGGATCCCGACCTCAAATTTAGGACGCCCTGCAATCACGAGTCCCCGCTACATGTACACAAATTACCTAATCTCATTTTTGGGAGAATTTGCAGTTTAATTGAAAATCAATGTAAATAGGATTTCGCAAATAAATAGCGGTCTGCTGCACAAGCCGAAACCAAAGAACTGCTATAACAGTACACGCCGATGCAGAAGTTAGTATTAGAAAAATGCCACTGCATATTTCAAAATATGCAGCCTAGCTGAGACGAGCAGCCTATGGATTTCTCTGGAATTTGCTAGACATGGCTTCATTACCACTTCTTTATTCTCAATTATGCATTTTTCTTTACTTTTGTTTTGGTTATACAGGGGATACCACGTACAACACCAATAAAATAATTGGTTCTAGTTGGGAATGTACGTCAAACATCATAAATCTAATCAGATCTGGTATCAATGATCTTGCGTATCGTGTAACAACGTAATAATGATTTTCATTATAGTTGTGGCATTAAGAAATAAATAACAGCGAACTGTTAATTCTGTGAAAGTGGCATATAACATCGTCAAGCCTGCAGATGCCGAAATATGCCACTAAATAGACAAGCCCAGAATCCTCTAATTCTTGAAAACTAGTCATATGGATTGCGCAGCAGAAAATCTCAAATGTTCTTTGGTTAGCAGAAACAAAGACCTCAAAGAGTGTCATCACCGATTTCGTCGGTAATATAACCTTCAAAAGCCTGTTCCTGACTATAAGAGAATAAATAGCCTGAAAAGCAAAGCTGAAGCCAATAAATAACGTGTTGCCAGGAAGTGGTATACTTGCTAAGAAAATAGTTTCTGAAGAGAAAATTGAACTCGTACAATTCTGGTTTACAAGAATAACACTCCCAAAAGCTGAGTTATAACTTCAGATTCCTTGTAGTAGTGTTCATAATCATGTGCAAAAATGACTCCATAATCGAGCATAGGAAATTAAAATCACATGGAAAATCTAACATGATGATAAACACAAGGAATTAAAGTTTGTTGCAAGTGTTTCAGACAAACTTAATGAAAACAGCTCATTCTTAGATGAAATATGGTCTTCGATGAGTCAACCTTCTATCAGAGGAAGTTGTGAGACACAATTGCAAAATCTGCGGATGGCGAATCCTTATGTTTGAAAATCAACTCATTCAGTCAAAGATAATATGGGCAGTTTATGCCATTTGCTGAACGCACAAAGACTGGTCTTTCCTAAATGTATTAGGATTGTATGCCGTCCTAAAACTTCTTTAAGGAAATATTTATCAGCGGAATGGGGATCCTTCTCACTTTGCATTGGAGTTACACAACCTTCTAAATGACAGCCTTTCCAGACAGTGATTTGGCAGAGGATCGTAGAAAATTTTTTGGCCTCCAAGATCATCAAATCATTACCCTTGTACTTACTTTCCAGTTGGTGGAATACCAGTGGCGATCTCGATGATTTGAATATCAGAATTCACCTTGCAATTCAAAATGTCACAATTGATGTGCTGAGAAATACCTGGGGAGACGTGGACATCAGGCTCGACATCTGCCGAATTACAAGTGGTTATTATGTTGAAATTATAGATGTTGAAGCCCTTTAGCTAATAGAAAATATCAATTTCTATTAAATAACTTTTTCTACTGAAGGTCTTTTATAACAGTTTAAGTGGAACACATGTTCTACGACGGATGTGTAAGGAGATATGTTAGGAATCGTGTGTGTCAGATAATATTTCATTTTATTTTCGCGTTTAAAAAGCCTGAGTGCTAGCACATCTGACGGTTGATTGTAGCTTCGACACGTTTCGACACAAACCTTATGCAGGTATCACACAAGGCTGGCAGATGAAATTAGGATACCGTCCGGTCTCTCAGATATCATCTGTGGATTAGATGGCGGTGCCTTCTCTGTTAGCATCTATTTTCGTTTTCCTATTGTTTTAGACTTAAGGTGGAACTCGAAGAGTATTAATTTAATCTGGTATATACCCTAACGGGGAAAATCAAGAAAAACATCCAGCAAAATTAGTCTGTCCACGAAATTAGAACCCAGGACCTCCTTTACGTCTGACCCCTCCCACTCCGTAATTTATGTCTGTTTTACGTACTATACTAGTATACACCATAATGATTAAAGAAAATAAAACAAATTCCCAAGGTTTTTCTGTTCATAGTGTGTTTCTTTGTTTTGTAAACGTGTATAAAACAGTATATTCCTACTATATTTTCTGAGAGAAGTCCAATAAGGAAATAATTGGAAAACGAGGAGGAGTTTGAAACTGCAAGACGGAAGTCGAAAACTTCCCAATTCCGAAACCCTGCAGTGTGCTTAACATGCGCGAATTGTATGCCTTCTTTTACGAAAAGAAAAATAGAAATTGCATGCTATTTGTTTTGGAATGGGAAAACTAGAAATTTCATACTAATTGTGAGTTCAATAGTAAATGAGAAATAGTATATACATGAAACTAAAGTCAGTAATTTGCAATGTTACTCTACTTGGAGTAAACAACCAGCATTAATCATAGTGGCGATCATTAATCATAGTGGTTATTAAAAGGTAATTTGTAGCTTATAACTATTTTCTGCTTGTTAAATCGTCCGTTAAATTAAAAGAAGAGAAAAAATATCAGAGGCCGGAAAAATTTAAGCTCTATAATTCAACTATCAGCTAAATAAATATGGCTAAATAAATAAACAGAATGAATAGATAAAGATTTGGATTATTTGAAACAGCTCGAGCATATCTATGAACCAAAATAAAGTGGGCAACTAGATTGGTTGACAAACACTGCAATAAAAGTAAAAATATAAATAGACTTTCAGCTCCTAAATAGGAGCTATATCAAAAGCCATTGTCGTCTGAAAAAATCTTTCGCTATACTTAATATTTCCATTCAATTTATTCAGTAAAGTTCTGCTTAGAACTGTACGGTTAATATAGGCATAGTAAAACACCGAAAGTAGTAATCGAAAAATCTGTAGAAATGTTTTTCTCTCCTCCAAATGTGTACACAAGAGACTTATTCCACCTTCCCTATTAATACTGAATTCGTCAAGTAAAGTCATTGCCTCTAAAAATTAATTCATCTCAACGTCCCTACGCCCAAATACGTAATTTATTAGTAATGATCTCCGCCTGATTATAGTGTGATGATACGTCTTATTCATCATAGATTCAAAATTGAAACCTGTAAATACAACCATAAGCTTAGAAACATATGATTATATGCATTTATCTGGCATATTTGGTAGTCCCACTTCTATAACACATTTAATCAGAACTTGTATAACATGGATATACTTTACACTGATACACATCCCATTCAAATTCGGTTCCCTGCTGCTTGCCGTTAACTAACAAAATTTCCAATGTCTACCTTACTTAGTATGTGGGTACACAGATGGCACCAAATAACTGTATCAACAAAGATCCTAACATATATTCCGATTTTATAAATGGCTGCTATATTTATCTTATTATGGGAGGTATGAAACTAAGTCAGCGCAGATGTAAAAACTTTATTTACGTAGCCTTTTGCTTATTGTAGTATGTACTTTTATGATCTCATAAAGGTGAGATCTGGTATCTGAGATTTGCACGTTCAGGCATTTAGCAAACGATTCATACTTCTCTAGAGTCAACATGGCAAAAATTAAATATAAATCGCTACATCCGAATAGAACAAATAAGTGATTCGCCGCACAGGCTAAAACCATGAGTAGCAACCTCCATTTATATAAACGTCCTCCAAAGTAAGTCATATAGAAAGATGAACTTAGAGTTCATAGAGCTAAGAGCTACCAGACATTCATCTTTCAATATAAGGCAAAACTCCTAGGGGGGGAGAAACCTTATCTAGATAAAACATCTCAACCGAGATTCGAACTTGCCACCCCTTGAATGTGAGGCTGACATTGTGCCATCACACTACAGAAGCGGCATTTCTTTTGTAAAAATTAAGGATATTGTGACTATTATGTTCGTAAAATTACAAGTATAGTCTGCATAAATTCAAACTGGTCTTTATTTTCGTAGAAAGTTTGTACACACCTTTGCAGCAGCATGACTTAGCATTCACCAACTAAGTCTCTCGTTGCTTCACCACACGTAAACAAATAAATGAATTAACCTTCAAATCACTACACAATTATCATTTGTCGACTTGACTCGATAAAGTCAAATGTCCACACACACAATAAACAGCTAACTGGTTCGCTACTGCAACTCCTAGCAGCCTCCTGCCGAACTGGCTGACAGTTTCCAGTTTAGTTTATTAAGGAAAAGTGGTCTGTTGCTGGTACAGTGGGACCCGGCTTACAGCCTTTTGAATTTACATTTTTACATGTTTGTAGCGTTCATAGTCTTTTTCATTTTTGCAAAACCCATTCTGCGGCCTTATTTCGACCACCGAGAATAGCCTGGCTTAATCCAGATACTGAGATACTGGCGCTCTTTCTCGAAGGCTGCCGAGGTTTCTCGAAATTTGCCGAAGCTTCACGGTCTTTCGTGGTGCAGCGGGAAAGTTCAGACTCTGTCCCTTTCTTCCTCTGTTCCCCCTTCTCTCTCTCTCTCGGCAAGTGATTAGCGCTGCGCCCATGCGCTGGCCGCTCTCTTTTGTTTACTGCCGGTGCAGAACCCGGCAGCAACTCAATGCGTGGCGACAGTACACATCACATGGAATCTGAAAAAGATAATAATTGCGTACTAATCATTAAAGCCCCCACATGTTCAATTGAGTTCAAACTGTGGCTTTTGCTAGAGCCGGACAACGAATCAACTCACTTTCACCTGTCTTATTGTACTTCACACATGCCAACAATGAGCCTGTAGTTCGCTGCGCTGACGACGTAACTAGAAAGCAAGCAAACGGTAAGCTATACTCCCTTCCTCCTCCTACGCACCAAGAGTGAAGAAAACGCCAGGGAATATCTTTATAGATGCTCTGTTAAAGCCGTTACAGACAATCAAAACTGGGATTTATTTCTAATGGGAATATGCAGTTGCTCTCACATTTAATCAACAGACTTAGTGGACAAACTTTGTAGTTTTTCACCCTAATCAGAGCAGAATTCATTAACAGCTATTTTTGAGTTTTCCGAATATAATTTTGCTCTTTTTAATGTTTTTTCTTGAAATTGGTTTAAAGTTCAACCATAGAGCGGGAAATAATAAAGGCTGAATAAATGTAAAAACCTCAAGAATTAACCCTAATGATGGCGTATAAAAGAATGGACCGCTTTTAACCTAAGGGCATTCGTTTAGTTTATTTTTAATATTGCACTTCTCATTTATTGCGGATAGAGCTATCATAATCTGCATTCGACTATTTATTTTTTGTTTCTAAAACCTTCCTATTAAAGTTGCTTCTTTTCGGCATTTTGAATAACTTTATTTTTCGTATGTATTCTGTCACTTTTTCTGCTTTCTCTAAGAACCATATAAGAGGGAGTACATAGAAAATGTATACCTCTAAAAGTGGTTTTCTAGAGCTACAAAGGTTTTGTAATCGGAAGTGGCAACATAAATACCGAAATCGAAATGTTTTGTTATTACATATGCTTTCTAGTATACACATGCATATACTAAGGTATGTTAAATATCTCGCACCCCTTTCTAGGCATGAAAGCCGAAACGAATCGAATTCGCTGATCTTGAAGGGGGAAAAAAATGTTCATGCATTCAAAGCTAAAACGACGTGAGTTCTAATACCAATGAGCACATGTGATAAGGGATGGAGAGAGCCCAAGTAGAATAACCAGTGTGATAAAACCTTTACATATTTATAAGGTTAATTTTTTTTTAATTTGACTGCAGTTATATGGAATTATTTTTAAAACCATAACAAAGATTAATACTTTTTAATTATAAAGAAGCTATAAATATTGGTATTGTTGAAAGTTAGTATAAAATGAAATTGAAAAAAAAGGTAATTAATATATCTAAACTTGATAACACACCTTTGTATCATAAAATATGCTACATAGGCTGTAAAAGGGTTAAGTAACTGCTTGGATCACACATATTGACGATTCTGAAACATCTCAAACGTATCTTAGTCACCATTTTTGAAAATTTTCGCAGTCAATGTTCTAACCTTATTACGATTCCTAAAGGGAAAGAAATACCTACATAAGTTTAATGTACCTTGGAGAGAAAAACGTCTGAACAATTCTTGATTTAATTTCTTGGGCAGTCTGGCAGTAGTGGGAATGTTTTTTTATCTTGTAAAAACGACATGATATACGGTATAAAAACCTTGCGTAATTGAATAAAAAGGTTCAGTTTTAGAAAACGCATGCAGGTTTCATGAACTTAATGGAAAACATAAACCTGACACGAAATAAGAAGTGAAAAATAGTTTTAAGGGCATTCTGTACATGGTTAGCGATTATTGCAGCATTATCAATAAAGGATGTAGAATTAAAGCATTAAAATCGTATTTTATGCTGATTGGAACATTTAAGAATTTACGGATATTGACTCCTTTAATGCATTTGCTATTGTGACTACATGGAAGGACCACTTCCGATAGACTCCAATGTGTAATGTGTTTAGCAATTATTTATAAAATGTATTGCAGAGTCACACAAAGTAATTTATTTTACTGTCGCACAAAGTAATTTTAACACGTATAAATGTGAATGAGAGCAGATTTCGTAAGTATATTATTACATATTGTGGCGAAAATTGCAGGAATGCAGTAATAACAGACCTGTCTTGTGTGGATACATATGGCGAAAAAGTTGTCATTGTAACAAAACGGATCACGTATCCATATTAAGACATATGTAACACTTCCGTGGCATAGATCGAACAGCTAACAGTTACAAAAGCCTACAGAAATCTCTTTCTCCCTCGCTCTCAAACCTCTCTTTCCCTCTCTCTCTCTCTCTCTCTCTCTCTCTCTCTCTCTCTCTCTCTCTCTCTCTCTCTCTCTCTCTCTCTCTCTCTCTCTCTCTCTCTCTCTCTCTCTCTCTCTCTCTCTCTCTCTCTAGTTTTTCCGTGGAGAGTATCATTTAAAGCATATATATCTATTCTTCTGGGTACGACAGAAGACGATTCTAAAAGTTTCTAAAAGTGTCAAATTTATATTAGGTAGGGGTGCATAGAATTTAATGTCTTAATATCTTAATTAGTAATATTTTTAAACGAAAGATGAGCTACAAGAACCGATTATGCTACAGATGAGGTTTACATGGCAATATCAAACACTTGGAAAAATCGAGAGGAAAAACAGCGTAATGGAGCTCCAATATGTTGAAAGGCACAGCAGCCATGGAATTAAGTAAAGCTTGGATACAAAAATATTCTCAACATCCGAAATACTTTTAAATAGCAGTTTAGAGCACCTTGAATATACATACATGGATCAGCTAATAGAAATTTACTGGGCGTAGAGCGTAACGTCACGGTAATCCCATAAGGACCGTCCTCCTAGAAAGATTCAAGATCTATGATTTGAGTACCTCCATGTATTCGAGTTGTTAAAATATAACTTTGATAGCTTACTCTCGTCCTTTTAAGAGTTAAAAATGGAGAAGACCATAATATTATTATACAAAATAATTAAACGTTGTGAATGAAAATAGAACATACATTAGTCTTTTTATTTCCAATAAGTTCTTTAAATGCATATAAAATTGGCAATAATGCAATCATGGCCTCACGTTGCTAAGATGTGATTTGTATAGCAGGTTATAATGCTTGTACTTCTAAACATAGGTACATAGCAGTGAATAAAGCATCATTTATCAATAAAATTCGTTGCATCAAGTGTGAGGAAGGGAGTACAAACACAAAGTGGCTGACATCTGCGGCTTGAATAGCAAGGGATGCGGGGATTAAAGGGGTGGAAGGCAACATAACCGCAATTTGCGAGGGGAGCTACTCATCTCCATGTTTGTGCTACATTCGTGGTGCAATACAGACTTGCTTTCCACAAACACCACACAAAGTGTATTAGCCCTGTCACCTTACACTGTCAACCCTTCCTTGCCTACCGATAACCATATCCTTCAGGCGCGGTTCGCAAATGTAATCGAGTCATTGGAATCATACCGATTAAGGAAGTAATTGTGTATGCTAATGATTAAATGTCCAGTATGAATCTGTTTCTCTATTACTCACTTCCTCGATGTTATTGGTAACAATATACCAACAGTGGAAACCGATTAAATTGTATGCTCTAGATAATGTTTTAAGGGAACTTATCTTAAATTAATGAAGAAAAATGCCAAGAACTTAATAGGCACATAGAATCTATGGGTGACTCACAATCTGAGGGAGTGTACCAGTAGAGAAAGTAACTAGTTGATATTGCAGCTCCAATATACTTTGTAGATATTCTGTACAAAATAAAGTGTTTAGTGTTGACTCATATAATTAAGCCGAAAGTCTTTGGGCGTAAGTGATATGTTTATTGGAACTGGTATAAAATGAAGTGACATTCTTCCAATATGCAATAACAATAGCAGTAAGGAGTTCACTTGCTTTAGAAAATGGCGAGAGTGTTCTACCAGTTATGAGTGTAGTAATTATAATTAGTTACATGTACGAGTGTCTCTGGGTTCTGATAACACTTGTAGTTCCTTGTTCTCCTACCGCATCATCACACCTCTTCATTTCTTCTCTCTCCTGTAAAACATTTTAGTCAAGCTCTATCCGGGACATATAATATTTAGTAATGTTTGCTTGCAATAGCATATCCGCGGTGTATAGCGAGTATGGACTAGTTGTATGTAAACGTAACATTATCTCCAACCCATACTACTGCTAAAGGAGCCAAGCAGTACAGAATATCAGCACCAATTAATTGTTTGTACGTGCCATAAATAAACCTCAGAGGAAATTGAGATAATAGGTACATATTTATCTATAGTAGAAGAATATTTTTTTATGGCAACTGAAAACAAATCGGACTTCATATTGGACGCCATTTGTAACTTACCTAGGACGTCATTAGTAAAGTGACGCGAAAGTAGCAGAACATGAGATATTTAGACGACCATTATTAACTAAATTTCTATTATTAATTCTATCTTAAGGAAGCATTTATACAAGCATTAAATGGCAAACGAAATTTAAGCAATATATTTTAAAACCATTATTTTTCACAATTTACTGCATATATTATAAATTATATTTTAAATGTATGCGCTATTATGTTAAATTAAATTTTACACATAATATAAACCTGGTTATCAAGTTAATGCATTAATTTTAGACTTTCATAATCCGTTAACGCGATAATGTTTATTATAAATTTATTGCACGTTCTTTGACAATCACGGTGTGTTATCTTTTGTATGCTTTAAGATAGAATATTTGATATTCTGCGATACATTAAACGATAACAGTGTCCTGTTCTGGGGTGAATATATTTCATTTACACTAAGAAAATACAGTAGCAGAGTACGGACTGAAGTAACTGGGTGAAGCCAGAGGTTTATATAAATCTATAATCTAGGAAATGGGAAAAATCGCATTTACGATTTAACTAGAGAATACGCCCTTTTTGTGCATACAAATGCATAGTAACTGTTAAAACAAAACATGTCCTTTAGTGTTCCATTGTTAAAACTTCCCTCGAAGTTAACAGCTTGTTGGAAATAACTATGGTTACGGAGTTAATATTTTCCCCAAAGATATGGTTAGATGTTCCATTTATTTACCTTTTATTTTGTTTTATTTCACTTATTTGTTATATTATTTTTCTATTTATTTTTATTTTGTTTATTCTAACACCTGCTCAACCTTCAAGCGCCGGACCATCAGTTTTGCTTGGGGGCGCACTAACACAAACTGAAAATACAATGCAAAATCTGGGTATATGAAGGATATTATGCATAATCAGGTTCGATTTCTCATAAGCTACGGCATCATCTTCTGGGAATCAAACGTTATCCAGGAGCGAGATTTCATGAGAGTTGGGCGGGTATGTTAACGCAGCGAGAGTAAAAGTTTGGCGAAGAGGGATCAGCATCTTGAAGCCATGAAGAGGAGCAGCAGACGCCGTGCTTGCCTTCGTAGAGACGTCAACGACTCTAATGCCAGCCCCACACAACTATATCGATCCATGTTGAAAACTTGGCTTGTGAACAAGATGAACAGCTCCAGAATTTTAGGGAGGGGGAGGGAAAAAAGGGAGTCGTAGCGACTTCCTGGCGTCCCAGTAACGGCCCTCCCCGTCCCCCCACAACCCCCTTCCCACGACGGACAAGAGATTCTTCCACTCCAACTTTTCTATCCCTTTTGCTGCGTTCTCACCCGGACTAGGCAAGGTCGCCCCCTACTCCTGACCTTACGTGTGCCCTCTGACACGGTTACCGCTAAAAAAAACGAACCAACTACAAATTTAATTTATACGCAAATCCTGTTTGAGCTAATCACTGCCTTTTGTAGTGTAAAACATCTAGCAAATACTGATTGGATATTTCGTAAAGAGGATACTAAATACCTTTAATGCCTTACTGTTAAATAAATGCTAAATATACTAAATAGTGCGTATTAAATGCAATTGATGGCTTATATGTCCTCAACTTAGTAAGGCCTATAACGACTAACTTTAAACTTTCTTATCCCGTAGACATGGCAGAATGAGTAGTGTTCTTGATGCAGTGTTGGATATCCAGATTTCCGAAGAAATGCCTAGATTTCCCTCTTACTCTATCGTCATAAACAGAGAGGAAAAACACTTAAGTTTTCGTTCCAGTTTTCGTACAGATGTTCTTAAATATAATCCGAAAATTTAATCGATAGGTATATATTTTAAAAGTTGTATTTCATCAAGCTCTGCAATGTTAATATTTACAGAATTACATATACTACTGAATTCCATTGTAGTGACTATATTAGAGAAATATTTAACTTAAGTATAAGATATCCCAAATATTAGATGTATTTGCTTTCTACATTTCTATGTAGTAAATAGCCTTCTGGTTTTGCATGAATAATTGTTTAAAATACTACATTGATTATTTTAATTGTAATATATTTATTATTCAAGTAACTTGCCTTCAGAGTATGCCAGTGGATTATTACTGAGGTAACAACTGATCTCTGAATAAATTTATAATAAAGTAAATATTATTTTTGCTATGAAAATGTGATATCATACTGTGGTGATCTACCAAGGACGAATAAGGCTGTTGCAAAACACTCCTAGTAAATTGCGACACCCCAGAAACGGTATTGTGTTAAACCTTGGTAAAATCAGAACATTATTAGCTTTACATTCCTTTATCTAAGTGTAGTTATTTATATAAATGAAAGTGTTCTAGAAGCCATTTATAGTACCTTCACTCCCAATTATCAAATTTTGTCTGCTGCTAATGAAATTTGGAAAAAAAGTCGAGGGTTTTGGACAGCTCACACTGCTCTTTTATATGCATAAAGTACCACAAGATGCAATATTTTCCGAGTTCACTACAACTATGCAGATAAAATAAGTAAAATTAGTTAGATATAAGTAAAAGAAATAGATTATCGTGCAAACATGAGGCCGTTCTTTCCTCCTCATTGTTAACCAGAGATGCAGGTTCTTCTGTACAACTGTACACCCTTAATATTGCCTTAATGATCCCTAGCCTCACCATACTGTAGATTGGCAGCAAAAGCGAGACTACAAGTGGTCTCATATTGTGGTCGACTAGTACAAGCGCGAAGAAATTATCTTGCTAAATGCATTAACAGTCAGTACCAATATTGTAGTCTTCCAGAGCTGAAACCTAACACCACGTATTGTAGTAAGGCAATCATCGTGTACATCAGGTTACATAGTGAATCTAAAAAAAACTCCGTACATCGTAAGACTTTTAAGCCGACCTGAGGTCACAAGAGAGAATATCCGAAGACCAGAGATTTTGATAGAAGTCGCGACGCTGTACGTACATACAGAGCAAATTGAGGTGCTTGCAGATAATCGAGATGCCTAGGCCAGAATGAAAGGGTTCAAGGAGCATCTTCCGCGGTTGTGTTGACCAAGACAAAGCAGGCCTCTTCCTAGCCACTTCACCTATTTATATAGTTTCAGATATTTGAAACGTTACAAATTCTTTCAGCAGTCTTAAATAGTTCAGAGAAACATTTCAGAAAGTCTTCATTAAAAGGTAAAAGATTGAAAATGAAATTGAAGAAAAAAATGCAGGTATATTTACAAAGTAGAAAATAACCTTGTTTGGAAGCATGAACGCTCTCCTATTTATATTACAGATTTGTAGAAGAATCTTTCCACTTGACGTTGAACTCCCCACTTCAGAGTACGTACAGGTTTTGCCAAAGGTTACTGAAATTAAAATCTTTACAAACAGACTGACACAGTTAATGATCATCCATAAATTAAAACTGAATTTCAGTGTTATAGATGTTATGATTTTTTATCTTAAGTGGTGCATAATTCACAGGTGCAAATGGTTGCTGTAGAGTGTTTTTTTTTTCAAAATACTTTTAAAATTTAAACAGGGGATTTCAATCAGTAAGACGATAAACAGCTCAAAGGCCTGTTTTTGGGAATGTTCACTATTTAGACTCCTCTTAAGAACAAGTGAACTTTCAGAATGATTTACCAAATCAGTTTTTCAATCATTCCTGACCAAATAGTAGTTCAGTTGTGTTTGAGACCTAAATAAGATACTTCTGTCTCCGACCGAAAGTACTGTTTACTTCAATCCTACAACGTACTTGTCATGGTCAAATGATGCTGAATATAGCAATGCAAATTATTCATATTTGGCTAAATAGTTGGAAATGAATCAAAACCTAAGGAGACTCTTCTACACTTTTGAGTGCCTTGTATAGCTAATTGAACATGTGTTACGTGTGATTCATGTACAGTTACTCCAAAAAAGTATTCCTCTAATGCATAAGTTTATGTTTAAGGATGTATGGATAGTGGAAAATCATCAGAATAAGGTACAGCAGGGACACTGTCTTAGATATAAATTAGTGAAAAAGAGAATACAATAAAGCAACATACAGTATCTATTCACATAAACATAGATAAGCATTCAAAAGTAAATATATGCAATATAGGATGCAAAATAAGTATTCGCCTGCTTACTGAAAATGGTATAGAATAACGGTTAATACTTAGTGGGCCCTCCATTCCTCTTTATAATCTCTTGCATTCTCCTTGGCATGGATTTCATCAACAATTGTGTGGTTTCCACTGTAATTTTACGCCATTCCTCTAGTATAGCGTTGTTAAGATCCTTTATATTAGATATCTGATGATTCCTAATAATTTTGTCAAGTATACTCCACAAAATTTCTATTGGATTCATGTCTGGGGATTGCGGCGGTATCGGCATCCATCGTGGAGTATTATATTGCATCTAGAGCTGTGTGTTTTGGATCATTATCTTGTGTGAAAATATAATCATCAGAAAGACCACTATTATTCACACATATGGAGAGATGTGTTTTTAGAATGTTTACATAAACCTTATGGTTCATAATTCCATCAATAAAACACATTCCCACACCATTTGCAGTCTTGCAGCCCCAGACAAATACTGAACCGCCTCCATGTTTAACTGAAGCTGTTACATTTTTCTCCTCAAGGTCACAATTCTTTTTTCTCCAAACTATTGCTCGCCCTTTTGACTTAAACAGCTCAAATTGACCCTCCTCAGTAAATACAACCTTCCTCCAGAAATCAAACACATCATATTTGTGTTCATTTGCAAGAGCAACTCGCTTCTTTCTGCTGATTTTACTGTTGTATGGTTTTCTACGGGTTGTTTGGCCTCCATATTCAGCTTCATAAAGCACGTTTCTTATAGTTTGTGCTGAAACGGACTTTCCTATGTGTGTTTGAACTGCAATACCAAGTTTTGGAGTACTTAGTTTAGGACTTTTCTTGACTTCTCTAAGAAACTGTCGTTTCTCCATCTCGGATTGAACTGCAGGACGACCGCTTCTTGATTGATTTTCCTAAGATTTGTTCTGATCAAACCTGCATATAATAGTCTTCGCTGTGCTGGAAGGTCTTCCAAGGTTTATCCAATTTCTTGAAAATATTATCATTTTTTAAATAACTTGATGCAAATTTATCTCTTTTGTATTTCCACGACGTGTTTGACCCATATTACTTAAATAAGTCAATGACTTTCAAAACAGAGATGGAACTGTCAACGACAGTGGATGAAAGACAACTGCCTAAGAAAAGAGAAGGGGTGTGTGTTAGTGAGGCACCATACCTTGGATCTCGTTTACTAGACGAATACTTCTTTGACATCAAATGGGAGATTCTCTTAAATGACGTAGTTGTTCACTAATTAAGCAATATATGAAACAAAATTGTGTTTTATTTTGAAATCTATATATCGACTGATGTAAGGAAATTATCGTTTCTCACTTATTTGTATTTTTCTGATTGTGCTTGTTATATTCTATGTGCTATGAGTAGACGAATACTTTTTGGAGTATCTGTATATTCAGCTTTGTACTTACAGCGGTTCGTGGTTATTTAATACAGATAGCCATGTTAATGGTACTTAGTGGCGAACGCTCCTAACATGCAGATCGTGTTTTAGAGCACGAAAATATGATTTAAGGACATGAATTAGACGCGACTGAATATCCCACTATGGTATTAAAGCTGTTATACCACAAAACTGTAAAACGTTATAATCCCCGCATTGAAAGGCGACCACACGTTATAAACGTTCGACCATAAAACTTGTATGCATACAGAGAGTGTTTCACGAGTCTTTAAAAAGCCCTTAGCAGCTCATTAATAAAACTGCCGGCACACTATAAACATCGAAAATAAAAAGAGAAGCACGTCTGCTCCAGAGGGATGGGGAACGATATTTGCCGACTCTCTATAAATCGCTACTAGGCGAATCGATCAAAGCAAATTTCCCTTTCTGTTTTCTCTCACAAGGAAAATAATAATTAACAGAGATGTGTATCTTGCACGAAATCGCCATGGCGTTCTACTTAATTAGCCCCAACTTCTTTTAGAAACACTTCAACCATGAAATTACTCCTTCCAAACTGGAAACTATAACACTTCAACTGTTTCCTCCATTTTGTGAGAGATTGCTCTCTTCGGAAAGGAAACCATAATTCAGTAAGTTTTTCATTGCCTGGCAATAACTTGCAGCTTCATTATTTGCCTTTACATTAACTTATGAACTTAAGCTTTCCCTATTCAAGTGGAGTTTTTCCAGGGTTAACCGCCATTTCAAATTTCAGTGAAATTCTTCGTAGTGTTTCAATAATGTTTCTTAGAAATTATTATGACGATGATCATGATTATCATCATTGCTTATCTAAATCGTGAGAGCTCTTCTGTCCACTAAGCACCAGTGTTTTAGAAGTATACCAAGCAATTACTATAGTTAATTTTTACTTGACTTGCGTGTAATACAACAGTAAGGTTTCTATAAAGGACTTCAAGAAAGTTGTTAACTTTTAAAAAAAAAGTTAAAAAAAATTCACGGCATGAAGTTGCATTGAAGGATTGTAATCTACAGAACTGATAGTGGCATGCGATGATAGGACATTACTTGCTCGTTTAGCTCATTGCGCATGTATGTTATAAGTTGGGTAATAAGGGTGCTGTAACAGTCAAAATAGTATTCATATTTGCGACGACAAAACAGCTACGATTTATGTCCCTAATAATATAGAAATGGAGCTTCCAAACGGTCTGCTAAATATGTTTTAACATTATGAACTATTCTATTTTAAACAAGATTTATTTACGTGCGAGTGATTATTGCAAAATGGCTTCACAGTACCAAAAACTCCAATTCGAATTTCTGCATTTTACAATTAACATAAGAAATGGTCTGAATATTTCGCAGAGGTATACCAAAATATTACGGAACTCTGCTGAAGTTCTCCAATGCTGGTGATGACGGTTACAGTTTGTTTGAAATTGACTAGTTCATTGAATAGGAAGAACATAGTACACTCTCACCTCACTTAAGTTCTAGAAAGGTTATCGAAATATAATCCATATTTGTGAATTTTACACATACATAAATATGACTTGGTTCCATTTTCACCTCTTGTTTTATTTCACGTGTAATAAGACTTATATTTTCTCAAATAATAGTCATTCGTCTTCTGCTTTATGTACACACGTGGCAGGTAGATCAGAAATTCAATTCTAAGATTTCACTAGAAATGTAACTTTATCAACTGTATTTTTAAAAGTAAATATTTTCTAGATGTCCATAGACTTTGATGTGAGCTTCAAATACACTTTACTTAAACAGACAGTTTTCTTTAACGTGAATGCAGTATAATTTCTAAGCAAGCTATAAGATAGCGACCGACTTTTGAATGTTTTGACCGTCAGTTAGGGCCTACGCTATTCTCTTTTGTGGGGTCTTTTTCCTATTTCCATTGTGCCTGTAGAATGATATATGCAACCAAAAAAAAAAAAAAAAAAAAAACAATTTCTTCAAATATCTATCTCTGTTAACATGAGGTATATAGAATAATAACTGTTTGTAAAAATAGTTTGTTCAGGATCGAGTACCTAGAGAAAATGCACAAGATATCACTCTCTTTTAAGGGGGACGTGTGCAAATATTCAGGGTCTTACATAAATAGCCATAACATCCAAAGTTTTCAAGTTAGTATACTCATTTAAGATAATACAGTTAATATGCACAGTGTTTTTATTAATTTTCCCTTGTTTATAACCAATGCTACATATTTTTTCTATATGCAGAAATATTTACAAACTTAAGCCCATTTTTTTTTTCAAAATTCACATATGCCATCTTTCTGGAATTTGGTATGTAATTTTAAAACACACTAAAATGAATTTGTTGGATTTAGATATCTTATTGAAGCTGTATAAAATTAAAAAAAAAGTTAATCATATGCATTCTTTAAAAATTAAAATAATTTAATATATTTGGTATCATCACATTCCATATGGAGCTTAATCTTAAATTCTAGAACAACCAAAATGTTCATTGTGGCATTAGAAAGCTGTGTGCTAAATTGCATCACTATGGATGAAGTAGTTTGAGAAAAAAATGGGTTGAAGTTGTAGAAAATGCAAGTTACGGGGAAAGGCAATTAAAACTACAATAAGTGTTATTCAGTTTGCCTTTTAATTTTAAGTCAGAACTTCCGATATCCATAGTCGGTATCCTCATTCTGGTCTTCTTCAGCCTTTCTTTTTAAATTCCGCTTCTGTCTTGCTTCTTTCTGCATTAATTTCATAGCTCTTTCTGCACCAGCGATGCGAATGTTCTCGATACTCTGCAAAATTTTTCTCCATAAACACACCAGGTTGATACCCTAACTGGTGCATAACTTTCTTTCTGCCAATATTCCCATCATTTAACACTATTACAGCATCAAATGTAGTAATTTTCACCACTATGGAAGACACAAATGATGTTTTGGGACACTTTTTCCTTATCAGACCGTTGAGGCTTTCATTTGGGTTTTGTGTCTCTCCATGGAGACATTTTTCTAACAAGTCTGGGTGTGCTAAGAATTGGTAGGTGGGCTTTATAGATTACAAGACAGTTGATGGAAGACTATGTGTTGCTACTATGCTACTATACAACACTAGGGCATTTAATTTTTAAAGGTGCATACAGATCACGTACGGTCATAATTTTTTGGTGTTTGATACCTAACACTATATACTATTTTACAAAACAATAAAAATGTTAGACTTTTTAAATATTTTCTCGTACGTCCCCCCCCCCCCATAAATGTGGCGTTGTTTCCGATAAAACTATAAACAGCGGGTTTTGCTGTTACAGAAGCATAATTCTTATTGACATGGTTTACTTTAATAAGGCCTAGCTGGGTATTTATTAATGTCATTACTAGATACATAAAAGAGTGGAAAACGTTAATGTTGTAGAATATATAACATCTGGTCGGTTTCTTGGTATGCAATAACCGAAATTACTTATAACAACAGTAATATTAACACGTTTTTCCCACATTAAGTTCTTCATTAAGCTTATTAATGATTCGACTTCTTGTGTTTGCTGTTTCAGAGAGAATTTATCACAAATATGTTGGAATCACCAAAAGCGTAATTAAAGGTTTTTAATCAGCTGATTTTGTGAGGAAGTTTTTGATTTCATTTTACCTGAATAATTCCTCTTAAAAGCATGCTCCAACGGCATAGTGCCCACATCAAAAATATCAAATAAAAGTATTTGATGTTCTCGTCTTAATTTCTTGTTAGCTTTTTATGTTACAGTTGCACCGCTGTATAGCTTACTTCCTACATAGCACGCGTATTTGCAAAGTAATTTGCCAAACTGAAGATATTTTTTCTAAGGTGAGAAGCATTAACTTTAACATTTCACCAGCCGGATATTTGATATCAGGTGTTTTAAGCTGCTACAACATAAATAACAGAAAAGAGGGAAGCTGATGCATACTCGCTTGTTTTTTCTCTGCTTATCACAACTTTAAAATGTATAATGTTTATACAGAAAGTGAACATGTTTAACTGGAATGATTTAAAATTAAGCAGGATAGGTAGTTAATAAGTAAAATGAATAATTTCATACTAAAGTAATAAATGTTTTCATTCACTGGAAAAAATGCAGTTTAATATGGATAGTTCAGGAATTACAGGTAAACAAAGAGAACTACAAAGGAACGAATAGGGTTAACAAAGAGCGAATTGTTTTGTGGTATCGGTAATAAATGGAATTATAGCTTAGTAATTTTATTCTATTATTTGAAAACAAATATGTTCTACCCGCAGCGTTTGCGTTATTCTGGTCCTCAATTATAGGAAGCCTGCAAGGGTTGTTTTTTAATTCCTTAGTCATTGCTCATAGTTCCCGCTGGAATGAAATAATGGTTATATTGGTCCTGTGGTCTATTGTGCGCTGGTAGTAGGTGCGTTCGTTCCCATGCTGAATGCCCGGTACAGATTTAACAACCGCTCTACTCTTTGATACATATCATGTATATATACCTAGATACTTTTTTAAATTTTTACATATTTTTTATACAAATTGCCAAATTGTATCTTTCGGTTTGCCTTCATCTAGACTGACAATGATTTAATACAACTTATTTTGGATTATCCTGTGTATATGTTCAGGGGGAGGGTTATCCATGGGTGAACTACTGGAAAAAATGCGGACACAAATATAACAGCTTCTGATTTAAAGAAAAGGATATCATGAACGGTTCATCTTGTTGGACGGTTGAAAGATAGCAGGTACACTTATGTGCAATCAACAAAATTGATCCACCTTGTCATAGATGCAAATGACACTATGTGATTGATTTATTTATTTGCTAATACGTGCAAGTTTAATAATACGTAAAAACTGTGGCTAACAACAGTGAAGCGATGTAAATATTACAGCAATATATAATTACTTGTTACAAACGTCACTTAACTTTTCAAGAATCTATGAATTCCTTGTATATAACAATGTACTAATTTTTTCTTAAAAAACGATACAACTTCAGACAGTAAAAATTCTGACATTTATCAACTTAACTGTTGAGATTGCTGCAGGGTTTATATTGCTAGGACCAAACCCAATTTCGAAACCAGAATTAAGGAGCATTTTAGAAATATCGAATGTAAAGGCATGCATAGATTAGCAATGGCAGAACATTTTTCGTCATTTAACCGTGAAATAAATGCAGAAGTTAAACTGTTAAAGCATTTAAATGGACCAATAGGTTAATGCTTGTCCTGCGCCGTAGCGTAGCGGGCTAAGGCAGCACGCCATGGTCCCTTGCCACGGAAAGCGGCCCGGGTTCGAACCTACCCATGGGGTGCGGATTTTCGGTCATGGGTATAGGACCAGGTGCCCACTCAGCATCGTGAGGAAAGTGAGGAGCTTACGCTAGGTAAACGGCCCTGGTCATGAAAACTAACGTTCCGGCTGGGGGATGCCGAGATGCTGATATCTCCTTACCCTATTGGTTGGATGATCGCCTACCTCTGCCGTGCGTGAAGTGGGCGTGAGGCCAGCAGTCGGGTTAGTAGGCATTGGCCCTCGAAGGGCTGTCGTGCCAGTGATTAACTTTTTAGGTTTAATGTTTGGGAGAAAATAGTTATTCAAAAAATAGAAAATGCGTTATTAATTTTCAAATACCGCCAACCAATTCTATTATTAATTTCGTCTTACTTTCAGAAGTTGGTAATATGTATAAAATAATCTGTCACCTAGAGGCAGTAACAATGGCAACAGAAACCGCGATATTTGCTAAGGATAAAAAAAGAAAGAAAATTAACTTATTTGCAGAACTAGTCCTGAGTATGGGGAGGAGTTTATAATTTCTTGAAAAGATAAGTGAAGTTTGTAACAAATATTGTAATGCATATTAGTTTTTTGTACACCTTTGGTTTGCACAGCTTTCTTTGTGAATGACATTTTCTGGTGTAAAGTATCTTTTTATCAAACTTTTGAAGATAAATGAATAAACTTTTGAATGAGGGAACTACTTTTGAGTAACTTTATTGAATACTTGGTATTAATAAAAAAATAATGAAAAATTGTTCACAACATTCCATAATTCACAGAGTAAATCTTAATAAATAAACCATTTGGGTTACGGTATTTACAGTGCACTTTTAACATTAATATTTCAATAAAAGTAGGATTCAGAAAAATTATTCCTTTAGATTAATGTATTAAAATTACATAAAAAGAAACTAATGATATGGAATTAAATTAAACCTCAACTCCACATTTAAAAGCCACTCCCTACGCACAATAAAACAAATAAAAGTTCGTTTAGTCCATAATAAGCAGTGAAAATATACAGATGCAGTAGTTAAGAATGTATTACATATATTAAATAGCGTTTATTTCAGTTTTTCACTATATATTTTCAATTTGTCGGTTCGTAGAATTAAAAGTCCAATTTGCAGAAATTCAAAATAATATTTATTTCCGTAGAAACAAACTTTGGCCTTCAAGTTCGCCTGCCACACCCACAACAAAGAGTTCACTTTCAAAAAACAGCTGTACGCACACGAACACAGTCTAAGCAAATATTAACTTCTTTAAAAAAATTTAGGTACATTGTTGTCATCACATTATCCTACTTTTTAAAGAATATTTTCTCTGTTTGTATACTTTGAATTAATTGCTTTAATTCCTTGATATTTGGAACCCACCGAAGTGCAACTCTGAAATGGGTGAAGTCATGGATGCCGACAGCAGCAACAACAATTCTAGTACAGCTGCTTAAGCAGTAAACTAGTGATGCAGAGTTTTACGGGATTGAATACCGGATTTAACATAACAATTATAAACACCGTTCAAAGTAAGACATATATCCATCAGTTATTCTAAAAAAAGGATTGGATTACTTTATACTTTTAAATATACGTTCCAAGAATATGTGAACGATAAAAAGCACGTTATGGCAAACACTAGAGACAAGTCTAGCACTGAACGCACCCTATGGGAACTCGCTGATAGTTCAAGATTCTCTGAAATCTGCTGTTATCTTAGACACTGCTATTGTCATCGATAATACAGATAATACATCAACAGTCGGTAGAGGGCTTCTCCATCACAAAAATGTGTTCACAAGTAAAAGATGCTATTTGGGGTATTATGAGGACGATTTCACCACTACTAAGATCGCTGCAGTTGTTTAAATCCCCGATACTAATAAGGGAAGAACTGTAAGCAGTTCTGTCTCTAGAAAGTCCGGTTCTAGAGCCTTTTAGATCCATATTATAGCGTTGTGTAATGACAGTGAAAACTGAGTAAACATTAAGTGCTACAATTAACCTCTGGAAAAAATGATCGTGATGCACAATCCCCTACCTCTGATAAACATGGCACGACATTGAGTACTGCTCCAATAACGCATAGTAATGTAAACAATGACACTATGGTAATTATTGTCAACACTTCATTCCCCACCGCTGAGATGTCCAAGCTTCAAAACATTCAATAATGAGATACTGATTGCTGCTTTTTACTAAAACAACAAAAATTGACACTAATTAAACAAATATAACAGCAGGAATACGTCCCTAGTTCGAAGTTACTGCACCAAATATTTATATTCAAAATTTCATTTGGCAGTATCATGAAATACGGAATTACTTAATTAGCTTAGAATATCAGTGATATTCTTGCGTAGAGATTTGACAAATATGAAATTACACATACGGAAACATGCTTTCTTTTATTGTGAGAACTATGTTTTTTTTTTTTTTTTTCATTTTGCAGTGGGTATAATTCGAAGAAAGAAACAAATAATTTCATGTATACAAATATAACAATTTTTAACTTAAAACTTCACTTATCTTATAAGAAATAATACTTTTCTTATAAATTGTCCGGAATCGCCATTTCATGTAACACGTTTACACATCCTCAGCCGGAAACAACAAAGCTGTCGTCATCGTTACGAACGCTAGATATTAATATGTTCTTGTTAGCACTACCAAAATCTGAAAATAAAACAAATATAAAAACAGAATTGACTGTCGGTATTTCAAAATTCAGTACGCCACATTTGTTTTTTCTTAAATAAATATATTTTCTCAAACCAATAAATCTATCGGACCATTTATTTGTTTTAATAATTTAACTTCTGGATTTATTCATGTTTAAATGACAAAAAATGATCTTCTACGGCCGATTTATCAGTCTTTTTATGCTTAATGTTACGAAAATGTTCTTTCGTTCTGGTTTCTAAATTACGTTTTGTGTTTCCAATATAAACTTTATCACAATAGAAACAATTAAACTGATAAATGACAGTTTTTTATTAGTAGTAGTAATTTTATTTTTTAGAGGAATGCAATAAATATTTAATACTATATTTATTTTGAAGAACTAAAGTTATAACAAACCATTAATTTTTTTTTCAACAAATTTCTGTCTTAGCAATGGGTAATCTTCTTTCACCTTTTCTTGCTGAACTTTTCATGAGTTTTTTTCAAAATGCAGGTCACTAAAGCATTCCCTTAATTTTTATAGTTTGGTATAGATATGTTGATAATATTTTTGCAATTGTACCTGATGAACTCAAAAGATGCTTTAAGATTACTAAATTTGCAAGATAAAGCAAAATTTGCATTAGAGACTGAAATTAATGGATTTCTTTTCTTTTCTAGATCTAAAAATAATAAAAAATAATAATAAGTTACACTTTGGTATTTATAGGAAGTCCGCTCATATTGATAATTACATTAAAAGTAAATTTTTAACCCTTTTTCACATAAAAATGCTGTTTTCAATAGTTTCATTTATAGATTAATAAATATACATCTGAATAAGGAATTAACTAAAGAATATAAGCATATTATTAATACTGCTTTAATTAATGGCTTTAATAAAGATTTTATAAATAAAAAATTGAAAACTTAAAATATCAAAGAATTTTAATGATATAATATTATAAATAAATGATATTTCTACCCTTAGAAAAATAGAAGACGACTATAAGTTTAAAAAATTTACTTACTAGGCTTGGGTTAATAAACATTTTCAAATTTTTTAGAGTTTGCTATAACTTGAGTTCCTGAAAATAAATGTGGTCTTAAACATTTATTGCATTTCTCTAAAAAAGACAAAATTCCTAATAATAAAAAATCTAGTATTTATCAGTTTTATTATTTCCATTGTGATAAAGTTTATATTGGAAAGAACAAACGTAATTTATAAACCAGAACGAAAGAACATTTTCGTAACATTAAGCATAAACAGACCAATAAATCGGCCGTAGAAGATCATTTTTGGTCATTTAACCATGAAATAAATGCAGAAGTTTTATTAAAACAATTGAATGGTCCGATATATTTAATGGTTTGGGAACAGATTTTTAAAATTAAAAAAACAAATGTCTCATAATTAATTTTGAAATACAGGCAGTCGATTCTGTTTTTAAATGTTTTATTTTCAGATTTTGGTAGTACTAACAAGAACATTTTAACATCTAGCGTTCGTAACGATGGAGACTGATTTGTTGTTTCCGGCTGAGGATATGTAAACGTTTTACATGAAATCTCGTTCCGGACAATTTATAAGAAAGGTATCATCATTTCTTATAACATAAGTGAAGTTTTAAGTTTGAAATTGTTATATTTGTATATATTTGTTTGCTTCACTGTTAATAGCTCCATATTTTACTTAAATAATTCCATATTTCATATTTCAGTAAACCCTGTTATATTTCACAAAATCTTAAAATTTATTCACGTACTGTTGTAACATTTGGGAATTTTCGCGTTTAAAATAAGTTTCGTTAAAATGAAACTGACTTTCGAAATCCTCCATTGTAACAGTTTTCTGTGACACACCTTTAGAAAATCCAGCAAGCCTCCACCAACATGTCATGTACAGTTAAAAAGCGTAACACCTCCATTTTATGTCACGTGTGTAATTACTAAACGCTCTGCGTGTAAGTCTAAGTTAACCGTTAACAGACATCTTAACCGGAGATCGTAATACCGGCCCTAAAATATATACCAATTCAATAGTATTTTAAACTTTTCTCTTAGTGTTATAATAATTTTGGCAATTTTCCTTCGTACTTTAACACAGAGGGGTTCAAAGCCAAAATGTTATTTGTGGCAGCATCGTGTTAAATCCATTCAAATGCTTAAACTACAACTGTACCTTAATTTCCAAGTTTACATATTCAGCAAGTGTCACTAACACAGTGCTTCATTGCTTTATTTTATAACACGTTTTTTTTTCTTGCAATCAGACATCGGATCGCGTACACCTTAGCAATCAATGTACGCAGGCAGGTATTATATAAGGCCAAGTGTGACATAAACAAACGTCAAATGTCAACAGGCATACCGATGCGCTGTGTGTGTACAATCTTGTACGGATACAAAATGTAACCTACGTTACAATATGCTTACCTTCTCATTGCTTTCGATGCGGGAATAACAGTGAACAACCATGTACATTTGTGAATTATCGAATGTGGATTTTCTGAATATGAATTTTGGGAGAAAGTTCGTTCAACGTCACTGACGTTAATGGTGCATATGAGTAGGGCAAATCATTTATTTTCATGTGTTTGTCCGAGACTTAGTTTATTTCTTATATTGCATAGCACTGAAAATCCAGTACTTTTGTATAGAATACTGGACTTTGCTCGTTTGGTAGGTGGTGCATTCTCTATATTGTTAATTTTTGTAGACACCTCCTCGACTTCTTTTAGACAGCTCGAAATTATATTCTTCAGGTTGTTTAATGGCTCTTGATAATACCTAAAACTTTTGATTTTAAAATGGAGGTTGTCCAATAGTTTTTGTGAAACTAATGCTATTAACACAATATATCAAACGCCTTGCATTCCCTGGTAGGCAGATCTACTTGTGTGGCGAGCATTAGTAGTAATAAAACTAAAGCTACGCGTTGCGAACCAGGCTGTCTCTGCGTGTTGTTTCTCTGGACGGACGTCAGCAGTAATATGCTGTGAGACTCCTAAACGTCATATCCCTTTAAAAGTGTATGGGATCCGATGTCTGATTATAGGTAGTACATCTTAATTTTGAAGGTTAGTTCCCTTGTCATTGTTAGTCTATTGTACTCAGCGGGAAAAGCCAGTAAAGTGATGACAAAATAAAACAGCAATAAATTCTTGCAAAACTATTTCATTTACTTACCATATAGTACGGAATGTAATTGAAGATGAGTTCGAGATTAACATTTGCATAGGATTAATTTGACCTTATAAAACATTTGTAACCGCAAAAAAGAAATGAAAGGACAGAAAGAAAAAGATAGAAAAATGTACCCTTGGAATAAGAGTTGATCATAAATCAGTGATCTGTGTTCGTTTCCATGCATTTCAAGTAACTTTTAACAGAGTATATATACATGTACATATACTATAGGAGGGAAATTATACGTAATTCAATAACATCAATGTATAATTTTCAATCAAAAGCACCAGAAACTCTTTAGTTAAGGTACTTAACAGTACCAAAATATTACGTACATATACCACAAATCTGGTAGGGCTTCATTACTCCTTAAGATACGGGATTTCCTTGAAGTGGTTAAAACGGAGCGGAAGGAAACAATGTGCGTACCTCACTAAAGTCACGTTCCAAATCACTTTCGCATTGAAGTAGTTCAATATTGACTTTCGCAAATGATAAGGTTATGTCGGAGTTACATATGTAACGTAAGTTTATACTTTAGTGCAGCAAATGAATTCTAAATAACAATAAAGTTTGATTACATATTTTCACCTATAATTTGGTACCTTTTAGTCTTAGAAAATCATTTAGCCAAGGCTACGTTGCGAGTAGAGGTTCCTAGGCGAATGAGTAAACCGCGGACTTCAGACTCCACCTTGGATATTTGCACGGTTTTTACAACTTCGTACAGAGTTTTGAGCTCGTCTTGGCAGTTTTAAGGCAAATTAAAAAGGTGCATCTGTCATTACAATTACTGTATGAGCTAAAACTGTCGTAATTTGTGACAGAAGCGAAAGCAATCTACCTAGTACATAGCAGTTTTTGACATGGCAGCACAACGAAAACACGTGTTGGCTGAAGATTTAAATCCAACTGGTGTAGTTCAGCTATTTTGTGTTCCAATGTTATTGTCAACTGAAGCATGTAACAGATTGTTCCTTCAGAGGCGTGTTTAAAGGTGTGTGTGTGTGTGTGTGTGTGTGTGTGTGTGTGTGTGTGTGTGTGTGTGTGTGTGTGTGGGCGTGTGCGTGTGCGTGTGTGTGTGTGTGTGAATGTACCATAATGAAATAAAAGTTTGTAAACTTGTTTAAAATTGCTACTGCAGCTCCAAGTGTCGGGGATTATGCTTTTGGAATCGACATATTAGGTAGTGGTTGCTTTCTGTCCCGTAGAACACTTATGGCTGAGCTGTCTACCCGTCCTTCATAAACTGTTCTGGAAATCATTCATTAGAAGGCATTCAAGAAAGGCGTAAGTCACATATGTCGCTTAGCATGTTGCATACATTCAAAAATAAATAGGGGCAGGTGACTTACATGGTATATCAAAAAATAAAATATAAGGTGCATATTAAGATGTATGCCTTCTTCTTGCACTCCATATCGGTTTTGCTCTAAAGTACTGAGGTAAGAACTGTATTTTGAAGTTCTGTATCTGTTTAAAAACTAATTGTTATTTCACATGTGAAGGTGATCGGAATTAATTAAGAAAGATCAAAAACCCTTTGCCTTTCCAGTTATATTCAACTCAATTATCTCCCCAATATGTGATGAGGCTATCCTAAGACATATAATGTAGTATTAAAAGTATTTAAAAGAAACTAAATTTAAATACATTTAATTAATTAAATAAATTAATTTTAATTAAAGTTACTTATTATTAAAATTAAACTAATTCAATTAAATAATTCAATCCATTAATTAAATAATGAACTAAATTTAAAGAATTAAAATAATTTAAAAGGCTTTAAACAATACCCGTGCTACTTTGAATGTAGGTAAGCTGCTGCTTTGGTACGATATTTTACACACATGCGTTGTTTGAATATGCTATGATGATGCACCACACAGCAGCACCATCTTTAAGCAGGATTATTTGGGATGCAGGTGGATGCAGCTTAATTTCTCACCTTTGGTGACGATCTTGAAGAAATCTAGAAGTTTCCCCTGTAAATCTGGATAAGTGGCGAATCTGTAATTCTTGAGCGATAAGTTCTTTTTCTTTCCCAGGGTCGCCGTAACAGAGCTCATCAAGTTAGTATTACACCTTTTAAGAATGAACAAATAATAATTTTCTTGTTCAAAGGTGTAAATTTAATTCCTCATGAACATTTTTAAACTCTTGATACAGTTCTAATTACACTGGGCAACAAAAAAATATTTTTGGAATGTTTCGAGCACTTCATGAAGCAATTCCTACTAATTTTGGGCTGAGAAAAACAAATATGACACTGACATTTTTATAGCTCTAGTTTCTATGATATACACAAGCTGGAAGCATTGCATATTGGCGGATTGAGAGCAAATAATGCATTTTAATTACATACACGCTAATAACAATGAAAGTGCATTTGATTTTTTTAAACTGGTAATTACATGCTAAGAGTTCTAAATTGCTGACAAAATAGTTCGCAGACAGTCGTATCTGAAGAGAATCAATTGGTGGCCTATTGACTTCGTCGTCTTTTAGCTTGCCTCTTGTGATGGAGTTCTGTAGAATCCCTATACAAAGACCAACAGTAGTCCGCAAGCATTACTTCATTCCAACGGCCCTGATATCTTTGTTCCATAACAGAAATGTCCTGATTGAATCTCTCCCCATGTTCATCACTAACAGCTCCAGAACTATGAGGGAAAAAGTATAGGTGGGAGGGGAGAAAATGGATCTTAATGGACATGTTGCATCCAAGGTTACGGTAATTTTGCAGGAGCACTGTCACCAAATGCTTGTAATTGTCATCTCTTTTTTTGCCAAAAAATCTATGAACAACACCCTTGAAGGCTTCCCAAGCTTCCTTTTCTTTCCCCTCCAAAATTTGGTCAAATGGAGGATCCTTTACAAGTTCTCTTATTTGTGGTCCGACAAAAGTGCCTTCCTTAACTTTAACATCACTTAATATCCAAAATTTCTCTCCGATTGTGTTTTGTTCTTTGACAGGTGTGCCAACTCCCAGAAAAATTCCCCCAAATTTAAAATCTTAACCCTAAAAATGAAATGTAACTTTATCTTCAAAACAAGAGCTCATCTATAATTTTTATGGTTATTTTTGAATTCAGCGGATGGAAATAATGTAAATTCACTATTTTTAAGCCGGAAACATTTTTATTGTTGCCCAGTGTTATTTTTGGTGTAGGCTTTTTTCCTATCAGCGGTTGATGCCACAATGATCTATTTTTCTTGCGCACACGCTGCTTATGCATCTTTGATGCACACACTCGGAGTAACACCTCCACGACCTCACGACTCACCTCTACAACATTCATAAGCATTTTAAATAAATTTTTCATGAATCCATTTCCCAAAGATCCATTTTAATGCTTTGATTTTCTGTAGGTAAAATTTGTCATTTTTAGTCAACCAACATCCAGTTTTTATGTTTAATTGTGGAATTATAATTAAAAGAATATCTTGTGCAAGGGAAACAACACTAAACGATTCTGTACAGAGAAGTGACACAGAAACTCTTTTCTCTTTGAAGTTTTAAGTCTGATTTTGCGTGTATTGATGTAACTCCATCTAAATATGTGTAGAATATGAGATTAGCAGGTTTGAAATAACATGTCTATTTTCTTTTCTGGATAACCCTATAGGTCTGTTTTAGCTGCAGTTATGTGCTTCTGAAAAACTTCAGCTTTAAGGAATATTTGCAGACAGCGGCGAAGGTGACGAAATATAATAAATCAAAACTAAATAAAAATATAAAAGAAGTTATAAAATATTAGAGGAAAATGTAATACTTTATTAGATGTATGCTGAAATACAGTTTTGGTTAACCTTGGATTTCTCTTGCTTGCCTCGACGGAATGTGTCACCTTTTATCTTTCCTCATAAGTGTTGTGATAGAATTAATGTTTTTACAATACATTGCTGTAACAGATTTCAGTTTTCAGCTATATAGTACAGATAGTTATAAATAATTGATTGTTTGTCATTTTGATTAATTTTCTTAGCTTTGATTATTGTTACATAGTGCATCGCATATGCACCCCATCCTATTGCATTACAACATTACTTAGGAGATAAATTAAGGTACCTCATGATGTGTTCTCTTAATTTGGACTAAACCGTATCGCAGCGAAGTTTAATGAAACCATATCAACAAGAAGAGTACTTAATTTGCTGACATTATACCTTGATAATGCGACGATAATATGCCAGAATGCGATGCTTCTAGTAAAACACTAATATTTTACTTTAAATATATTAATTTGTCTGCTGAAATTGTCTTTAAGATCACTAAGTTTGGTAAACTGTTTTTATAAACTTGCTCTTCAACTACTTTCGGAGGAAGTAGAGGCAAAGAAATCTGAAGTACATGGAGATACAAAATAAAAATCTGACATAGAAATTCTAGCAGTGTGCTAATATCATCTTGCTATTTTGGTTCCTCCCTCAGAACACAAGTTATTCCAGTATATGTAACGAAAGCTATTCAGCAGTATACGTAATGGGCGATAAATTTCGTCTCAAGAATGTAGATCAATTTTCAAGAAATGGAACATTTTTCTAAGCCGTATGAGCTAACAAATTTCTAACATTCGCTCATACGTTAATTTATGTAAACGTAATTGTCTGCTACACATCTGAAAATCTAATTTCATGAATTGCTCTTTGTAAGCAAATTCGACATCAGTCGACATCAGTCTACTGATTTGCAATGTAGTAAAAGTAATAGTTTAATTTTTTCAAGCTGCCTATTATAAAATATAACATTCTATACCCCTTTCCCCCAAAAATATGCCTAACGTCGTTTAACCGGGTAGGTCATGCGAATGAATGAAACGGATGAAGTCATGATAAACTGAACCACGGGTCCCTTGACCTTACAATTTTCTGGCATTCGTCTTGGCCGTGTTGACTGATAGACGATCGAATATCAAGTAGAAGTTTACTGATCTGATTACCACTTTACACCGGGTAATCTTAATTTACACGAGCCCAAGTTCCTCTTTCTAAGAACCAGGAAGAGTGCCAATCCCTCTCCTCTCTGTTTTCTGCATCGAACTGGAGCAATAGTTAATACTAAACAAGCCCCTTTGTGTAAACACGGATTTTATTGTGTATACATTCATCAGCACCAACTATTTCCCCTTCAAAGTAATCTCCTTTGGATATAATGAAATGTGCAAGAGCTTTTTGCAATCTTGGAAGCACTTTTGAAACTCATTTTTCCTCATGGTATTCAGCTCCTTCAGCGATTCTGTTTTGTCTCGTCATTGGTTTTCTTCAGCCTCGGTAATAGAAAAGAGACAGATGGAGTCATGTACGTGAAATACATTGGCTGAAGCATCAAACAGTTTTGCTGTTACCAGAAAGAGTCACGAACAAGGATTGAGGTGTCAGCGCTAGCTTAATCGTGATGCAGTTCTCACGAGTGATTTTGCAATTCTCTGGCTAACTTTTTGATGGTGATTTGGCGATTTTCCAGAACTATTTTCTGTCCACATTGTCATCAGTAATTGACTACAAGGGCGTTCAAGGCGTTCAAATATGGTACTGGACACTATTGTATTTTTCCTAAAAAAAAATGTGATCTAAATTAAGTAAAAAGTCGCCGAGAAATTTAAAGCTTTCTGGAACTGTCAACAATAAATTAAATATTAATAACAGCTGAAAGCACAAATATATACCTGATACATGTGTACCAGTAGGATTAAACAATGTTTAAAATTAGTGCATTCAGCCCGCGAAATTAAAAAGCGTCCTTTACTTCTACCACTGCTCGTGGGTATGTGTACATATAAGGGATTTGTTGCGCTTATGAAACTAGAATGTCATAATTGTTTTAAGTGAATGGAGTCATTCATAAATCTGAACATACGTGACAAAATCAAAGATTTATTACATTGTTATTTAAACAGTTAGTCCGATTTGGTAAAAAGTGAGAGATTTTGTGTCCAGAAATTGTATACGTTATTTCAGGATAAAAATAAACTCCTGTACCTGTATGTCATTGCATTATTTTACAAATATATTATCCCTTTCACACACATACTCTCACTCTCTCTCAAATGGTACATAATAAATTCCGTTTGTTTGACAGTGTCTTAATTGTTTATCTACACTTTATATCCCTTGATCAGGTGGATTGGGTGCAGTACGGGGCTTTCGACAACAGCAACAACAACAATACTTCTTGTACAATTGTCTTAATTGTGTACTTGACAGGCATAAAGCAATGACGTTGAACAGTGGATTTAGAACCGACATTATATACGTTAAATACATAAGTAGTAATTGATATGGTACTATTTCATATATTTCTCCAATAAGATTGAGGAACATGAAAAAAGGAATATATGTGAAGGAAAATACTACAGCCAAAGCGAATAGTGTCCTAGCACTTCGCTTTCGACGACCTCGAAGAGCTTCAAGTGTAGAATTGGAGTGCACATTTGTTATCTGCTGAACACTTCGACTCACTCTGCAGTAAGATGCAATGTAAAATACGGCTATCATAACCGATGGTATAACAGCATACACTAACATGCGGTAAAATGGTACCCCGATGGACACTAAAAACAAGCAATTAAAATCTGTATCCTGTTGGAACATTATAAGGACTTCCGCTATTGCTAATGCAGCGGCAACTACCCATACCGATATTAGTATCATCAAGGAGTTCCTGTAGTCAATTTTATCCGCAGCCAATTTGTTCCTTATACTCCTCAGTCCGACGAATCTGCGTACGCTGATAGCAACAACTGAGTAAACGTTAAGTGCTATCATAAAACTGCGGAAAAATGAAATTGCAAAACACACGAATGCAGCATTGCTGAAAACACCACCTGGAAAGTTCAGGAAGAAGCTAAGCAAGTACATAATATCGCTGACACAGAGGTTTATCAGCAGTACGTTCTCCGGAGTGCGGATTTCTGGATGTTTGGCGAACACTACCAGTAGCACAGCGTTGGTAATTATTCCGGTCCAATGCAGTGCAAGGAACAGTAGCATTAGAGCACACAACACTATAAAAGAAGTCAACTCTTCCATCTCTGAGGTTAGTTCATAATTTTAGCGCCGTTCCTGAAGTTGCTGACTGCTAACTGAAACAACAAAAAATGAACTAAATGTAACTAGACAACAGCAATACATTAGGGAACAGAAAGACACATCATACATAAACGAGGGAGAATTAAGTTGGTACACTAACATAAACTCTGATCCCCCCCCCCTGACCTTTTAACTGTAGGGCTGGGAAGTTGTGTATTCCTTTCCAAACGATGAGGAGCACTTATCAGTGAGCTGTGTACATCAGGATTTGCCAGAATTTTATAATGAATGCCACACCACGGGAGAAGCCTCTCAACTTAAAACTACAAACACTGAGGCGTGCAGTTCACTTTAGTTTTCAAATGCATTACTTTACTAAACTGAAAGGTATATCTATATATTAATAAAAGATATAAAGACTATACAAAGGATTAGTCTTTATTGTAGTCACATGGTCAGACTTGTTACATTTCTTGTTCTAATAAATAGCTCATTAAAATTTTGACTACTATACGCTGTAATCAACGCATGTCACAAAATAACGTTGGAAATTGAATTGCATATGAATAGACTATTACGTATCTTTCTTTCTGAGTAAATATATGAATTAATTTTATTTTTTAGAAGTCATAAACCACACAATTCGTTTAAAATCAATTTTTACTACTGTCCTGTCCAAAAGATAAATTTTAGTGCTTTGATTTTGTGTAGGTATTTGTCTTTTTTAAATCATTCAACATCCAGTTATTTCTATTGAATTATGGAATAACACAGAACGTAAACTCCAGTACTTAAGGATTTCATCCCACATTTTGCCTCCTGTATTTTGTTATTTTGTACCTGAGAAAAGCCACCTAAAATATTATTTCTTTAAATGTACCATGTACAAGCTTTCAAAAGAATGCATGAGGAATAACACTAAACGATTTTTACAGAAAAACCACGTTAGTGTAACGTATCAACTCTTTCTTCTCGAAAGTTTTAAGCCTGATTTTAAGAGCATTGAACTACTTCGACCCAATGATGTGTGAAATACATAGCAGGTTCGAAATATCATAAGTTTTCATTTTCTGAATAACCGTAGGCTTCTGCAAATGTTTAACTTCATATAGGAATACTGGCAGACGGCGACGAAAGTTACGAAATATAATAAATAAAGATTAAAGAAAAAATACGAAGTAAGTTACAAAATATTAGAGTAAAATAAAACATTTTATTGGATAGGTGCTGACATACAATTTCGGTTTATCTACCGATAAAACGATAGGTTTGGTAGCACTGTCTCACATGCAAAACTAATGTGAATTATTAGTGTAAACTTTTCTGTATATCTTGTTTCCCTCAAGGGAATGCCTCGACACTCTTTATCCTCCCTTATGTGTTGTGTGAGGATTGATGTTTATACAATAAATTATTCTAACAGGTTTCAGTTTTCAGATATATAGTACAAATGGTTATAAATAGTTGATTACAATTTTAATTAATGCTTTTTTTAATTTTGGTGAATGTTTTATATTGAATTGCATATGCATTTCATCTTACTGCATTACAATACTTCTCTGGAGAGGAATTGGGATAACTCATTGCTCTCTGAACTTTGAAGTATATCACGGGGAGTTTCAGTGGAATCACATCAACAAGAAGATGAGTTAATTTCCTGAAGTGGGATAGGAATTCATTATATATCATTTGAGAAGGAATAGAAGGGAAAATATATTTATAAAATAACCCAATAACATATCGTTGGAGGCGTCTTTTTGTCCTGAAATATCCAATAAAAGTTCTGGACACAAAATTTCTTAATCTTGATAATACGTTTCTGCGACGATAATGCGCCACACTGCGGTGCATTGAGTGAAACAACTTCTGTAATATTTTACTTGAAATATCTTAATTTATCTGCGGAGATTTTCTTGTAAGGACCATAAAAATTTTCTGAACGATTTGAATACACTCATTTTTCAACCGTTTTTGGAGAAAGTGCAGGCAAAGAAATTTGAAATACATGCAGGTATAAAATCTCTTTTGAAATGACTGCCGTAGAAATCCTAGCAGTATGCTGACACGTCTTGCTGTTTTGGTCCCTCCCTCAAGAGACAAGCTGTACAATAATAAAACGTACCCAAACATGTGTAACAAATACTATTCATAAATGTACGTAACAGGCGACACATTTAGTCACAATAATCCAGGTTATTTTTGGACAAAATTTTAAAATAAATGAAGCATTTTCCTCAGCTTCAGCTAGCACATTTTTGTCATTAGTCCCATGTGTTAATTTACATAGATTAGTTTTTCAATTGTATGTCAAACAATTTCATTGAATAACTCTTTATAAGTAAACCAAGTGCGACAGTAGTTACTGATTTGAGATGTAGCAGAAGTAAGCATTGATTCAAGCAGCCTATTTCACAAGATAACGTCCGATATTTGTCAAAAAACAAAAATGTCTACCGTAATTTAACCGGGTAGGTCATGTGAATGAATGAAACAGATGAAGCTATGCTAAAACGACCACGGGGTCCATAGACTTTGCAATTACCTGGTATTCGTCTTGTATATGTTGACTTGTAGAGGATGGAATATCAAGTATGCTTTTACTGATTTGTTTACCACTTTACACCTGATAATTTTAACCTATTGTCCACAATTTACAACAGGTTTCCTCTTAGAAAGTCACTAGCGATAAGATTTTACATTTTGATCATAAATAACTTAACAAATATAATAAAATATAACAAATATATAATATATTATATTATACATCATATATTATTATATATAATATATAAAATATATATAGTAAATATAACAAATATCATAAATAACAACTCAACTTGTTGCTTGCAACTAACTGGAGTAATACCTTAATACGAAAAGAGTTCCTTTGTGTGATTACGGACTTACTGAGTATACGTTCAACAACACCAACCTCAAAGTAACCTTCCTAGGATGTAATAGACTTTAAAAGCGCTTTTTCCAATCTTTCATCAACATCAACCTCAAAGTAATCTCCCTCGGATATAATGGACTGTACAGGCGCATTTTTACAATCTTGGAAGCACTTTTGGAACTCACTTTTCCTTATGGTATTCAGCTCCTTCATCGATTGTGTTTTTTCTCATCTTCAGCCTAGAGGAATAGAAAGAAATCACAGGGAGTCATGTACGTGAAATACATTGGCTAAAGCAACATAAATAATTTTGTTTTAACCAAGAAATCACGTATAAGAATTGAGATGTCAGCCCTAGCTTTATCGTGATGCAAATCTCACGACTGACTTTGTACAATTCTGGTTAACATTTTACATGGTGATTCGGCGATTTTACAGAGCAATTTTCTTGACTTCTTTCACATTGGCGTAAGTAATTGATGTGCAAGGGCATACAAAGCGATCATCCTTTTCTTTTCGAACCTGTATAAAACGTCTCTACCACTTATAACTTGTCTTACTCAAAGGAGATTACCTGGATAAGGTTTTTTTTCACGGTTTTCCCTTATCCCGAAGGACGAATGTCGGGTAACTCTGAGCTCTATGGACTCTGTGCTCATTTAAGCATCATTTCACCCATTCCATTTACCGTCCGATATGACTTAACGTTGGAGGATGTAAATTACAAAAAAGAAATAATAATAAAGCTCAAAGGAAATTCGCCAAAGGCCAGTAAACTGTTGAAATGTGGTACTGCACATTATTCCTTCTGTCCTAGCAAACTTTAATCTAAATTAAGTAAAAGTTTAGAACTTTTTCAACTTGCAACAATAAATTAAATATTCATAACGCTAAAAATGCAAACATACATCAGGTACATCTGTACCAGCAAGATATATTTGAAAATAGGTCTATAAAGCGTGCGAAATTCAAAAGTTCCGTTTCCTTCTCTCCTGTGTAAGCGCGCACGTGCGCGTGCATGTGTGCCTATGCATATGTGTGTATTAAGAACATTGGTAAGCTTAAAAATAAAATGCCATAATAGGTTTAAGTAATGGAGTTATTCCTAAATTCGTGGACACACGACATGTCACAAATTTATTAATTTGTTATTTAAACTAATAGCTTTGCTTTGTAAGCAATTAGTAAACGGTGTGTCCAGCATTTTTGTCCAATATTTCAATACCAAAACATGCCTATGGTTATGTCGTTGGGTTGTTTTAAAAATAGTTTCTCCTTCACCTCTCTAATATTACATCCTGAATTGGTATTCCATTTCCTTTACACTCTCTTAATTGTTTATCTACCCTTTGTATCACTTGATCAGGTGGATTGAGTGCAGTGCTTGGCTTTCGACAACAGCAACAACAATACTGGTTGTACAGTTGCCTTAGCTGTGTACTTGACAGGTATAAAGCAATGACGTTGAACAGTGGATTTAGTACGGACATTACATAAATTGAGTGCAGGAGTACTAGCTCATATGATTCTGAAATATATAGGTTACCATAAAAATAGAGGAAAATGAAAAAAGGAAGATATGTGAAGGCAAATACTACAGCCAAAGCGAATAGTATCCGAGCGCTTCTTTTTCGACGACCTCGAAAAGCTTCAAGTGTAGAATTGGAGTGCACATTTGTTATCTGCTGAACACTTCGGCTCACTTTGCAATAAGACGCGATGTAAAATACGGCTATCATAACCGATGGTATAATAGCATAAACTAACATGCGGTAACCTGGTTCCCCGAAGAAAAGTAAAAAGAAGCAATCAACATCTTCATTCTTTTGGAACATTATGAGGACTTCTACTGTTGGTAATACAGCAGCAACTACCCATACCGATATTAGTATCATCAAGGAGTTCCTGTAGTCAGCTTTATCCGCAGCCAATTTGTTCCTTATACTCCTCAGTCCGACGTATCTGCGTACGCAGATAGCAACAACTGAGTAAACGTTAAGTGATATCATAAAACAGCGGAAAAATGCAACTGCAAAACACACTGAAGAAGTTTTGCTGATAAAGGTACTTGAAAAATTTAGGAAGAAGCTAAGTAAGTACACAATATCACTGACAGAGAGGTTTATCAGTAGAACGTTCTCCGGAGTGCGGATCTCTGGATGTTTGGCGAACACTACCAGTAGCACAGCGTTGGCAATTATTCCAATGAAAAGCAGCACAAAGTACATTAGCACTAGAACATTCACCACTATGAAAGAGGTCCACTTCTCCATCTGTGTGGTTAGTTCCCAATCTTAGCGCCGTTCCTGGAGTTGCTGACTCCTAACTGAAACAACAAAAAATGAACTCAGTGTAATTATACAGCAAAACTTTTGGGAACAGGAGGACACGTCGTACAGGAACGTGGAAAATTTAAATTCGGACACAAACTAACTCTGATTCTTCCCTATCCTTCGTAATTTCAGAATTGGTAAGTTATGCATTCCCTTACAAACAATGAGTGGCACTTATGAGTGAGCTTCCACATCAGAATTTGCTGAAGTTTTCATAATGGATCACGGTCGAAGTCGCTGAACTAAAACATAGAGACACATATCACATTATCTTGAAAATCCATTTTTACTGCAGTGAATGGTATATCAACTAATTAATAAAATATGCATAGACTACATCAATGGTTCATCTTTCATAACAGTCTCGTGACAATTTAACTCATAGAATATATATATACATACATACATACATACATACATACATACATACATACATACATACATACATACATACATACATACATACATACATACATACATACATACATACATACATACATACATACATACATACATACATACATACATACATACATACATACATACATACATACATACATAACCGCCATTAATTGAAGTAATTTTACACTGATATAAGTTTATATTGTGACTTTGTGGGTTCGTGAAATTAAAAGTCCAATTGCACCACTCAACAATGTTCTTTATTTCCACTGACTTACAGTTAAACACTTGCCAATTACACAGAATTACGTAATGCACACTATTACGATTCAACAGTTCGTCCGTTACAATTCCACTTTGCTCTCGCAATTATGTACAATCTTCCGATGCACTCACACAGTCTTCTCGTACACTAGCACTGCACTCTTACGCCAAGCACTGACTGACTGACTTCACTCGCTGCAGCCCTTTTTATAGGAATATCGTCGTCTTCTCGAAGTCTCTAGTTTCCGTGAATCCACGCGAAGGTTCCAGATGGCAGTGGGAGGGGGGAAGAGGCGGCCAGCGACAAGTGACATTTCCCTAATCATCCCCCTCAGTTAGTGACAGAGACTAATGGGAGGGTGTGGTTGGCTGCCTCTGGTCCCCTTACTCAGCTGTCGTTGTTTGCGCTTTCCGCTAATTGGGTGACAATATTCAGTAAGGGGAATGAAGCACACTTTTCTGTGCTATAACTGCAGATATTTATCTCCATTTGTTTGCGCTGCCTGTCATAAAAATGGAGTGTAAATGTTCATTTACTTTAGTAGACTTACATATTTGAGATATTTAATATCTGAATGTTCTCGCGGATATCGGTTTACACTAATTTGGTGTTATACCTGTTTCAAAACGAAGAAATATCACAGCACAAATTTACATAACCAGATTAATTTATTTTCATATTTCATTCGAAAATCATTAAGCGTGTATCAGTTAAAAATGTGGACACATTATTTTTATATAATATTTCGGTTATTATTATATGATTAAGTATAATAAAGGCATGCACATCTTTAATTGTTTAGAATTTTTCTCAAGCGGGCCATACAAAAGGAGATCAAGGTCGGGCGTAATGTGGCATATCCTGGTGTAATTTATTGGTAGCTATACCGCTAAATTAAAAATAATTAAGATAAATAAGTGAACTACTACTGTCAGCCTTAAAAATATCGAGTACTACTAGTGACAACAAGGCTCACGTAACTGCAGCTATTCAATAATAATTAACTTTCTGATATTTCAGATATTACCTGAAATAAAATAAATTCAAAGCAGCGTAAATACCTACCCATCAAAATACTTGCAATTTCGATTCAGTATAGGTGAATACATGTTTTCAGGCTAAGAAGTTTTACTTGTATTAGTTATTATAATACCTAATACATAAGCATGGTAAGCATTCAGCTTAGACGAAACAATGGAATGTCTGCCCCTATCAGAATTTCTGCTGTCCCCAACAAGCATTCATTCTAACTTATACGAATTTGTAATGTTACATCTACCATTAATATTTGTAGATACTGAGGAGCCTATAACTAAACTATGTTAAAGCTTTTCCTACTTTTTTATTTATTCTTTTTTTCTGTTTTAGAAGTAAAAGCCGAAACTTCCAACAAAAATTTAAATGCTGCCCAATAAGAGATTCAAGTAAAGGTTTTCGTGCAAAATAATGTTCTGACAATTTTTTGTGTTATTCAATAGAATATTATGTGTTGTAAAAATTAATATGTTTGGTATTTGTATGTTTATATTATTGTTTTACAGTTCAGTAAAATGGAGTGTCAAGTCGACAACAAAAAGCATTTTGGATTTAACATTCCACTTCATTGTCCTGGAAAATAAACCTTACTAAAACTAAACAACTATTTTGTAGAGCATATAATGCCCTGTTGAATAATATAAAACCAGTGCCAAAATATTTGATATGCACGTAAACTTTCACATTATAGCATGGAACGAAAGAAAGGAAAAAAAAAACATATGTTTTAAGGGCCAACTCATTACATTAGCTGCCATGAATTATTATGAATATTCCACTGTTTACTACTACTTATGTATTTCTAATCGCTCTTGAAGAGCAATGTAATATCCTTATTTGCGTTGACAATGTACCTAAAGTTTGGTTATACAAGGAGAACCATATAGTTTGGTTTACCTCCTTCGCAATACTAGCATTAAATCTGATGAGAATACATAGTTTATGTATCCGTTCCAAAAATGGGTCAGTACCTAATCTATAACAACAGTTTATTCAGAAGTAACGAGTTTAAACTTTTAAAGTACATTTTTCTGCTACAAAGCGTTTTCTGTAATTTTTACAGCTCTCAGTAAGTTTAGTCTTTCACTCCTTACTCAATTATTTTATTACGTAAACAAATCATTTAAATTTATGAATAATATTGATAAGCAGATGGCTAACTAAGTGAAGCTTAACTGAAATCCTAATTAAAATTACATATTTACTAGTACCTATAGAAATTGCGCATTTTAATCTACCAGATAATTAAATTAATATGCATAATTTGAATGAGCAACGCGGCAGTTTACATAGTTTCTTTCTCTTCTGCTCTTCCGTGATATTGTTTTGCTTTCCAAGCTTTTAGTTTAAAACGCCAAAACCCATTATGTATGTGCGCATATGTTAGTATGAATTCGTTTCAGAGCTTGACATACTCCTTGTTGGGAAACATTAAAGCTAATATTTCTATATAAATCGCCTCTTATTAGCATTATACAGTACTATAAAGCACATGAAATTAAAACAAATTCTTATAACTAAAAGTATTAATAGAAAGTTGCGTTAGGTTATGGCAATATTTCTAACAAAATAATAAACCTTAGTATTAATATTGCGTTAAGTTGTTAATTTCCACGACGAATACGATATTACGACAGTCTACAAGGAAAATACCCTGGGCACATCTGACTGGCGATACTCAAATATCTACTATTTATATCATTGTACCTTTGGTGTCCAAACAGTGAATGTCATTTGTTGAATGGTAAATATTTCCTTTAATATTTTAACTGCTTGTCAGTGCGACATTATACCTAAATATTAATATTACTGTATGAAAATAATATCTAAAATAAATTACATTGTATAGTTTACAGTGCAGTTTTAATAATTTTTTCTCTATTTTTGTACTGAACAGCTTTTATAGGAATAGAATTTTCTGTTATAAATTAAACTAGGGCAGATAGTTCTAATTGTTTTAAACACTGCAAAAATAATAAAAAAGCTCTTACCAGAGGAACGAATAAGGTTAGCTGGAATTATGCACTGAAGTGTGGTTGTTGATGCCCGTTTAACATCGATAAAGCAAAAAGGAAGTTTCATTTCCGGGAGAGCACACTTTTTATCGTGAACAATATGTTTTTAAGTAAGTTAGGCTTCCTGTGTCGATTAGATATAGATACCAGTGATCTAGAATGGAATCCTGGCGACACAACTTCCAGTTTTGCTACATTTTCAGCATAAATGAAATAGGGTTATTACATTTTACAGAAACCGAAAGTATCACTGCTATTTTTTAAGGGAAGGAGGAGAGTAATGTTTTTTATATGTCACTTTACATTATAGATTATGAATATCCAATTAAAACGCCCACAAAGCAGGGTTGGGATCGCCATTATTTTATACAGTTTTAACAAAGTTTGACGATTGCAATTTTTAAAAGTTCTTTTTATTCTGCCACATATTGTTTGGAATTTGTTTATTTTGTTTTGTATAGCTCTATTACTGGTATATGACACAATATAGCCAAGATAATTAAAATAACTTTGTTGTCGGGTGGGTTTATCATTTATGCAAGTTTTTGCTCTCAAATGGTTCGTTCCTATAAAAGCCATTATTTTTATTAGTATGAAATTTGAAGATTATATTCTCTTGTAATACTATTTAATTCATGTACGGCTCTTTGTAAGTTATTTTCCGTCTCCAAAATTAAAACTGTTCATCAGCAAACAGCAATGTGTCAACATTTCTCCCCTTTAATGTGTTCTGAGCATAGTTTGCCATCGTACAACTGCGTCATAGGGTAGGTGACAATGGACACCTCTGTGTTAGTCCTAAATTAATCTCTACTAGGTTATTTTTATATGGAATTCTCCAATTTAATTTTTGTACTTATATACATACTTTGTACTGTTCCTACTAAATGTTGAGGAAATCCATTTTTAATCATTATTTCCAATAGCAGATTTCTTTTTACTTTATCAAAACCTTTTACATAGTCTATAAAAGCTATTAGAGTTGGTAGATTATATTCTCGTCGTTTCTCCATAATCTGTGTTATTGTGAAAATACAGTCATTGCAGGAACGCCCTTTTCTAAATCCATTTTGTGAATCATGCAATTTAGTTTCTGAGATTGGAACAATTTTTTTTATGATTTCTGCATAGATCTTGTAACCTGAGTTCAAAAGATTAATTCCTCTATAATTGTCACATTCAGTTCGGTCTCCCTTTTTAAAAATCGGACATATCAATGGAATATTCCATTCCTCTGGTAAATGCCCATTTTTCCAACATATATTGATGAAATTCAAAAGTCTAGTCTGGAATTTAACCGAGGCATATTTAAATAGTTGCATATTCAAACCATCAGTTCCCGGACATTTTTTTGTTTTTGAAATTTTTTTAAGTTTCGTTTAGTTCATCCACACTTATTAGATCTATGTATTCATTAACATATGATTTTACTAATTTATCTTCGTCTGAATCAGTCCATAATTTATTATAATATTTGTTCCATTCCTCAGTCTTAATTGGGTTATGTTGCAGTTTATCATTTTCATTCTCATTTAACTGGTTTAGGACTTTATATACTTTCTCTTGTCGTCCATGAAGATCCTGCTGTAAGTTGTTCACATATTTATCCCAACTTGGTCGCTTTATTTCCCTTATTATACGTTTGGCTATAGCATTTAACCTCTTATATTCTGTTCGGTTCTCTGGTATTTGATTATTTAGGAACTGTAGATATGCTATTTTTTCATTTATTATGTTCGCAATTTCTTCATTCCAAACATTAAGTCCTCTATTTTTATACCTTTTAGTCGTCTTACCCAATACTTCTGATGCAGCCTTTATGGTTATTCGTTTAATTTCTTCCCATTCTAAATTTATGTTATTATTTATTGAGTTTTCATCAACATATTGATCAAGACGTTTCTGATGTAGTTGTAATATGCTTTCTTCTTGAAGAAGGTGAACTTTAAAAGTTTGTTTTGGTTCATTTATGTGTCTTTTAATTTTTTCCACCTAGATGGTATTGGAATTCTTGAAATTAATAGGAAGTGGTCTGTACCTACATCATACCCTCTAAATAATCGTGTATCTTCCACTAATTTTGATACTTTCTCATTTGTGATAACATAATTTATGATTGTACATCTACCTCTAGCACTTCAGGTATATTTGTGCATGTCTTTGTGGCGGAAGATGTATTTGTAATTTTAAATGTGTTATATGACACAAAGTTTCTTAAGATATTTCCGTTGGTATTGATTGTAGGTTCTCCATTTGTTCCTATTATGCTTGAAATTGGAATATTCCCTATTCTATCATTTAAATCTCCTGCTATGATTGTATAATCATTTTTATTTGATTTGTCCAATGTAGTTTGTAGCTGATCATAGAATTTATTTGTATCTTCTAATTTCCCTTCCTCTGGAGCATAGCATCCTATTATTAATATTTTATTACCTAGGTAGATGGCACCGCGGTAACGTGCGACTCACATTCCGGTTGTCCCGTTTCGATTTCCGTGTACTATCCTGTGCCTTGGTTCTTCATGATGTTTCCCTATAATGGCTTTATTTCTATTAGCTTACTTCCTATTTCCCTTTCCACTAATGTGTTTCATCTAGTAGCAGTTCAGAATACGGTGATGCTCGGACAAAAGAAATAGTCGACGGGTAGTTGATCGTCATCTTCGGTAGTTACACCTATGGGAGGAGTCCTCGAGCTTGGAGTTGTTACAGACTTCCACATTTCTCTGTGGTTTTTAGCCGGAAGCTTCCTGTAAAGCTCCTGCACTACATTTCATCCTCCAGAGGGGTGCAAGCTGCAGTGGACCAATTTAGATTTACATTGTGCATGGGGCTTCCTTCCTTTCCACAACACCAACACCAATCCAATTTTTTTAATACTTAAAGATAATTATTGCAAAGTATTGTGCTATTTTATTAAGTTCAGTATATAATATTTCAGTAAGCTTTATAGCGGTTTAATTTTCAGCATGTTGCTTATACAGCTTTATTGACTACGTAATGGGAGTTTTGAGAGATCCTGTGACCTGTTGAACTCGTAGAGGCTATCCCTTTGAGGGCGGTAGCCCCGTGGAGTTGTGGCGAACTGGGCTGTCACTGCTGACACCTTCTGACACTGAAATTTGGGTGAAGTGCGTGGTTTTGCTTTGTGACTGGCGGAGCTAATCTCTGTTGGCGGCCGTGATACGGAATGAGAATGCCAAATCCATTTGCAGATTGTAGCCAAATAAACGACTTGCCATCAAGGGATATTATCCTCATGCTTGGTTAAGGATATAAGTCATAATCCTGTTATCAGTTTGCATTTGAACAGTTTGGACATGTTGTTTCAGGCGCAAAACTTTTTTTAAATGTCCTATTGTATGTTTGATTACATTACAGAACATGGCAAAATGCAAATCTCTGCACAAAAACGTCCAAAGAAGTTTGTGTGATTCACGCTTCATGAGTTTGCTTACAATTATTCATTTCAAAAAGCATTTGACTTTATGAAGATAAGATTTTATGGAGTGCCTTGCAACAAACACATGAATTTCGTAGCTAATAACTTACCTCTTCCGAACTTACCTTCAATATTACAGGGATAGTTATTTTCTCACCGTATTGTAACATTAGTTTTATTGGGAAATAAGTTTTTGGCTCATTATTCTGGAATATAACAGATAAGAAATATAGGGATATGCTTTAAACAAATGATCAGTACAGGAAGAGAAGAACAACCTAGAACTGTGGTGCCGGCACCTTAATCACTAAGCTAGGAAACGCTGGTTTATATAAAAAGCTTAAACCCATGTTTAAATGCTAATTTGCTAACGTCTTGAGAACTGGCTCATACTCAGGATTATAAAGCGTTTGCTGTAAAGTTATGATTAGTCACTTGAAGGTCGATAAAATCGATTTCAGTCATACTAAAGTTAGACAAGTTACCTCTCCTTTTAACTCTCCACCCATAGCTATTAGTAATTAGAAAATGAGTTGATAGAACTAGCATAGATATCCCTGTTTGTCCAACAAGATGAGAGCACCGGCCTATAAAATGAGTCATGTTCATGGTAGCGTGTCTGCCTCATGTTCAAGAGGTCCCGAGTTCGAATACCTGGATAAGGTTTTTTACGGTTTTTTCCCTTATCCTTGAAGACAAATGACGGGTAACTCTAAGCTGCTTGGACCCCGGACTCATTTGAGCATCATTTCACGCAGTTCATTCACCGTCCGATATGACTTAATCTTGCAGGACGTAAATTACAAAAGGAAAAAAATAGACATGTTGTCATGAAGTAACCTAGAAAGGATAAGAAATTCGATGTAATTAGGGAAGCCCTGTAGATTTCTTGTTATGGTTTCTATATAACTCCAACATCATGAAGGGCAATAACCCTAATGCTTAGAGACGATGATCAAAATATAAATGGAAATTTAACGGTGGAAAGAATTTCTGGAAGATTTTGTTTCATTCTTGAGATACCATCGTCACGATTTTGTGTCTATTGTCCCATAGGTTCACTACCCTTTTAAGGATTTTTTTCCTCTTGTCTTCTTGAATCTGCCACTCTTCCTTCTGACTGGTGAATATCTTCTCAAGATCTAGAGTAAATTTTTCTCTTCCCAATTATTTTCATATGAGTAAGCCATAAAGTGTAATTATCTTTAATTTAATTTATTTTAACACATTTCCTTCTACTTGTTCTGAATTATTTCTATTTTTATTATTTACATACTAAAATCCAATTTCTGTTCTCAATTTATTTTAGTTTTGTTGGCCTAATTTCTGAACGACATTGTAGTATTTTGTTAACTACTGAATCTTAAAGTACCTTTTGTTTACCTTTTGCCTGTTTCGCTGTCCCACAGTGTCCAATTGAGCAGGGATATCACTTTTCTGCCCTGAATGTTCCTAATTCGAAATTCGTATTCTACTCTGCCATTTTAAAAATGGTAACTTAGAGAAATCTGTATTTCTTTGTGTTTTAACTCTCAAATTATAATAATTGTTAAATATTGTTGAATTGCCCATATGGACATAAAGTAAATCGCTGTTCGTTGTCGAACCAAGCTCTACATTTCTGGAATTGTTTAATCCCCTCGTCATACATTTATTTTTCTGGAAGAAAATTCATATGTGTTTCTAGAAGCAGTTCCGGGTTCGTACCGAATGAATATCGTATACCTTAAGGCTGTGGAAAGTATTGTATCACGTGTACTATGGAACAGATGAGATTTTGTACACAATTCCGATGTTATTGCCCATATACCTATACGTATAGTCTGAATAAGTGCTGCAAATATCTGACACGTAATTGGATGAAGTACATACATCTCGCCTGAACTTGCATCTGAGTTCTAATTTTTCACTTTTTAAAGTGTTGACCCAAGTTTAGGTCAAGGAATTGTTTAATATATAAGTTCCAAATTTGTTTTAGAGTACATTCCACATGAATTAAAATTTGAACCGGTGATTCTAGAATTGCGCGTTTTAGTGTTTTCATAGATGGTTTTCTTTAAATATATTTAAGGGACCAACCATATTTCAGCATAATGTTGTATAATATGACCAATTTACTCCCAAACTAATTTTGTTGAAATGGAAATATTAGTGATAAAATTATATATAGACAACTGTTTATTACGTGTAAGAATAATGAAAGAAAGAGAATTGCAATAAGTAATTATTATAATCCAAAAGGAAGGTTAGATGTAAGAAGATATAGAATTTGGTCTGTTTACCTCATTTGGATACAGCCTATTTTATCAAAGTATGTAAAGAGTTGAGTGGCTTTGTTTTTTACTATGGTGCTTTATTTTCAGTGTGAACATTTCTTAAGTATTAAACATGCTGTAGGAGAGCTATGATGTAGGTATTGTACTCTCCGGCGGTTTGGATGTGGTCGTCACCGAGTGCCTACCAGCCAGCGTGGCTTTGCCGCTTGCGTTATCAGCGTATTGTTTCCAACAGTTTATCTCATCCTTTACGGTGGTATACACAAAATATCCAATTGCGGGTAACGACATGGTGTACTTCTGTCTTTGAGGACATCTTAGAAGTTAAGGTAGCATTCAGTACTCACTGAAGTTCTGATAACCATACAGAAGGAATTCAGTTTTCTCAAAATCCTCGACGTAGCGACTATTATGTGTTTCAAATGGGAAGGGTTCCGCAGTCCAGCTAATCAGATGCCGTATCACACTCAGTGTTCCCTCTCTCACACACACTCATACAACATGCAGGTCTGTTTGGCGCAGACGTAAGGGTAAGCAAATTATATTTTACGAACTTTTACAAGTGTTGCCAAAATCAAAATTGGAAAAAGCATTTTCTTAACTTATGTATATTTTTAAATACTATAACTATAATTATAGGTTATGAATTACCCGTTTTTCTATTCCAGTGGAACTGCCAGTGACTCATCCATATCGTTGTCAGTGTCACTTCCGATAAGAGAAAATTCGTCATTGTCGCTGTCTTCATCGTCTGAGTCTTGCAATGATTATGATTATAGGTTCCAAAATCTCGTCACGTGCTATTTCGTTGTTAGCATCTTTTTCTTGAAGGTTTTCTGCATGCGTTACGCAGTTTTCCAAGTCCTGTTGTGTTACCTTGTCAATTTCTTCGTGAACAAGTCGTTCAATGTCCGAGAGTTTAAAAGTATTATTTCTGTTTGCAACCCCCCTTTTTGTTTGAGCCCACATAAACTCAATTGGATTATATTGAGAGTGGTATTACTTCGTGTCACATTTCAATTGCAAGTTGATCCAGCTGATACACTTTTTCCGTGGTTTTAAACGGAAGTACTCTTTTCAATAACTCATTTTTAGTTTCTGTTTCCAATAATTTTTTGAAGAACGTGTACACATTAAAAATAATACTTCGAGCGTGCCTTCGCAATACCGGACATTTTTTTACTCGCCCCTAATTTCACCGCAAGAAGCCATTGCACTATTTAGCTCTTGCTCTACTGCTGTGTAAAGAACAACTAAATGATATACATCTGAACTCTCCAGGGTAAATAAACATTTCTTATCCAGCATTCATTCATAAACATAAGCATACAGTATTCCACAGACTAACAGGAAATGAAGTGTTTGCTCTTTCTCGAATTTAACACCCTGATTTATTCACAGTAATTCTTTTATCACATCATGTCAGTAGTTTAAATTTCAGTTCTGAATAATTAAAACTATATGTACATACACACCAACCACATTGAACTCTCTAGAGTAAACAGAGATTACGAACCATTCATAAATAAAGATATACTGTGACCAGACACGTTCTGCCAGGGCAGCAGGAAGTTTATTGTTTCCTCTCGCTCGAATTGGCTTATTCACAGATATTCTTTTCCCACGGCATGTCAAATGTTTAAGTTTCGGTTCCGAGTAATTACACATGTACGTACACGCATACATGCCAACCAGTAATGATATTCATACAGGGCTTACGTCACGATTTATTGTTATAATACAGATAATAGTGGTTTATTTATTTGTATTAGAAAAACTATTTGAGCTAAAATATGGGGTTTTCATGGTTGTGTTAGATACATTACTTTCTACCTTCCACATGGATCAGTTTTGGCAAAATATGAATTTTTGTCTTAGCGGGAATAGTATTTCATACATATTGATTAGGTTGGCGCTCCTCACACCATATAAGGGGAATGCCATACACCGCAGGACTACGATTGGTTGCTAGTCTAATAGCGCTCAATAACAAACACCTTCCCATTTAAAACACATAATAGATAGATAAAGTACTGATGACCCGTAGCAATAAATTATACAAGTAAACTTTCTAAGATAGTTTAATTATTGCTGAAATAAATGTTGGGTAATTTGGTAGAGTGTGTTGATTCTCTCTGCAGTATGTTGTGAAGTCAATAATGGTATACCTCATGGTAATACGCTTTTGCTTATAGCTGTTCAAAATGAATGCACATTAGCACATTATTACTTACTTTTCACATATTTTCCGCCTTTAGTTATCACCCGTTTCAATAGTCCACATTCACCTTTTCAACTTCTTTCCGCAAATACAGCCTTTTAACTGCATGAAATGTTATAAAATGGCCTAATCGTGTAAGAATGTAAACATTGCAAAATACAAATAACTTCCATTAAAATTAAAGCAACCAAAAATGTAGAGAACATGTAAAAGAATTGCCCGAAATGCTTCAAATCTGTGGGGACCGGGAAGAAAGTTAAAACTCCAAACGTTGTAAATTTGTGTAAAATGACTTAAAGACGTCGCACATGCTTTCAAAAAATGCTAAGAAAGTAATCAACCTCTTTCCGAATACTTTCCATAAAGTATCGCTTCTAGCAAGGGAACTATCACTATCACTGTGCTCATACCTCTATTCGCTTGAGAGTTTGATGGCAAACTCTCTGATCTATGTGGGGCCTATGTCTCAAAATTTGGTTGCGGAGTATAGCTTGAAGTACCTGAAGTACTCCGCAGCAGATGTTTGTGCACAAGCCCCACATAGAGCACAGATGATGCCATCAAACTCTTCAGCGAATACAGGTATGAGCATAGTAATAGTGCCCTTGTAAGTTTAAACAAAGTAAGCATTATTTTAGACGATGTATATAGGGATTGGGATTTCATTACGGAGGAGATTTGGTACGTAGGCTACCATGCTGGGCTCTTTGTTCCTATGCCTCCAAGTGGGGACACCCCCGGAAGGAAGGATGGGGTGAAGGAGACAGAGGGCGGCCGCTCCAAGGAACCACGAAAGTACAGAGGCCAGGGTCCCTACAGTTTACTTGGATAGAGGCCTCTCCCGACAAGCGAGGACAACGAACCCGCTTCCCTTCAGCGGGACGGCAATGAGCCCAGCAGCCAAGACCTAATGGTCCCAGGCAGGCGATCCGAGCTCCAAAGGTCCATGACTGGCGGTCCCGAAATGGTTCCAGCAGAGGAGCTGAGGCCAGCAACCTACTTACCCGAGCAGGAAGTAGTTTTCCTTAGAGCATATCATCCTGTCATGCACCGCCGAGACACCCGCCGACAGGAAATTCGGAAGATGCAATTAACATACCCAGCACTCGTCTAGCGACCCGTGAAAACCCATGAAAAAACCCATGGGTCAGGTATATCGGCCACGGGAATAGAACCCAGGTCTCTCGAATGCGGGCCACAGACGAAACCACCTGAGCCATCCCGCTCGGTTCCGTGTATATGACTAAACGAGGTTTTAGGTTCTGTAGGCATTCCAGCAATTGTTATATCCGGAGTGTACTGATCAGAACACAGGGGAGGTTTGCCTCCTGCCATCTAGTGCATATTGCCTAAGAGCAGGGGTAAGCAAGAGTTGTTTGAAAAGTGTACACCCCTAGTTTAACTATATTAACTACCTTCTTAGAATGCCGTCTATGGCATTTTTCACACTCTTCAGCATTCCCTCACACAGTTTGAAAATAAGACTAAAATATAACCATTGTAATATAGCAATTAAATGGTGTGACGTTGGTGAGCCATACTACCTGTGAGATTTCGTATAATATTTTAATATTATGTGATATTGCTTCACTCGCAGCGAAATAATACTCTGAAGTCACCATGACAAAAAATCTGTGTGTAACGTGTGCTCAGTTGATGAATGCAAATTGTGTTGCGTTTCAATTATAGCATTTGTTCAGCACAGCATTGTACCATCATACATTCATTAAAAAGTGCTGCGAAATGATCCAGGTTTTGAAAGGGGGATGAAAAGACGTGGGGAAAGAAATTTCCGATAAAAGGAACCAACCCAAGTTGAAGAGGTTTACAAGAACCAGCCCTTGCTTCCTGCATGAAATAAAAGGGTAGAAATTATGCCTACTCTGCTTACGTCGTTCAGGTTGAACCAGTACGGTGACTAATGAGGAATGTTATTTTAAATGCATTACGGGTTCTTTTAGAATATGACGCTATCGGTAGCTCTATCCCAAATATAGCCAGAGAGAATGGCGTTATGAAGTGCTATAAAGGGCACTTCATAATCCATGTGGTCCTAATCCGCTTGTGGACATTACGGAAAGAGTGTTTTTTTATATTCTGTAGAATATGTGATAAGTATTATGAAAATGGCGTTAGGGTTTCCTTTTATGCTACAGCTCATCTCAGTTGGTGAGACATTGATTTTTCTACTGATTTTAAGCTACCCCAAACTGATTACTTTGAAGTGTTCTTTAAAGCAATAGCCCCAAGTTAGTTGAACTACTGACCTGTAAAATAAATTCTGAAGGATGAAATTACAGCATACCGGCAGCGTTAGTTTAGTTCTGGCAATTGCTGACAGCGCTGGGAAGGAAATAATTACATTTCATGTTAATTTTACCGAACGTTTTATTAGGATATTACATTCTTTTCTCCGTTATCCTGAACCTCAAACCTTTATTTTATGAATAAAATGGAATAAACCACTTTTGCCTGTTTTGTAATTTAATGTGCACCTAGAGTGTACATAGTGTAAATACATGCATAAATAAATGGGTGCATGCCACGGTTTGAATTAGCTACCTTACGACACCGTACACATCCATCGCTCTCCCTTCTAAATGTGACACGCGGATTGGCTATGTATGGCTTAAATTGTATAGAAAAATAGACTGTGTGAATATTCGGCGCTAATAGCAAGCAGAAACGATTTCCTCGTTAAGGCAGTTCAGTGCATACGAGGTTCGATGTCCATCTGACTTCCTTTTTGGTTTATGGTGTTGATAAATGGATACTGAGAGATGAGCGATCGTCAACCTTTTGCATCTATTTTTCTGACTCCGTTGAAATACCGATGAAATTAGATAATTCATTTATTCCGCTTATGTTACGCGGAAGATTAAGTAGCAATTACCTTAGAAAGTACTCTCCTTACACCGATGTAATTTTAAGGCATTTTTCTTTTATTTTCTGTAATAATGGTTTTATCTTTGCTTATTCACTCGTTTTATATTCGTACAGCGCTTAGTCGAGTGCAGAATCCTCATTTAAGGCATTTTATTTGTCTCTGTCTTCGGTAATCGATGCTCCACTTCCGCAACATATTGTCATGGTTGAATAAAATGTTTGTTCTGTCTCTTGTCTTACCTTATTTTTAAACGTTAGTTTGATTCTGTTACAGAGGTTGCCTGAAAATCTGTTGTTGCATGTAACCCGATCTAAGATACTGAAGTAATCGGAATTGCAAAATTTTACCCACTAATACAAATTCTTATTGGTTAACTTTCTTGAAGTATCATTACTTATATGCTAATCTTACAAGTTCTCATCTTACACTTTTTACGTATTTTATTCAACTGATATACTGTTTCCCACAGCATATATTATTTGTCAAAGATTAAGAAAATTATCGTCAAAGATATAACATTTAATATTGTACTGCTTCTAAATTTACATTTTTCTTGGTTTTATCCAATGTCAACGTAGTATTGTTTTATAAATGTAAATAAATACTTTTTACGTACCTACTTGAATCCACTTTTTAGTAGTTCATTTCATATTTATTTTAAGTTTTGTTTTCTAATAAGTTATGCATTTAAACTGCTCTTTTCTATCGGTATTGTACATTGGACAACTTAGAGAGCATCCCAGCATTTGTCCTCAAAATTCCATATGTCCAAATTTGGTTTCTTTCTTCTTGCTCTATTTAGATCATAACTATCGCTGTTATATTTTAGGTGTGGAAAACAGTTTGTATTAATTTACTAATTTTAAGCAGTTCAGCACGACCGAATCTAAAAATTATTTTAAAGCACAGTGCCTTAATTGCCGATATGCATTTCTTTTCCTTTACTACATTTCCTATAATACAGTATGTCATGTCAAAAATTAAGTACTGATAGATTTTGCAGAGCATTCTAACGCAGCTACTACAAATACCAACAATTATTCATCGGTTTTCCCTAAAGCTATCGTATCGTTTTCCAACTCGCTGCACCATTAGCGTTTGATATTCAAACGCGGTTGCGATAACACAGCCATCTGCCAGAACGTTAACACGCAGGCGCGTTATCGGCAATATAAAAAGGATAGATTTTAATCGCCAGTTACTCTGCCAATAGTGATATCGCGGCATACAACCACAAGTGCGATTTGTTTCAGAGTTAAAATCGATAAACTGCTTAACGGCACGCAAGGTGTTTGAACACGTAACTACCGGTTGTTCCAGGAAAATGTTTAACGAGATTCAGGTTTAAGGAAGAGGAAACAATATTCGTGTTTTTAACTTACACCCTTCCTAATTATTTAACACCCTTCACATCTGACACTTTTCCGGATATAGTGTAAATAAGTCTCTATTGAACTGTCTGAAATGTCTAAAAATATGTATACTTTACTTCACGGAAACTTATTAATCTGTTTATGCTCATTGAACTAATAAAAGAATTGAAGAAGAAATATTCCTACAAATGAATCACTCTATTATAAAATGGCATTGTAAACGAACAATTTTAGATTATTTTAAATGAACTTAAATAAATATTCCTGTTAGCTGGTAATTGAAATCATTAACAAATTACAACAGAAATGATCAACAACAAACTTTTTTTTCATTCTGTTTAATTTATAATTACTTTGAAAACTGCATAAAGTTTTAATACTGTGTATGCAGCTTCTAGTCTCGTCCAAATTTAATTTGAACTTTCGGAGAAGTAAATGCATATATTTTATTTAAAATATCCATTATACTCTTTTTATTTTATATCAGTTTAAACTATATTTCGGTGACAATTCATGCTGCTTTATCTATTAGGTAATTGAAGAGATCTAAAGAAGTACAGTTTAAAAGAAATTGATTTGATTGTTTTTTTTATCTTGAGTTGTCTAATAGGTACTTAAGAGTAATTATGATACCCAGTTGGTGTTTTTAAAATTGAATTTTGTATACAATGTTTAATGGATTTTCCAAGAGTTTCCGTTATAATGAAAATTTTAATACTTTGCATTAAAGTTTAATATGTTGGACACTGACTAGAAAACACTTAACGTAATTATCATTCTAAAACATGTTTTCAAGTCTCTCTCTATTTTCGTATCCGCATAATTTTACTTTCTTCTCTACCTCATCCCAAGTAATTTTTAAAGGGAAAGGATTTCACTATTTGTTACTTTTTCAAAAATGGCTCTAGCGAATTAGATTAAAATACCATATGTTTATCATTTTAGAAATGCTGTTAGATAGATAGTGCGTTTTATGAGCTCTTCAATTTGATGAACTTGGGATACAATTTTATTACTAATAAACTATGAAAAATTGGAGATACTTATGAAACAAATCTCAGAATTTTTTGTAAAAATGTTGCAGAACTAACCATTTCTTTAACATTTCCCTGGTATCATGCTGAATATTTTAGTACCTTTACATCTGTTTTGAAATTCTAAATGGCCATTCTGTTATTTTAGGTTGTCACGGACCTGATATTTAAATATGTGATGTAATTTTAACTTTCATAAAGGCTTAAAGGAAATATTTAATTAAACACTGTCTGCCAACACTTGTTTCGGCTAACAGAGTAGATGGAAGCATAATGATTTCCCAATATACTTGTAATAACGAAAATAAATCATCAGCTCTTTTAAAAATTATGTATGCCTATCAGATCATGCTAACTTAATGTACGGTGGCACAAGAACAAATATAATGCAGCAAATTTCAATTGGTACATTGTAGACTACTTCCCATTTGTAGCTGTAATGACTTGAAAATAGCATCGAGGATTCTAATAAGGGTCAGCAGACAACTAAAGATGTATGAGGTGGAAAACTTGCCATGAGGTTGACCCAGGGGAAGAGGTATTTAAAATTTTAGCATGAGTGTTCCAATTTCGCAGCCATAATACAAATAGCTGCGTAAAAATTTTCCTAAAATTGTAGCAAATTATAGTCACAACAGCTAATAATGACCCCTGCAGTTTATTACCGATTGGTTGCCTCAGTTTTATGAAAAGGCTAGCTGAAGTCACAAATATTACTTTATATTTTGGTGTTTCTGACCTGATACTAAAATTTCAAGCATATTTAACACGTTTAATAATATACAGAATTTCAAAGCATATTTCTAACATACTACAATTCACGATGGATAGATAAGGGGACTCACTCCGGCCCCTATTAAGGGTGCACAGCGCAACGTACAGCCACTTTATGATTAGATTGTCGTCGTAATGAAGTGCAGTCGTTTCATTATCACATGATCCAGGTGGCCGTATCCTTACTGGCTGGAGTGCAGTACGTGACAACAGTGCTTTCGTTCAGTAGGAATTGATTCATATTTAACTTCAGCCAGCCGGAGCTATCAGTATATCTTTGTCTTGCGGACTAATGTTTGAGTCTGCTTGGTTGCGTAAACAAAGATGCTGTATTTGGAAGCACAAGTGTTAAAATTTACACAAAATCCAGTCAAACTGAACGATATTCAGAGTATGTACACGCACTATACATTACATTACTAATGTGTTTTAAACCAATGGTATGTCAATAAAAATCATCCGTCATTTTGAGAAATGATTACTTTTGTTCAGCAAACTTAATCGCAAGCTTATTCTTAATTGCTCTTTATGGGGATTGTGAAAATTTAAAATATGTATTTCAGGTAAAAACTTTTCCTATCCTACAATAGGCAGGTGATAAGGTAAAGGGATATCACATGCCAATTAATTTTCGGTATGATACAATGTATGAAAATTCTAAGTGAATTAAATGTAAGATTTAAAAACACTGATTATTTGTGTCTCAAATGCTATGATGGTGATTGAATGGTTTGCTTTATTTTATGTATGTGATGCAATAAAAAAGAAACCTAAAAATCTTTAAAATTTACCTGATACAATTAATGTCGTTTATAAATTACGTTAATTAAATGAGAATTTTGATTTAAATCTCGTACTTAAGTATTGTTTTCAGCATGATCTTCATAACTATTGTCATGCAGCTAAGGATATTCTCGCACAACTTTTCATAGCACGCATAACTTTATGGTTTTCTTCGTATCAGTAGAGATTCTGTGTGGTTCCAACCCAACACATTCAATTCAATCCATACCAATGGGTTTTAGTGCTTAAGAGACTACCCCGCGTCAGTGGATTTTGCTAGCATGTAAAAGAACTGCTGTGGAACAAAATTCCGACATAGCTGATACTGTTCTGGCAATTAAGAACGCCGTTAATAAATAAAATATTAATTTTGTTGTGTTGTGGCATTCCATCCATTTTGTACAAACTGCTACACTATGGTGCTCTACTCTTTCCTATGCTGTGCTGCCTTCTCTGTACATACAGCAGACCTAGCCGTGCTATGCAGAGACGGACGTTTTTAAAGGCAGTTGCTCTGCTGCCTCGTTGTAAATGAAATATGACTGCGTGAGTGTGCTACCCGGCTGATTACAGTATATCTTTCTGATAGAAAAGAGATAAAACAGATGCTTGACTAACACTAAATATCAAAGAAACGCGAGTAAAAAAGGCCAAAAGTTCCTTTTCTGCCAGTAGATTTATGTTTTCTTTAGCAAGCAAGAGGCAGGCGGATGGTCGGATGTCGAAATTGCGGCTTCCTGCTGTTGCCTCGTTCATAATTAGTCGGCCCACCGGGTTTGCCCTGCTTGCCTAACATCGATCTGCACGAAAGCACATAGGTACTGCAGCAATAGAAATAAAACGTGGGACTCTTATTTGTAAATTATTAATCCTTTGCACTTTATTGAATGATTCTTTATCTTGCATTACTTTTCAATTTCTTTTTTCCGTTTCCTTCCTTTCTTTCCTTTCTTCCTTTCTTTCCAGAAGTCCATAATAATTGATGCTTAGATTAGTATCAGTATGACTTGAAAATATGTGTGTCATTTGGCGCAGCATTCTCTGTCCTTTCATAATACACGTACTTCATATATAATAAATCACTCTTATATCCACAATAAGTAGTCACAATAAATACGTCAGTTATTTAGATATACCTAGCTATGAGACTGTCCAGCAAGAAACTGTTTTATCAAGAGAAAGAAAGAAAGGGTATGAATAGTAAAAGCGTCCTAGAAACAAAAGGAATGAGCGTAAACTTAATGGAGTAAGTCTATTCCGGATTAATTGCGAGAAGAACGCTTTATGATATATAAGAACGGAAAATGGAAAACAAATTAATGTAGACAAAATTCTTAAAAGGTAGTTAATTAAAATTATCTTAATGTGCCTTATTTATATAAGATCTTTACAACTTAATTCGTTACTACAGCCCGCATGATCTTCTTCAATGAACTGTTCAAACAAGCTCTATTCGCATATCTGCTCCACAGAGTTGGATAAGTGTTTGCACAACTTGTTTTATTATACAGGATGTTTCGAAACGACATGGCAGGAATATATAGAAGTAGTTTCTCAGCTTCTATATGACACATATAGATAGTTTTTACCACCAAAAGAGCCGCATAAAATCGCTGCAGAATGAGTACAGATTAGGCAGTTAAAGGAACAACTGCGCGTGCCTCTCTATCTCGAAGTTTGCAGGTAGGTGGCACACCACGCCGCCTGCTGTAGCCGTTTGTAAACATACCGGCATATTCCACAGTAGCTTTGTACTATTAATAATTTCTTTCTTATGAAACCGTAATAACGAAGCTATTCTTTAGTTGCTTGTTTATGTGTGTTCCAAATTTCCGTTATAACAGTCGATGACAGCAAATAAAGTGATGGACATATGCAACTTAAACTTCTTAGAGGGAAGTTAATGTTAGTGAGATTGAGGGTGGATGCATTAAATGCTTAAGAGAAGAGATAACAATATCAAAGTATGTAGATAAATTTAACCAAAACTAAATGTCTTACGCAATGAGACAAGCATATTATTTCACTGTGTTTAATATAGTAAATAAATTATTTGTAACTTAAAAGGAAGCTGGTGATTTTAGAGTAACTGGTTGAAAGCACTGTGCAATTAAAATCATAGCAAAATGAGCAAACCAGGAAAAGTCGGATTCATTATCGACTTTTTCATAAGCAACTGTCCTTTGCCCCATTACCTGGAAAGTAGGCTGGGGTCACTGATAGAGAGCAAAGAGCAATGCTTTTGTTTTTTTGGCCGGTGCGACCCAATAACTTTTGAGCTTCGCACACCAGTGGTTCCTGCGCTCCTGATCACAAAGTAATTTAATATCTAATGCTACATAAAATTATATGTAAGAGAACTTCGAAACTGTGTCACCTAAATTCGGACTAGTTAAGTTATAAACCATGGAACGGCTATATTTGTTCGGTGTGGTTTCGAAACAACCTGTATATATATATATATATATATATATATATATATATATATATATATATATATATATATATATGTAATTTACGTCCTCCAACATTAAGTCATATCGGACGATGCATGGAATGGGGGAAATTATACTCAAATGTATCTGGGGTCCATGGAGCTTAGAGTTACCCGACATTCGTCTTTCAGTATAAGGGAAAACCGCGGAAAAACCTTATCCAGGTAACTCACCCTGACCGATATTCGAACTCGGGGCCTCTTGAACGTGAGGCAGACATGCTACCACCACGCTATCGAGGCGGGCACAACCTGTATATTCCACTATTACAAACATGGTATTCAATAGGCTTAATCGATAGTCAATATATTTAAGAGTGGGTCGCTATGTGAGTGCTTTGAAATTCCTTTCTTTTGTACGTCTAGGACAGAAGGAAAGAGAGAAAGAATTACTACTTCCATATGCAAGAAGCAAAATTATTGGAAAAATTCGATAATTGAGGATATCTAGGAAATGGTGAACTTCGCAAGGAAATGATTTTTCATGAGTGTATGTTTTAACATAATATGTTAAATATTATTTTCTGGCATAGTTAGAATTTGTTGCCATTTTTCAGAAATTCAAGAATGTTTAAAGCATTTTCTACTGAAGTGCTTGTTAATATTAGACAAAATTTCTTAAATACCTTTTGTCTCCTTTGTTTAAAGTTATTCTCTGGTTCACATGGATCATTTTGTAATTTATTTTCGGTTCGCAGGACCTAAATTCTTTTATTTCCGAAGAAATCTCGGCATAGAACTTTTGTGTGGAATACAATAGTTTTCCTATTTACTATATGCAGGAGAAATTTAAAATATGCCTGGGGAGTTTCCGAGAATTTTAGATCAGGTATCAATGGTTATAAAATATTTAGACAAATCATTCAGAAAGGGTTTGGGAGAAACTAAGCGCAACAGGGGTAAAAAAAGTTGAAGACGATTAGTTAAATTGGTCTTATCTCAGACGTCGTCCTAAAAGCATGCAATACAGCACCTCGAAGCAGAACATGTGGTTGATGTTGTTTCGAGGGGGTTTAAGGTGATGATAAATTATACACTTCCACAAACCCTTAGAGCAGTTATGTCATTTTCACACTCGGTATCATTCTCTCATTTCTCCCTGCAGCTTCGTGTGATGCGGGTGGTGGGACTTGACGGTGACGCAAACCGAAGACCAGAACAAAATTCGTTTCATACCATCTTAGTCATTTACATCTCCCCTCTTGCATGATTCTAGTAATTTTATTGACGAATTGCCTATGCCGCTTGTAAAGTTGAGTAGGACATATTAGTGACAACGAAGCGTCCATTTCTGGTTAGTTGAATTTTAATCTTGAGTTCTTGTTTCGTGGATCAGGCATTCAATTTTGGTCAATCCAGTTCACAGACCTCATCACTTTGGAACAATCAGCTGGACTATCATTGTAATCTTATCGAAGTGAAATAATTGCACATGTTTGATTTGAAACAGGAGAATCACTTCTTAACATTGTTTTTGTATTTAGAAGTGTTAAAACATTTATTTTCTGGGAAATCTATACATAAAGTTTTAAAGCGTAACTCTCCGCCTAGTGTGTGGTAAAGAAAGTAATAAAAATGCATATATGAATGAACACTTGAAATTTGATCCTATCTTCCTTCTCTTCAGCACAGCTATAAAGTTCATGGCCGACGTGTGAAAAAGCGTGGCGAACCTACAGCCTCTTCAACCCTTTTTCGTTTTCTTTCGGTAGAGGAAGCAGGAAATTGGGATCCAGGTCGTTTTATATCCCATGGACGAACATACGAAACGGATTATCGCTGCATCCAACTTTAACGCTCGCCCATGATCTACAATAAAGCACCGGCGGAGTAAAAGGGTGGGGAGACAGGGCAAAGAAGGATTTTCACGTGTTATGCATAAATGATACTTTAATTATTCGCACGAGTACACAGGCCCCAGCATGAAGGGTCTGCAGACTTGCAGGTCAGTGTGTGGTGCCCTCTACTGAGCTTTAGCTGCGGTTTTTTTTGGAATATTCTTTTTGCCAGCATTCGTCTCTCCTGTGCATGAGAGTGTTGAATGCTTAACTAATGGAAATATCCCTTGCATTCCGCTACCTCTGTGTTGTGTGTCTCTGTGTGCATACATGTATCTCAAAAATCTTTCATAATACGTTAGAAGGCAGCGGTTGCCTTGATAATCTTGAAATTAACCTACTTCGTCAATCACGTAAAATCCTGTATACCGATCCTCAAATTAATTCTTAGTGTAACTGAATAATCTTCTTTCCACAACCAGGCACGCAAAACCGAACTAATATAATGCTTAAAATTAGGTCACAAAGAGTCTTCAAATTCTACTCATGTTTTGCTTTAAGTTTTAATAAACCATATTTATTGTTCGAAAATTAGTTATATCTAATTAAAGAATTGTAGTGGAGTTAGTTATAAATACCACAATTAGCATGAGTAACTTTTAAAGCAAATAAATACAAACAGTACTAAAATTGTTAAATTCAGTCCCAAGGTATCATTGCCTATATTGTGAAGATTTATCAAAGTCAATAAGAAAAATAGGATTACAAAAGAGCTTTTTGGGCCAAATTAAGATATTTGACTTTAATTCTATCAACTCGAATGTGTGATATACATGGGATCATCAGTTAAGCTGTGTTCGACGAGAGGAGAGCTGAGGAAGTAGATTCTAGACATCCGAGACAACGTGTTCTGTGGATTGTTGTGGTCCCTAATAAAGTGCTGGAATGGATTAGGATATAACCTAGTTTTCCATCTCATTCGCTCTTCGTCTTTCGTGGTTGTAGGGCCGGACAATGGTATTAGCATAAAGCGCTGAAGAAAGAAAACATACCTTGGCGCCGTCTACACTTCGCCCGAAACTGCAGCTGGACAGGACGGAGTTGGTGGAAAAGCAGTATACTTGGATGCACGCCAGCAACACAGTACTTGCGCGACGAAAGAATCTACCCTCAATACAATTTGGTACTGGAGTGAATAAAGGTTTTATGATGACCAGTTCCTCCTCTAATTCAGCACCCTTTAACATATATGATACAAACAGAAAGTATTCTTTCCATGAATAATCAGTGACCTCCTCGGCTTGAAGTTACGCTAAACGTACAAGCTAAAGAGTAGCAGGAAGCGGAAGGACTTGTGGTATGGCTTTTCGCCCAATGATATTTTGCCTATCATGATTCATCTACAGTCGAGTTCCGAGCATGGGCACACTCTGAACAGAGTTAGAGGTCTGCATGCAAAGCAGAACTTGCCGTTGCAGATAGAATGTATATTGACGACGAACTGGTCAGGTATGGAAATACTACACATAGGAGATCAGGATATCATGTACATTTACCTGTAGCATCCTCGAGCTCTCAAACTCATTTGTTCCTTCTGAAATACATTGGCGTACTGGACGCCAGTGTACTAATTCTGACTAATTCCTCCGACGAAGGCGTTTCTTCCAGTTATGGAATAGAAAAATTGGGAGATTGAGGGATGCACTTCACGTTGATTTGTGCAATATATTCAGCAACATCATTGGCAATATGCAGCCGCGCATTATCGTGGTGCAGCAACCAGTCTGCTTTACGGAAATGTAGTCTTTTGCACCTGATATGGACTTGCAATGTTTCCAGGAGTATTGTCCAGTTATTGATGCGTGTGCAGGTACAACTTACTGATAAACCATTCCATGAATATTAAAGAATGAGATGACCATAACTTTCACAGCAGAAGCAACCACTTTTGCTATTTTGGGGGTTGGTGATGAAGGAGATTTCCACACTGAGCTTTGCTGTTTGCTCTCAGGATCAAAGTGATGTAGTCAAGTTTCATCAACAGTAATTACATTTGAAAGACACTCCAGATCTGCTCCAGATCAACTTGAACTGGATGTTACCTCCATTGCAGCGGTAGGCGATACTGAGCATGTCTGAACTTACCTGGTTCTCACAGGCGGGAACCAGGAGTACCAACAATGAAACTACTACGGCGTGTTTGTTTCACATAAAGCTAACAGAATATAATAAGATTGAATTTTGGTGTGAAAAATTATGACCGTAAAAGAAGTATGATCATTCTTTATTGAGCAGTCATCGTATATAGTAAACAATATATAGTCAGTGTCTGATTTTATACATTAACTTTGGCTAAAATTATTTAGAGTAGTTAATTTAAAAGAAAGATGGCCGATGGAAAAGCAGAATATTCATGTTTAATTCCTGCGTTTAAATGATAGTCATCAAAGTCACCAGTGTTTATTTCTTAATTACCTACAATCCATGTGTCCTTCTAAATCAACATTGTTTTAAAATTATTACCAAAACTGCATCACACCAGATTCCTTCTAAAACAGTCATTCTACCCATCGAGTGCTTCAGTGAAAATCATAGCTATTGCATTTCTGGAATGATATACTTCCCAGCAACACTTGCATTTATTCTGATCCTTTATAATATTTCTCCATTTTTAATGTAAAACAAATTGCTATATTATGTAAATATGCTTAACCGAAATTAAGAATATACCAATAAATCTGTGTATGTGTTTACAATATACCCCTGCATTGGAAATGATAGTTATCTTCTGTCTAAAGAATTCCCATGAGTAAATCTCATAACACTTAGATAAAGGTTTACACTATGTAAATGGATAAAAAAATATACTGTGCCTAATGTGTCAGTTTTTTTGGAGGAGGGTAACTCATTAAGAGTGCAGAGTGGGGAAGAAAAAACCCGAACACCGCTGGAAGCCGGAAATGAATGAGAAGGGAGGTGCTGACATCAGAATGAGGGGGAGGTAATTATTTTCTCGGCGTAATACAGCCATGTACTGCTCGCACCTTATGCCAGTGATTTCAATTTTCCAGCCAGGAGGGACCTCTCAGACATGCAACAACGGCAATTAAGGCTGTTATTCCATAGCCACAATGACCCTCGGATTTATTGTGTATGTGTGCAGAGGATAATTTGCTCTATTTACAGTGGCGGCCGGTGAGCACTTGTGATCGGCGGTTTCATTCCGCAGAGACTGTAGTTGCAGACCACAGCACTACACGTCGAAGTGCTCTCCAGTGGCGGCAGGTTTCCTGAACCAGATACTGTCTAGCTCAAATAGGCAATTATTTCGTTTGTCGAAGATGTAACGTAGCTCCCTCTATTTGTTTTCAATCAATTATCAAGTGTCCCATTGTTGGAGACAACAGATATGATTAATATATCCTGACATTTTGAAATAGTGTTTGCGTTACTGCAGCTATCAAGTTCTATCTAGAAATGGTTACTGCCTTATGACCAGGTAAGTTGACAGTGATACTTCAAAAGCCAAAGGGTTAATATATGCTTTGAACCAGGCGTACTATCTGAACAAAATGTCAAGGAAACGCGTGAGCTATACTTATTCTGAAAATATAATTCAAAATGATTTAATCTTAATCTGCTTGGCAATTTCATGGGAAATTCTACAACAGGGATCAATGTTACCTAACAGGTCTCTAAGAAGTGAGTGAAGGAGATCGCAGGTTTCCTGCCACGCAGCAGCGAAAATGATAAATTTATATGTATTGCCGATAAATGCCGAATCAAGCAAACTCGATGAGGTTTCTGCTGCTGCCGGAATAGCTGAAAGAAGATTGCTTTTTGAAACAATGCACACTTATTTTGTATGTACTAACGTTCTATTATATTACCATTTACCCGAGATCTTGAGGAGAATTTAAGGATGCTAAGATCGAAAATAAAAGAATTACAAAATTGTCAACACTAACAAGGTTGGCGAGGAAAAGAAACAAGCATTTGAGAGTCACTTATCACGTACAGTCCAAGTCTGATTCATCTTCCAAACTTATTGTCTACTGAAGATTTGTGTGAAATTCAGGTTATCGAACAAGAAAATGTTAACTTTACATTCTTTTCAGGCGCGCTCACTTTATCATCTTGTATTTTATACCTTCATAAATCAAAAACAGTTTTAAAGAAAACTTTGGAACGACTGTATATATCTAATTTCTATTTTGCTGCTTACTAAAAATCATTGTTACACGATTAACACATAGTCGACAATGCGCTTAACCCGGGAATGTCATATACTTTGCTCTTTAGGTTAATTTGTTTTATTCAACATATATCTCCTTCCACTGGACTATGGGGCGAGAAAGGATAAATATACCTGTATTGGCGATTAGTATATATCAAACATTCCGTTAACATTTCTATTATTATTATTATTATTATTATTATTATTATTATTATTATTATTATTATTATTATTATTATTATTATTATTATTATTATTATTATTATTATTATTATTATTATTGTTATTATTATTATTGTTATTGTTATTATTATTGTTATTATTGTTATTATTGTTATTGTTATTGTTATTGTTATTGTTATTATTGTTATTGTTATTGTTATTGTTATTATTATTGTTGTTGTTGTTGTTAATGCCGTAACTTTATTTTAGGTATATACTCGAATCTGCCTGAATAAAAGATAATACAATTGTGTGTTGTTGCAAGTTCACTACTGCACTGTTCGTAATATAAAAACCGCTCAAATCTGACTAAAGGTAGACAATAAACACACGTACTACATGGCAAAGCGAGAAAGCGTATCGGAAAACATTCGCAACACAGAGATGTTTACTTCATCTTATCGCACATACACGGCGAGTGCAGTGTATGTGTATATTCTGTTCAGATATAATCATGCCTTCTGCACAGCCATACATCGGTGGCCGTGAGAAATCACACCATATAGACACACGCAGCTTTCAATCGCTCTATTTGATTCGTAACTTACTGTACTTACAACTTATTAATATTTCACTCTTCTAATCAATCACATAAGACCTCATAAGAAACGATCGCAGCTCTAGTCACCTGAAGGTAAATACGGCTCAACGCTCTGTGCAATTTCGTTTTTAAACTCGTGTGTATTGTGATGACTAATGCGTTAATTATTTATCTCATACATTGTATACGCTCAGAAATAAGAAAATGGTGTAACTCGGAGTAGAGAGCTAGATGTCTTCGTAACATTTTTGACAAATAAGATAAAATTCGAATTGTTAGAGAACTTTCTATATCGATTAGTATTTATTTTTACTTAACTTATGCATGTAATTTGTACAAAAGCTTATTTTTCTATCCGTTTTATGTTAAATGCTACAAAACTTTACAAAAATGCTTTCAAATACTCGTTTCGTTAACCTATGAAATCAAATCAATAGGAGATGCTTAAAGGATCAGTTTGGTCTATGCTGAACTGAGAATGCCATACTTTCCATGACGTGGTTGGAAACAACAGAGTAGCGGCAGTAAGTAAAATATAAAGGTATTGAAATGTATTGATAATAAGAACTAATATGTTAGAAATGACTGAACTCGTATAACATTTCCTTGTGTTTTCAAAAGTTTTATAGCCTTTGTGCAGTTTTTTTTCTTATCAGGAAATATTTTATATGGTGTTTCATTCAAATGTTTTTATCCATTCTTAGAATATTCAAAATACCAAAGATCTCCAATATAAATGGTATCTTGTGCTTTTGAGTACGAGACTTTCTTAGGAATTTCTTGATAAGTTCTTTCAGAGATGCTGAACCTAAAAATGTTATATGTATCGGACATTTAATTTTTGTGTTATGCTCTTCATGCACACAGCGATCTTTTTGGGGCGATTCAGGGTCTCAAATTATATATTTCATATGTAGTCTTCACATTTATTTTTGTGTGAAACACAATGCCTCCGTTTACCCTCTATAGACAGGCGGTATGCAAAATAATAAATGTTCACAAATTGTAACAGTTCATTGCTGGAGTCTTACGCTCAATATAGAAAGTCAAATTTCCTTTTTTACAGGGTAGTATTAAATATGTTTTCTAACTACTTATTGTCTGTAGAATTCTAGCAAGTGTTGCATGTCGTTCATTTACATAAGAGATTTAGCTGTTATCTTTCTCTGGTTTGATTAATGAACCTATTCTGACGCTTTTATCGTGAACTTGTGTAGGCAAGACATTCGTTAGATAGGTTTGCAATCAATAGCTGCCCCCTTAAATATAACATTAAATAGGTAAAAAAACACCCCGGATTAACTTCCTTCAGGAACCATGCTTTATAAACTTAACTTTAAAAAGAAGGTACCATCTGTATTAGTTTACAGAAATTCGATACTGTAATTTGTTCTTCAAAGTTACCCTCCTATGTGCAGCATTTGCACCTACCGTACGTAGGTAGCAAATTTGGTGACATAGCAAAATCAGATGTCTGATATGGTGGTGAAGAAATGAAATATACTTATGTAAGGAGTAACGAAATTTTTTCGAATAACAGTATCAAATCTAGATTTGCCTTGCGAGTTGCTAATACATGTCGATCGCTGGTATTCGGGTTCCCCCAAGCCGTTATCCCGGTGCCATTTCTCTGGTTATTGTGGATTTCATACGAAGTCGTAGTTTTGAGACCGATTCAAATCAGCATTTCTGTCAGGGTGAGTTACCTGGATAAGGTTTTTCCTGAGAAGAATGTCAGGTAACTCTAAGCTCTTTGGACCCTGGGCTCATTTGAGCATCATTTCACCCATTCCATTCAACGTCCGATATGAGTTGACATTGGAGGACGCAAATTAAAAAAAGGAAAAGAAAGAAAAGAAAAAGCAGTACATCTGTAAGAACTTCGGCGTCGTGTATGGATAGGTAGTCTATTGAAATTGGCTTCAGGCGAAGAGGTGCATGGAATTCTACGTTACGCTACTTTGTGCTTTTGCAGTTTTTCTCAAAAGCTTTTTGAAGAACTTCCTTATAATATATATATATATATATATATATATATATATATATATATACTATACCTATGCAATATTGTCATGTGGAAATGTGTACCGAGTTAAGTTTTGTGTATGGTCCATGATGCTCTCGTTTCAGATAAATGATGAAGGGAGGATAATCTAGAAACTGCATGATTTGTTGAAACAAAAATTGGAGTATTCAATATTTTACTTTAAATTCTCTCTACCTTTAATAAGGTAGGTAATGTCCATGCACACCTAAGCTTTTTTTCAAAATTCAAAGAAAATGCAATGCAGAACAAGTAGCGTGTTACTATTATCATGAAGCTAATAACACACAGAAACAGCATTAGTAATGGACATTCATGAACGCGAGTCATGTTGACTTTTAATAACTAAAGTAAATATTAGTGATAAATGTGCATCTCAGAAAGTGTTTCCCAATGCCGGAAAGACGTAAATAAATACATATTTATAAATAAAGGAAGAAGAACTGCATAATAAATTACAAGATCATTATTCTTATCATAATTTGTGTATTTTTTGAGTTTAAAACGGAACACGGTAATATGATATATTTTTCAAAACGTTCTCTAAGATTATCACAACAAAATAAAATTATCTTAGAACTAATTAACCAGTTTTTAAACACAGTGATCACATCTATAAAAATCAATGTTCGCTTGGCCTGTACATTCAATATGTGTCCAACTCATGCACGACACACACTGAACCCAAGCCTCATCTGTGATTTCTAAGTAAATGATACACTCTGTAAGAACACTTCAATCGACACTAGTTTTGGTTCCAAAATTTAATTTTCTTTTAGTTTTCTAAGGCTCTTCACTATTTGCAGTTTCTGTTGGCACAGAGTTAGAGCTAGGTTCTGTATTTATAGTATTATTAATGTTAGTCTTGCGTCCCTTTACTATTGGTTTGTTCTTCTGTTTTTGTGCCTTTTCCTGCAAAACAACTTCAGAGTCAATCTTAATGTTTCAGCAATATATATTGCTACTCCCAGGCTTATTGATGTTTCTATCACATACTTTATTACTTGTTTCACATTTTCTTCTAACAATTTTCATTTCTTTTTGGCCTCTATGTAGACAGGAATGCCTATAAACAAAAGTTAATCTAATGTCAGTGCTAGTTCAGGGGATAAAAATATACCTTCGCGTACGCTACAGGGAAAATTGCTATCGTACGGCACTGAGCAACTCTCATGTATGTATATATAACGCCATAGCACGGCTCGATTTTTTTAAACCGACACTGTACTTTTTATTCGTGTAATCTACTTAATACCAAATAATATGAGTACAAATACTTAATTACTTCTTCACTGGGCAAAACTGCAGCAATGTCAGCAAGTTATTAACAGCACAGCTCCAGTTCACTACACGGCTTCTCTGAACAATAACTTCTGATTCAATGGTCAAAGAGGAGGGAAAACTTTCCTTTGGTAACAAAGGTAGTAATTGTCTAAATACACACCAAGAGCTTCTACTATCTATCGGCAACTACGAGATACTGACACCGTGCAGTACTGGGAACTGTGCGGTACTGGGCGCATCTCCCCCATTATAGTTGACTAATAAATACTCATATGAAGTGTAAGACTTAAGGCTTTTACGGCGGGGGTTATTAATCAAGGCTTCGCGGGTAACCAGCCGTGTCATGTTAGAGGAACTCGAGCTTTCGGTCATGGAATACGAGACAATGACCGTAAGCTCGACTTTCATTAACTTGATACGGCTGATCTACCCCGAAGACTTGATTAAATATTAAGTGAATATAACAATACAATTACAATTTCAGTTGACTATTTATAGAATCGCTGTGTACTGATAACATACGCAGAAACTCTTGTAATAGTACAACTGTCATAATTACCACGATTATATTACTTTTTCACGCATTTTCAATTCTGTTGCATTTAAAGTCAACAGTAGGTGCTTCAGTAGATATCCGCAGAAAGATTCCGATTGCTGGAATTACTATAGATATATTTCTTACGGCAGGTGATCTGTAACGGGGTTGACTCAGCTTCAGGCGATTTATGGGCACAAATTAAGAAGTTCAAAGTTCTAAGGCTTTCACGGTCGGTGTCAATACCAGATACAGTATAATCCGGGCTTGTGAGCTTTGGTCTATTGGGCCCCTTTTTCTTCCCAGTCGTTCCATCTGCGACTGTGGTGGACTATTTCACTGGCAGTAGTGAGGTCGAAGTTCTATTAACAAATTATTTAGAAGTTCCCAAGACTGAAACTACCATTGATTAAATAAACAGTACTGCAGAAAAAAATAAATTCTGCAAATATTGAGTCCTTAGGTCTTCTCCAAAAATTCTCTCTATCATAGTATCTAATTCCTTGGTGCTACCATCAGCACCTTTTCAAGATTGCTAAGCCATTCTCTGACTTCCGTGACTTCCTCACAGTCGCTGTTCAAGCCTCACCAGAGAAGAAGACCAGTGTACCACGGCCCACAAGCACGAATTATACTGTATCTGCTAAAATAAGAAGTTGCTTGGTGAAAGAATAGCAATTCTTTGAATTACAGTGAGAAGTATGTAGAGCAGGAAGTTATTGTAAATGCTTCGGTGTTCTGGAGACCAATATTTGCAAGTGGTATTTCTGAGGAGTTTCATCGACCTCGTGCAAGTAGCTCAAAAGGCCTATGGTGCAACCCTACTGCAATAGATGTTCATCATTTCTAAAATATTTCGTGAACAACTTCACAGTATCTTGTTTCCAAATATCAACATCCTTTCTTAAATCTTTCCTATTTATAGAAAGGGGAAAATCTCTTTCTTGTCAGAAAAGAACAAACAGGCATTTTCCCCTTCTCTTTGTACATTCTGTACATGGGCTCCTCTTTGTAGAGTCCTAGTCAATGTGGATGTTCCCTGAAGTGACGATACTTGGAACTTTATGCAACTGCTTTTCTTAGCATCCTTCATTCCAATTTCAGGAGAGATGACGAAAGAGTATTGTATGGACCTGAGATCAGGTTCCTGCCTTGTCTTTGTTGAAAAAGGGTTTCCAGTTTGTTTAAGCGAGGTTTTGGCTTAACAGTAATACTGTCTCCGGCCTGGGGTTCAGAGCAAACATAAGGGTATCACAGCAGCAACACAAAAAAACAAAGAAAGGAATTTTACCTTGAAAAATGACTTTTCATTATGCTTCACATGACCTATAACAGTCCCGCTTTCCTGTATGTGAAGTTTCGTTTTCGTATAAATCCTTTCAGTTAATACTGCAATAGAATTCTGTGGAACTTTTCCATCCATATAATTCTAGTTTGTATACATAATTGGTATTTGAATGTTTTCTAATTTTGGTAGACTATAATTGATTTGATTCGTTAATTTGATTCTTCTGTTGTTGTCGCTTGTAATTTGTTCTATGTCCCTAGTCGTTCTTGAGGTTGTATGGAATTCTAATGGCTTTTCCTTTGTAAAAAGTTAAAATTGTATGTTTAATGGTTATATTCCTATATCATTATCTTATTTTACAACATACATGGTTTCCCTATGCATCATTACATTCATTCCAATTTATTTCTCTTTTTAATTTCCCTTCTTGCAACTTCTAACAGCAATAGAACGTACTGCCTTCCCAAAAACCTTTCAATACTGAAGCTTCGTTTTTAAATACATGAGCGTAGGATCCTTGAATCCAAAACATACTTTTAGTACAAGTTCCCCGACCTTGTGTTTGGCTTGTACAGCAGAAAAATTAAAATGAAAAAAGTTGTAAAGAAAATTCTTTCCAAAATACCAAGTTCAACAGCAACTTGGATACGAAACGAGGGTTTTCAAGAAAAATACTTCTAGACCAAATGAATCTTTGCATGAAAGTCTGTTTATTTGTTTATTTTCTCAAAAAATTGCTCTGAGAGTTTTAAGACGCAGTATATATATTTACACCAATATCCTGAATTTTCTGAGAATAGTCTTTGAATCACTATTCATCCGGAGCGAATTTTGTATAATTCCTAGCTGAATAGCCATTACAGATAGAAAATATTGCACGACAGAGAAAATATTTACTTCAATAAAATGCTAAATTTATTTCAAATTTTCAGGGAGAGTAGTTAGTTTTTAAATAGGTGTCACTATTCTGTTGTTGCGGGAATGAAGTGGATTTTAAAGCCAAAAAATGGTATCCTTCCTGTTTTATATTTCAGTTCTGCCAATATTTCTCAATTAGTGTAGTAGAAATAAAAATAAACTTTCAAAGGAATATTTTCTACAAATTTGTACTTCATCCTTGATACTCGTAAGTGTTATTTCCACTTAGAGCTGATTTATGAATGCCAAACCTGATTCTTCATAACTATGTACAGTAAAGCTATGCAGGTATGCCACAGAAATCTGATACGTAATATACAGGACATCAACAAGGATATTGCAGTTCAAGTGGTTAGGTTAGGACACACCGTAAGACTGAGTGACGGCAAATAGACACACAGATTAGAACACAGCACACTTGAGCAGAAATGAAGCAACCTCAAACACAGATAGACCGACACTTCAGTGAATATGCAAGAAGACATTCTACCATAGCCGGAAATAGGAATATGTAAAGACAACTAGGTAAGCAAACACCAAAACATTAATTACATACATAAAAATAATGATTATAGCGCATATGTGGGCGAGTCAAAGAACTAAAGAAACAAATACAGTTACAGTACTATTATTCTTGTTCTTTTCTTCTAATTTTTTTTTTTTCCGAAGGATTGGGAGTTTAATGACGTTCCGCTCCAAGAGGTCTGTCCATCTGGTATTCGGCCGTATTATGTTTCGTGCTGTCTTTATTCTGTATTCTTTTTATTCTTACTTAACCGTTTTGTTATTGCTTCCATTTACTTTACTGGCTGTTTTCTACATTTTCACACAGTACACATAAACACCCATGCCGAAGGCGGGAATCGAACCCGCGAACCTCTGCGCGGTGGAACGCTAGAAGCAGTCGCCTTTGATATGTCTGCTTCGACAGTGTGTCAGTGGGCATTTGATTAACACGTTCTAGCCAGTTCTTCTGGTGTTCAATGTTTTAACGACACTTATATTCAATATCTTCGTTATTCTTTCTTACTTTATCTTCGCTAGTTAGCCTTCTTATAAACCTCATTTCTTCACTTTCAATTTTATTTTTAATATCTTTCCTGAAAACCCATATTTTAGTACTATACATTATATTACATCTTGCACTATTATTGTACTAATCTCGTAAACTGTGTTGGATTAAAACAGAAACAGCAAACAAAGTAAATAGGCAATTAAGTCATGGGACAAACGAAGACCTTCAACACCGTTATTCTAAATATATGGATACTAAACACACGAATTACTTAAAATCATGCCCCTATCCGTAATAACGAAGTATTACTAAGTAGGATATTCTTGTCTTAAAGTGTTTTCCATTAATTTCATGTTATTTTTATCAGTAGTTGTAGTCTATAGCCTACATGTAGATTGGCTTTGAATTCCAAGGCTTTCACTTATTCAGATCATGTTCTTTTATTTTTACAGTTTGTAAGATTAGTGGCTATAGCCTAATCTAAATACATATTTTGCTTAATAATATGTAAATAAACAATTGTGGCGAAACCATTGTGAATCTCATGCGTTTACAACGGATTGCCAAAGTGGCTGGTTCAAGGTATAGTTAAGGGGTGATGAAATATTAGGTAATCTCTTAATATCAATATAGGGTATATTAATTTTACTCTCTCAGTAGGTTTAATGCACCTAAGCAAACATTCGATGTCCATATTTTTCCAGACAATGTAATTTTATATACCTTAAACACAAAAATGTGTTTTAAAACGGTATGTGTATTGCGAGTACGTGTGTTTGTGTGAGAGAGACAAATTTATTTATGCATTTATATGTTTATGTATTTGTGTTTATTTATGCGTTTATTTATGAATTTATCTATTTATTTTTGTGTGTTTATTTGTTTATTTATCTATTTATCTGTTTGTCTATTTATCTGTCTGTGTGTTTGTTTATTTACGGAAGGACAAAATGTGCGTAAACACAGCTTTTCTATGGATAGCCCTAATAATGAGCGTCATACCATTTTGATTTACTCCTCCTTAATATACATTCACTAAGAATCTATATGAGTCCCAGATACATTCACTTTTTCATCATTAATGAAGCTATGACTTCATTATAGCAATGGTAGACGTGGTTTTCCGACTGCCATGGGTCAGGTGGTGTTGTGCTGTAAGAGCACTTGTCTATTTTCTGGCCGTTTCTTTTTAACTGCACGGTGTAACCTCCAGAGAGCCTCCACCTAAGCTGTGCTGTTAATGATGGTCTCTGGATTCATTGCAGTGTTTATGCTTCCATTCTTTTGATTCGGCTTAGGTATCCAGCTCATGAAGTGGAACCAAATCTCTTCACCTTTTCCGAGGTTGGACATGAAAACTTCCGGTTCCTGGCTTTGGCATTGAAGGAGATCACTGCACACGCACTTACTTGTGCTGTTCCAGGAATTTGGGTACCTACCCAGTGGTGGACACATTTACAAACTTAGTGATCATAAACTATGGGTATGCTGTAGTCTGACAATTTCTATGAGAGCGATGTACGTATATTCTCGAATATGCTGCTGCAGCCTTGAAGTTTTGATTGCGTTACGACAGTCACTTTCCTTCCACAACTGATTTCATTCCCCTCTCACCCACACAGTTGTACAAGGATTTTCATCACCATGCAAACTCTCCCTTGAATATCCGTGATATTTATACCCTCATTCCATAGAATCCGCGTCTTTGGTGAGCACACGTCGTGTTGTGCACTCAGGTTTGACAGCAGCTGAAATAATGCAGTATAAAGTATAGGGTTACACTTCTACTGATCACCCTGCTACCTATAGTTAGATTGAAGTAGCAAATACTTGCAACTGTAATAATGAGAAATGGCTCTTAATGAATGAGAAAAAATATTTAAGTGTAAATCAATGCGGTACACTCCTCGTTCTTATCAAAATTTCTTTGAATGGTAAGAAACAGATAAGTTTCTGGCGGAAAAATTCACCTCATGAAAATATGTTTGTGTTATAAACGGGTGAATATTTCTTCCAAGTTATACCTTTTAATACTTTGCTTATCATAGAATAATTTCATGGAAAGCATTTGTGTGGAAAGAATAATGGCGTTCTATGTGTACTGCTAGATGTACATGGAAAGCATTTGAATTTTTAATGTACAGGATTCTGGAATTATATTTGTAACACCTAGTTATGATTTGTTTTTTAATCCAGGGGAAGCAAATACTTAATTTGACACGAGCCGCCACTGCGGATAGCGTGACGTTAAGCATCACACAGACTGTTTCATAAGTGCTGCTCGACTTCACAAACGGAGCTGTAGCATATCAACAGGTCCCTGTCCCTGCTTGCTAAAATGGCTATAAATTATAATGCAAGTGTTCACAACAGGCCCACCGATGCCAGGGTAACAACTTCTCGAGATTCGCCACACGGTAGGGGTTCTGACACCTAAAAAAGGATACACTCCAATTATTCAGACAAACACGCAACAGTTGATGTATGCAACATAGGAGGTTAATTATAAATTATGATTGCAGTCCTTGTTAGCTGTACAGGGTCTCGTGCTACTATCTGAAGTAAGAAACGTCGGATCTAATTGCTTTTGACAAAAACAAGAATTTAAAATAGGAACGTTCTGTGTTGGCAACAAATCAGCAAGTTACCAATTTCATCCAGTAATCCGTAAAATGGACTACAGATTAACTGATTACTTCTAGAGTTTTATGTAGGAGGCACCACGCACACTGCGATCTTCGCAGAGCTAACAGCATTTGCACCTACAATCCCTCCAGGGGAGAGAAATGGCATGCCGGAAGCAGGGTGGACTAACAGGACGTAGGCAGACAGGCCACCCTTGCAGTTCCAGGCTGGAAGACCGTTTGGGTGGCCTAGAGAGAGTGAAGAACGAACCGTGGACCAAGCAGGTCGGGAGTAATATTTCCTATGAGCAGGTATCTGCGCTATTTACCTTGTATTTTCTTACGTCTATAGCCTTGAAAGATATAGTATTGGTAAGATAATTGTGGTAGATAAGAAATCGTCCTAGTGTACTGACCAGAAAAACCACAAAAATAGTAAATAAGTGGAAACCGATACCAGTACAACCGCAGTCTCATAGTAACTGGGGAGCCATTTACAAAACCCATGAAAACAGTAACAGAAATTACTGCTCGTAAAATAAATAACTTATTTGGTTGCTACACTTCATCCTGTCTGGACTACGAGAAGAGAAGGTACTGTATTTATAAGAAAATTGTGAGATGGGGATTATTTCCGAAATACTTATATTGAAGAACTTGAGTCTTTAAAAGCAGTGTGAATTTGCAACAAAAATCCACATATGTTAGTTATATTCATTATCTTCCACAAATACGATAAGAAGATTTTCAAACTATCTCCTCACCTCAAATGCCGTTTACATTAAAGTCCCACGGATTTGGAATTTCTCAAAAGTGACATTTGGAATGTTCAATAAAATTCACATGTGTAACATATTCGCATCACAAATAACATGCATATATTTAAACATTCATAAAGCATCTATAAATCTGTTTGGAATAAGTATAATTCCTATAACTTTAAAACATGTTAAGAAAACATGTAGAATTTCTTTAAAATTCAGTTTATTTCTAATGCATTTTTTGTGGTATATGGCTGTTTTCGAGAAATTCTTTCTTATTCGATTTTTACATTTGTATTTCAATTTTTATTTTATTTTTATTTATGACATAAAATTTTCTTTAAGGTTCCTTTAATTATTAAGATTTAAAATAAAATATACACTAAAACAAAATTTAATAAAGAAAAAATTCTTAATGAAAAAATCTGCAAATTTTTCAATACACGATCATTCCAAAGGGTTGTCGCTGTTCAGTTCCTTATCACGGTGTCATAGAAAAAAGTATCGCATTTATGGGTCTCTATATTACCTACACCATGTTTGACAGTACCTATCAATTCGGTTCCTTCAACGCCCATAACTCCTTTAATTATTAATCTTCGCTCGTTTAACTTAATATTTGTGCACTCATATGCGTTTCTAACTAGAGGGTACTGCGAACAATATACACCATAAAGAATATACCTAAGTATAAGTTTTTTAAATTATATGGCCAATTATTAAGTATTTTATTTTCATGCTTCCTGACTTATCTGGTATGTATTAGGTCCTTGGTATGTATTAGGTCACAATTACAATTTCAGAACGTACTGATGTTTTTTTTATTTATTTATTTATTTATTTTAGATCTTTTATCAGTGAGCTTCATTTCATAAGTGTTTTACTTGTAGACGCAAACAAAATGCAGAAGGTGTGCGCATGTGCGAGGAAAGCCTTCTCCCCTTCTCGCCATCCAAGCATCACGTGACTTCCACCCCTCCTTTCCTGTAGCACGCCTCGGTAGCGTGCTGGTAGTGTCTGCCTCACGTTCAAGAGGTCCCGAGTTAGAATCTCGGTCAGGGTGAGTTGCCTGGATACGGCTTTTTCCAGGGTTTTCCTTTATGCTGAAAGACGAATATCGGGTAACTCTAAGCTCTAGGGAAGCATTCAATTCATCGTCCGATATGACTTAACGTTGGAGGACGTAAATTACACCAAAAAAACTTCCTTCGTGCATACGACAGAGCGCAAACCGCACCAAACGCGTGTATTTTAATGCTGTTTTGATTTTCAAAGTTATCAGCAAGTAATTACCTCGGACATGAACTCACAAGCTATCAACATATAGGTGGAATCATAGTTTCTTTAAACCCCGAGGAACTAAGCAGCGATTCGGCACAAAATGCAAATATTGAATGTAAAAGTGAATGCGAAAGCGAGTAAAACAGATGAACAGTGCAGCCCGCACGATGGAGGAGAGGCAACCTGAAATTACGGTAGAGGGGGGAAAGCAAGAGTTGTTAAGCCACGCCTCCAACTGCATTTTGTTCGCGGTCTAGTTATACCAGACAAAACCATGCAAAAACAGCCGATAAAATACACTGTGATAAATGTTTCGGGAATTCCATGTATAAAATATTTGTTTCGCCTAGCTATTTCTGTTCATTGAGGTTTACTCGATTGTGTAACACTGAATTCACAATCTAAATTTTAATTTCACTGTCATGACTCCTAACAGGAATATTAATTACATGTATTATTAGCTTCAAATGGTTTAGATGTGTAAATAAAAATAATAAAAGTAACTTGAAATTTAAATCCCACAACATTTATATCAATGCATATATAACAAGTGCTTTGAAAATGTTATTAATCTCAAGTTAGTTGTACATCCAATTGCTCGATAAATAATATAAACAGGATATTTCTTAATTCCAAAGACATATTTAAATTTTCATTTTATGCTGCAATAAGGGTATCAGTTCATTAATCTGAATAATACCAATACTAATAGTAGTTTAGTAGTCTCAGAAACTTCTGTCCCTTTAAGTGTTTTGAGAACTGTACATATGAGAAGACAGAGCTGTATTAGGTTTAGAACTGACAGCTTATTTGTTGCCAAGAGGTTTAATAATTTTTGCTGAGAAATCGACTTTGAAATCCAGTTGAAAATTACTGACAGGTAAATAATTGGTGTAATTGAACTATAGCATTTAATTTATACTCCTATGAGAGTTGTCTGGGCAACGGATACTTTCTTGGTACCTTTTGCGGCATAATATTAGTGTGTTTACAGCAAAAGTCCTCACGAATATCTTGAGAGATATTCAGATTCAATATAAAGAACCGTCCTAGTAAGTATTCTGGTCATAAGCCGATCAAACATTTATGGCAAAAGGTTGAGAAAGTAATCAGAGACCGTTCTGTGGATCTTCAGACTCATCTTGTGGCTACCCTAGTCGAAGAATGGGAGTACATTCCACTAAGCAGGCCCATAGACTACGAATGGTTATATTTCATTCTACTACCTCAAAAAATATTAATTTTTGTTTAATTTTACTAAATTTTATCACAGCAGCCTTTCTTCCGACTTCATTTCGTTCAGCTACCTCTTCTCAATATGACAGTTCCTTTGGATTCAGGAATTATTAATCAAGAGCTTACCTTCAAGAATAAAGTAGGCAATTCTGATAGATAAGTACATATAATGAAGGATTCCATAACCTGAGAATGGTTGAACAAGGTTACTGTTCATTTTTTAACCTTACAGTAATTATTAATTGTGCCTTTAGGGCATCCTTGCTTATGACAAACAAACAAGATGCACGCTGCGTTAAACGTTTAAGCTTTGTGTGAATAAAAAAAAATATTTAACTATTCTTATACTCGGACGTTTATCCCTTTTATATGTCTTGAGCATTGCTCTATATAATATATAATTCTATATATTTTCTATATAGTACTTCTGTTTTATAAAATACGGTGATGTTTCGGAAGATATTGACATACAATTGTGTATTCAAACTCTGTCCAAGTTGTTGGCTATACCGCCGCGGTTTCATTTCCTTGAGAAATGAGCAAAAACTTAAATGATGTTTCAGCACAATAATTTGCTTAAGTTCTCGGAAACTTTTCTTCTTTTTCCTTTCTTTCTGCTCCGTGAAGGGTACGTAAGGGAGCTAATAATGTGGAGAAAACCGGTGGGAGGTAGGTAATGTGAAAAAATTCTGAGGTGAATAATGCATGCGCCTTCCGCGCCATCTTAAGTGTGCTGCCTTCAAGTTGTGTTTAAAAATGTAAACTTCTTGCTAGCCAGGAAAATCGAATCTCAGTATAAGAATAAAAAGACTGCAGAGAAAAGAAACGAGATATCAAGCTGGGAAATGCTATTAATGATATCGGGGTATAAAAAAGTAAGAGAAATTTTGGTAGTAGAACAGTTTCATTCGTTTTCACCACAAACCGTGGTTTGATGTAACGTCTTAGCTAGACCAATGATTTTTCCTCTTCTTTCGGGAAACTGGTGTTCAGGAACAGCCTAGGAACAAATAAGAGTTCCGGCATTTTGTAATGGATCCAATTTAAAGAAAACTGGCAGACTAGTAATCTACGTGTCTATATTAATCTACATTAATCAAACAGAGGTAAGGTAATTCACAAAACTATTTGATCGATTTTGATAATTGTTTCGCCATTGAAAATTTTTATTCTTACAAAATGGTCAGTTACGTTGTTTCCTATCATACTAAACTAGGGGATCGGTTATTTCTTTTCCATGTTTGGGTCACGATTTTCAAAGCCGAGGGATCTCTTGAAACCTTAATTCGGCTTTCTAATGACTTCGAGCATAAAAGGGTAAATTAGAAGTCTTAAAATACCTTAAAATAGTTTATTTTAAGGATTGTATATTTTGATTAGCAGATTTACCTGATGTTTCATTCGTTTTATCAAATAGTACTTTATATATTACTGTGGTAACACTGAGTACATTTTCGATCATTCTAGAATGTGGCAAAACGTTACGTTAACTTTAAATTCCTATTTTCCTATTTGGATGAAACTTTATAGATTTACAGTATAGATTTTAACGAAAATTACAAGCTACCAGAAACATCCGTACTATATGTTCAACTCCTTATGCAGAAATACGCACTGTTTAAACCAAATGATCCAAACAACGCACAGTTTTACAATAGGAACTAGCAAAACTTACTCGTTATAATTGCTAAACTGTGTAATTCATATTGTGACGTTAATATTTTGATACAATTTTGAAAAAGACAAAATTGGTAAAAATTGTTTACTTGGAAGATAGAATAATATCGGTATACGCGACATCCGGTCGCGTAGATTTGCAAGTCATGCTGGTCTGTTAGGCGGAGGTCGAAAGCCTTGCTGACATAACTGACGAAGCAGTGAGTCAGTCGCTGCTTAGGCAGAGTTTCGACATTTAAGCCCCAGGGTTTTGGTCCAGGTGGGAGTAGTCTCGAACGTGCTACCGGAATCTGCGTCGCCCGATTCTCTGACGACCACGTCTATAATCTTTAAGAATGGACATCAAAAAGCAAGGAGCAGAAACCTTAGGCCAGGTAAAAGCCAAAGTTGTCCTCGTATTGATAATTTCTTTTGGTTTTGGGTAGATTGTAGAATAAACACTATTTAACCAGAACTACATGTCGAATTTTAACTTAAGCCAACGTCTAAGCTACTTGATTAAGCAGGACACGGAACTATGTACTAGAACTAGAGGACTTACAAAGAGTGACAGAATACCATTCAATTTCAAAACTTAATATACTTTTTGCTCCCTTACGTTCAAGTTGTCATTATTTGACCAATCTGAACAAACTTCATATGTTTTAGGTGCAAGTAAAGATGACATGCTACATACGACTTTAGAAACACAGTCCTGTCCTTATGTTCAATCCCCTCTTATGGATTTACTAATTCAATACCGAATAAGGCCCGCCTCGGTAGCGTAAATGGTTGCGTGTCTGCCGCATGTTCAAGAGGTCCCGAGTTCGAAACTCGGTCAGGGTGAGTTATCTCGATAAGGTTTTTTCCGGGGTTTTCTCTGATCCTGAAAGACGACTGTCGGGTAACTCTAAGCTTCATGGACCCCGGACTCACTAGAGCACCATTTCGCCCATTTCAGTCATCGTCCGATATGACTAAATGTTGCAGGACGTAAACTTGAAAAAAAAAAAAACAATAAGACGCCAAACTCTTTCTGTAGTGTTGTCGTGTCTTCCCGGATTGGTGACATGGTTTGTGGCAGGTGCGTGACCGATCTTGCTCCACGTTAATTCCATGAGGTTTGACTACATAAGAAATTACTGATCCTTCTTTTGGGAATGACTTTACACAGAAATCTAGACAGATAAATAAATGCAATATGTAGTGATCTATATTAAAATTAATACGTGATGAAAGGAGCATTGGCTAGGCAATTTAAGTGTTCAAGGAAAAATAAATTATAAGCTAGTATGGCTAGGGTATAGTCCAAGAGTACATCAGTACATGAGAATAAGCGTACACATGTTTTCGTTTCTTTTTTTTTTCTAATTAATCTCGCTTCTTTACTCTTGACTATTTCAGCTTCTGGTGTACTATATGGAAATATAATCTTGAAGTCTTTTTCTGGCACATTTATATTTAAATTGAAACCAAAGTAAATTTTAGGTGTGCCAATGAAATCCATGTAAGTTGAAAAAACTATAGAAATGTGTGAATATGTAGCAGTTATTTTTATACTTTATGTTAGGAATAGTCAAAGATATCCGTATTTTTAATAAAATAAAAAGATGTAAAGTGGGTAATTGTTTAACCATGGCAACGCATCATAGTGAGTTGTTGAATATTTTAAAACGATTTTGTTCTTCTGTTTCTGAAAGTATTAGGGGTAAGACGTACAGTTAGTTGTCTATCCGAGTGTATAACAGAAATAATTTTGTGTATGCATCAAAGACGTATAAGTAGCATGTGCGAAAGAAAAGATATAGTTCACTGTGCAATCTACCGCTGGTTGTAAAAAGACTACATTAATAATATTTGTGATTGTTTCGAAGAATTTAAAATTGTTTATGAGAAATTAAAATTCCTTCTATGAACGAGAAAAGTATCATGGATTTATTCCCTCGAATAAATAATATAAGATTTTGATTACTTCCTCCTTCAATTTTATTATTACTAATTAGTAGAACAGTTGAAAGAGGAGCTGGAACAGGATGAACTGTTTATCCCCCTTTATCAATTAAATCCTTATAATATTCGTCTACTTGAAGTAGATAACCGAACAACTAAAGATAGCAATACCATCTTTAACAGCCCCGTAACCGCCATCCTGGGAAAGAAAAAACACCATCTCATCGCTCAAAAATTATGGATGCAACTAATTATCCAGAGTTGAAGGAGAAACTCCTAGATTTATTCAAGATCGTCACCAAAGGTGAGAAATTTATCTGAATCCACCATCATCGCATCATAATCCATCCAAACGAAATCCACTTCAAACGTTGGACATTATAATTGTCTTAATGTCGATGTTCTCTTATTATTTTGTAATTACAAAGCATAAAACGATTTGTCATAAGAGTCGGATGTAGTTTACCTATCTTTCGGAATTTGAAAGGTAGCAGAAATGACAAAAGAATCCCTATGAGCGCTCTTCTATTGACAAAGACAGAGAGCTCGGTTTAGGTAAATCCTCCCCTCGACTTGCATCAGCATCATGCAAGCCTGGAATGCAAATGTGTCCCCTCCGAGGAGTGGCGATGCCTTATGCACGAGCTTGCCCCGTACGACGTTTGATTCCAAACGCCTTGGAAAATGACCCTTTGACAATTCCAAAGCACACAGCTCTTGATCTTGAACTTATCCCACTGCCTGCCTCAGTTCAACCATTCCCATGCTGGAAGGGAGACTTCAAGTTTTGACTAAACTGTTCCGCCTTGAATTCTCCCTTTCAGGCATGTTTGTTCCGTTAGAAGTGTGCTAATAAACCGCGATAAATAACAATTCTTACATACCAGTGATGTAGAATACTTTTAACAAAAATGTATGAGTTCCATTTAGAGCACTCTACAGTATTTTACAGCACTCTACTTTTTGTCATTTATTTTTATATAACTTCAATTAGTCTTTGACAAACGCTTACATATAAATCTACCACATTAAGTAGAACTTCACGGGTTACCAGCCGTGCGATATTTATAAAATTTCTCGAGCTTCCAGCCTTGCTTTCTCTATGGCCTTCTTCAGGAGAAGAGATCCCTAAGAGATCCCATCGAGATCCCTAAGCCTCTAGAGGATCACACTTTTTAATCTTTTCACGAAGTTATATGGTGGTAGAGGAAATCGAGGCGCAAGATATTTTAAAGCCAGGTGGCTATACTTTTGCCTAAACATTACTCTTTCATTGATATCGTGGAAAGCTACACCACTTTAAAAAGTGACAAAGTTCTGTAATCCAAACCAATGACAATGAATATCACGGAAAAAGTTATTTGACAAACTACATGTGCACGTATTTTTGTGGTACTTAGTATATTGTCTATTACACTGGGCAACAATGAAAACGTTTCGGGCTTAAAAATAGTGAATTAACATATATTTCCATCTGCTGAATTCAAAAATCACCTTAGAAATGATAGACTAGTTCTTATTTTGAAGATAAAGTGGCATTTCATTTTTCAGAATGAAGATTTTAAATTTGGGGGAATTTTTTTAGGAGTTGGCACACCTGTCAAATAACAAAACACAATCAGAGAGAAATTTTGGAAATTAAGTGACGCAAAAGTTAAGGAAGGCATTTTTGTTGGACCACAAATAAGAGAACTTGTAAAGGATCCTACATTTGACCAAATTTTAGAGGGGAAAGAAAAGGAAGCTTGGGAAGTCTTCTAGGGTGCTGTTCGTGGAAGCTTAGGTAACAAAAGAGATGACAACTAGAAGCATTTTGTGACAGTGCTCCTGCAAAAATACCGTCACCTTGGATGCAACATGTCCCTTAAGATCCATTTTCTCCGCTCCCACCTAGACTTTTTCCCTCCTAGTTGTGGAGCTATTAGTGATGCACATGAGTAGAGATTCCATAAGGACATTTCTGTTATGGAACAAAGATATCAGGCCCGTTGGAATGAACTAATGCTTGCGGATTACTGTTGTACAGGGACTCTGCGAAACTCATCACAAGAGGCAAGCTAAAAAGACGACGAAGTCAATAGGCCACCACATGATTCTCTTCAGACATGACTATCTGCAAAGTATTTTAGGCAATTTAGAACACTTAGCATGTTATTACCAGTTAAAATATCAAATGCACTTTCATTGTTGTTAGCATGTATGTAATTTAAATATATCCTTTCTCTCAATCCGTTAATAATGTAATATTTCCATCTTGTGTATATCATAGAAACAAGAGCTATTAAACATTTTTCTTTGTCATATTTGTTTTCCTCGACACAAAATTAATAGGAATTGCCTCATGAAGTGCTCGAAACATACAAAAATTATTTTTTTGTTGCCCAGTGTTATCAGTCATACAAAAATATAACTGGTAATCCACTGTATATGAACCCCCAAATGAAACGATCTATACAGGATGCTGTCATGTAATATTTTCATACAAATAATTGGCCCTATTTGAGAGAATCCAAAATTTCGGAACGTCTTCCATGTAAAAATGTTTGGTTTTGGACAATCTTTTGAAATGTTTGCATATTTTGCAATTTCTCACCTTTTTAGAAATTTTGGTGTTCATTCTATTTCTCGTTTTTGAACTATTCTGTTCAACACATACACGTGGACGTTTTCTGAATTTTTTAAGGGTTCTCCAAAATATTTCCTCTGATATCACCACATTGAATTAATAGAGAACTGCAGAGCTTTCCCTAGAACATCTACTTTTATAGGTGCTATAGAAAGTACAAAATGAAAAATTTTAGTATCAGTCATTATTCTTTTAAGCCCGGAAATAGGTATACTTTACTTAACATAACGAAGATTGTATGCTTAACTAATCTTTTTCCGCTAATACTTAATTTTAGTACGAACATAGGTATAGGGGTATATAGAAATTTAGTAACGAGTACGGTCGATTTAAAAGACAGTCAAAAGGAGCATTTTAAGTCGCACTAATTCCTGAAGGTTACGTTATAGTTTGTAGAACAAGGATGTATTTGTAAAAAAGAAGGGTTCGTAAAATGGCATGCCTTCCATAAGCAAATGTTCAAATTGCAGTACACTCTATTTCTTCATTTTTTTTCACGGCACAAAAGCTAATAATTCTAACCATATGCAAAACGTACAGAAATTACAAAGTACCTTTTATTAAATGCAAACCCTTGATTGACGATTAGCGGCATAATAATTGAGTGTTTAGACATGACCAGTATCTGCACTTCATAAATACAATATTGCCTAAAGATCTGCTGCCTTACTACCATGTGTTGCCAACTGTCTTTTCTCTGTGACAGCCCCTGTCATCCAGCAAATATCTTTTGAGATCTCCAGAAAGCAGCTAGATCCCTGCAGGGGACAGGTGATCATTAAGATGCGCGTTAAGCCGTGAAGTGTTTTAATTAGCACATCCAAGAGAATTAGGAAGCCTTCTAATTGTATCAAATCGGGATATAAATAAAAATAATTATACGTATAACAAAAGCAAATTATTAAAACCGTGGGACCACAGACGCAGCCTATTTGAGAATGTATCTGCGAGTAAAATATCAGTAGTGTACAAGTTTTATAAACTGATTTTAATTGCAGGAAAATGACAATGATGCAAAACTAAATAAAATTCCCTAAAATAGAAAGTGGCATAAACTGGCATAACCAATTTGTATTTTAATAATGTGGGCCCCATGATAAAGGTTTATGTACATATTAGAAATGCCTGTGAAGCAAAAAAATAAATACATGAAATGAAAGATGACACATCATGATACCGACTCTGATAAATACAATAGATAAATATTGTAATTAAAAGGTTGATTCTATATTAAGGAGAGTGTACAAAATTATTTTATTCTGTGACAAGCAATTCCTTCTGAGCGCAGTATTTATGTTTCTAAAATTATTAATTTAATCTAATTTTCAAATATTTTTATTATTTTTTACTTTGTTTAAAACTTATGAAATATATAGTTCATTATATATAGATAAAGCTGGGAGAAAAATAGCGTAATGTTTATTTTGGAGTGTTTTTAAAACTGAAGGTTATAGTGTCCCAATAAAAGCTTCCAACGTTGCACTAAAGTGAGGTTAATAATTAGCGGTAATTCATTAGTAGCGCACATAATACATCGCTACTTCCAGCTCATTACGAATTCAAGCGTGTATGGAAGAAATGGAAGAAAACAGGGGAGCCGTCCACTTCGAAAGGAACAATCACAGATTGAATCGAAATAACTCTTCATTCAAGTAATGTCGGACTAGGAGCTGGTAGAAATACTTATTTCGGAAGTGTCGTTTGGAACATAGTGTAGCGAAAAATGTGATATGGAAAATGCCTGCTGAAGCGTGAAGTCCTACTTTCCAAAAGTATTTACATTTACTTCTTAAGAAGTAATCTTTTTATATGTGTTGGTACTATCATAGTTGTAGCCGATATTACACAAAACGCAAATAGCGCAAAATTTTATGTAGTTGCACAGTTGGTACATTACATGTTTGTGTTTAAAGTTAAAGTATTAATTTGTTTAATTGTTTAATTATTATAGCTTATTAAGTGATGAGTATAACGGTAATGTTTCAGCCGACTTTATCTTCAACACTGGAACTAGCATAATTCTTCGTGCATGAATTTTAATAACATTAGTGTGTTGTTGACAAATCAGAAGTCCCTAGTTAGACTGTACTAAGTGGGTGTATGAATTCGCCCCCTTCAAGTTTGCGACCGATGTACCGTCTCGCCTGTAATTCCGGCGTCTTCCCAATTCACTGCACGTACATCTTTACACCGGGACAGATGAGTTATGGAGGAAGGGACTTTGGTTAAGTGGATAGCAAAGTTAGGATGGGGAAAAAGTTAAGAGTATCCTTTCTGAACGTGATGCCGTTGTTCGAGAAGGGGGGAGGGGTCAATGTGGAGGCCGAGGATTAAATCCGAGAAAGAAGGGAAAAGAGTCACAAAGTGGCTTGTAGATCCTTGTCGATCCTCTGAAAGAGCAACGTCATTGTGTGTCAGGGTGAATGACAGCCAGGGAAACGTACAGGACTTATTACAGCTCCAGCAGCAGAGAAAATAAGACCTTTCAATTCCCAAGTGGAAAGGTAAAAATATTTCATCTAAAAGTGTGCGAGAAAGATTTTAAAATGTTTATTGGATTTACTTCGCATTGAACTTAAATTCTAATCCCATACTAAAACGCAGATAATTTAAGGGATATATGTGTAGCTTGTGACTAAAAATTAAAAACTAATACTTCTGTGATTTTCACTGTCTCAAGATTTTTGAATGTTTTGCTTTGTGCTTTAAAAGTGTAGTGGCTATGTCAAGAGCTATGGCCACATCAAATTCTTATTTTCTCTTAAAATTAGAATGTAATCACTTCAAAGAACTCGCTACGAAAACAGTATCATGTTAAACTGTCTTACTGCTGCGTTTTGTATGACTTCGCAGTCACTTCAAACAGTGATGAGATATTATAAATCATAAGCAGATAAAAAGTCATTAAACAAATAAAGAAGTGGAGCATTATATTAACTACAATTGTGTGGAATTCCAATAATGAAAAAATCATGGACAAAAAACAAAGCTTCGGATTTTATATCAAAAACTCCCTGAGGAATTCCTTAAGTACGTAAAACATGTGAAATAGGAAATACAATTATACTAGATGTGGGGAAGCATAAAAACTCGACAAAAGGTCCTTCTACTCTTTTCTTATTAATTTAAACGATGGACAGAACACATAAATATTTATTAATAATAAAAAGTAAATTTAATTTCCAATCAAAGAGTCTGTAATTCAGAATAAATCAAACTCTGGGCTGAGGAACACAACGATTGAGGGACACAACGGATAGGTAGCATTTGAATGACTACGGAGAGGATTCGGCACTGCTACCAATCTTGATCTATTGTACCTATGCTCCCAAGTGCGGCAACTCCGGGAGGAAGGATGAGGCGAGAGCAGACATAGGGCAGCCGTCGCAAGGAGCCACGAAAGTGGAGACGTCAGGGTCCCTACATTTTATTCAGTTGGAAACTTCCCCCGGCAGGCCAAGACAACGGACATCTGTAGTTCGGAAACAATCCCACCACGAGACTTGGGTTCGGAGGAACAGGAAGTGGTTTACTCGAAGCATATCATCCTGCTTTGCACAACCAGGACACACGCCAATACTTCTACTCTGAAAAAGAGGTATGTAAAATGGTAATTATGAAATTGGGGGACAGGATGTAATTAACCTACCCAGAATTTCCGGGTCCCGGGAGATGAAATGGAAGGACAGGAGTTTAGTTGGATGTAATTAACCTACCCATTATTCGCCTGGAGACCCGGTAAAACTCCTGAAAAAGCCATGGTTCAGGTAGGGGATCGAACTCACATTTTCCGAATGCGGGTCTCAGATAAAACCGCCTTAGCCATCCCGCACGCTGATGGACAGGCATTATAACAAGCAGAAACTCGGGACGATGCAGAAAGTGTGCGTTCATGATGTAGCTCTGTAGTAGAAAGGGGACATTTATGGAAATAAATAGTTCAGAAACACTGGTCTGATTTTCTATTGTATGATACACAACTGAGGCAGTGGTACTTAATGGATATATATTTATATGCTTTAAACTACGTCTTAAACTCGGATAACTATCGTGACAAAATTAAATATGTAACAAGTTAATACCTCGCTATACATTATTTGTACGGTATTCACCTTAGAGATTGATTTCTACGGACTATACGTGCAGACCATCACGCGCAATTAGAGACACTTCAAGTGGTTATTTATTTTCTACAAGGATTTCCTCTTCTAATAATATGACTAAAGCTATTGAATCACTCTCTATAGCAAGAGCTGTGAATTAAGTGAATGAATGTCAAAAAATCTTGTGGTACAACAAAATTTTCTCTACCAAATATGTTTACAGCTAATGCATACGGTAGATTAATGCAACAAGTGATTCTTCTTTTCCACTTATATAATCCACAATACATTAAATTTGAAAATTACTATGTTACATGAAACTCTAGGAAAATGTAATGTCGTACCACTGTAAGTATGGAGTAATAAATTCACTAGCCCTCATAACGAACTCTGTTGAAGGAAACGAAGAAAACAATACAAAATTGTAAGCTCTCCAATGTTTTAGGTAATTAAGTTTTGGAAAAGAAACGCACTGCATGGAATATTTCGAAAACGTCTAATGATAATTACTATATAGTATGAGACAGAAATTGTTTTAACGTTTTCTAGATATTCAGTAACTAATTTTCTGCTTATTAACTATTTTTACCGGAATGCCAATTACGAGAGGTGTTATCTTTTTTATATTAAAAGTACATATTTTAATCAAAATCGTATGGGCTTATTTGGAAAATAGGGAACCTATTTTTTTCATAGGAAGGGTAATTCGAGGATGTAGAACTTGTGAAGCGTCCTGAAGAAAGCTGAACCTAACGCTTATAACAAGTTTGGTATTCATGCGACTTAAGTTTCTCCAAGTCATGCTGTGCAGAGAAGGAGGGAGGGAGAGAGAGAGGGAGAGAGAGAGAGAGGGAGGCATTTCTTTAGTTCCAAAGGACCTCAAAATGCCTACTGTTGCTGAATTTTCATTATCAATGTTCACGCAAACACATCTTCAGCTACCACAACACTAAGTTTAGAGACAGTGAACAAATAGATGAAATAATTGTCTTGCTTGCATTTGGACCCTAAATGTAACTGTTGAAGTTGAAAAAGGGAAAATCTGTTTATAAAATTATTATTTGCTAGTTCACACGTTTATATGTGCTTTCCCCCGAATTTTTGAGGTTTTTGGCTCATAACTTGTGCTATGTGTTAGTTTTTATGACACAAAACGTGTATCCTGTAATTGCTTTTATTAACTAATTAACGTTAGTATTTTGAGAGTTAACATTTTTAATTGTGTTTTACTAATTGAGATGCTAAAAACCACAAGGGCCTAAAGCACAACATCGCAGATTTCGACATTTACCAACTTTATGGTCAACCAACTGTAGTTGTGCTTTAGGCCCTCTTTTATTTAATGTAACATTCATAAGAACCTTCCTCTCCGATATTCCTGATATTCAGTTACATAAGGGCCCAAACAAACAGTATCATTTTGTTGCTCAGCGCTGTTCAGTGTTTAGTGTTGCGAAGTTAATTTACATTTCACATTACCTTCAAAAGTAGTACTTCATAATGGGAATTTCTTGCGTAAAAATTTTGATTTTAACACACATCTGTTTTTCTCCGAACTATATTTCTGTGCTTTGAGCCCTTATGGTTCTCAGCGCCTCAGTTATTTCCTTTTTCTGCAGCTTTGACGTTGCATGTTTTTATTATGCTTCAATACGTTATTTATTATTGATATTACTTTGGAGAACACAAGTTTATATTTTGTTTCATTACCTGTCCTTTATTTTGTCTCCCGGAATGACAAAATAATTTGTGCACATAGTCCTTGCATGATGTATCCGGACAAGGGAGGTAAACATGAAGTACATCTCAGAATCTCGAAATTACCACAAAAAGCTGATTCTAAATTCACAATACCACATATGTCCACCATTTTTGGATTTTGCTAGTTCTTATAAACTATTCTCACCAAAGTTCATTTTTTCCATTTCATATTACTCGAGATAAACTTTTGGAGAATTAATTGCATTACATATTATGTTACAGGTACAAGAGGGATAAATAAAGCTAATGGTTCATCCAATACTTAGAAGTGTCATGCTATATGCTTTCTTTGAAAATTCGATAACGCTTTCCAGTACATCGCAATAAACAGCTGAAGAGCGACTGCATTTAAAATGACAAATTATTGTCCCATAATAATGGGTATCTGAAAAATGCCTGGTACCAAGAAAAGTTACCGAGCGGGATAGCTCAGGCGGTTTCGTCTGTGTCCCGCATTTGGGAAGCCCGGGTTCAATCCCGGGCCCCACCCCTGATCCATGGGTTCTTCGGGGGGTTTTCCGGGTCGAAAACGAATGCTGGGTAGGTTAATTACATACCCCGAATTTCTTGTTCCCACCTTTCATCTCCAGTACCATTTCACATCATCTCTCATCTGGTGGTCTCTTTCAGGGTAGTATCGGTGGGTGTCTCGGCGGTGCATGGCAGGATGCTATGCTCTTCGTAATACTTTCTTCTCCGGTAGGATGATCTCTGGTCTCAATCTGGTCTGTGGGGCCACTTCAGGACCACAGTAGGGTAGGATGCCTCTTGCTTTGGTCTGCCGCGGATTTTCCAACTGGTAAAAAAATAATGGATTGACCCTGCCCTCTGCACTTTCGTGTCTCCTTAAGGCGGCTGCTCTATGCCTTCTCTTCTTTCATCCTTCCTTAGGGGCATAGATACCACAGACCAAGTTTGGACCTCCATGCCGTAGCTCCTCCGTTGCGTAGTCCAGTCCAATCCAGCATGGAACTTGTTTGAAATAAAGTTTGTTTTAAATTTATCTACATCTGAGGTGTAGTATGCTATGTTCTCAATGTTCGATTTATATTCCTCCTTAAACTTCAATGGCCATATCAGCTCTTTCTTTGTGACGCAATACCTATAGACATGTGTTAATTCGACATAGTAAGTTTGACTTTTGGATTTGTTATAAACTGAATTACATAAACGCATTTATATATTCATCATAAAGTTGTGTTATGATGTTATGATGTTAACTAAGCTTAAAAGCAAAAGCCCTATGTCAGTAGATTTACTAGCTTGTAAAATTTCTTGCCTAACAAAATTCCGGCATACCGGCGGGATTATATGGTGCTGGCAATTTACAGCCTTTTAACAAACCAAATATGTATTTACACATGTATTCACTCTCATTCATACTTCCTCGCAGTGGAGACCATGGGGAATAATCTTAGCTGAAGAAAAGTTCCCACGACCCAGGCGATAATCAAAACCCTCATGCAGTGTGTTTTGCTCCCATCTTTTGAAGTTTAAAGTTTTACAAAATTTCACAGAATTTCTTCTGAAATAAAAGTAATTCTCCAATTACTCCCAAAAATTACGTAGGTTTAAAATATATCGTATTTGTATAAAAAATTTTAAAACCATTTTCAACTCTTGGTACCGTTTGACACTTCAATTTTGAGTTACGTCGTTTGCGGACATATGCAAACAGAGAATATTAATAAAGAATACATGGGACCTCAAAATACTGAAATATCAATATCGAATATTTGAGTGAAATGCGTTTACTTACGTAATATTGAGTATGTGTTAAAAAAATGTGAAAATTGGGTGCCATAACTGTGCCTGGACCAGACATAGGCAGAAATTGTCAGATTTCTTTTTCTTTTTTCTTTTTACTGTAATATTTTAGGCAATTATTGTTCAGTCGACAGTATACAAGCATAATCATGCAGTTTACTAATCCATTGATTAGAAATTTGCGAGACGTCATCTGTATTCAGCACCGAAAGCTATACATAATGAATGTTTGGATTCACCGATCGTACTCGCCTGTTCCATAGAAAGACGTTACTGCGGGTAAACTTAATAGAAAACACCTGGGATTTAGGGACAAGAATTACATTTTTATCACGTGCCAATAGAAGTTCTTTGTGTTCGCTGCTATTGCTAAAGTATTACCTAAGTTGTAATCTGCGGCAAAACAAATCAAAAGAGAGAAAGGAAAATAATTTCTTTGGCTACAATGCCGATAGCAGGCCTGGCTCAGGATATCGACAAGCTAATAGCAATAACTTTCACTGTCGATACATATATACATATTCACCACGGATGACGCCAAATATTCTGCCAATTTCTCTGCTAGATTTTCATCTTTTTTTCTGTTACTCAGCATACTCTTATTATAAATAGAAGACAGTTTTTGTGTATGTGTGGTAATTGCGAAAACCTCTCAAGAGTGTTGATAATTCTTCTACTACTGAAAAGTCCAAATACAACTAATTTTAGATGGGGCTATAAAGCACGCAAATTAATTTTTTACATTACTATTAAAGTAAAAAGGATTTAGAGCTCTTGTCCTTGAGAAGAAACACATTTGAGCTAGTAAAATAGCTTGCTTGCGAAGAAGGCCTTGAGTTTTAACCCGTAACTGGTGAGCTTGGGTCAGATACCAAGGTAAAACTTCGATACGCCACTGCTAGATTCTGCTTAGTTAACTCATGTGCACGTCGGCCGCTGCCTTTGACGAACCCTTATAATCGTTTTACAACACCGACCCTCCTTCTCCCAGACCTTTCTCTCTTCTACGTCGTGCGTATCGTACGAGGTTTCGTCTAAATAAATTATCATATGTCCATTACTGCAAAACTGCCTTAGCTACAATACCACTGGATTCCATAATAACCCTTGACTTATTCGAAGTGTGATATTTGAAACCCAGCTCTTTTAGGAGGCCACGCAAAGTGCATTGCCCATAAGGAAAATCACAAATTTCTTGCAAATGTGCAGCCAATTCGTCTAAGGTGGGCGCTCTCCCTTTTGCATAGCATCTATAAATTTCTTGACGAATTAAATCGCATGTGAAGTTATCTACTTTAGAGAAACGTTTCCTTTTGTTTTCACACTTGATCGGCGTCTTTGGTATTCCTCTCATCACAATATTTCTTACTGTATTTATGTGAATACCCTGAATTTATCGTCAGGTTCATTGCACGACCCCTTACCAAGATTATTTGTCAGCACGTATTTATATGTGTTCAAAACAAGCGCTGGAGTTTGCTTACAGTTACCGTAATAACTTTTTTAGGCTTTTCCAGTAATATAACTCGGCCCAGTTATTCACACTATTGCCATCACTTTTATTATTTTCACTTGACTGAAAGTAATCTACTGCATTTACCACTGCATTTCCCTGCCACGGTCTTCACATCCTGACACAACGAATTTCTGCACGTAATGAAATAGATCAACTGGAAGTTGGAACTTTGGCAACTGAGATTCCACGTGGAGTAGACATGCGACTGTCACTTCGAGAAAATCAGGGTTGCTATTGGTCCTCAACGACAGTGTTCCATTTCTGAAGTGTGGAGATAGATTTATGATGGTCATTAGTGGGCGGGAGTGTGTTTCCTTTGAGGGGCTACCTGCACTCGCCTTCACTAGACAGACGCTACCAGAGGGTTGCGATTAGGTCTTTGTCCGTTCCTGTAGCTTCAAGTCAGTTCCTTCCGAGCTGGCTGGAAGTGCAGTGGTCAACAGAGCGGTGAGTAGGTATTCGTAACCCAACCTCACCAGTTGCGTAACCTTTTTGCAATATTCTCGTTTGCCGTTTTATAGCTAGTATGGCATATAGCAGGTATCTGTCTAACCCGGTAACGCCGGAAGCAGTTGTCACCAAAGCGGTGAGCTTTTGTACGTTATTTGTTATTGTTAGAATTTCTGCATATCCATTATCATACCAGTACGTACCAAAGAAAGGCAAAACTGTTCTACTTGTATCCTCAATACGCCACACCCATTCAACCGATCCAGAAACCCACAAACCAGAGATAATTGCTCTTTACTACAGTACAAAAGCATGGAGTCGACCTATTAGATGAGAAGTGCACAGTATACTCAACAAATCGACGCACAAGGCGATGGCCATTAGCCATATTTTTCTCTCTCGTGAATATTAGCCTGGTGAATGCTTATGCTATCTACTGTGGATTCCCTGGGAATCTTACGCTAACTAGGTTAGAATACATCAGACGGCTTGCCAAAGAGCGTGTAGAACCTTATCTGAAGTGCTGACTTCTGATCACCCGGTTGCCGCTTGAGTTGCGGCTAAACATCAGTAGAATACTCCAGATGACAGTTCCATATGAAGTCAGAGAAGTTTTAGGCAACAAGTAAGGTGCAAGAAATGTCCACCAGGCTCTGATAGAAAAACAAAAAGTATCTGCAACAGCTGCAAGATACCAATTTGTGGAGGCGTGATTTCCTGTATGCCGTGATCGCATGGAGTGGCCTGCCAATTTGTATGTGTGCAGTATTTTGTCAAATCAAAGTGTGGTTTTCTAAACTTCCATTGTTCCTCTATAATGTAATGTTAGAATTTTGTTTACTTGTTTATATAAAATTAGCCAGCATATGGATTATGTAACATGTAGCAAATTTATAATTGCAACATGTAGTAAATTTCTAATGTTCCTAAATCTGCAAGTTCTGTTAACTGTAATTTATTTTATGTACCAAAAGTTGTTTAGTGGCATCAATAAAGGTTCATATTGAAATATCAGCTGAGATTTTCCAATTCCCTTTCACCAGTGAATTACAAGTCATGGAAATTACTGGCGTTACAAAATATCACCTTGTCATTTAGGTGTTAAATAATGCTATGGAGGAGAGAAAATAATTATTGTCACACCTGCGCTGTGCAGCCTATAAAAACCTACTTGAATTTTCTTATAAGGAATAAAGGACATGGTGTAGAACTTCAGCAGACAAAAAAGAATAGTTCTTTTTTTAATGAGGCAATCAACTCTTGTTGGTTTTATATCATTAACCGCCATTTATAAAATACCGCAAGTGTGTATGTAACCGCTCAAAACAGCTGAATAAACGTTATTTTAAATCTATATAGGATGCATCGAAGTGTCTAAATTCCAAAATAATTTGATATCCCTCGTGTGAAATGTTTTGTTTTCATTTCTTTAGTACTTGCGTTTGAAAAAGTTCGTTAGCAGCGCCTGCTAAGTGATTTTGTAAAGAGAGAAGGCTGCTAACATTAGATTCAGTCCAGCGAAATGTATTAAATGAGAATTTTTTCGGTCGTATTGAAAATGAAGTATGTTATAAAAGAACTACAGTATGTAAAAGAATGCACAGAGGTTTAAAGTTTAACCTACTGATATTGTCCAAGGAATCTTGGGTGCATTCATGTGACTTTCTCTATTTACTATTCTTAATTATTTAATTTTGTAGATTTAAGTAGTACTCAAATCTAACGATCAGTTCTTCCTTTATTTTTGCATGTCCAGGACTTAAAAGTTGAATAACTTCCATTTGAGAAAGGTATAAATACTGAAAAATTCAAACAGATGACAAAAAATATCTTAAATGGTTGGATCCACTACCAATTTGACACGAATTGTTTTAACGAGATTTTAATTTATTGTGGTAAGACTTTTTCTATCTCTTAGGGTTTACCAATTATGCCAAATTCAACCTAAAATAAAGAGAAGTTCTGAAGCCATTCTGAAGACAGTTCAGTATATACACATGATTTGCTGTGAAAATATCTTAAAATGTGCCATTTTAATAATTTATTTTTATTTGCTCCATTTGCCTTTAATTACAATGGTCATATCGGTGGTCGTTCTCCTTTGGAACATATCGAAGGTGGTAACTCGTATTAGTTGGGATTTAATCAGCAGATCACGCACACATTCGCATTCTCATTCATACTTCGACTCTGGGGAAGATAAGGAATTATCTTGGTTGGAGAAAACTCCCCATCCCCACCGCCGGGAATCAAACCCGGGACCCCTAGCATGGCAGGCAGTTGCTCAATCGACTTAGCTATGGGGCCAGGCTTAATAAGAATTGCAGAGTCGATAATGAGAAGAAAATTATCGAGAAATATTCCACGTTAAGAGTAGTCTGTGGAAATAATTTTGTTACATATCTGTGTCAAATCCAGGGAAGCTACCGAACTTAAAATACCAAGATTGTTATTTAATGACATTTTCTTGTTACGGTATGCTATTCACTGACGTACATAGACACACAGATATTCATATCTTCGTCTAAAATCATTTTTTTAATTCTGCAGTTCGTAAAATATAATTTTCAGAGAATTTTGGACAACGAATTTTTGGACAGAAAACAATGCTTCCATATCTTTTTTTCTTATCAGAGAAAGGAAAAGTTTCTCTACTATTCCGACAGAGCATTCTTCCTCATCTAGTATGTACAGCACTTCAAAAACTTGGGAAATTTTCAAGTGTTGCTTTGCTGTGTTTCACATCCTATGCCTGAATCTGGTGCTGGGAGTGCATTCCTTATTTAGAATGGTAATGACTGTGCAAAATTAGTTATAAAAATAGAGTATTAACTTTAAAATCCTCAAGATGATTGTGCAACGTTTGGTAAGTTAGCTGGTACTGACTAAAGGTGTTCCCATCATATACGAAATCTGGAGTAGCAGTCAGCTGTCTCAGGTATTCTAGTCATGATGCCAAATTCATTGCATTATATGAACTCATGAAGAACAATATTTCTTTTAAATGTGTTTAAGACTTTACTTAAAGTGGAGACAAATGCAAGCGAATTTTTCTAAAAGGTTTACAATATTTTTATATGTCATTATATGATCATGACGCATTTTTCTTGAGTCAAGAATTTGTCTAGCACTCAAATGTGTTGTCCACATTATTATTTCCGATAACTTAAAGACATAGACATTTTGTATATTTATTATGCTGTTAAATGTCAATATCATATCAGCACCGCCAGTTTGTCACAGTTTCTTTCCCAGGAGTTCTTTTACACACTATAGACGTATCTATATGGAAACCGTTGGTCTGGGTTGCGAGAGACTCCATGATCTTTGGATCCAGGGTACTCGAGAACAAATATGTAGCAAAAGAAATGAATAGTAGAAGCCCAACTGTAGCGTCGGAATACATTCATAAGCGAAATAGAAAATGATGTTTATAGAATTCAAGACATTTCCTATAAAAATAATCAAACCTATAAATAATTGGAGAAAGATATCGTGAAAACAAGCATTATAGATTAGAGATGGATAAACCACTACAAAACACTATAATATTATGAAAACGAAGAATAATCAAGTAGATGATGGGGACGAAAATACGAAACCGCTTGTACTGCCTTTTAAAAGCTGAGGAAGCACTAAAAGTAACTAAAACACAAAAACAACAGCTCTGGATAATATTAATAGGAAACTTCTAAAACATGGTAGAGTATTCTTATCGGAGTTTGTTGAAGTTAATTAACGAATGTTGTAACATGGAAGATAACAGAAGTTATATAGTTATTTATAAAAGAGAGAGTAGAATGCATTAAGCATAGAGGGTTTGCCTTCTTAATTCAATTTTTAAAGTGCATGCAAGAATTATAAATAACACGAAGTAATATCCATTAATGATGTTTTGAGAGGAGAACAGAGTGGATTTAGAACTCAACGCTCAAAGACCGATAACTTATGTACGCTATTAAAATATCCGAAGAAAGACGAGATTAAAATTTACAAACCCATAGAGCTTTTATTGATTTATGAAAAGCTTTCTCAGAGTGAATAATGAGGCTGGCCCCGTAGCTCGGTCGGTAGAGCACCTGCATGACATGCTAGGGGTCCTGGGTTCGATTCCCGGCTGGGGCTGGGGATTTTAAACAAGAAAGCCGGTCGTTAAAGCGCATGTCTCAAGCGCTCTAACGCGTAGAGCGTCGCGGGTTCGAATCCCGCCTTGGACCAGGTTGTTTATGTTTATAAGTGTGAAACTACAGAAACAGGAAAATAAACGGAAACTATAATAAACGGTTAAATAAGGAAAAGAAAGAAATATATACCTATATATATTTAGGAAAAAAAATGGAGTGAATTAGAGTGTGTATTATGTCAAATCTGGAACGTCTACAAAATGAAACTAATTAAACAGCGAAATGTTTAGTTACCATTTTCAAAATTAATAATAATTAATACAGAAACACCTTACACTGAGCTAATTAACAAAGGGCGCAGTATTGCAATCCTTTTTATTTAGATTGAATGACATTTTCCAAGTGCTAACGTAATTTTAACTACGGGAATAAAATTAAATAATTTCAGCTTACTACTGTAATATAGTCTAAATACATTGTTTTAATTTAAGAAATTGAACGTAGTTTATGTGCTTATATGTTCTGAGAAATGTATGTCAAAAATGTGTTTTAAACGCGTTTTGAAGTAGCAAACTATAAAATTGAAATTTGGAATCGGTAGTCCAAGTTTGCTGCATCCAGCGTCTGTTCTTCTGGATGAAATTTTAGTATGAACAAGATATTATAAATATTTAACTTTAAAATATCTCAAACTTTATAACTATATACAAATATTATTGCAATATTTTTTATTTTTTATTTACATGCTCAGGACTACCTATTGTTTCAGAAATAAAATAATATGGACCCGGAATAAGCTTATAAGAAAACAATTATATTTATTAAACAGTAAAACCTGTGAATTTCGGAAAAATAATAATATAATCTGGATAATTTGGAGCCAATTAGAAGTGATTGTAGGGTAAAATAAATTTAGAAATACGTAAGATTAAGGTATTAAAGAGGAACAGGCAGTTTGCTTCATTCATAATGCAGAACAGCAAATAAAAAGAAAATGTATTTAGGAGTGTTGGAAAAAAAAACTATTATTTGAGCATTATCTCCTCATATCACTAGCGGATACTTTTTATGTTAAATATGATATATCTCTGATTTAGCCAAGAATACGTTCTTTTGAGCCCGCACAATTTTCATCAAAATTATGTTCTTTATTGGTGTCAAGGAGTTAAAATATTTGTATATCCATTGAAATTCTTATGCATAACTTGTGGGTGCAGTGCAATACTACCTCTAAGGTAAGGGCAGAGAAAGCAAAAATACCAGATCAGCCTTCTTCTGCAACCCGCAGGTTTTACATTTTTCTGAAGGCATTCCCTTTCCAAACAGGCCGGAAATCTTTGTGCGGTCGAATGAATCCTATGATCACGATTCAAACCAGATTCTTGTGCTCCCTTTCAGATGCGTTTGATGCTGCTGAGTTCCTAATAATATTGCTTTGTCCAGCCGTGCTCCTGAAATAAAACGCCAAGTGCTCCAAGCACCAAGTGATATTTTATATGCATCGACAAATTTCTAATTTTGTTAAATTAGGTGGAAAATTAATAATTATTAATTATAATAATTAATTTTATAATAATTAATTAATCTTTTATAATAGACGTACCTCGTACCTCGTTTCTAGGTTAACAATTCCATACATACGTGAAGTTGAAATTTCATATGCAGGATTTGTATACTAAGTATTCCTGGAGACAGTTATGATTTGTGAAAAATGTCGATATGATTGAGGTGATGTTTGTAGCGTGTTTCATATTCAATCCAGGCAGTGATTACGCCGAATATTTTAACAAATGTTAAAGGAAAACTGAGTCCGAATGGATATTTGAACTTTTAAATTTATTTGACTGGGTTCTACTTTTAGATATTTTTATATACTTAGTCAAATTTCCTTTAGACTGCTTGAAAAAGAAACTGGAATTTCAGATTTATATATGCTCTTGGAAAATGCAACTTTTATTAAAATGAAATGTATTGTAATAATATTAACATTAATAATAGTATAAATAAGAATAAAGTAATAAAATAAACCCATTAGATCTGTTAAGGGCCTTGAAGTAGCTCAGTTGTTATTAACACGGGGTACCAGTCCGTATTTTCTTCGTTTGCTCCATGACCTGAGCCACTTCATTTACCAGTTCTGATGTGATCTAATCTACTTATATTAGTGTGGCAGTAATGTTTTACTATCCTGCGCCGTGGTGTAGTGGGCTAAGGCTTATGACCACGAAAAGCGGCCTGGGTTCGATCTCTCTCATGGGGTGCTGATTTTAAGTTCCGGTGTTTTTATGTACATAGGTCATAAATTTTCTTAATTGCTTTTCAGTGATCTAAGCCTCTAAAAATTATGTTGAAAGTATCTAACTTTCTGAGGTAGTAGGATTACGTAAAGAAGTCAGTAATTTTACTCTGGTAGCACTAGGAAAGATTTCATTAAAGTCTCCATCCACTCTCGTGAATGAACTGCAGTGGTCCCACTCAGGTCACTGTAAACTACTTTAATAAAAATACGCTCTATACATTTACGGAGCAGCAAGCCTAGCATGAGATCCATTCTTTCATTAAATTGACTTAGAGATGTTGTCTTTAAAATCTTCCCGTGAAGGCTGCTGCTTTCAAAATCTTCTCTTTCCTGAGCCTTCTGCCCTACCATCTTTTTGATTTCATTCTTTTTCTTGTTTACATCCCTGAAAATGTTGTTAAGCCATGCTCTTTCTTCCACGTCGTCAAACCTACCACTTAATTTGCTCTACCGCGTTTAAAGCAGGAGAACCTTACAAAAGGGAAAACTGTACTGGGTGATTCTGAAGAACGTTTATACGTTACTTAAAGCTGGATAAAATGTGTGAAACAAGTTACACTGTCAGAAAAGTTCAAAACATTTAAAATATAGTTGTATTTAGAGCCCAACAAAAATTATTAGATCATAATGAATCAGATGCCTAAAAATACTTATAAAAAATTAAAGATGAAAGTTTTGTGCAGGTTTTTCGTGAGTAGCGTACGATACATAAATGTAATACAGCTGTGGGCCAGTGTCTGTGTTGAATTCGGACGTAGACATACCACGCCAAGCGTACAGTCTAAAAAGGAGAAATGCAGTACACCATTACACCTGGCTCTAACACGTCATAATACACAAGTATAAAGAAATATTGGTAAAGTTATAAGAAGAAACTTGCCTCTATGATTCATCCATAGATTCAGAGCCATCACAAGCCGAAGTGCATTCTTAATAATTGTTACTACATTCTTAAATTCCTATCGAAGGTCTAAATTCGGCGTCTATTACTCAATTTTTGAACCATAAAAGGCTTCTTTCAACATCATAGAATGCTTACAATGCATATTGTAACGGTTGTTTTTGTTTGGCCTTGAAAATGAGTTTTGTTTATTTGTTTGGTGATGTTATTTGGAATTTTGGAAAAATGTTTAAATGTAGTATTATGTTTGTGTTGAGTGTGTTGAGGTGAGATTCTAGAAGGAAATTTACTGGGCCACGTAATGACGTTATTATAAAGAATGAACGGTTGCTATGGGAAGAAAATCAATAATCTTGCTTCATGATGGAAAAATAATGCGCAGAAGATAAAAGCTTCGGTAGTAACAGAAAATCAATCTTCATGGTGGATAAAATGACACGGAGGAGATAAGTTTTGGATAGTTACAAGAAAAATCAATAATCTTCATTGGGAAAAAGGGACGCTGAGAAGTTAAAAGTTTTGGATATTGAAGAATGGACGTGTAAGAGTGAGCGATTTTATGTAATTAACGGAAACTATTTATTAAGGAAGTAATGATTTATCGATATGCTGGAGGTAACCTGCAATGATTGACTAGGAAACAAAGTTTGAGTAAAATGTAATCCTGGATATACAATTAAATTATATATTACGAAATTGTACTTATCCAAATTTTATTTCACTCGTAATCACCCTTGAAAGCGAGACATCTCATGACTCTTATTTAAGCAGACATGATAATCCGGAACCAATTCAAACTGCAACGAAGTATCCCTGTTACATCTGGCTTCCCGACCTGGGGCTTCAAAACGGTCAACGTACATCCCATCTTCACCGTAGAAATCCATGTTCCACATGTCGCCGCAACGTGGGGATCGTAGCAGAAGAGAAATCTGGTTACAATATTTAAGTGCACTATGCTATCGTCTGTTGATTTTGTATTCTTCAGTAGGTTACAAATTGTTAAGTAATTCCTATTTTGTGTAGAATATTTCGCCATTTGCATGGTCTGGATTGTTTTTGAAGCCTCTTACATTATTGCTATGCTGTTGGAAAGTTCTAAACCATATATTTCTAACTGCTTTATACTCTTCAGTGTCGTTTTGTAATTTGTACGTATAATTTTACATCTGAAACAGTTTAGAGAAAATGGGTGTATTGCCAAAATTAATTGTAGCTGTATTTTTGTTATTTAAATAATCAATAACTTTTACAAATAAACTATAATTTACTGCATAATGTGAGACAGCCTCTAACCAGCTACCCCATGTTGCAAGCACTGATTTTGGTGGAAGGATTATTTCGGTTTCTCGAAATTGCTGATTCATTGAAGGCACCTTAGGAAATATTTTCTTCATTGCAGTTATAAAGGTGTCAACATCACTAAACATAGCACGGATCGCGTCATCCAATCTGTGAAGTCCATGAACAAGGCACGTTATATGAATGTTGTTCTTATACTATTGTTTCACTCCATTTACTGGCTTCATCATATAGGGGCAGCATCGGTAACAAACAGTAGTATGTCTTCGTATTTAACATGAAAAGGCCACAAAGGACTCATAGCCTTATTAAGCAAGAATTCTTAAAACTATGATTTACTTCACCCAAGACTTCGGTAGTCAATAAAAAGGTTTTATCTGGACTTTTTTTTAAATATAATACAACTTATTTTCGCAGCAATGAGATAAATAGTAGTTACGGAGAGCTGTACGAGTTGTAACTTGCCGATTATTATATTTTTCAAAAAATCCTCGAAAATAGCGATTGTCTGCTTTACTCACCGGAATATTAGCTTTAATCATCATCTCGCATAACTGACAAATTCTGCTTTTGCATTGATTACGGACTGATGTTGAAGGCATCACCACTTTAAGGCGCGTACACTATTGTCTTTGCCTTTTGCTGTTACAGAGTCTTTCTACGTAATACTACCTCCACTTTATGATTTATTTTTATAATTTTATAGAACATAATCCGTAGACGTAAAATACCGAATAAACGTACCCCATTATCACACATATTTTAAGAAAAAATTGTATACACAATTTCCATTAATAAATACAAAAAAATTCAATTATGGCGATGTGAAATCAAGATATTGCTGCTTTTATAAATCACATTCGTTAATGCTACTCATATTATGCAATGTATAAGGGCAATTTGAATTTTTTAATTTAATTTATTACTGTCGTTTTAACAATAGTCATCGCGACTGCAACACGACGGCAATTTTGTTCAACAAGAAACAGCAATAATAACGGTTTTTAACCTATTTATGTTGCAAATTGATTATAAACCAAGATTATATACATATATACTGGTCAGTATAATTGTTCATATAAATGGGTCTGTAAACCGTGTAGTAAGTAGACAGAATTATCGCAGAACGGAGCTTTGATCGTTAAAATGAAACCGACTTAGAGCAAAGGAAAAGAAATTCTGTGGTGATTTGCAGCATTAAAAAGATGGTAAGAAGGAAGACAAAAGAAGGCGAATGAATGAAGGGATAATGTTGATGAGCTGTGTAAACAAAGACCCCTATAGACACAAAGAACTTGCAACTACCGGATGAGGAACGTCGGGTAACAACCAACCGCGGAAACAAAGACGAGAAGAAGAGGAGGAAACTATATGCTCTTCCGCTAATGACCTTACAAAGATATCATAAAGATACTCCTTTCCTATGCTACTGCTGCATCGTTTGATTGTTCAGTGCACTGTTAGTGTTTTTAACTGTAAATGTTGGACATAAACGTGCACATCTGACAGTCGTGTTGAAGAGATAAGTAGACTAATCTCAATCTCTCTCACTGATAGTTGACCTATTCCATTTGTGGTACTACTATACAAGTAAGACATATTCTATAATTCGAATAAGGTGTTAGCAGCAATCAGCACATATCACGTGATGGGACATGACATAGTAACAAATATTCTGATGGAAACGTAGAGTCAGAATGAAAAATTCAATGCCAATGCCGGGATTTGAACCACGGATCTTCTGGTTTCCGTCCAGCCACTCTGCCATTGAGGTACTATGGCCAACGTGCCGATATGACATTAAACTCTCCAACTGATTCGTATTTTCCCGGTAAACCCCTTAGGAGTTTCCATAAACATATGAGACAACTACCTTAATGGCGACTTACAACATGTAATTACTTTAATGCCCGGGCTTTATAAAGATCCATGGTTCAAATCCCGGCTATGGCATTGAACTTTTTATTCTGACTCTACGTTTCTACAATTTAGCCTACACACGGCCAGTGTGAAAGAACAGTTAATTTCCACAAATATTCCGATATTTCTGATTTGACTAACGTTAAGTATGAATCGATTCCTACGGGGTGGAAACGGGTTAGTAACGAACTCTACTCGAGCCAGTGAGGTACATGTGCTTGCAGGAGTTCTATCTCTGGTAATGTCTAATTACAAAATGGAATACAGACCTGAACTTGACATGGGTGAACGGTATTGTCTGAAAAAATAATTCTTCCCGAAGTTTATATATTAATTTTACAATGAGTTGGTATGATTTCTCATGTTATTTCTCATGAAAGTCATATGAATGAAGCTTTCGGAAATTATGGAATAATTTGAGCTTAATCAGCTCAAAATGATTTTTAAGACCTCCTTGTGATTTACCATTAAAAGGTGTGAGCCAAATGAAAAATTTAAAACCTTACCGGTAAGCTGACATAGTAGCTCAGTTCCTTAGAAGGGAAAAGGTACTGATAGCCTCCCTCCCATTCTACTATCTTGTGTCTATAAACACCTGTAAAATAGACCATCAATATTTATAACGTTGAAGTTTGTGAGATTGAAGGCTACGTAAACGTTTAAGTTTTGAAAAATGTGGCAGTTTTTTGCAAACAATATTTTATACTAATCACCCTTCTCTTTCTGGAAACCGAACAACTTCTATCTAGATCAGCTGTAGCACTTTTATTTGGAATTGTGTACTCAGACAAAAGTTGCAAGTCCGAAAACAAAGGAAGCTGCTTTGTATCCCATCTATTGATTCACGATAATGGAATCCTTTGCTTTCCGCACAAGGCTGTTAATGGCTGTCTGGCTCAATATCTGCAGCAGCCAATTCGGTAGGTTAAAGCTAATGTTGAAACGGATATCAACAGGTAAGGACAAGAAAGTTTATCTGCATTCCTTAGCTCATTCGTAATTGATGCGAGTTTATGAGGCTGCTGTTAATATACAATATTAGTGGACAATTTTGTAAATACGAGTCATCGTTGCCATCAAATCAACTTCATGGTTTACTCAAATTGGTATTTCTGCTCCAACTATTACTGGTTGATCCAACTTAACTGGTGTTCCTATGCTCCTTCTTCCTCCTTTTTCGTTGTAATGGAATAGGATGTAATGGTAGGTCAACAAGTAATGCCTCCATTTGTTTTTCTCTTTTAGTTGCCAAGAAAATTGAATCCAATTTACATAACTTGAAAACAACAACATTCAATATAATCTCCGACCTTTTCCACAGTTTTGGTCCACCTTTTAACTAGGGCATGTATTCCAGTGTGGTAAACCACACGGTCTTGCTTCCTAAGCCATTGACGCACGAACGTTTTCACAGCCTCCTCAACTTCAAAATGAATACCACGATTAGCTTCCTTTAGTGGCCCGACAGATGGAAGTCTGATGGTGCCAGGTCAGGGTTGTATGGGGGGTGAGGTAAGACTTGTCATCCCAATTTCTCAATTTCTGCAGTGGTGTAACGCCTGGTGTCTGGTCTTGCATTGTCAAGCAAAAGAAGAACATCCGCCATAGTTTTTGTTGGGCGAACTCGGCGAAGACGTGCTTTCAGCTTTTTGAGAGTTCTGACGTGTTGGACAGTATTTATTGTGCATCCCTGCTCCAAAAAATCAATCATCAGCACATGCTCTGCATCTGAAAACACTGTCGCCATAACTTTCCCTGCCGACCGCTAAGTTTTTTTTTTTTTTTTTTTATTTTTTTTTTATTTTTTTTTTTTTTTTTTTTTTTTTTTTTTTTTTTGTTCGGTGACGTATGATGCCATTGCATTGAATTCCTCTTTGATTCAGGCTCAAAGAAATGAACCCACGCTTCGTCTCCAGTAACAATTTTTCCAGAAAGTCCTCTCTCTCCAAATTGAAGCGCTACAAGTATTCGGAGGCTATTGTGTTCCTTGTTTCTTTGTTTTGGGCGGTTAACATTCTTACTCAAACTGTTGATTAACCCAGTTGTTGAATAGTCGTCATCACACTGCCTTTAGTGGGGGAAGTAATGCGACACAATTCACCCAGCGATCACCACGAATGATGTCATCGGCACGCTGAATGTTGCATGGAGTCACTGCAGTCACCGGCCTGCCACTTCGCTTTTCATCTGCCAATGGTGTTTGCCCTTCAGCTTCGTTACAGCGACGAACCCTTCGTCTAACAGTGCTGACATCCACCGTTGCATCACCATAAACATTTTTTAGCCTTTCGTGAATGCGAATTGGCGTTTCACCTTCCGCAGTCAAAAATTCAATCACAGAACGCTGTCTAATACGAATCTCGATGTCAGCCATTTTGAAAGAGAATGCAGTGCTGCCACCTGTTGACTTAGGAAGTTACTACTGCAGGGGACTGGAGAAGAAGATTTGAGGAATTGCGCCAAATTGAAATGTTTCACATAACTTAAGGAAAAAGGGGGAAAAATAGGCATTAGTTTTTGACCCACCCTCGTATATGGTCACCTAATTCCTTTAATTTTAAAAACCTAGTTTGAATATTCCTCTGGTTTGTTTACTTTTATATTCTTTCTTTGTTATTCCAAATTTTATACTACTACCACATAACATCATTAGGAATTAGTTTTCAGCAGCCTTGCTTTTGCCCCCTTAAGGCAATATTGGTAAATGTTTAGCAGCGTGTTATAAACAAAGTTCCTAAATGTGTAATTTAGGACTTGACCTAAAGGAGTCATTGAATACTATTTTAGACTTTGCTGAATTTGTATATGATATTGTGTTATATCTATCTTTTGAAATATGGAGGTATCCTCACCTTCTTTGGATAATGTTATCTGAAGATCGTTCATAACATGACCATTTTCGAAAAGGAAGTTGAACAAGGTAAATGATCCTGATAACTACTCATGGCGTGGTCTAAATACATTTTGAAAAAAGTATGAGCCAAGAAGCAATCTTGCCTAATTGAGATTATCTGACAGTAAGCCTCCCGCCAGGGTCAAATTTTATTCAGGGCCTATTGTCTCGAAGAGTTAAAAATAATACTGAACACATTACAATATCTAAATACCCTTCCTCATTATTCACTAATGTTTTCTTAATTGTAACATGTTTTGATTAAATTTTACTACCAAAAAGTTATACTTCTTTTACTTGGACAGAGCTATAAGTTTAAGAGCTATGTCCGCGATAGTTGCCGTGCCCCAAGTGGGGCATCCCCGGGAGAAAAGTGAGGCGAGAGTAGATAGCGGGTGGCCGTCCGAAGGAGCCACTACAGTGCAGAGGCCGGGGTCCTACATTTTACTTAGATGGAAACCTTCTCCGGCAGGCCAGAACGACGGACATTCCCCACTACTGTGGTTAGGAAACAGTCCAAGCAGTCGGTTCGGAGACTGGCAACCGACATACCGGAGGAGGAAGTGGTTCACTCGGAGCATATCATCCTGTCATGTCCCGCCGAGAGACCATCAGATGAAAAATGATACGAAATGATAATGGAGATGAAATAGAGGGACAGGTAATTCTATGGATGTGATTAACCTATACAACATTCACCTAGCGACCCGGGAAAACACCGAAAAACCCATGGGTCAGGTAGGTCGGCCATGGGAATCGAACCCGAGCCTCCCGAATGTGGGCCACAGACGAAACCGCCTGAGCCATTCCTCTCGGTGGTTTCCTTTATGTAATATATTTAATTCAACCAGTAATATTAATGTAAATGTTACAACTTTCTTCGAATATAGGAAGATAAATGATGGATAGAACAACCTTTACCACGACAGCACTTTTCCACGACATAAGCAAATACTTTGAACAGTGAAGAGATACGGGCAAAGTTACATGGAAGAAACTTGTAATACGCTACCTGAATGTTTCGTCAGAGACTTCTGGTCTTTGGATAGTACATATAACCAGCTTGGGACCGCAACCTGGAAGCCACTCGGCAATCAATTCTCTTGAAGAATATACTTAATAAAAGCATGCCTCAAAGTGTAATTATCAGTCATACATATACAGCTTCTATTATTATTAATTAATAATCATAATAATCATAATAATCACTATTATCATTATCATTGTTTTTGTAATTCAGTTCTCCAAATGTAGAATGCACTGCGCCTATGTTAAATACATATAGCTGACGAGAAGCTAACGCGGGTATGAAACTCATTGTGTGTAACGCGATAATATGGGAACAAATGCTGCCACGTCGACACGATCAAGTGGTTAGCACTTTGATGCTGACATGCAGCTTACTGACATTGGTACACAGAGCCTAGAGTGAACGCTGGTTAATGTAGATGAAAGGATTTCAGCACAGTTCCCAGCCCGTCACTTTTTGTTTCGTTCTGAATGGCCGACGGTTTGGGATTATTTATGTTGGCAAATAATGGAGGAACACTTTACCGCTTACCATTCCTACATCACACATTTTCTGCCGTGGCGATATTAAAGTTCATAATTCATACATGTAAAGCCTATTTCATGTCGCATTATTCTCTAAACGCTTAAGCTGCCTCTAAAACTTCATATAGGTTTATTTTATGGAACAAAATCTTGAAGTATGTACTTGCTGCATGGTTATTGGTTTACCTTCAGTTTATACATAAAGCAATTAAATGTGATGCTGGGTTAATAGTTTAGACTACAAAACAGAACGCCTTTTTGTTCAATTTGAATAAATGTGCAGGTTTTTCTCTTAAACCATCCACCATCCAAGAGTTTTGTTTACAGACAGTAGTTATTGGGGTGATTCACATAAAGTGATACAGCTGAGTATCTTATAATTGAAAAGAACCAATAATCAAGAATTGCAAAAGATATTGGAGCAAGGGGCCTTGCAAATTGTGCTTTGGAAAATATCTCTATGGGGATACATAAGAGACGTATTTGGGTTAACATAATTTTGTTATGTGCATTAAATATATTTCTATATAAGTTTTACATTAATATTTAATTTATAATTCCTGTAATATACAACTTATTTTATACAAACTTGGCTTTATTATGCACTTTTGCTAATTAAGATTTCAGTTAAAGTTTGTCCATCATTGCTTTCATTGCTGTCAGTTAACATTGCAATCCAGACGTTGCATTAAGGTGTCTGAAAGGTGAACAATATGCTAATCATAGTGCCACATAATCTTTGTGACACTTAATTAGTAATAGGAAAGGAACATACAGCTTTTCAAAGTATTCAGGATATAAGCAGTGAACAATTACATCAGCACATAAAATTTTATTTTAACTGCAGCTGAAATCTGTATATATCGTGGAATAATTTCCATACCTTGTGACCTTCCAGCATCCAGGGTTTGCGTTGAAATAATTTGTTATCCATAAACTTTGTCCCCGCAGGTTGGGGCATATACCTATGATCCGTATGACAAGTACCCACCTCTGACCTTTACCTTTTCATCTGAATAAATCTTGCAGTGTTTTCAGGCGTAGCAAAATTTACTGAAGCAGTAAGTGGTTAGAGAGATAGCTTTAGACATACCTTGGGAATTTTATTGCCCTTTTTAAGTAAACTGAAGACAAATCTGGGATAACTACACATTTCGATTTTTGCTAACACAAAACCCAAATAGTTTTTAACATCGCAGGAAAAGGTAAACATGTGTAGTTTTCAACGATACTGTAAGGTTTACATTACTTACAAAACACGTTATCATATATTGGGAATACTTCAAATAATCTGCAAAGTCTTTTAGTTATGATTATTGTTGTACAATTTTGTTTATTTTGGGAATCCATGGGAGCTTCACAGATCCCAGTAAACATGCACATTTGTTTTAAATATATTTTGTCAGTATATCCTAAACACATCTTCCATAGCATGTGATGTGACGGCTCCATGCGATTGTTTTGTCTTCACCAGAATACCTAATTACAACTGTCAATATTTGTTGCTAAGCCTACATTAGTTATAATTATCAATAATTTCTACGTAAGAATCTATGGTAAATGAAGTAACTTAGATGAGCCTCCCTTTTTGTATAGGTAAGTAATGACACACATGAATTTGCGAGATCAAGGAAGGAAGAACGGAATGATCTTTGCAACCGGAATAGAGCATTGCTTGTCGATTCCGGGCTGTTTTCCCTTCTACAGTAACCTCAGGTAGGGAAGGAAGAATGAAGGTAGATACCCGAACGGCAAAGATCCGGATGACAAAGATAACAATCATGGACGAGTCTATACCGTTTCCAGTTGGAGCGCATCCGACGCTGATATGGCCCAAACCGGTAGCCAAGCAGAAAAGTCCCTACGAAGTCGTATGAATGCTGTTGCACAGTTGATTTTGTCTGATATTATCAGACTCGATGAAACATGTCAATGTAACTATACCATAGGTGGTCAGGTTCATGGTGAACAACAAACAAATATGGCACGCTTCAAAATATTTTAGATACAAAATCAGTAATTTTCAATGGGTGCTGTCGGGTAGATGCTTGTTCATCCAAAGAAATAACTTATATAAAATTACTCGATGAATAATAAATATACACATTTTACAGTCACAAAGGTCACTTTTGACTTCGAGCGCTCGAAACCGCACAGAAACACGCTTAGAATAATAAACGACCATTAAAACAACAGTAGCTTTAATTTCCATGCAAAACTCTGCTTTTGCCTTCTAGCCCCATTATAGCTCCAGGTCAGAGGAATTGCTGATTTTGTAAGACTGCAATGTGCCGAACTACACACGAGAGTACATGATGGATATTCAATTACCAAACATCTCTGTGATTTGCTGTCATTTGCTGTACCAAAATATAAGCCTATGTTGCAATATACTTGGCGAAATACAGATTATGACATAGGCATATCGTATCATCATTTGGTAAAGTAACTAGTGCGGCTTATCGCATTAGACTACGTGAATGCAAATGTGATTTTGAATGTGATAACGTGGTTTTAGTGAGGTGTGAACATTGCTCTTCCACTTTGTTTTAACCACTTCATCGAAATCCTGCATCTGCACTTTGAAGACTAACATAATCATTATCAGGTGTGTAGTATGCTTCCAGTGGTATTGATATCTTGTCACTTTGTTTCTCTCTATTGAAACGTCATTAGAGGTAGAACGCAACGTTTTGTATAGAAATCACACAGACCACTGTTTTGTTTATGATCAGTTATTATTCTGCGCATGTTTTCGTGCGGTACCGAGCGTTCGTGCTTAAAGGGTCCCTGGTTAAAAATGAATATTTTAGAAGCAAAATACTTGCATTTTGTGTGATAGATAAAGAATTCATTTATATCTACAGTGCTCATATCATAAATAACATATATTTATTGTGAAATGAGTGTTTATTTCCTTTAACTTTTTATTGGTCCGTTTTCTCTTACCGGAAAACAGAATTAGCCGAACAGTGCACAAAAATTTCATTTAGAAGAGTTCCAAAAATTAATCTTGTGCATTTTTCACGTAAACACGTGAACACTGTGCTCGAATGATGTGATGAAAGCAAAGCGTAAATGCTTGATGTATGATTCGTGTACTTTCTTATTATCAGGTGATCTGTTTCCCTTCAAGAGATCGTTGACTGCAAATAATTTGACATACCCAGGATTGGTATGTAGAACTACAACGGTTAGGAGTGTAAACAACTCCGAAGCACAGTTGACGTGAAGTCGTCAATCTCTTCCTGATCAGCGACTAAGCTTTGCCGCCTGGTTATTATACTGGATGCTGCGAGACTTTAATTTTATTTGCTTTATACGAAATCGCGACTTTCAGACGTGCTACTTTTTCGTTACGCTCCCTTTTGCTTTCACCACTACTGCAAGGACAGTGTGGTCACTAAAAGTGAAAGAGGGCAGCAGCTATACGGAAATTAATGCAATAAAATTAGACTGCCTTTTCCACTAGCTCTTTGCGGTTGTCATTGTCGTAAATTCTCATGGAGGCGACTGACGAATGGGTACGTAAAGGACGCGTAAGCAAGCCTCCATTCCCTCTTATTTCGCATGCCGGTCCATTGCCCTGCTCTTCTACGGTCATAAATAAAACATGATCCTGTCCGTGGAACTTTTGTCCTGAGCCGTGATGACGCGGACACGGTTGACTCGTCTAATTGAAGTATCGATATTGGGCCAGCGGCACCAGCGCCGCCGTACGGTTTCTCTCGGAATAATGCATCACCTTCCCTGTGAGAATTACACGCTACTGTTAACTTCTAACCACTCCATTAGGAATACTAGTAGGCAGGGGAGGGGCGGCTTTTTGTGTACGTTACGTTCAGAGCAAGCCAATAGAAGTAGCTATATTTGTCGAATTAGTCAGACATCGATCTTGCATTTAGCTTCAGGAAAAAACTGAAAGCAAAACTTTGGCTTATCAGTAAAATTTGGTTTCATAGCCATTCGACAATTTATTTGTTCAAATACCGTGGGTCCAACAATCTGACTGGGAATTCATGGTCTCCCCTCAGTTACCAAGCTAAATGCATAACTGAATATTTTACAACCCAAAGTATAACTTAGGTGTAAAGCAACAGTAAAATTAAAAATACATGTTATTAGTGAATGTTTTGCCATTTATTCACAGATAATGGAAGCTGATGACCTGAAGACACCCTAATGCCAACTGGAAATACAGTTGCTTAACACTAAAGTATCTGTAAACACGTGTTGAAGCTGCCATCTGTCCATTAGATATAGAAGCAAAGGTACATTTCCCTACCACTAAGGTTTCTGTGGATACGTAATAAAATAAGATAGTATGACATTGGAATGAGTTCTAGAAGACCAGCTTTTTTCCACACATTCATCTGCGACAGATATTTCTTAAAAGATCCATCGTAGTACGATTACTTTCTTAAGACGATATAAAATAGTGGCCAAAGAAAATGTAGAAACCAATTTGCCATACAGAAGATTTATTACTGTAAGGAGAATTGAGATGTAGGTGCTGGTTAAGGTAAGGACAGGCGTTAAACATGACGGCACATCGTTTGAAGCTGACAATGCATTAAATTAAATGATAATCCAGAAAACGCTAATTTGTAAGGAAAAGTTACAGAACTGAGGTATTTTATATACATCTCTAGCACTTGTATTTTCTGAAAAAAATAACATACACAGGAGGTCATAAATAATAATGATATTCAATAAAATAATAAAGTTATTACAATACAAGAAGAATTTAAGGTTTGAGCCACAGATTCTTCGGTCCCGAGTCTATGCTTAACGATCTCGGCCATCCGTGTCTGTTCTGGATGCTCATGTAAACCAGTTCATTGAAACATCGCGTTTGATATTTACTAGAAATCTTTAATAATGCTTTGGATATCAACATGTTGAGGTCGTTTATCGCATAAAATCCACGTATACGTGATACTTTATCGGATAAAATGTCAGCACGTTAATGAACCCTACATAATAGTATCAGTGTGCAGTGATTAATAGGATGTTATCCATTGTGTTGTTAATCTATGTACATTCAAATGGGGTGAATTTCCAAATAAATAATGTCTTTATATAAGTGACACTTTATTACTTTTTATCCTATATTGAGGACAACTATTTTCTCATACTCACTCTTAGTAGCGCACATTATTATTCCATAACACAAGAATTTATTCATTCATTTTGTATGCTATAGTCTAGAACTAGCACTATTATTTTAGTTTTAAACAGCAGAAATAATAAATAAATTTGTATTATATGTGCATTTTGTTAATACACCTCACTCAGGTTACGAGTTTCATCCACAATTCATAGCCTCTCGTTTGATTAACTATGATTGAGTAATAAATAAGCCAATAAATGCCACAATAAATGCCACAATAAATGCGTGTGAAACTAAATGACCAAACATAGATGTTTTATTATTTAATAGGTGTTTAATTTTGCCTAGTTACTACATTAGTTTTAATGTGTTTAATAATTTGGATTTAATATTTTTTAATAATTAATGAATTATTTATTAAATGAATCTTGTACTTATTGTTAGTCTTTTTCACTAACACGTTCAGTACTACACCAGCAATAAGTGTATAATATTTTGGTCATATCTTATTTTTCTATAAATAATGCAACAATAAATAGTTCATATTTTAAACAAGTTGCTGAAGATTGCTTTCACGTACGAGGGTGTATTCCTGTCTTATGACAAGTTTATAATATACAACCACAAAAATAATTGAACTGCTTTTGTGACATTTGAATGTCAAACATTTTACTTTTTGTTACTGTATATTAAATGGCTGGTTTTACACTTTGTTCCACAGAAAACAATTGTTCATCCTACTAAAATAGTCTACAAATTTATTCACGTCTTCTAAACCTTCTATGAGTTCTTACTTGATTTTCAGCACGTAATTGTAGTAGGACCTCTTTCAATATAACACTAAATAGTGAAGATCGAATCCAGTCTTGGCTTGTCTTTCTTTTCTGAAAACCTATTTGTATGAGAGACGCAGAGAGAGAGAGGAGAGAGAGGGGAGGGGGAGTGAGAGAGAGAGGAGAGAGAAAGAGAATGGAAGAAATCGACCACTAAAGGGATTGATGGGAGAATAGCAGCGTGTCGTAGACTGGCCTCGGGTGGTTCCAGGATTAGAAAGAAGGCCGCCTGCAGCAGTTGTTTGTTAGCTTTCTTATTTTTCTTAAAGTCAGACCAAAATATCCGTTGTTTCCCCAAACTAATGAATATCGTTATCTCTTCAGTATATAAAAGCAGAAATACTACGGAGTAACACAAAGACTTGAAAGACGAAACAACTTATTGGTATGTGTGCAGTCTATTCTTACGGAAGCTTCTTTCTCTATCTACATTATACCTACATTTCTGACACAGAGGGAACATCAGTAGTTTACTTGTTAAGCAGTTGGGCGTTAATATACTGGTCCCAAACTGTCACATTCTTTTCAAGGAAATCGGGGGAAAAAAATTGAATATTGATAGTGCTTGAGAAAAAACAACAAAGTGGCGATCTATTGGAATAATTAATACGATATCGTCAAAATATATCTGAAAATGAATAAATTAGAAATAATTCGCGTTTTTGAAGAGCTCTACACTTTTTGTGCACATTTTCGTCTATCCCTTAACGTTTACCGTCCGAATAGACATCACAAGCTAACATCTTATTTTTCTCTGGAAATATAATAATTCTTGCACACTAGCCGTATGTAGGCTAGGATTTGAATACATAGAGTTAGACTGAAAAATTCAATGTCATGGCCGGGATTTAAACCACGGATCTCCGTTGGGTCGTTCATAACCATTGAGCCACCATGGCACTCATGACGTCACGTTGGCCATGGTAGCTCAATGGTTAGGGCGACCACAAGCAAACCAGGAGATCCGTGGTTTAAACTCCGGCCATTGCATTGAATTGTTAAGTCTGACTATCTATTCAAATCTTATTTTTCATGTAAATATGTTTAGTACCTCGCTTTTTAATAAGACCACATACAGATAACATTAAATAGGTAATATTTAATAAAAATCGTTAGGGAAAGTTTTGAGAAAATCAAAAGTTACGAAAGATGTTCCCCTTAAAGGACATGTTGGGGTGAAAGTTTCTTAACAAACGAAAATATGTGATTTGAAGATTCAAGTATCTTGCAAAGTGGTTAAATACCGAATTTCGTATTTAAGTTGTGGTGATCACACACACACACACACACACACACACACACACACACACACACGCACACACGCGCACGCATGCACACACGCACGCACACACACACACGAAAGAGCACATGTGTGCGCGCCCGAGACTTCCCTTAAATGACAATTACTTGAGATGCACGATTTAAAACGCGTATTTCCGGTAAAATCTTGGTGTTTTGAAGTGGAAGAGAAAGTAAAAAATGGCTTGTATTTCTATGTTTTATTAAACGTTGCATTTAATGTGCCTGACTCAATTACAACGCAGGAGGACGTATGACGTGTCATAAACATGTCAACAGATGTTACAATTAGAAAATATTATTATATACTATGGCAAAAATACATGCTATGAAATGAGTAAATAAACGGATAAAATTGCCAGTCAGCGTGTTTTACAGTAGTGGAAAAGTTACAAGGATAACAGCCAACATTTTGGAAATAGTTAATTTTATTGTGTTTATATACAAACTGCATTATATATGAACTGCCTTTTCCTCTATTGCCTATAATTGCACATTTAAATAATTTAAATGATCTCTAATCGATAATATCTAACGATAAAAATAGCATGTATATGTTTTCTTTATTATATCAGTATCTCAAAGGCATACCTATTTAGTTTTGAGATGTGCGAAAACTAAATGAGTTTTCAATATGAAAGCACAGGTTGAAACTAGCCTGTATCTCGCTAGCTGTGTTAATGTTTGCACGCAGCACTCATCTGACAGTGTTTATATCCCTTGTGTTGACATAATTATTTCAATGTGCCTAATAACTTTAACCAACTGCTTAAGAAGCCCTAAGCTTCCACATAATTATACGGAATTTCTTACATCTATACCTATATGCTTTTTATAACAGAGAATGTAAGTAGAAAAAGGGCACATTTTATTATTTATTTGCATGCCTCGTATAAATGAAGTGTGAGGTTATTAATGAGTTATTTAATTTCATAGCCGCTGATAACTTCATATCTGATTATACGTAATGGATATTGTTCTAAGGGATAGCAGAGCGCGCATATAGGAGATGCGGTATTTCGGCGCTGTAATGGCGGTTGGAGATATGTACTTTAATGTGCACAAAAGTAGCACTTAGTGACACTCAGCCGTTTGTACTGAAAAACTAGACCCAACTCCAGGGTAACATTTTGTGCTCTTCGACATCTCTTGACATTCGATTGACGGGGTAATTTAGCTCCAAAATGCTGAAGGATAACATTCCCACTGCGTTATCGCAGTACTTTGCTGAATTTTCCGAAAAAAAGAATACAATAAAAATATAGGAATAAGCATGACGGTTTTTAAATGCATTTAAACGTTGTGTTTTCATGCTTTGATACTGTAAGTAATCCTGGGTTATTTTATTGCCGTTCGATAGCTTACATTTTTGCCTCCTAATTGCTGATAGGTTTTCATGTACTGGCCTAGCTGCCATTCGGTTTATCAACGTAAGCCAAAATTCTTAATCCCTTCCTCAAAAGACGGAACTAATGTTGGATTTGTTTAGCCTTTCCTGTATAACAGTTGTAGCGAAACTCTTTCATAAAGTCGATATCTGAACCATATTTTCAGATCTTATCAATTGTAACATGGTTTAAATGTTGATTTTTGTGACATTAAATTGTTTAAGTTCATGTGGAGTCAAATTATGATTATTTTAAGATGCAAAACTTAAGGAGAGCTATGGGATTTACCCACCTATGCCACTAAGTGGTGTATTAAGCGGATTCCATATAGCGTTTTTACAAATTTATAACATTCCCTCCTTTTTCCCCTACTTCGATTTATATTATGGTGACTGATCTGTAATGTGCGTCGTGGATCGTGTGCTGATCAGATAGCTTGTTAGATCTCGTCCATCTGCTATACCGTATTCCTTCGCCACGTGTTCACAGAGGTGTAGTGCTAGATAATTACCTCGACGTGAATGATGTGCGAATGTTAGCCTGGATGTATGTCTAAAGATGCCTTAGAGCTAGCCAACTGCAGCTCTGCTTTTAAGTGGCAGATCTTGTCCAGTCATTCTTGATGATATTTTCATTATCTGTCGTTGATGAATCTACTGGTAGCAGTTATGATACTATACCATCTTTGTATCACAGTATACGTAGTGGGTGAGTTTAGTTTACTGACAAATTTAATGCACATCAATAAATTAGTTATTTGATTTGATTGGAAATTTTTGACGATTTAAAATTAAACTTGTTCCTGAACCATAGGTGTAATTATTTAAGCATGCTATCTGCGCACTTCGAAGCATCGATAGTCACTTTGCAGCTTTAAATATCTGTTTCCCTAAAAATAATGAGAACCGTAAGTTGCCACGAGTCGCTGAAATGACAACGGGCAAGGCTCTTGCTGTATGTGCTAACCCAAAGAAGAGAGGCTCTTAAACTGGCTCTGAAATAGACACTCTTTATCAACACAACTCCCTCCTACTTTACCATCATCCCAGTGATATATTGCCAAATATTTGCTAAAACACAATTCTTAGGATTTAGGCTAGTCAAAGAGAAAATTATTTATGTCTTTTTAGAACTTTACATCTTTCCACTTTCTTTACAACTTTCAGCTCTGTAATTAGCGTACTGCCGAGTTCCTGGCTGTGGAAAGTTGAGGTAACGTCTTCCTTGATAACCGATTTCGCCTGAACGTCTACTTGCATTAGTTATATTGAGTTATACCTACTAATTGATTTACGTATGTAAACACAAACTTCTAAACACAACTTCCAATGCTAATGGCTTGATTACAAAATTGTAACTGGTGCTCTTTATACTATGCCTTATGTTTTAACATAAGGGGAATTATTTATTGCAGGTATTTAGCTGTATACCTACTATTTGTTTATAAATTTATGAATTTGACGAGGATTTCCATTATCAGACGTTATTGCCATCCTGCTTAGTCACAGCAAATGTTCGTTATATTTTCAAGTAGTCTTTTTGACTGATTCTATTGATGGTATGCTATCTGTAATACAATGGTGCTTTTTTTCCTTATACTACTTATTTTACATTTTGACACCCTTATCAGAGAGAATAAAAATTAAATCACCAAGAAATATACTGCTGGGTACCATAAGTTAATTTATCAGCTAGTACATTTTACTCAAAAGTCTTCATCTTGGTGCGAAAGGGGTGCAGACTTGGAAGCTTCCAAAAGGAAAAGGGAGTGAGAGAAAACTTGATTGCGACCCGGCTTGCCTCTTTTGTTGACTTGAGCTAATTGGTTGTCAAGCTTCGTGTGCTATATGACCGTGCTATACACGTATATACACACACAACAACAACCTCGGACGAGACGTCTTAAAAGAAAAGAAGAAAGGAACAAAGGAAGACAAACGGCAGAAGACTGAGGCGCGGTTAGAATAAGGAATTGCACTTAAATGACTAAAGGAAATAAAAAGAAACAACAAACAGCTGCCGATGTTACAAGATTTGCTGACTAGAGGTCATTCGCGTGCTCTTGCTGACAGTTGACAGTGAACTCTGGGACAGATTAAAGGCATCTTCCCAAGTACTCTTCCTATACGTATCCTTTCAATACTACTTTATTACCTGTGTGTTTTTAACTAAAATGATTATTACCATTTTGCATTCCATGTTTAATTTCATTATTTTAGTATGCATTTGTTTCACCTTGTTCACTCCCAAAATGAATTTAGTTTAAATTTCAAGTATCAGATCAATGTATCAACAACTAAAAGGGGTAGATAATAAATTATTTAAACTTATAGTCTACAATTTATGCTCAATTTAGAATATTTTAAAAATCACAATTTTATTCTTACAAAAATACTTGAATTATGTATTTTATTATCAGTATTGTCATATTATTATCGTATTTCGTATTATCGTATTAAATTATTATTAAAATAATGTATGGTTAGGTTTCCGTGGTAAATTATTGTTATGACTTTGATAAGCTACATGGTGACTGCAGTTTTCATCCTTCTGTCAAACGAGTGTTAAAAATTAGGCATTGGTCTTCTGATTATTAAGACGAAGATGCACACAAAATTCCTATTGAAAAATTCAAAGGCTTAGCTACGGTATACTCGTGAAATGCTTACACAATCAATGCTTGTTTAACTTCCCCAAGATAATTTTATGTATGCTTCTCAATAAAAAATGCTTACAGAAGTTGCTTCTAATGGATATCAGAATAGACATTTCTTTCTTAATTTTTGAATTAGGATACATGAAGCATTTTTCATTTCCACTTGTTATATTGTGTAACAACAAACTGGCAAATGTTCGCCAACAAAACGTAAAACTGAATTCAGTAAACAATAAAACCTGAATCAATAGAAATGTAAATGACAGTTTATTTGTAAGACTGCATAAGGACAAATTTCATTGTTCACATATACATGCATCTGTAAAGAGAGAGTTTAAAAATGACACACGTGAAATAAAATTAGAAGAAGGATATGACTCATCGAAGTTTGAAGTCCTTTTGATGATAGGCAGCATAAGAACCTAAATGTCTGCAAATAAAGCACGAAATGACCAATCATGAGGCTGTAAATTAAAAATTGAGCCCATAAGTGCCCAATTTCAAGATGTGCTACTTAACGCCAGAGGTTATATACCCCGTAGGACAAAGGACCCGGGCCTCCTCCTACCAGGGAGTTACCGAGCTGTCCCAAAAGGGCGCCCGGCGCATCCATGGGGCTTTGCATAGGGCAAGACCTAGAGACTAACAAGCCCCCTCCCCATCAAGTCCTGTGGACTCAAGACGGGATGGAAGTGGATAAGCCACTTACGCGCGCCAGCTCCAAAATGTGAAGGCTGCCGATATGACCTCGGTGGGACCGCGTGGTGATCTAGCACACCTTCTACTAGCTATGCTGGCTAGTACGCGGGAATATTAATGACTTCCCTCAACCCCGTCCGGAGACGTACCCGATCTCCCACGGGTATCGGGAACCACTGCCTCCTCGAGTCCAACCCAATCCGAACAACTCCCAGTCAGAGAGGGGCCGAATGGTTCCTCTAGTAACAACATTTGCTAGTATGTCTTCTTCTTCACTTCAGGCATTTCTGCCTGTTCCGTCTTCGCATTCCATCAACTATTCCCATCTTTTTCTAGAGCGTCCTACATCTCTTCTTCCTCGACGACTGTAACTTCTTATTAAAACCGGTACTCTTTCTTCGTCCATTCTATTCATATGGTCTTTCCAGTTCTGTATATTTTCTTCTATTTTCTTCTATTTATATGTGCCTATTTCCTCTCGAATAGTTTAACTTCTTACTAAATCTTGTCTAGTACATTCTTAACAAACCACATTTCTGCTGTCTGTATCTTATTCCTATCTCTTTCTTTTAATATCCAAGACTCACTTCCATAGAGCTGTTAGTGTGTTAAATCTATCTTTGTGGTTAAATAAAATACATGGAAAATTAATGTTATGCGTGCGTCTAGTGCTTATGGGCCACCTTAATACTTCTAAGGATTCTCCCCCAATTCTTCCTCTGACGATTAATCGTGTCAAACCCTGATGTAGAGGATAGGCACACAGATGCAGTCAAGAGAAAAGAAATCAAAACAAAACCACGGCGCTCAGACCGATTTTCCCGTCGTATGCGGTAAAAGGGTTAAATTCAGAATGGAGTGTTTGTGTTGTTTTAAATATTTAAAATGGTGCAAGCGACTTGATAGTGCAACCAACTGAATGCTGATAGCTTTGTTTGTGAATATTTAACCTTACATTTAAACTGAGCGAGCATTTATAAGTGCACATAAGTGCACATTAATAATTGCATCAAATATTTACCGTGAAATTATTAAGTAAAGCTAAATATATCTGAAGTTAAAATTAACCATTGATACAAGATGTTGGGGTTATATTCAAATGTCATTTTATTCCCGACCAAGTAATGGTTATTGTCAAAAATAAATTCTAAGCACTTTTCACACACCGATTCATCTGGCGCTAACGCTCCTAAAGTAGTACTTAGTAGTATTTTTGGTTCAGAATCTATATCATTGGGATGATGTACATAATATCAGATGCTTTTCATTTGTGGTATGTAAAAGAATAATGAACTTTAATTACCCAAGGTATGGCTATGTAGTTATGGACCTTAGTTATTGCACAATAGACTGATCATTGACGAACGGACTGCCTGTTTGGAAGATGCATGCTGTCACTGTTATCGGGAGATAACAGAAATTCTCTGAAACTTTCTCTACCCCCGCCTCGAGGACTCACAGTTGTGAGTTACTGAACACGTTTCTGTTACCGCAACAAATGTTCTATGTGAGGCTGTGAAGTCTCTTGCAACGTACATTAAATGTTGTAGAGCGAGAGATTAGAGAATCTTATGTTCGATTCTCCATCGATTCTCCGGAAGAAGAGGCTAGTTCTCGCTACGTATAGCGATATAGTTAAACACACGTGAAGTATACAGTTTCCTTCCCCCTTTCCACGATTGGCTAATGTGCACTTTCGGATAATGTCAAACAAGCCATAAATTGCAGGGTAAGAAGCACAATCAACGTAAACACTGTGGCAGATACACGTGTTTTCATGTTTCTAAGAGGCCGGTATAAAACGAAGGGATTCTTCAATCTCTTTGTTAATAAGAATTTTTGTGCCTTCTAGATTTATTAACTTCGTTCCGTAATATATTAAATTTATACAGTTGTTTAGAACATAAAACCGACAACTAATATGAAAATATTTGCATAAATAAGCATATTAAAGAAGGAATTTGATATTGCACAGCAACCTATTCTATGACAGCAGCCAATAAGAGCTGATTGGTCATCGTGACAATCCGAAGTGAAGTATATTATATTAGCATATCGCAATATTATTCGTGTCTAGATGTTAATGTCTCAGCAGTATAACACCTTTTTCTCAGTAAAAATATATTTAGGATTTATGTAAGAATGTGCCTAGCGTAACAGCTTATATCCTGCGTATGCACAGAGCACGAAGAAAACGTATTCTGAATTAAAATTAATGTTATATTGTTAATTCTAATACTAATAATTGTTAATAAGTATTTACATGCATTTCAGATGTATTAATCGTGTCAGGTAATAAATTGACAGGGCTTTACGAGTAAAACTGTAAAGTTGAAAATTCTTTTGCAATATATTCAGATGAATAATAATCAAATAAAGTAAGATACAATTGTGCACCGCACAACATCCTATTTTACTTTAGAAATAAATAAGAGATGACTAGTACACGTCATTAAGAGATAAGGGACAAAGTTGCATACCTCTATAGTTTCACCTCATTGTAAATTGCAGCTGCTGCTATCTTCTGGCTTTTCCAAACTAAACGTGGCACAGGTGAATATTTGGTCGTCAAGGTAGTACCTTGGTTGTTAAATGCACTGCACCGAAAACAAATTATAATTCTGAGGTATTCTAAAGAGCAACGTTTGCGAAGCATGCTACTTCTTTAAAAGCATATGTAGACGGGGTAAATAGCGGTTTGTTTTAATTGAGCTTCCATAGCTTAAACGAACATTTATACCAAAATACATTTGCATAATGAGACTACACGTATCCAATGCAAGTAAGTTGTTAAGAAGTAAAAAGAAGTAAGCAAGTAGAAAGGAACAGTGATTTTTTAATATTTTACCCAGTAGAATTAGCGGCTAATATATGGACAGATAAAACTTTCATCCTGTACCTAAAAGTTACGAGAAATCCTCCGAATAGCTACAGTAATTGTAAATTCCTCTACACTACAGTTTCCAAGTAATTAAACCTAATTTCTACCGTAGAGCATTTAGCCAACGTAGGTATAAAACCACAAACTTTGAAAGAATGTTGAGCTTGCCGAACTAAGTTGGCCCATGATACCCAATTCAAGAAGTGTGTCTACAGGACAAGTATGTGACCACTAGGAGATAATACCTACTACACACACTGTGGGCCTCTGAACAAATTCTCTGAGAGATATTCTGATCTCTGGAAGCATAAACAATAATAGCAAATGGAACCTCGTGATGATATATACACATTAACTACTGTGTTTCTCTCACAAGAATTTGACTATAAGTTATCAACAGTGCTAGTACTTTCTGATATATATTTTTTCATTTTTTAAACACCAGAAATGATGGCCGCTTTCAGGTACTTCTTGATGAAAGGCGCAAGTTTTTCGGAGTCCGCCTTGTAGATGGCAGCGATGTACTTCTTGATCGCCTGCAGAGAGGAACCGCCCCTTTCCTTCAGGCTCTTGAAGGCGTTGTGCACCATCTCTGAGGTACGAGGATGAGCCTGTTTCGTCCAGGGCTTCTTTGCCGAAGAGACCTTGGTCTTCTTGGGCGCAACCTGCGCTGGAGCTGCTGCGAGAGCCGTTGATGATACTGTGTGTGCCATGTCGCAAGTGAAAGTGAGTAAAATTTCCACTTTGGGGGGGGGGGCACTTATTTAACAGAGGTGAAGATAGGAAGGAAGTGGAAGCGGTTTTATTATAGCCGGCGAGGATCCCGCTAAAAGCACTCCCATTATTCCAGGTGGAGTTGCAGTGGGAGCTGCTGATAGCAGCAAGCGGGTAAAGAATGATGGCCAGGCGTCGATCATGACCTAGGCCCTGATCGAGGCACGTGGGAGTAGGGTGCAATTTGCAGAGACGATGTCTCCTTAGGGGATGACAGTGGGAGTATAAGTCCAGGATGTAGTTAGTCAAGCTGGACTCAGAGTAAAGGCGAAGTTTGGAGCCTGCTTGTTCCTTGAACTTCAGGTTTAAGTCTCGTTGTAATGCCATGTGGGCACGTTGGCCTTACTGGCTCAACGGTTGGAGCGGATGGACGGAGTCCAGAAGATCCATGGTTCAAATCCCAGCTATGGCATTGAATTTTTCAGTCTGACTCTACGTTTCCACAATTTAGCCTACACATGGCCAGTGTGAAAGGACAATTAATTTCCAATCGCCAAAGTGTTCGCCGAGTACCCCTCTTAACCCCAGAGTGCTTTTCTTGAATTTTCTAACAGCTTGTATATTAATGTGAAAAAATTAACTTATTTTAAAATGTGCAAGTAATTTTATATCCATTTTCATGCGAATTTGTAGTATTGTACATAGCGCGTCCTTGAAGAGATATACTTTCACTTTTCTTTGAGCACACACTTCAAATAAACCATGATGTTACTATCTGTCCTTTGTGGAGTGCACGAAACAGCTTCCTTTGCTGTGTTGGTTATGAAAATAGCTGTACTTAAATGTAATGTGACACTAAAAGACAAAAGCCTAGCTTATCGCTTTCTTTCCAAATGCTGCTGTTCAAACACAAAACCAAGGGCAAATAAAAACCTTTTCTTCTGAGAATGTCTTGACGAAGGTGGTGTAAATTTGCTTAGATTGTCGTGCGTGTGAAGCACCAAGCATATAGCTCTAGAAGGTGTGTAACTACATAGTATTGTATAATGAGATGACCGACACGCGACCGCAAGGAAATTGCTTGCTGTTCAGAAGAGCTTCGTGCTCCGAAACAGAATAAAAGGGGTAATTGCTTTATTTCTACAGCAGAAAAGTGTCGGTAATTTCTAGTAAGCTTTAATTCGACGCTACGGGTGTAGAAAATGTGTTAAACTACTAAAATAATGTGGTGGTAATTTCATCGTATCAGTTTAAGCCAATAAAAGGGAATAAAACGTTGGATTTTAGTCAATGATACCTGTAAAATTATTTTTTCTTATAAATTTCTATTTTTAATATAAATATGTATTCAAACAGTCAGAATATGATGCTTAGTCACACCCATTATCAAATTTCACATGAACCTGATTCTATCGTTTGGTTGATTTTGTTAGTATTTCTTGAGGTATTTGGAAAATATTATCTACCTTTTTTTTGTAATTTACGTCCTCCAACATTAAGTCATCGGACGATGAATGAAATGGGCGAAATGATGCTCAAATGTGCACGGGGTCCATGAAGCTTAGGAGTTATCCGACATTCGTCTTTAAGGGTAAGGGAAAATGCTGGGGGAAAAAAAACTTATCCAGGTAAGTCATTCTGACCGAGATTTGAACTGGGGACCTCTTGAACGTGAGGCAGATAGCTACCATCTACGCTACCAAGGCGGGCATCTATACGTGTTGCTGTATTTATTAGCTGTTTACATTAAATGTTTCATCTCCCATTGTATTATTTCTAACCTAGTCTCGGGACACCGACATGGCTAGCAGAGGTCGTTAAGGTATTGTTTTTTATAACGGTTTTTGTATTACATATCTCGCCAGGACCGTCCTGAAGGATCCCTTTCCCCCTCCAAGTTTTCCTCAGTTCTCATAACAAGTGCGGGAGATTTATGCTAATTTCAGACCTTGAACATTCCCTTCGCAAATCCTCCTTTCCAGTTAACCTAATTTCATACATCACCAATATCCACCAATCAATATCCAATGTGGCAAGAAGGAGCTATGTGTGGTCTCAAGCAACTGGTAGCCTCATTTCAGTGTTTCTATTATTCATTTGTCACACTTGTTCAAGAATGAACTCTGCGATTGTAATTTAAAACATATCCCTCATTATAATTAAAATGTAATCTGATGTATTCTGTTTAGATTTAAATTTATATATATTTGACGGTTTTGAAAATAAACAAAATTTAATCATTTCCAGCTTAACCAAACAATTGTTAACTGAAAAGTTACAAGGTAGGTCGTCCTGTTTACTTGCACAGGCAATCTTTGAGATTTCAGTAATTGAGTGAGTGAGTGTGTGAGTGAGTGAGTAGGTGAGTGAGTGAGTGAGTGAGTGAGTGAAAAGCCTATAAATCCCTAAAGGACAAGGACCTTCTGCTGCTCAGTGAGTAGCATTTGAGAAGCTCATTAGGGTTGCAATTCCTAAGAACCTTGTGCAGTTGCTGTGCTACAGTAATTTCGTGTCTTTAGCACTGTCACTGTTAACCTCACACACTTAACAATATACATCACTGTTGCACAAATTTAGCTATCACACACACATACACACACCCCTAGTTTATAGCACCTGAGTAGCTACTTCTTCCATTGTCTTCCAGGTAACCCTGTTCTTAGCTTGTGTTGACCACTGTGTCCCTGCTATTCTGGCAGATCTGTTAAATTAGTCACGTTTAAATAAGGAAATAAATCATTTGAAATCAAAATGCCTCTGTGGTGTGGAGGTAACTTGTCTCCCTCACGGCCGCTGAGAGGTTAGACCACTCAACTCTCACCAAGGCGGCCCGGGATCAATCCCAGTCAACCGCAAAGTGAGATTTGTGGTGGACAATACGGCGCTGGGGCGGGTTTTCTCCGAGATCTCCGGTTTCCTCCGCCATCTCATTCCGCCGGTACTCCATCTTCAATCATGTATCACTATTGTCACCACCTGCTGTGCCGTATGTAGTGAAAGAGGGCGTTAAACACTACACATTTCACATTTCATTTATCTCTCTCACACGCAGGAGATCCGATTTCGAATTTCGGTTAGGTTGAGTTATCTGGATAAGGTTTTCCTTAACCTGAAAGATGAGTATCGGATAACTCTCACCTTTATGAGCCCTGGGCTAATTTGAGCATCAAGTCATCCAATTCATTGCTGTCTGATTTGACTAAACCGGTTAGAGAAAAGAAATATATTATACGTACATTTTCACTACCTCCAAGGTTAAAAATTTGGTTGTGGAGGTTTCCATTCACACAAACAGTTCTAGGGATTAGTGTAATATAGTTTTGATTTAAATGTAACATTTATATTAAAATGGGCTGAATGTTTTCCTTTAAATGTTTATCTTGATATAGTGAATGATGTAGACCTTTTATAACACCTGAGCTACATGAAAATTTACAAAGTTCTTCATGCCATGAATTCAACAATCATATATTCAGTTCTTAAGAGTTTCTGTAATTATTATGATCTGAATATGTTTGGAAAGTAAAACAAGTAAATTTTTCCTCACACCACAATATTACAATATAGCTCTATGAGGCATTTTGGCATTCTCTGTACTAGTAGAAGTTATGTGCCATATTTAGTTTTATAAGAAATATTGCGATATTAAATTAATTTAAAAATGTTATACCTAACGAAAGTTAGTATTTCAATATATTTTTACTGAAAAAGTAAAATACATCACACGAGCGAATAGAAAATACGGTCATATTATATCTGATCTGATACAGGTACAGAGGAAAATAGACTAATTAGTACAGACTAATGCGCCTATAATATGAATCTGTTACTGCATAATGTTGTGCTGTAAACATTTTGAATGCATAACGTATGTGTAAAGCTAGAAACAGCAACAATACAGAATGTTATTCCTTTACTACTTCCATAACAGAAAATGTAATAGCTCTGGGAATTATAAACTGATACTTTTAGCTTGAATAGTACAAGTTCTAAAACTGTATTGGCTCAGTGCACTTTCAATACTTGACGTAAAACACAAGTCACAACCTCAAAGAATATGCGTACCTTGTACGTGGCAAAAGCAAGTAAGCCTCAGTCAATCCTCAGCAAAAGAGTAGCTGTAAAATAGGCATGCATGTTCAAAAGAACCCCTGAACAATTAAGGATACAGTGAGAGGCGTCTGTTGGAATGTATTTTGCCGGACAAATGCCTTAAGATGGCTTACTGTACTTTGTAATTTGATTTCATTGCTGCTCTTCAGACTTAGTGTCTCAACACGTTATTCAACTTACAGGATAATGGTCTACATTTTGCAGCTATCAGCCCCTTGGAGAGTTGGTGAAGTGGAGGAAGCACAGGGAGCTATATACCGCAGACATTCAATGGGCACATATTCCTATTTACTGGCTTAAAGATCCGAATCAACTCTGGAGCTTTCCAAGAGTAATCAAAGAACTACCCATACAAAATTAGCAAACTCATTAACATCTATGTAACATTTCACATTGCAAAACATATTCTGGTTAGGCACTAATCTACTGATCCCAAGACCGCGGGTTCAAATTCGGTCAAGCTTAAAAGTGACAGCTCCACAATGTCAATAAACCTACTGGCACATTAAAACATCCTTACATCCAATCAACAGTATTGTTAACAGAAAAAAAAATATTTTTCTTGTTTTAAAATCTGGAAGAAAGTCCATAACATGAATGAAAGGAAATGAGGAAGAGGAATTAGTATATTCCAGTATTCGCCTACATATCGGGAAAATTGCGAAAATTCCAAGGTAATTGTGGACGCTTAAAACGAATTGAACCGCAGCCTCACATAACTGTGGAACTCACTCGGTATTATGCTCATTTATTGCTGTTTTGCTACCTCGAGGACTTCAGAGGTCGCGGCAATAACATGAGCGAAGGCTAGGAAAAATCATGACTAATCCTTGCAAGTTCCTTTCAAAGTTTCAACCCCAGCTCATCGGCAGTCAGCTGTAGAGAGCAAGGTTCTTGTTACCCTCAGCTCTCCTCTAGGAACTGAGTATGAGACAGGTGAGTCAATTGGATCATTTAATAGAGATGGTTATCGGAACAAACGGAAGGCAGGTTGCACTTAGTACAGTCACCCAAGAGTGAGAAATGAGGTGTTCAGTACATAAAACTTGCATTATGTCCACATCTGGGATCTAATTCTGATAACATAAAAAGCATTTATCTTTCGGGTGGGCATTAACATCTCTCTTCTTACCCTCTTACATCACGTCCTTACTGTTTCTTGATCCAAAATTAGTATTAAGTCTGGGTGCTTGAAGTCACATTCATCTGATTCTACATTATGTTCGAATGTGCCTTCATGTTGCAAGTGAAAAGCTGCCCGTCCCATGCCCTCCAATGGTCGAAATAGCGAATCTCTCACGATTACGATACGTCACACATATACCGGCCCAAACATCACCAAAATTAATCGCGTATAAATCAACTTTTCATCTTCCCTTAGCCTTTTATAACAAGCAACTTTCAGTATAGCACCTCGTGTTTGTCCTAAAGAAGCTAAAAGTGGTAACACAGAGTACATATTGCAAAATGGAGAAGGGAAATTAAGTAACACAGGATGATAAACTGATATATATATATATAACAATCTGATCAATATGATGTAATAAAAAGTGTTTATGATTTATATATTTAGCGGCTCTGTTAAACTTTAGATGGAAGGGGATGGAAGTTTGGCAGATAAGCCCTCTCCCCCAGAAGAACCCCGCACGAACATAAAACACCCCCTGATATCTGCTGATCCGAACTAGGTTAGTTGTTTTTCCACCTCATGCTTTCTTTTGTGTAGTAGACCGTTTCCCTTATGCTACCGGGATCAGCGAGCTTCTGTTTTCTAGCTTACTTTACGATCTGGGAGGAAGCAAGACAGTAAATTGTCAGATTTTTGTCTGGTCTTGCACTCGGGTGCACCCTTCAGTGGCGGCTCACGCACTGAGGAAACGTACATTTCCACATATACGTTGTACAGAGTTTACTTGTGTGCTATTAAGTTTATTCATATTCATTGTGTACATTATATATACTAAGGTTTACTTCATCCTCTACCATAGAGGGCCTGCAAGAAGTTTCAGATGAAGGCACACCTAAATAAATCTGAGATTCAACAGGATACGACTTTGATTTATGGCCATAGGTGTACTAAAATATTTATTACTAAATAACATTTTATTTACTTAATTACATTAAGTCTTATTACTAGAGTACTTTCTGTTTCTGGTTTTCAGGGTGTTCTTGCATCGTAATATAGATTCCAGCTAGTTGTTAAAAAAGGGGGAAAGGGTAGCCTATATTTACTACGCATATATCAAAATATATGTGGCTTGTTTTTAATTTACGTCCTCCAACATTAAGTCATATCGGACGATGAATGAAATGGGTGAAAGGATGCTTAAATGAGTCCGGGGTCCATGGAGCATAGAGTTACCCGACATTCGTCTTTCAGGGTAAGGGAAACCCCCGGAAAATTCCCTATCCAGGTAACTCACCCTGACCGAGATACGAACTCGGGACCTCTTGAATGTGAGGCAGACACGCTACCACCTACACTACCGAGCCAGGTATGTATGTGGATACGAAAAACAGGTAAATAATAATAATATGTAGTGTAATGTGTAGTGTGCATGTGTGGAAGAAAATAGAATAGTATGCTTTCCCCCCTTCCAAATTTTCTTTTTAAGCAATACTTTTTGATGGAGTTAAGCAACAGCATAAGAGCACTTGCTTTACTTATCGAAACATGCTTTTTAGAAAGTATAAAGCGAACGAAAAGTTGGCAATTTTTACCTTCTCTACCACGAATGTACATAGAGCAGAATATGTATTGCTGTTCACCCAAAAATTAGAGCCGAAATTTTACCGGAAGTATGTGTGTTCAAGTCCTTGAATTGAAAATTCTTAGATTGCCTTGCGTATGAAAGGCATAACTTAAAAAGTAATATGAATGTAAAACTTTGTGGATGTATGACTTCAGATTATCCTGGGGATCTGACTCGAAGATTTTCAACCAAAAATTCTCCCTGCTAAAACACCATTTACACGGAAAACTTAAATGTTTTCTCCAATAACTGCCTACAACTTCGATTAAAATATGTTTGATATATTTACACGAAGAATAAAATGTGTATATTTTAATTTTCTTTGAATAACCCATGAAACCCTACTTTTTCGAAAGACACCTGATATAATTTTATATAACTATTAAACTGCTAAATATAGGGGGTAAGCGCTACACAATGCATGTAGATGTCTTTAACATACGCCTCTTTGCATATCATATTTCTGTAGCACAATCTTTACGAGATATTTAATTAAAGGTATCAACTCTTCTTACTGTCATTATTTCGATTATCAGGTGCTTATCGAGTGCAGTTTTAACAGGCGCAGAGTTATGGCCTGTTATTTTATTACATAAAAATATGTAACTTATTGCACTATTATATAGCTGTTATAAAACCATTTTGCTTCTATGGTTTAGCGAAATTCCTCCTGCAAGTACAACCGAGTAATGTAACTTTGGAAAGTAAGAATTTTCCTCAGTGTAGGATTTTGTTGTAAAGACTCCACGTGATCCAAACTTCTTGAACAAAGTCATTACAGGGGATGATAGTCGGTGTTACGGGTGTGACCCAGAAATGAAGCAAGCGTCAAGCCAGTGGAGGACTCCCAGCTATCCCAGACCAAAAAAAAAAGCAAGGCAAGTGGGGTCAAATGTGAGGGCGTCTGCGAGAGGTGTGAGGAGGAAACGCCCGGAACTTCGGCGATCAGGTGACTGGTTTCTGCATCACGACAACGCTCCAGCACACACAGCCTTACTATTTGGCATCTCAGAGGTGGTCTGTCGTTCCCCACGCTCCGTATTCCCCGGACCTAGCTCCATGCGACTATTTCCTACTTCCACGAATGAAAAAAAAAACGATAAAAGGGGAGCGTTATGACGATGTGGAGGCGGTAAAAACAGCTTCGCAAAGGGCACTGGACAATATCAAACTTGAACAGTTCCAAACATGCTCCCAACAGTGGGAAAAGAAACTTGACAAGTGCATGGCATGTAATGGAGAGTATTTTGAAGGTGACTGAATTAATTTTGTAAAAAGGTTCATCAATAAAGTTTTTATGACAACAATCCGGTTTCTTTTGGGTCCCCCCTCGTATTTTACCATTTAAATCCTCCTAAACTTTGCTTCCTTTACATTTACATATGATATAATTAATGCAGCAGCTAAGTAAAACTGCAACTTACTGATATTTACTTGGTATACGACGTACATAGTAGACATATATGGTAGTGCATTCCACCCAAAAATATTATGCCTAGACTCCGCCAGAATAAAAGGCATATACCAGGTGAGTTAGCCGCGCTTTATTGGTTTGCAAGGTAGGCCACCCATCAAACGGCATCTGAGTCTTAGTCCAGTTATGCCCTTACTAAACTGTATTGCCTGATGTCCTTAGGAAGAAGAATGTGCAAAATTCAGAGCAATAGCGGTTTAAAGGACAAAACTTACTGCTCGCTAAAGTACATCTCAAGAACACACTCGTTTACTCAGAGCGAATTCCGGTTATCAGGTGATTTTACTAACCTTTTATTAGAGTATACATGGCAAAGTAGTTCAGTAAACGCAAAACGGACCTATCACATGAGTACACTAAAAATGTCAGCTAAAAATAAAATGGCGGATTTCTGAAGTTAGAGCAGGCGTTGGCTGCCAGAAATGAGGAAAAAATTAAAGACACGCTTCATTCGTTATGGACGAGTACAGTCAAAACAGACATATTATTAAACAACATTTATTTACATTTTTGCTTAAACTACGCCTCGTGCAACTCAATTAACCTCCTTAAGAGACTTCCCCATTTATTTAATAATATTAAAACACCCTGCAAATGATTAAAAGTGTCTTAAAAGGCTAAACCAAGCACGAGAACTCGCGAGGTGGCAAAGGTATAGCGCCAGGCATAGAAGTCATACTACTGAATCCAGAACGTGCTTTCAGGCAAGTCTCGAAATATCTCAATGGGATTATGACCTCTGCTGTGCCCTAACACCCAATGACACAGGTTCAAGTCTCAGCATTGTAATTATTTGTTTATGTTCATATAAACTTGGAAACCGAATTCACAATAATTTAATTATAAACAGAGCGTGCATTACCCAAGAAGGTCATCAATTCGAGTACTTGCTTCGTTAGAGGAGTCGTGCTCCAGGAATAGAAACAGTCATTCCAGCGCCACAAAACATACCAATTTAAACGGTATTTTTAATAGCACAATAATTATATGTCTCCGAAACAATGTTTAACTTCCACGTTAAACTCTGATAATGTAATTTCCTTGTTTTCTTTGTTCAAATGTGTATAAATGATCGTGATTTCAATCGCACCTACCTATAGGTCTGTTTAAACAACTACTGCCGAAAGTTCATCTATAAAGAATCATCAAACAATACCATAAAATATAAATAAAACAATTAAAAATAAAAATAATTTTCAGAATAGTGTTTGTAAATTGTGAGTATTAAGTGGTAAAAAGAATTAGCATACCTATGCAGGGGATTCTAACTAACTTCACAGTAGACAGATGACATAGCAGTTTTGCGCTCTTTCTAACTGAGCTACCTAGTAACGTGCGAGGAAAACATCCCGTTTAACATATAGCATTCGCTGGTTCCAGTGAACATTTTGGAGACGTGCAAACGTCAGTTGTCTAATTACGAATGTACTACAGGCGATGCGATAACCTATATTAGTACTAATTTCATCTAGTGTTTAACATCCATATTAAATACGCGTTCAAAATCCACTGATTGGAACGATGTTTTCATGTTGGAATATAAAATGCGGATTGCATAAAACTGGAGAATAAGGGGCAGCTAACTCACCTGTTATGAAGGTAAGTGTGCGGGTGTGGGTGTAGTAGCCGTACTTTCATGAAGTCCCTGACTATGACGGCCATTCCAGTAGGTGAGGAATGCAGCCATCGCACCCGTAAACTTGTGTGCGCGAAATTCAGTGTGTTATTGGTTACAGACGAGTCAAGTGCTGTACGGGACCAAGTTCTAGGTGGTTGCGGGATGCGGGAAGTCGGTTAAAGGTGATAAGCCGGTGACGTGTGTCAATGCTTAGATAAAAAATTACCACGTGAGATTGTTATTGTTCCTTACACGAGCGAAGCAGATGATGATTCGGATGACATCGCAGAGCTTCCCTAATCATCTTAGAGTAGCGCACTTATGTCACACCTTCTACCACTTCTACCTGGATGGGACTTGCTTCTAAGTTAAGCCACTTTAAATGCAGAGAGCTTATGGGAGTACGGCTACTCTATATCATAACTGAAATATCTGAGAAATATCTAAGTTAAAAGTGTTTCAGCTGCAACTCTTGACATGAAAACAGCTTTCCAGTTTCTTCTTTAGAAAATTCCTCTAAAACGTTGACTAAAATACAGATATTTTGGTAGCAAATGTAGCATATATTTTGAATATTAGCCGTTGCAGTTTTCTTCATTCCGAAGGAACTTTCTGTAGTTCTTGAGCTGTTAAACATTAAGCTATTCACGGGCTTCGATACATTCAATTTATTTAAAATAATTTTATAATGTTATAAATTTATAATTTTATTCTGGCATGAGCCAATTCCGAGAAATTATTAATGGTTAAAATTTATCATACTGTCATATTTTTAAAGTTCTTTTGATATTCATTATTTATTACAATCCTATGGAAAGAGTATGGAATTTTAAGGTCCATATACATATAGCATCCCGTTCTTAAAGATTTCATTCGCCTTTCCCTTTAAAGTCGTAATGCAAGTGGTATTGTAAAGGTTTGCCTAGACTAAAATAAAATAGAGAAATAATCGTTCTTTCTAATTGTATAACTAATAATGAACCATAGAGGCTAGAGAAAACCATGCAAGAATAGCACATCAGGCTTTGGTTTTGAAGCGCAACCATTAGATACGTAATCGAACGCCAGTTCGCTATAATGCTAATGTTGATGTTACTACTAGAATCACAGTGTTATCCAAATGCAGTAATTAGTTTTATGTTCGCCGTTTTCACTTCCATGTGTAATGTGCATGCATTATTGATGGTGTTTTGAAGGACGGTGCAAACTATACACTCCTTACGGACCTTATAGATGTTTTCTTGATGAATTAAGAGAGTGGATTCAATGATGTACCGCTTTATCTGCGATAAGACTATTTGTCGATGAAGCAATATCAAGTGGTGATTTTTACAACTATGCCGCAAGCATATAACGTTAATTTAGCCTTTTGGTGGAGCACACCAAGTTCACACACAAAACTCCTTCCAAAAGGCAATATTTTGTAGAGACCGCGATTCGACGTTGATAAAACAATTGCCTTCTCTGATGGAAACAATTTATTTCACACTGCCGTGTGTAGGCTAAGGTTTGAATGAGTAGAGGGAAACATACTAGCAGTTCGGGAATTTAATGTCATATCGGCACGTTAGCCACAGTAGCTCAGTGGTTTAGAGCAACCGCACGGAGAGCGGGAGAGCCATGGTTCAAATCCCGGCTAAGGCATTGAATTTTTCAGTCTGGCTCTACTCATTAAATTGCCTTCTTTGATTTAAAGCGACTACATGCAATCAGAATTATAAAATATGTCTGCGGAGCCTAAACTATGTCAAGATTATAGGGTTTATATTGAACAAAATAATATATGCAACAATTCTGGATGAAGGAAAATGAAATTGCATAGGCAACATATTAATCCCTAAAATAAATAACAGAAAATTCTATAATATAGTCTGAAGTCACACTATTACTCCACATTACAACAAAGCATTCGATCAGTTATTGAGAACAAAACTGTGAATATTTTGGAGGAAGAAGTGAATACCAATCCAATTAATACGAGTAATGTAAAACCTGTGTAAAAAATGGAAATCGAAAGTAGGCCAGTTAGTGAATACTCCATAAAGAACCTTGTAGGATGAAAACATACAAATTTCCCAAGGACGCCTAATTGCTACCAGCTCTTACCTATTTAAGGTGGATTATGATAATTTTGTTCCATATTAACCCAATTTTTAATGTATATACAGTTTCCATAGTATGATTATTGAAAATAAGACCACAGGTGGAATTAGACTGGCACATAGAATTTTAGAAACCATTTTATTTGCAGAAATGAATACACAGAAAGAAAAACCATTTAGAGGTGTATAACCGGTTCCTTCAAAGATAGTTTTGCAGAACAAGATTGTGAAATAGATGTTGGTATTCAATTTACTGGAGACTAAAATATATTAATGAAGTAGATAAGATCGGAAAAATAGGTTAAATTACATAGCTTAAACTGATGTTAAAAGATAAGACAAGACCAGACTCAATATATAAACTTTATAAGCATGTGGAAACGATTCTTCTGTATGAAACTGAAACATGGTTAAAAATATCACTATCTGAAAAAAGTGATACAAATGAAGTTCTTGTCTTCATGACAGGATATGCAATACTAGAACAGACAGATAGGAACAAGTACTCCTGAGGTACTCGATGTTTAAATAATTAAATGAGATAATTAAGTCATAAAAGTTGTAAAATACCCTTGGAGGAGGGTCAAACACTAGGATACACAAAGCAGCTCTAAATTTCAAGTCACAGGATATAGAAACATCAGATTAAGACTGAAAAAAGCATGTCAGCGATGTGGAGCCGGAAGGCTGTAGCTCAAACCGTGAAGCAGAATAAAAATGCATAAAATTGTCTTCTAGTATTATTTTCAGGTGAATACAGATCTTTTATAAAAAGGTGTTGTGTATATTCGTGGATGGAATAACTCGAAGATCATCTAACCCAAACAGTCCTTTGTGAATAGCTCTCTTGTGGACTAATTAATTTTGCATAATTTTATAACATTATAAACCATATAGAGGAAAGCTTAGTACACAAAAATGTAGATCTGCTTAAAGCACAGCGTATTTCCAATAAGACTCTATCAAAATCATTTAAGATATATTCGTTACCTTTAGTTAAAATTTTCCAATACTTTTCATTTTTTTCAATGCTAATTTTTTATTGTTTATAAGTAAATGTCATGAAAAGTGGGAAATTTCAAAGCCATTATATAGAAAATGCTTTTTAAAGATTTCATTATCATTATCTCCATTAACATAGAGTAGGAAGAAAAATAAACTCTTGTAAGAATAATCTGTAGAAGTTGATAGAGAAAGTGCGTGAATATAACACAAGACCATGTGCAGAAGCCGCCACTGACGTGTTTATGCCTAGAAGAGTAGCTTGGCCAATGTTGGCAGCTTCTGAGGGCAAGTTTCCCGGGAAATCGCTGTACGTGCTCGGAGAGAAATATTAGAGCGTCATTATGCAGTTGAGAGCTTTGGACCAGCTGTATGAAAACCGTTCGATGCGGACTGTCCGCAGTGTGACCAACACCTATAAACTTACTAGAGACTCTTCTAAAGGAAATAAGCTGCAGATAGGACTCAAGAATTCATTGGAAATCGGCGCTCAAAAGGACGTGAAATAGCAGAAAGCTTGGTACACTTAATGTAAATTTATAATTGAACTTACCTTGGAACTAAGATGTTCACAGAATTAGGACCAGTGATTTATTCCACGTGGCGATGATAATCTGTTGTATGTGATTGGATAAAGTTAGATATGAATGGTTACTGTTGGAGGAAAGCTGTTTAGCAACACATTCTATTACAGCGGTGTAAGATGCAGATAATTTGAAAATAAAGTATTCCCTTCCAAAAAATAGTAAACTAGAGGATTTAGTTCTTATTAATTATATTTCTGAATTATTAATACCATAGTCTGCTGTTAATTTCTATACGTATACGTATACGTCAGTAGTTTTTCATTTAAAAATATTTTATTGTACAAGATGTGATAAAGACCTCAAAAGTACGTGATTTTCTCTGCTATATTTTACTATGATTGCCATGAAAATTCCAATCAACATTTTATTATTCAGCATCTGTATTGTAGAACGTTTTGTGATATCTAGCTTTACTTTGGTAGAAGATAGGAAAACAACAAAAGAGGAACTACACTTGGGAAAATACGCATAATTTAATAGGTGAAAACATCCATTTAAATGCCACAGTATCTTAAATAGGCATCCAAATATGTGAATAAATTAGATAACATTTCTAGGCCATAAACACTTTGTTTCAAGATTCGTGCTTATTTGCCCCAATATCCAAACATGTATTTAGTGTATCAAAAGGATTAACTGCCACTTCTGTATTGTCGCACATTTTCTGATTCTGTGCACCTGAAGTAGGTAACCGGAAATGTAGCGAACGCATGCATTTATTATCAGCAACAGAACATGTGCAGCAACTGATCTTTACGAGAGCAGTGAACTTGAGATAGTAATTTTTATGCTTTTATGCAGGTTGAATGTTTATAGAACAAAGAACTATAACTATAATTTACACCAAAGAACAGTATGTTTGACTGGCGGTTTATGTTCAGCAATAAAGTGCATAGATCGATGCCATTTTGATATTCACTATTAAATAAGTACTCTAGAGGTGCTACTATTCTATGTCGCTCATTTAGAGAAATTTTCTTTATATTTCACCTTAAACTACAGTTTAGTGTTAAACAGCCAAGAAATCCAAATATCACTACGAATATCTTTATGACCGCCCTGGTAGGGAGAGTACCTAATAGTATGCGCCTTAATAAAATAGGTATTATGAATCTAAAGTATTAATTAATTACAAATTACAGAGTTGATTTAGCAAATTCTAATATGCAATTTATTAATATTTGTATTTGTCGGCGATTAAAACTATTCAGCAATTGACACGGTTCATTAAACCTGCTACAATAACGGATACGGAAGGATCATTCCTCTTTTAATCCTTATAAAGCATGCTAAGTCTAAAGTTTGAGAAAAGAATTATAGTAGCATTATTCCACTAATATTTTTATATGTTTGACAAACATTTTAAGCAACGTACTTCTAGTTAATGAGAAACACCTTTTCGTAGTGAAGTGATCGAAAGAGTTAGTTCTCTAATTGGCTTTAAGGGATATTGATGTCAGTTCGGACTCGCATTTAGGTTTCATTTGAATGGACATACCGCTTCTCAGAGCAATATGTAATGGAGCAATCAAATACGTGATTACTTTACCAAGTTCCTTTAGGTAATACCGAAACTGGTGTAAGCTCTGTGCTGTAACTGCAAAACGGATACTACATTCCATTTGGGGGACATTAAATAACAACTCATAACAGCTTTTTCCTTAAGCTGACTCCATCTTGTTTATTTTAATCCAAAGAACATATAAAGAAAAGAACACACAAACATGTATAACAAATGAAAATATCGATGTTCAGTTCAGTCCAATAACCAAATACATCAATCCGTGACATCCATATTCTACAGCAATATCATAATTACAATAGATACCTTCACTTATACCTCTATCTATGGTTAACTGCCATTATAAACGAAAATAAATTCCATTTTTAAATACAGTTATGTCCATATAAACAATCTAGGAAAGCATCTTCGACAAATTAATATATTTGATCAGAGTTCAACCTGGAAATGCAAATTCTTAGGGTCGTACTACACACACTGAAAATTGCTATAGAGCTATCTCTGTATCCACAAAAAAGGGAGCAAATAAGTTTAGTGTAATTTTGTTTTGTCACCACGAGTCAGTGGATCGGATCTATGCGAAATAAAAGGTTGCCTGCATGATACGATAAAACCTTGCTTTGACTCCACGCTATTATAACTCTATAAACTCATTTGGTAAATCTCATAGTGTTCGTTTTTGTATTCGGCTTTCATTTCGTCCAAGCGTTTGAAATGAGGCGTGAGTTTAAATTTAATATCATTATTGTTTCAAATGAATCTCTTTGAGTTAACGCCTCTAGTACATTATAAGCCGTAATTGGGGATTTGTCTACAATGATGGAAAACATTTTAATGCAGGGAAACGAATATACAGTCAATATCAAATTTTAGACATATGCTACAATGATTTTCAGTATTCAAATGTTAAACGTGTTTGGAGGAAGGTACTATGCTTAAATATTGATGTAATGTTAACGCATAGAAATTGGGTTTAGAAAAGTGGATGATGAGCTAAATGGTATTTCTATCTTCTAAACTATGCTTATAGGTGGTAGGAATGTCATAGTTTCCCGAATAAAAATACGATGTCGAAATTTCAGCGAAACCCAAAAATAGCGTGTTTAGAAAATGTATGTTAAGTGTCTTCTATGTGTCCCTCTGACCCCATAAATTCAAAAACAACCCAGTTAAACGGTATTCAACTTCTGCGAATGTTACGTGAAGATCTGCATTCCAAAACTACAGGAAAAAGAAGCTTTTTATATAACACGGTATGGAATAAATTTGCCTTTCCAAAAATGCTCTAAGAATTTAGATTAAAATGCCACATGTCTAACATCACAAGTGAAACGTATGTTTGAATTTTATTTCAATAGCCTCTAAAATGCTCTTTATGAAAGTCTTTCCATATCTGATAAACTGTAAAGAATACACAAAATCTTACTACACAAAACTTCTATTATAATTACTTAATAAATTTTCAGTATTAATTAATTTAATAGAAAACTATTCAGAGTTAAACTTAGTTTTAATTTTAAAAAACATGCTTTCGTGATGTATAAAGTTAGGTTTCGAACACGTGTATCAAGAATGAATAAATTTATATTTTGTCCGTATTTGCAGGCTGTGGAAAGTATTTATTTGCTTTTTTCTTTTATTTTCATATGTTCTGCTTCATTCAAAGATGACGCAGTTTCAAATCCATTATACCTAAAAGCTCTTAAACATATTTGAATTTCGCTTAAGTCTGCTGTCTTCCGCTATTATCATTGTATCTTCAATTAAATATGTAATAAAACAACTTCTGAAAATGCTTATCTCCATTAAAGCGATATGAATAGAAGAAAATGTTATGTATTTAATGAACCGGTGGAGAAACGTATCTATGTGAATATATCACATCAGATCTTTGTGTGTACCAATCAATGTGTGTGATTTAAAAACCTTGGAGTTACGACAGAAGCACTATTTTATCCTTAAGCTTATCTTCAATGTTATGCATTTTTATTTTATTTTTATTTAGAGAAGATCATATTAATTAAATATATAATTAATCCTTATCTTAAGCTGGTTAACGATTATAATAACAAAGTGTATAAGTAATATAATACTAAAGAGAATATAAACTCTAACAGTTACATAGAGCAAGAGCGCCTTCAGGAAATGCCTTTATAAATCAATTAATTTTGAGAAATACGTGATAGTTTTACCAAGTTTTATTGTTCCTGTTTAAAATTTGATCCGTTTAGTAGCACAGCATAACGTTGGTTGTTGAATGTGAGTAGAATAAAATAAAATGATGCACACTGCATTAGTAGCGAAAAATGACAATGATCTGTAATGGAACTGGTTTTTTTTCGCTTTATTGTTCGAAAGTACAATATGTTCTAAAAGTGAAAAAGCCATAAATCTGTACTTAGGGAATGTCAGATCAGGTGATTATTGCATACTGGATCTATATTTGCTTAGACTTGAGACTTGCATCTCTTAATTCCAGAAGAATAGTTTCTTAAAACCTAAATAGATCTCAATATTTGACGTATTCGCAAATATTTTTGAATAATTTTTGTATTGTATATTTTCTTTGCTGGTTTCCTAGTAGCGCCCTTAAACTATCAACATATAGATTTCACTGGAAATATTTTTTTCTTCTAAATTCTCCAAAACAAACAAAGAGGAATTCTATAAAAGTCTTGTCTGTATATTCGAGAAAAGAAAAAAGAAGCAACAAAAATAAACAGCCTGCATATAAACTAGAACCAAAGCTCATCAAACGAGCCAATCCGCCAAATACCTTGGGATCCAATTGAACCACAGCCTCAACTTCGCTTCATATGTGCCAGCAAAGTTCGGCGTCGGCTACACTGCGCTCAGACAGCTGTAGGTATCCTATATTCCGTTATACTAGGCCCATTTGCCTTCAAATACTGTTTTAAAGTGCGGTTATCCAGCCGCTGATCTTGTACGGATGCGAGGTCTGGGCTCGGTAGCTCGTTCTACCCTCCAGACTACAGACCGTAGAGAACAGGGCACTCAGATACCTATCCCGTCTTACATCCTACACATCCAGTCCGGCACGCCCTACGTTGAGGACATTGTACGTGAGCTTGGAGGTACATTGAATGCCAAAATCACAACTCAGCCCAAGTGGTTAATACTGGTTATCAGTATGACCACTGGGTCCTCAGCGAACGAAAGAGCTACCACCTTCCCAAGAGCGCCCTTGGGCAGTAAACTCAGCCTCTCTTCCCTTCATACAAAATTCTGCATTGGACTTGGACACTACTGAAAGGGGATACCGCCACAGGTGCGCGAAAACTTGCGGCAGAAGCCTGTCCACGCCAATACACCCTAACTCAACTCCCATTCGGCCTCTCGCTTCTAGCCCCGGCCCCACTGGATGAATCCATGTGGCCACTCTAAGCGAGGCAGTATCGGAAAGTCTTCCGTCATTTGGATAGATGTCCCGGCACCAGAAGCACCAGCAGAGACCAACCACCGTAATCTTAACACTGACAAAAACGTTTAACATTATCTATCTGACCGCGTGGGAAATTTTCATAACCGATAGGTACAGTGGCGTTCTTCTCACCATCCGGGAGCACCCGGGCGACTCCTACTCGTTCTTGCCTCTTGGTAACATAGCGAGGTGGCGCAGGTGGCAGCGCGTCTGACTTGTATTTGGAAGGTGGTAATTTCGATTAGCTCGGCCGGTCCATGGATTATTCGAGTCACCAGTCGTACTCTGGGAATGTTCCTCTCATGCCTCAAATTTCTTCTACCTCTGTCATCATGCTTCTTATTTTATATCACCTTTCATGCGCTTAGTTCTTTCAAAGTGGCATCGTGTCAACACGTACCTCGATGTCACAAGGTAAGAAAAAGGGATTATCATATAAACTCCATCCACGAAACGAGTTGATTTCCAGATCTCTAGTTCGATCTGTGGGAACTCTTGCACAAACCCATTCTGGAGGGCATTGTATTAGGCCGAACATTGGTAAGCGTGATTTCTTAATTACTCGCACACATACAATGAATACCAACATCTTTTATACTTGCACTCGTCCTTAAACGAATATAAAGAAGCATAATTTTGCAAGCATGTCATTACTGTCAAACCTTTTCTCTGGAGGCGTTTAATCACTATGCTACTCTCATCTTCCTTCACTTCTGTTCCTTGTTCTAATGACAGGACCACCTGTTACAGTAATATAAGGTTTAACCCACTATAATAACTACAGTCATGACAGCCAAAATCACAATTGTACTAGACTTTGTAAATTGACTGCCGTTATCATCAGTAATTGCGGTAAGTGCATATTTAAAGACAGGAGCTGATGAAATCATACAGTACTTACTATTGTTGGCAATAGGAGTATTGGTCAGTCCATCATATCTACACACTCCAAATTAATACGGAAATAAGTGATAGCTGCATTACTTGGGAGCTGTTTACTAAGGAGCAGATATTTTCAAAGTAATGGACTATTTGAATGCAATATTTACTAAGAGGATTCCCCGCACCTCCATTTCTTTTAAACTGCCGGCCCTCGTAGCTGTGGTTGTTGGTATGTACACATGTCTAGCGTCCACCGCGTAGAGGGTTGCGAGTTCCAGTCCAGGCTTGTGGATGAATGTCTATGTAAAGTGCATGTGTAAAAGCACGGAAAGCAAACATCGAAACAATCGGAAACTATAAAAAGCTGTAAAATAAGGAATAGATTATATAATAAAAAGATGAATATAGCAGAGAAAATATAGAAACCATTACAAATAGGAGAAGAAGCTGATGTCCATTACCATGGATGGAAGTGAAGTGTTAAGCGAAATTCAAATCCTTTTAAGAGCTTTTAGCTATAATGTATTCACAAATGCATCCTCTTTGAATGAACCAGAACATATGAAGAGAAAAAGAAAAAAATAACCACGTCACACAGCCTATAAATCCAGACAATTTAAATAAATTTATCACTCGTGATACCCGTGGTGAAAGCCTAAGTTTATACATCAGGAAAGCATGAATAGTGGCCGGCCGGATATGTGTATAGTGTATACGTGAAGAAAAACACGGAAAGCTAACAGTAAAACAAACGGAAACAATAAAAAATGGCAAAATAAGGAACATAATATATACACATAGATATTTATTTTTAATTATAAAAATAGGCCCGCCCTCCTAGCTGTGGTCGCTGAAGTGTACGTTCAGCTTTCCGCCACACAGAGGGCCACGGAAGCCTTGGGCTTAGATGTTTGTGTAATACAAAACAGTGCAGAAAAACAAAACAGTAAAGAAACGAAAGAATAAGAAATATCTATTTTAATAACAAAAAAGGGGGAAGTCATATTTTTCCTGTTTAGCAAACACAATTATACATATTCCCAAAATCAGTATGAAAACTAGTAGTGTGCGCCGAGTTTGTTCTGCAGTATAGCTCCAACAAAAAGGGCATTGTTACATTGATATTACAAATGGAAGTATTTGTGCAGGTATTTCGAAAATATATATTCGAGTTTCTCTAATTTCTTGCATATATCGGATTTTAAAAACTATTAAATGAGAGAAGTTAATGCAGTTATTAGCCTTTCTTCCCTCATTGCAGGCATCCATCAGTGGTAAATGTTGCGGAAGATTTGGTCGCGCAAAGTCTTCCACGTTGGAGTGATAGTTAGAAGCAAATAATGTTTAGCTCAGGGTTGAGCAATGAGGTTTCTCTCAGGGTATGCGTGGGTATTATGAGTAAGGATGGTTCTAATGACACGGGAATGCCCGTTTCAAACTGGTTTAATGACTGCTTCTTTTTATCATAACATCAAACTCGAAGTTGCCGACCAAGGGTTACCAATATACCACTGTTTAGAGTTACTGGACGTGGAATGCTTATTACTCGATAAAACTTAATTCGTTATGTATGAATCGACAAATCTTCCCTCCGGTTCTAATCTGTCTTCGACCAAGACAGAGAAAGCTTCTTACTTGGCCGCTAGCCGCGGACTGTCTGTCCTCACACTATACACAGCTGTGCGTGGGTGTGTAACTTTCACTTTCTCGAAGCCCTTTATTCAACCAAATCTCCTTTGTGACTATTTTGTCAGTTGTGATTATTAGTCTCTGTCATGCCATTATTAAGGGTCCGAAGAATACCTTTTCAAACAATCAAGTGCTATCCCTTAGAATTCTGTTTCTCCCGTGTCTTTTGATACACGATTTAACTCAACTGTCCCTGCACGTGTTGTAACAAAGATCCAACTTTCCTTTGAAATCCATCACGATTCTTTACTTATTGCAATCATTTAATTTCGGTATCATAAAAATGAATTGTAATTTGGTCATTTTCTCTTCGCTTTATGCACACTCTGTAAAGCTATCTTCAATTCGGTGCCTTGCGCTCTGGTAGCTTTGAAAAGAATCGTTATTTCCCCTGTCGCTGTATCGAATAGTTGGACGGAAGAACGTTAGCCATAACAAACAAGTATAACTATACATATTTCCGGTAAATAGAGATCTAGGGGAGAGAAAGACGAGACAGGGTTATTTTGTACACTGTAAAATTGCTAACTCAATTTCTGATTTCAATTTAAGAGTGTAGCACTGAGGAACACATTTATATGGATATGTCATATTTAATGTTACACTATAATAGAAAGCTCACTTCAGGGACTTTGGATTAATAGTTCCTGGTTCTCCTCTCGCTTGCTCACGTGGAATTTTTCCAGTCGGACCTTCCACTGTGTTACAAAGTAGCAATATTGCTACGTGAAAGCGACACACAACTTTTGTTTCCTTTCCGGTCCATTAACAGAAAGTATAAACATCCTGTACAACCGGTTGGGTGCGTTGCACTCTTTGTTATCTGCAGAGTAGCTAGTGTTTGTGCGCGATTTTGATGGTAAAAAGCTTAGTGGTTTTTGTGGTAAAAAGCTTACTAACAGCAAGAAAAGGTCTGCTTTCCTACAGAATCGCAACATTCACAGCTCAGTCCTGAGTTAAAACTTCTTGATGATATTCTTGATTTCTCTACGGATAAACTGAAATAAATTTAAATAATACTTTCAGCGGACACGTAAGTTTTATTTCCCCAGTGAAAAATAAGTAATTTAGGTAAATATTTGCTTACGGGCAACATAACTCAGTTGTCGAAGTAGTAATACTTAACACTTCTTAGTAATATAAATTTGTCCTTTGATTTTGTTCAACAACTGACATTTCAGATCTGACATCGTAAATTAAAGATCGATCTTCAAAATTAATGCATTTTATTCCACTACAAAAACATAGAACATGATTATAACTTATGTCTGAAGTTCACACTGTTACACTTTGATACACTAAGGGTTAAATTTTTCTCAGCAGCTTTAGTTGACAAAGCGCTGTATGAATATTAAAAAAGAACCTGCATGATCCCATAGTTTAGGTAAGTTTGCACCATCTGCATATTACATCATATTTCTGTATATAGTATAATAGTTTTATTATTTCTTCCAGGTATTTATACATATATACTAATACTATAGTAATAGCATGAGAAATTTATAACTTAAATAAAAGAGGAGTAAACATACATGTTCTTCCAAATTCTCTTAATATACTTTCCAATCTCTTATTAATATTTTATGATTAAAATAAATATAAATGATATGCCTTAATGCATTCTTATAAGATACTAAGATACATAATGAAACAATAGTTAGATGTAAATGTTCAGTAAACCATATTTCAATTCCATTAATATTTTCAACCACATGAATGCTCTGGAGAACAAAGCGAGCTAGTATACCCTTGCTCCTGCCTCTCAGCTAAAAACACGGTGAGATGTACAGAGTAGTGAAGTTCCTGTTATGGAATGACATTGTAATACTTGACTTTATCCTGTTCCTAAATTTCTCTATAAATTTATTGAGAGAATAATTTTCAGCATCAAATACAAGTAAATATTAAACATTTTATTAATGATTTGTCAATCTTCAGCTTTAGTTCAGTTTTGCAGAAATGTTCTTTAAGCTTAACAAGATAACCCAGTTCTACCATAGGAAATATGGCCATGCATTGGGTTTTTACAGGCTGCCGAGTCATGGAATTACAAATATATCATTTAGGTTAATTGATGGAAATAATCATTTCTTCCACACTAGGCGTGTGTAGGCTAAGGTTTGAATGAATAGAGCCAGACTGATATATTCAATGTCATAGCCGGGATTTGAACCACGGATCTCCCGTTCTCCGTGCGGTTTCTCTAAACCACTGAGCTACTATGGCCAACATGCCGACGTGACATTAAATTCTCCAACTGGCACATATTGTTTCCATCAATTTACCCCCCCCCCCCCAAAAAAAAACATAGTGGTTTAACTATGAAGCCTGGAACTTCAGTACTTACAGCATGGTAAGTCACCACAAAAGGTGCGTGTCTCATAGCAGATGAGAACCCCTAGTGGTTTACCGGGAAATATGAGTCAGTTGGAGAATTTGTCATGCCGGCATGTTGGCCATAGTGGCTCAGTGGTTTACAGCAACCACACGGAGAGCGGGAGACCCGTGGTTCAAATCCTGGCAATGACATTGAATTTTTCAGTCTGGCTCTACTCATTACAAATATGTATTAAATACCAAATGCTCATTAGCACAAGTGCTTCAAATAAACTAACGTTTGTGTTAGAGTTGGCAGCTGTGTAACGAGAGTTAATGATGTAATCTGCTGTCACTGTTTGTTATTGTGATCGACCTTGGTAGACTGATGGTCTATGTAACGTAATGCTGCTGTAATCTATAAGAGTATATGAAAATAATGGAGATTTTTAATTTCTGCAACTCAGCCATTTAATTCTACGAACCCACAAGGTCACAATTGGTGTCAGGAGTGGGACGACATCACCGAGAAGATGGAAGAAATGAAGAGCGAATTAACAACGAAGACGGAAGCTGCAAATAACAGCTTGGGGGCGACGATGACCGCGAAGATGACGGACACCAGGAAGATCAGCCGGAGGAACGAGTAAGGACCGGCGTGGCGAGGAGCACGTCGGCGCCATCCCCTCGAGTGACACTGCGCGCCGTCAGCATTAATAAAACTATACTGTGTTAATGTATATAATCAGATAACATCTTCACGATATTTAGGGGAAAATTTTATTTATGATACTTATCAGCTTTTCTTAGGATGGCAGAGTTTAAGATTCTGGTAGCTGGGAGTAATCCAAAACGTCTTCAACATGACTACATAAAAATATCGCAATTATCCCGACCAGTTGCGCAGCTCCAAGTGGTTGAACAGCTTATGATATGTGGCATTAGTTGCGTAGTCGCCATTTTGTGGCATCTTTGCAGTTTAGTTCTTGTCGAATGTGGATTTTGAGATAGCGGGCTTGTTTGCTATTCTTTTACATGGCCTTGGTTCTCTATTCGCTTTCTTCTGCCATTTATCTTAACTGCTTTTTGTGGGTAGGGAAACTTTGTATCGTGGTATCGATAGCCGAAACTAAAGCAAACTAAAAGTACAGCAAAAAATACAATCGCATTTCTGGTGGACTGGATGTGACAGATAACCTGCCATTGTTTGCCTTAAAAAGTAATAAATGACTATCTAGAATTTTGTCCTGGTCTGGATCAACCGGTGCTCTCTGAAAACACGCTAGCCGCCACTGCGCTGAGTCCGGAGCAGGAGTTTAAACCGGGTGAATAAGCTTGGTATCCGAGAGGGCGAGAGCGCGTAATAATTACGTTTGCAACAACAAGCAACACCTGCATGATGAATAGTCCACGTAAGAACAAGATTACACGGCGCGCGGAGCGGGCCTCATTTGTCTTGGTACTCTAGCAGACTGCCGCCGGCGGCGCTACTGCATCTGTGGGGTGAAATCAATCAATCTGTAAAGTGAATGGAGAGGGCGTGATCTTGCTGGTGAATGCGTAAGAGGGTGAATGTGTTAACGAGATGGGAGAGAGTATAGGAATACTTTGTACTTGTGGGATTTTGTACTCTCGGGAAATTAGTTCAGTGTTCTGTCCACTAATAAAAAAATGCGATATATTGCTTAATTTTCAGCAATTTGTTTGTATGATTGTAAAAGCTCAATTGAACGTCCAGTTTAATGAATTAAGCAAAGCGATTAAAGAAATTTATTTGGGAAGAGAATATGGCAATTTCAGCGGTGCCATGATTTATATGTGATTTCCCAAAATGTTGAACTACTTTGGTTGAAACATTTGTCAGTATAGGTCGAAATTTGACAATCTCCATTACATACTTAAGTAAAGAAGTACAGTATTCCAATAAAGAATACGATCCCACAATTTCACCGGAATTACACATATTGTGGTAAATATGGGGAACCATCATCCGAAACAGCTTATAACTATATTCTTCAGTATCTCCAACTATTTATTCCACATCACGTAACGTTACAGAAAGTAACTATTCCTTCCCTTAGGAAAGGATGTTCTGCCAAAATTTCCGTAAATTTAGTATCATAATTCATTTAATACATTAATCTTAAATTAAACAGCCTTAAGTTATAAAAGTGTGTGACCTAAAGATGACCGGACTTGGTAGTGAACATGAGCCAACACACGAACCTGACAGCGACCTAGCGAATTGAAACCCCTACACACCTGCGCAACTCTCTGAATGTGTACTCTATAGATAAATGGCTCATGAGCAGGGCAGGAATTTTGGACACCTAAACTTTGGAACGAGGTGGCTGCAGGTTGCGAGACACCAACCTATGGAATCTCGCGATCCACTGGCTGTCCAGATTTACTGTCACGTCCCGAGGGAGAGATTGAGTATTGAAATGTGTGCTGCTTTAAGGGCAGTGCGAAAAGTTTGTGAACAAATAAACGAAGTCCCTGATGATTGTTTTAAATAGTTGTGTTAAATTAAAACTTCAACGTGTTCTTAAAAACAATACATCAATTGGAAACTGTTTGAAGGGCGAAATTGTTGAAATAGCAACACAGATTCAAATATAAACTGTTTCAAGTATGCTCCAATCACAACATGCTATGTAGAGAGAACATTCTCTCAGTACAAAAGTACTTTGTCAGACAATAAAGCAAGTTGAGAATTTACGAATGTGCGTAGTGGTACATTGCAATACAATTAGTGACTATAATTAAAATTTAAACAATGTTATTTCAATAGGCTTGCATATCTGTTCACAAAAGAGAGAATAAGTGAGCTTAAGAACTTTCTCATGTTATTCATGTATACGCGCTTAGTCAAGAGCCTCTGTTCTCGCCGACTGACTTGCGGTCGAAATCAGGTGTAGCGTGCTCTACAGACGTCCTTCTCCCACCCTCAGTTCTTTGTAAATAAACCTAATTCTATGGTCTCGGCGTAGCAAACTTATTAGGTTGGGTGTCTAAAGCTTTTACCCTGCTCATGAGTAGTAGTCTATAAACAGTAACGAAAGATCATTTGGACAATAACGCAAGAAGACAATGGCAAGGTTGTGCTACTGAATTGTCTCGATTCTGAGTAGCACCGACTTAAGAATGAGTTGTATATATATGCTTGTGAACGAGCACAAAATAATAAGTAAAGAAACGGGGGCTAAAGATAAGACAGGGATTCGATTTACGTACGGCTGGTAACTTAACTAATCTTGTAGGCGTGGCAGTTTAAATTTGGAGCTTGGAAGATTCTTTATGCTGAGTATTTCTCTTTACTACCTATAATTGTAATTTCGTGAAGCCCCATGATATTCCTAATAGTAACAAAGAATAGAAGTCCCCTACTATTTAGTTGAGTACAAAATATCAGCAGATTCACTTGTGTTTACTAAGACCTCCTTGTCACAGTGTTCCAAGTTCTGCAAACGTCCTTAATGTCTTTTGACGGTGATGCAGATAACGGAATGGTGAAAAAAGTTTACGTAATCGCAATGGATGAGACCTTAATTTGTACCTTGCCTTTATCCCGCGATATTATATATTATAAAACAAAATAGGGGTAAACAGGCTAATTATGAAAATCCTCCAATTCGAATTCACCAGGTTAGATATTACTGTTAATTACAAGCATCGAAAAACCTATATTTTTATTATAATAAAACTTATCGATCTTATAATTTCTGATGTTAACATGCACACACGTTCTCCTTCAAGAAACAATTAGTTGGCATGCATATGAACTGAACTCTATTAGAACAAAGAGAAGCAATAAAAATAACTTTCTTATATAGAATCAAGATGTTGAAGGTATCATATTTTATAAGCAGTTTGAGAAACAATAAATAACCCTAAGTTAAGTGTCAGTTTCATCTGATCAAAATAAAATAATTTTCTTTCTGATAACCTGAATATATAAAATCTGATAATTAAATGTCCCTGATAACAACTTGATTCGAAATAGGGAAAGGCGGTTTGCCACCACCTACTATTCAGTGAGTTATAAGACATTAATGGGACTCAAAAACCAACCTCTGTATTTCTTGGATATATGAATGAAGGGAAAGCACTTCATGCACATAACGAAGCACACGGGATACAGCGACAAAGTGACGTAATTAGCATGTATGAGTCAGGTTGGCGATGGGTATGTTTAGTTTGCTGGGCTTATTTTTAAACTTCCTAAATCCTAACCACTTATTTATGTATATTGCTTGGTATAAAGTATAAGTTTTGTCTATTTTTAAATTTATTTCCTTTGTCATAATGGCAATTAATAATAATTATGGCAGGTGTTCTTGCTCTGTCATTCTCAGCGAAAAGTCAAAGCATCTTCACTAGTTCGTTCTTTTACACAACTATAAATTTCGATTATGGCAGCAAGGCCCGTTTTATCTTTCAAATATTTCGAACTATAAATTAGAAGCTAAATTATATCCCTTGCCCATCACGAAGAACAGTCTGTGAATGAGAAAAAAACTCTGCATTTCGATTCAGTGCCCTTTTTAAATTATACCACAAAGGTTTTCTTGTTTGTAATGTATTAAAAATTAACGGTTCTTAAAGTTGTGAGGCTGTAAACAACCGTAGAGTCAGCGTAGCTTAAATGAGTGCCAGATGTTGGCACAATAATATCCAGTATTGCTAGTCTCCTTTTTTCTATGTGTTTTCAAATAATGTGAATTTTGAGATACTGGAACCACTGGCTCGTTCTCGAGCGACCATGCAGTTATTGTTCTTATGGCGGAGTTTTAGGTCCTGGTATTGAATGTTCATTCCGGTATTTACGTGGCAGGTGGCTGAAACCACGAGGGCACTTCAGTCAAATCGGTCGGTAAACGGAATTTGAAACCGTGACCTCCCTAATGCTACCGACTGAGCCATCTCGCTGGGTGCGCTGACTATAATCTATCTCAGACAAGCACAATCACTTTGTAAACAAATGGGATGGGAGATACAGACAAGCATATCTACTTTAACGGAACACTCTTAGACATCCAAGAATTTCTCCGCACCAATCAAGTCTAAAGGTACTTCGCTAAAGTATTTCTGTCGCACCCTTTCTTCCAATTTGTTCAGAATAGGACCATTATAGTTGAAACAGTTTGTTTTAGAGGTGCAAAAAACTACATGACAGGCGATGTGGTTTATGATCGATACGCCCAGTCTCTTTTTCCTGTTGGTACATTTAAAACATACAAAAATATAGCAATACTTAAAGGCTAAAGCAAAATCAAATATAGGTATGTTAGATCCAATATGAACGTTTGTGTAATTTTCTGTATTATTCTTTCTACGGTTTTCCCACGTTGTTGGGAGTCAGCAGACTTAAGCAACTGACGACTCACAGCAGAATGATTGGGCAGGAGAGCATTTGTGACCCACAGACGGAATATGAAAGCTGCTGGATTAGAGTAGAAATGGTCAGTCACTGTAGTTTAGTACCACACGTAGGTCATTGTAGGCCTTTTATGATTTATTCAATCACAATGAAAAAGGGGAGACCCAAAGTGCGACTACTTCCAGACGGGGTCTTTAACAGTTCCAGAATAATACCAATGCAGACACCGGTATAAAGATACTGAGAAGGAGCTCCCAAGAAGGACCTCAGTGGTCATCAAAGAACGCGCAAGAATCTTTACACATGAGGCGTAACGCACCAGGCACCGTCGTTTACTCCCGCAGCCCCAAAACATTTGAAGATGAAACAGATAGTATAGTATAATGCGGATAGGAAATAACGCAAAAAATTGGCGGTAAGGGAAGGAGCATCCAGTATTCGGCTACCGACCTGGGCAATAACACTCAAAGAAAAAGGGTCAAGAATAGAGTGTCAGGACCATCCAATGCGACCATCACACATTATTGTGGAGTCATTCCTCGTTCGATGAGAAGAGATGAATATTTTCCATGTATTTACAAACAGTACAAAGAAAATATAAAGTAAGACATTTGTTGCATCCACATCCTGTAACTTGCACATTCATCTACGTGTAAACTTATAAATAGGGAACTAATGCGGGCGCGGAAATATATACTTCTATTTCGGCATTTTATTTGGTTGCTGGTCTTAGACGACTTCTGTTTGACATTAAACCATTAGATTCCTTTCGCCTTAAAGTACCTTGTGCTAAATGTTTTATTGTTCTTATGCCCTCCAGTCAATGCTATAAAGAGAGTCCCCGCTGAAAATCTTTGCATCCCGAGCATTACCGTTTCCTCACGTAGAAGAAATTTGCAGCGAGTTCCATTACCGTGTGATGGCCCGACTATTATGGAGCTCCAAAGGTAATAAACCTGTCGAGGCATTGAGTGGGTAATAAACACCGACAATAAGTCGGAATGGAGTCAATACAAGCGCTACTGCTCCGTCTCTTATCTTACAACACCGTTCTCCATTGCCTTATTAAAGAACTGTAGCGATATTCTGGTTGTTACAAGAAATGTAGCCATTAAAGCTGCACAGACTCTGTCTAGACCTTTTTTACAGTACCGGAAATTTGTATTTTTATTCTTTACTCAGCATGCCCATGATTGCCATAACTTGCTTTTTACTGGATGCTTGTGTATTTGATGAACTAACCAAAGTGATTTTTTCTATTTAACTCAGATCTAGACATCCACGTCTGTAGCACATGTTACAATGTATTAGACGGCAGTACAAATGAGAAGTGCAACCAAGTAATTTGAAACCTAAAGTGCGGCCAGTGCTGAGAACTCAAGAGAAAAATATAATTTTATCCCTCCTGCAAACGATGAATAGGGTACGGACGTGTACATAATCATTAATTACGCTGAGATAATAAATATTCTTAATAAATGCATGTAAATATTATAGTTTTATGGCATTTTGTTTTCTGTTCGTGGCTGTACAAAAATTGTCTCTATGATACCTAGAACACGAGATATATACACTTTATCATATCATTCAACATTGTGATACCGTCCCTGTTAGGCATAACATTGGTATAATCAGCGCGAAAGTCATATTGAACGCATAATTAAGGGCGGATAGATACCACAATATGAATTAAGCTAAATTATAACAACTATAGTGCATAATGATTAAATATACAGGTGCAGAAACTAAACAGGCAATTCCTATATATATAACTGCAAGCACGTGAACCCAACGCGTAACAACAGCCAGGAAAATGAACCTCTCAGGAATTTTCCTTGTGTTGAGCCGACAAAGGTGGCATTGTTTGAGAATCGCCCGAGGGGTAGACCCAAGCGACAGCAAGTTACCTGCCGATGCATTAGTATGCACGTGATACGTGATGGGAGAGTAGACACTGAGGATTTAAGATACACATTTTCAAACGTGCTTCTGCATTAATTACCTAGACCGTGGGGAAGTGAAAGTTGCGTGGAAATACATGCCTCATAAACTATAAATTGCGATGAAATTTAAGAGTAGTAATGAAACACAACCTATAAGGACCGAGTAACAGGTCACATGACCTCTAAAGTGTCCAAAATTCGGCGAAAGGAAGTGAAAATTTGTGCAATGGTTACGTTTGATGTTTGTTAAGAAAAACACTCTGTAGTGGCGAGTGAAAGGGGCAACAATTACGGAAAGTTCATTAAAGTCCGTGTTCGCGAATGTACAGAGCAACACACGTTAGGTTGTTATCGAACACTCTTGTGTTAGCGAGTGACAGAAACTGCACGCATTACAACATCATTAAGATTTTACCAAACTCTGTTGTTGAATAATCATCCGGAAATACTCTATTGCGCGAAGTAATGCTCTTTACGTCCAGAAACGACAACGCGTACACAGCTACATACACCACTGGGCGCTTCCTAGTAATTTGCAAGTTCACTCGCGACTGTGATTCTAACTAGCCGTCATGTCACGCGCACAGCAACGGGCAAATCCTAAATCTCGCGCCTAATGTGCGGAGTGTCGAGTGGAGAGGACGACTTGTATAAATAAACTTGTCATTCAACGGTCGTAGTGTCTTCTGTGTGATAACATCCATACACAATCAGACGCATCCACTCCTTGAAACTCAAAGGGAGAATCCATGCAGACGTACCCTGAGAAAAAACCCGACTTATAGTAAACCTTCCATCCGTAGCCCTCACCCGTCACATATCCTATCATATGAGTTGTTGAGTGCCGGAAGGGCTCAACGAGGTACTTAACGGGCAAGTACCGCCTCAATTGAAAAGCTTTTGTAGCATTCCTTCCTCATAAGCCTTATCTAAAAACAGAAATAAACATGAAAATAAAAACAAGCGATTTATTAAGGAATCAGTTAATGTCCAGGTCACTTATAGAGCAGGTGTTACTTACTGTTGGGGTCTGAGTATTTGTTAAGCCGTGTTCTAAACTCCAGCTGAAATATTGTTGGAAACGTAGAGTCAGACTGAAAAATTCAATGCCATAGCCGGAATTTGAACCACGGATCTTCTGGTTTCCGTCCAGCCGCACTACTATTGTGCTACTATGGCCAACGTGCCGATATGACATTAAATTCTCCAACTGACTCGTATTTTCCCGGTAAACCACTTAGGAATTCTCATAAACACAAAGCTTCCTTAGCTCTCCACTCCCAGTAACTGTTGCATTTTGCCAATATGGTCGTCTATGATCGTTATTGTGACTTCATGAGTTCGTAGAATTAAAAGTCCAATATGCCGAAATTCTAAATATTCTTTATTTCCGTAGAACTACACTTCAATTCTCACGTCACACAACCTTCCAAGGTCGATGACAGTAACAAGCAGCGTTTTGATCACTTTACAGCATCAGCTCTCGTTAGAACTCTTCACAGCTGTTTACCACAACTCACGACTCTTGTTTTACAACTCCCCGCTGGCGTGTCACAATCTCTTATACATCTCATTCATAAATTCGAGAGATTTCTGGGACAAACACGAAGCCGAAATTCCGTAAAATCACTAGATGTTTCTGGAATAACAAGACATCGAATGACGAAATCCGAATCTTCCAAAAGCGCAACTTAATCTGTGCCGGCAAGTCCTTTATTGCAGCTATCTTTATTTGCCGGATCTTTGTGTACACAAGCCGTGCTATCGTAGATAACGGCTTAATCGTGATGTTGGATTTCTGTTCAGCTCCTCTTGGAAACCGGCCTTAAAATGGAAATCCGTCGGCTTAAGAAGCACAGATCGACACAGCTTGATAATCAAGTTAAGTAGCTACGTTAATTTTTGACCTAATTAACATTCTACACTCACGCCATCTCCTGACTTAGCATTTAATTTATAGAAACAGTTTTTTGTTCAGTAATGGGAATATTGGTAGTGTTTTGTTTTTGTTGATATTTGTGATATATCCAGCAATACATGTGATTATAGCATTTCTTCAAACATCCTGATGATGGGAGCATTGTACGCTTCCGAAACTACGATTTCAAATCGTCTTTTCACCTTGCTAGTTAACCAAGAAGATCTGGAATATATGAATTTTAACGTCTTAAAGCTTAATTTTGCCCTTGTACAACTTGAGAGCAAACTATATTGAAAGGGTAAACGGAATTAATGTGCAATCGTGTATGTTTTTATTGGTCGAGTACTATTAATCTTAATAAAGTTAAGTTGCCGATAAGAAATTACTGGAATTTTTTTTATTACCAGGATGACACTTTTAAGCTATAATAATGATGGTGATGAATAATAACCGTACATCATCAGTTACTGCTTTTCTGTTGTACTGCTTAAGTATCAGATAATTATTTAAACTGACACACACTTATCTCTTTTGGCAGCAATTATTTTCAATTTGTCCTTCAAATTAAACGTTTACTTGAATATTTCATATTTCAGTGCCGCAGTCAACTCGGTTCTAATGCATTCTCTTTTAAGGTTCTATTACTATTCATGTTCTGTTAGTCTATGCATGTCTACCTGTTTACGAAAATCCTACAAATTATTTTTTATTAAAACAAAAGCAAAAATGAACCAAGGAGTGATGTTAAACTTGCTTTGAAGCATCGTTCATTTATGTATGTCTCTCTTCACTCGTATTTGTTACAAGCTGGTGTAGGAATTTCTCTTGGTGTGGCCTTTTGGTGTGGTATGGCAGGATGGATAAGGATTGCGTGTCGGTGAGCAAGAGTACTCTCTCAGGGTTCGGCAGTTATTACCAGCCAATGAGAAGTACTGCTTCAATTTCCTGTGGATTGTTTATTCCCACAGATCTTACTTGTCTGGTTGCTCGGCTTTTCTCACTCGTTGCATCGCCTCGTCTGTTTGAGAATATTTAGTCCCACCACGTTTGAAATCTACTCCACTATTACCCCGCCATCAGATATTAAACTAACGTGTCTTCTCCCTTTCGTTGTAACCAATTGAGTGACGCTTCTCACCTCGCCCTGCTCTCCGCTTCTTCCTAGAGTTATTTGTCTATCTCCACCCTTTTTCTATTTGTTCTCTGTTTCACACCTATCACGTGGTTTACGCTACATTTTAATGTGGGAAATTATTTCTACGAGTTTATCTTACTAGTCATTTCCATTCACTGTCAACTGTCCAGCAGTCACGAGTCCACCCCCTAAAGTTGTATGACCCTTTGGCGTCATAACGGTACAGCATCCTGCATTTACATATTTTCCTTAAACCTCCTTATTGTCTGAGGCTCCGTGCTGACTGGCGAAGGAATTTTGGATCTCTATTGTCCTATTGCTTAAGTATCCGGCCCTTTTTTTGCAAGTTACGTCCTCCAACGTTGAGTCACATCGGATGATGAATTAAATGGGTGAAGTGAGGCTCAAATGAGTCCGGGGTCCATGGAGCTTAGAGTTACCAGACATTCGTCTATCAGGATAAGGGAAAACCCCGGAAAAACTTATCCAGGTGGCTCACCCTGACCGAGATTCAAACTCGGGACCTATTGAACGTGAGTCATACACGATACCATCTACGCTACCGAGGCGGGCGATATTGGGTATAATCTATTATTGATTTGTTAAATATGGAAACCTTGGAAATAAAAAAGGTATTGCGATTTCGGGGAGTTGGCTACTTCTTTTCACTTCAAGTTATGTTAAGGAAGTTCGAAGGGTTAACAAAGTATTATCAACACTTAATTGGTATTACCTGCCACTCGAATCTTTAAATATTGACCTAAGTACATTCGTGAATCACGTTATTAACAAAATCTTGTAATGGGTATGCACCAGTGTCGAGACACCTCAAGTGCAATACGACGCACTTGAACTCCACTTAAGTATTTAATGTGAACTTATAATGTCATACAGAAGGGAAAGTAATACGGGCGGCTAATGAAGCCCGGCTAGTTCTATTGCAAATTGCTTCTACCAGTTCTATATCTCAATGAACGCAGGGGCTGCTTTAGTCTCTCTAATAAATTATTTAGTTAAAAATTCACAGATTCATTAAGTCAGTGCACAAATAACATAGGAACAAAATAGAAAATTAGCAATAATTGGAAATAATGAGGCCTGTGCAGTTCTACAGCGACTTTGCTTTTTGCTCACCTCATTCTTAATGAATGTCGTTTCATTTGAGTGTTTATGTACGTAGTTGCCTCATCATTCCACGAGGCACAAAATGCAAATCAGAATTACGTTACAATGTGAACTTTTGGTACATTCTCTGTGATATTTTCTTTAATATTCAGTGAAGAAAATTAAACATAGCAAAACATAATTCCCTAAATATACTTCCATGGATTCCTGTTTGCTGTTGTGGTGTGTTCGTTCCAATGTCGTCTTCAGAAACAAATTCAAGCATAACTCTTCTTACACCAAACTTAGATGAGCAAATTTCTTACTCTTGATTTAAATAAATTTAAATTTCTTCTTGATTTAAGTGGACACAAACCAATGAACAAAGGTAAAAGGATAGAGTTGCAATAGCGATAACTGATATGGAAACATTTCACTTAGTTTAGGAAGACAGGTAATGGCGGTGTGACGTCAAATGCGTCAGCTCTAACAGACAGATATACCCGAACGAAAGGCACGTTAGCGTGTGACGTCACCGCGCTGTTTTCTGCTGCCCAAGAGGAAGAAAATAATTTGATGTGTTACGCTTCTGACAGCGTAGGAAAGACAGGAAGCGTATCGGGTATTAATAAAACATACAACTTACATTTTGGGTGTTGTAATATTAATGCTGACTGCTCTAAGTTCACAATTGGTCACAGTTTATAGACTATTACATTTTGGGTCTGTGCTATGAGAAAATATACAAAACTTCAACTCGTAGTTTATCTGGAGGTCAAGCATGTTCTAAAGTAAACAAAATAAAGCATAAAGTAATTTTCTTTGCAAATTAGAAGAGACCCATTCGGAACAAATTTACGTGGGCATTTTCCGACACCTTTTGTTTCGTTTTTCTTTAACTAGTTTATATTTGTCAGGACGTAATATCTGGGAAATTTGTAATCGAAGGCTGCATGTTAGATTGTGATTCGACAAGGTACTTCGGGGTTTGGACTTAGCTAATTTATAACAGAAAACAAAATTTCGCACACATATGTCGAGCCAAGCATACGCAATGTCCGTGCGGCAAGTGAAATAAAACCTTGGAAATATGGTTTAGGGGACATTCTTGTAAAAATCAGTTAAGTATTTCTTGTGTGTATATTTACCATTCAATAAATCGTACGTGGTACGTGGAAGCTACATTGTCATCAATTGTGCTACACCTGACTGAACCCTCAGATTCTGTATTCACAGGGCCAAATATAGGCAACTTGTTACTACACGGCTCTTGCCTGACGTCACACGCACTACAGGCCTCGCTCCCAACTGAAGTACCTCACAGCTCTCGAAGATGTCTTCCTCTGACTTAGTACCTGGAAGGAAGCTCCTCCAAGACTGTCCACATTAGCCAATGAACAAAGCTCGGTTTTAGACTGAGGATTGAAGGAAAATACAATGGAGTAGTTTAGTGGTTCCGATATCCATGGATATTGGGTACGTCTAGGAGGCTTTCCCTCCAAGACGGGGTTGACAGCCGTCTCAATGTCCCGGGTACTAGCTAGCGGAGCTATAGCTGGTCTCAACTGTAAAGACAATGTAGAAGTAAATGGTATATGTCTGTAATACGCGAATTCTCATTACCTTCGTCCTTTTCTAACTTCGCCAACGCGCTAATAACGTGGTATAAATAATTATTTGTAATACTTTGCACTTGGAATACACTGTCTTATGCAGAATATTTTTCTGTATCAGATTATATCAGTTTTCCAGTCATTTTGTGTTTCTATGGGCCCAAATTGTTCGAAAATGCTTGTTTTCGGTAAAAGTAGGATATTTGCTATTTTGATGCTGATCATGCGGTAACTATAAAGCTTACAGATGTAATACAACAATTTTTCTCTGATAGAGAAGATTACAGTGCTCCTTCCTGCCAAGTTTGATTTGTCTATCTTAAATCAGACGAGTAGTATAATTTTTATGTTAAGAAATATCGGACAATTTTATATACACGCATTGGATAATGTAGGCAGCGAGAAACTTATGTTATTGGGTTTACATCGGGCACAAAGTGAGAGGAGGGTTAAAGACAATTTTTAAAAGAAACCGGAATCCTCTAGCTTCTTGCAAATAAACAAAAGGCATTCATCTGTTCAAAGACGTGGTGACAAGCGCTAGACAAAGCAGACGCCACTCGTCTTAGCAGAGAGAAGGCAATGTGATGCAGTGAAAATGAATAATTTGCAAAATGAGTGCCTATGAGTAAGTTTATAACGTGTGCAAGATTGTGCAGTGTGACGTGAAGCTATTTAACAGTTTATGTAAATGCTTATAATTATGGAAGGGTAAGCTAATAAGAGACGAAATATTGGTAAGCTAGAAAGTAAGGACCGTACGTTAGTATTGAATACCTTATGTTTTTTTTTTCAAGTAAAATGAATATCAGTAAGGAAGTGAAAAAACATTAGTATATAGAATTAAAAAAAACGAATGAGAGGTCCCCTAATAACTGCATAAAAAAAAGAAAGCAAAAAGGGCGGGGAAACAAAAGAACGCTGGGTTAATGCAATATGATGGAATAGTGCAAAGCGAAGTGCGGCGTATTGTTCATTCTTTTCTGCTTGAAAACATTCCACCCACGCTGAATCTAGTTTTGGCAAGGGTAAAGAGTGTTGACACCCAACCTAGTTATTTTGTGGCATTCTTCGAAAACACTGAATAATCTATCTTTTACTGTTTTAGGTTCCGGTATTCACAGTCATTTGGAGACCATTTGGTGTAAAAAAAAAAATGTTTGTCTTTTTATTCAGAGGATCCGGTGAAGTAGGAATGTATAAGTTGGAGTGAAATGTGATACTTTTGCACCGATCTAATACAAGCTTGAGAAATATTTTAAACCCTTAAATTTGTCCATTGGTCCAAAGACGGTTAAATATTTTTGTAATGAAGCTTTTAATGCAACGTTCAAATGGCATCCTGTGTTATTGTTTTAGATAGAAGCGTAAACACATCTCTGTTCAATATTTATGTCACCATTAATATTTAACCTATAATAAATAATTTGCTAATGGAGTTTTAATTGTTCCCATGGCTGTAGGATTATCTCTAGCGGCTGCACCAAACCAATCATTTGAACTCGTTTAACAACCAGAGCGCCATGTCGACAATCAATTTTTAAAGTGGAGCAATTTATATCCATTCCGCGTTTACACTTTCCTCAGTTAATGAATGCTAAACACAATAGGATGCATAATTTTAATGAAAAGCTGATAAATTACCATGTGAGACACCATTGGCACATTCATCGTGCTTCCAAAAATGATTTCAAGATACTTCAGGATAGATAAATACCCAGGGTTAACTTTCATCATTAAAACTCGTCCAAGGTGATTGGTTTTACGATCTTAGATATCACATTGTTTTCAATTTACCTTTATTTGAGCCTCTGTTGATCTGTACGTACATATGTTTTCATACGTTAATAAAAGCACCGTCTTTTTAAATCAGTCCTAATGTTACGGTTGGGTTTATCATAGGACTAACAATAAGTTTAGGTAGTACACCTCGCACGCTTAAATCTAGATGGATACAATGTAATTACTCTTAATGCAAGCAAGGGGTGGCGTAAGAGAATTATAAATCGCGCAGTGTTTCTAGTACACTATCACGTAATACGCATATTAAGTGTTCATAAAAATGCATACTGAAAACTACGTTAGTAATTTTAATTCCATATGTACCCGTTAACTCAGTGCTAGCCATAAATAATGCCTGTTACCATAATAGCCAAGTAGATAAGCTTCCAATGCAAAGTTCTTTAAGAAGATACATGTTTTCAAAATTACAAAATCACAATATGCCGTTTAAAGAAGATAGCACCAAAACTTCATTGTTTGATATAATTCTAGCCAATAAGTGGACACAGAAATTTTTGACTGACCAACTATTGTCAGAATGTAACCGTGCAAACTTAGCGCTTCCTCCGTAAACTTTGGATCTGAATTACATAGAATTAATATGAATAGATACGAAACAATGGGTTGCTTGCGAAAATATAACCATTAATATGGATACGGAAATGTGCCGCCAGTGATTTGAGCAAATCGGTGAATGATAAGATAAAACAGGAATATTAGGATAAAGATGCACTAACGGCAGAAATAATTGAAAAAAATAACAATTGAAGACAATGGGGGAAATAGTGATGAGGATGGCAGTGATAATGACTCAACAGACGAAGATAGGTTATGCGTTGGAAAAATTAAAGTATGACTCGGTGTAAGTTTTGAATAAGGGAAAAAGATTTCTGGAATTATAGTTCTCAATTTGTTGAAGACTGTATGGCTTTCCATAACACGTGAAAAATAATACAGTGTAACCTGAGGTTTCTGCTTCATTGTGCACAATGGGGAAGCTAGTTTAGTATGGGGAGTGTTCTAAATGTGGGAGGGGAGAAATTACAGCACCCGAACAACCTTATCCTCTTGGGTGTCTTTCTTCCCGGTGCAAAGAAAGCTAGAAATATAAGTCGAGGTTCCTCAAGAAGCAACCGCAAACATAATGGCAGTCGAGCTGTAAATACCAAGCCTCAGAAGTGCTTGTGAAAGTTTACGTCAGAGAAATTAAGGTAGAAAGTATGTTGAATGTGTTTCGGAAAGCGGGACTCTATCCGTGCGTAGGAATGTCATTCCAACACACCTGAAACACTACCTCAACTAATGTCACCACTTCAGCCAGGAGCATTTAAGGAAAGTGATTGATTTCTTATTCTGTTTGTTTGAGAAGCAGATAATGATTAATTTACTATCTCTCCTATGGGTTTCATTTGTTTGAGCAGCATTTAAGAGCCCAGAGCTTTCCCCGATACTTCAATCAGCCAGCACAGTTCCATAACGGGAGCTGCTCAAATCTTACCATCCCACACAAATTTAAGTTCGCGAAAGATGAGCAAGAAGAAAAAGCTGAATAGAAAAAAAATCATGAATGTCCTGTAAAGAAAGAAAAGAGAAGAACATGTGATAAAGAAGGAACCTCCCGTGGAAAACCGTCATTGTGATCACAAGGTGCGAAGTCAAGAAGGTGAACTTCCAATTGTAACAGATACTTCCGTTTTCGAGGATGACATTTTCCAGCTTGAAGGTTTGAATGAAGTCTTCTCAGAAGATGAGGCAGATGCTGAATATCTATTATGTGCTGGAACGTTTTTGGAGGACAAAGTAGGTGAAGACTGGACTTAGTGCGGCAAATGCTTTAAATGGAGGTGCTACACTTTATGCACGTTCGGGTGATAAAAATCTATTTGTGATTTTGCTTTGTTTTTCTATAACATATAGTTTTACAATTTTATTACTTATTCAAATTTGTATTTACCGTATACATGGTTATGCTATTTGAAGTATTAATTATGTAATTATTTAATCTATTAAAATGACTTTTCATACTTAGATTACAAATTACTTTCACAATATGGATTATTTTTCTTATTCAGAAGACCTTCCCAGAAGAGATATACAGCGCCATAATATGAGCAGAATGCTCTCATTTTCAAACTCCTGCAGTAATTATTGCATTGAGCGTAATACCAAAATTTTTCTACCCCAAATACGTACCGTATGTAATTCATGAGGCTGTTGAAGTTAAAATTACTCTTCAGTATTTTCAATGACTACAGTTACACCTACAAAAGTTAACTCCAATATTGGGATTAGTTCCCCTAACCCTGGCAGCATTTAACCTTCCATGTGTAACACAATTTTAAATTCGTCAAGAAAAGGAAAGAAAATGTTATACAAATCTTAATCAGATACACTGATACATCTTTTTATACCCAGTAACATACAAGTTTTCATTTCATATACACTATTCACACACTATGTACATTTCATGTACACTATTAACCATGATCACCATAAAATATCTGTTTATAGTGACTTTACATTAGACTATAATAACTTGCTTTTATAATTGCATAGTAAGATGCAGAATGCGAAACGACAGTCAGCTGCTAATATCACAAGCTATACTTCCTTGTCAGGAACTCATCAAAGGTTTGGTTTAATAATGCGGCTAAACAGTGTCAAAACAGGAAAATGAAATAAATGTTTAGTTTTCTTGTCATAAATGGCGTAATTTAAAGAATTTGCGTCTCCAGCAACATTGATACAGCTCTTTCAGTTTCCTAGTTAGTTGTGAATTAAGTTAGTAAGAATAATATACAACTCAAATAGAATAAATAGGATTTCAAGAAATATTTGTAAATAATTCAACATTTATTGTGCTTTCGTTTTACTGGCTATGTAAATGTCAGAGAGGTAGAACATTTTTATTCTATTTTTATTTATACTGTGAAGATAGGATTTAAGTTGACACTTTGAATTGATTTTTGGGAAACTTAATATTTTTGTGTCACAATGAAACGAAAAACAAAGTAGAAATGTATTACAGGATGGCTGAACTGTGGAGTGACTTCGGCCCCTATTTAATTTTGAGATGTAAATCACTACTATCCCATTTATTTTATGAAATTACTACATTAGGCTTTTAATTTGAAATATAAGGTTATGCTATTTTACTAAATAAGCAGGGGAAGAAGAGATAATTTCTGATGAGAAAGACTCGGTGTTCACTTAGGCGGTATAAGGTTGAATGTAAGGCATTTGTATTTTAAAATATGATTGCAGCCTAAATCCAAAACAGTTGCCTGTAGGCATGACATCTACTTGCAAATTCCTTTTAGGTGAATGATCACAGTGCAGTTGCACAGAGTTGGAGCATTCAGAGTTTCCAATCTTTAGGATTTTCCCTAGATTTGTATAGATAAATATTTTATTTAGACATACAGAAACAGAAATTTCCTTTTACAATTTTAAATTTTAGAAATTAAATATCCACTCCTGATTATGACATGTAACACCTGCATTTTGTTTTCACTCTAAAGTATACTTTGCAGTTAATGAGACTTAAGATGTTCTCATTTGTGACATATTGGAGCAATTTTAATACTTTCCTTTTTGGAAATATTATCACAATTTGGGTAAACGCACTTTCAGATTCACTTCCGTCAGGGATTAACCTTCTAACCCCTTACACTCACGAAATTGTATCATATTAGTTCAATTTCTTTTGAAGGCGTATACATTTGAAATCTTAATAATAGGTAAAAAATGTTATTCACAAGCAGCTAGGATTTAAATACTAAATCACGGAAGATCTCTGTTAAGAAAAAGTAGAATAAAAGAGGTGGTGAGAATTTTTTTCCATTCTAATGCATTAATGTTATTATAAATTCAAGTTAGGACTTTTTAAAAATATAACAGAGAAAACGGTCAACAAGATAAACTTAATACCTAGTGATCGTCGTATTATAGGGTCTGGACAATACAGTATTTATTGCTAACAAGGTTTATTTATTACCTACATAACGGCGTGAATAATCTGTAATGGAATTGCCCTGCGAATTACTTCTTGGTGCCTCTAGTTTCACAATTACGTGCTTCAAAGTTACGTTGCATGTTGAAAGTTCCCCATATAAATTATAAATGAGGTAATAGTTTAAACGGAATATAATCGATATTGTCATTATGACAAATGCCGCTCGAGGCTACAGTTGAAAATGATAATACTTAAACGACTCCTGAGGGCCCGAACTGTGTTGACATGAACCCGTAAGATAAGAGAAGAAAAATGAAAAATGTCACATTTAAAGCTATATATTGATGCAAGGTGACATTAAAATATTGAATAACATTTAAAACTCCCCCGACGTTTAACCTGGCACAAGATTGTAATTTTAAATTACATCCTCGCTTGTGTACTAGAGCTATGTAAGTTTTAAAGAGAGATGGACATTGAAAAGGTACGCGACAATTCGGCCCATTTATCCCGTAAAGTACATAAATAATCGAGAATGACTAGCCGACACGTGATGTAGTCTACGCACAGCAAATACTTAGGACGTGAAATACCCACTCAATACGCCACCACTAATGACGAAGCTTCTTGAAACCTAGCACGAAATATAAAGCTTAAGATACCATTAAGACACAAAAATTCGCTACAAGCTCATCATTCATATTAAGGAACTGAAATAAGATAAAACTCTGTTAGACCATTCAGTGGTCTTTAAGCGTTTGACATCAGACAATTTTGAACCGCGGACTTCTGGTTTACAGGTGGGGTCTAACAAGCTCGATTTATGGATCGGCGTAGAAATAAGTTCACGAATGTTATCAGTAATACCAGCATAGAAAATTATGCAATCAGGATTAAGGATGAAGGTCCCTTCAACTTCAGGTGCATGATATTGTCACGAACCCATCGTGATAGCGCGGCTTATGTACACAATGAGCCTACAGATAAGGAGTATGCTGGAACAAACAAAGATAGCGCAAGATAAAAGACCTGCCGGCACAGATAGGGTTACGCTTCTGGAAGGTGATAGAACATTCGATTCCTGTTTGGTCCAGAAATCTCTCGAAATTATCAGTGAGGTATTTAAGGGAGCGACGACTCGCCAATAAGGGTCGTGAGTAGTAAACATTTGTAAATACATGTAACAAGAGTGTTGTAAAACAGTTGCGGTGGAGGTAGGCAGAGAACAGCTGAGAGTATTATTGTAACTAGAGCTGAAGTTGTAAGCTGAACGCTGTTTGATATTGCCAACGACCTTGGTGCTGTAGATTGTGATATAATTCTGCTGCTACGCAGAATAAAGACATTTAGAATTTCGGCAAATTGGACTTTTAATTCTACGAACCCACAAAGTCACAATATCTAAAAGTAACTTTGAACTAATTATCATATTATTAGAGTTTGCAAGCTGTATTCTATTTAAAACAGACTTGTGATTTTGTGTGTTCCCATTGGGGCAAGCAATGGCAGTTCAATTTGCATTTGTGAACGACTGTTCACGGAACAATAAATAATGAAAGGGTTCATTATCCAATTCTTCTCCTTCCTTTACATGGCAGTTTAAAAATAAACTTCGTAGCTATCGATATTTTTGCTTTGTTTCAAACTGTTTTAGGCATTTATGTACCCTCAGGCATTAATCATTTGTTCATAAATTTGAAGCATCTATCGGAATTACAGTGGTTTTAAACAAATATTTAATAATTCAGCGACTTTTTTAACATCACTATTTCGTCTTTGGCTACCAATCAGTCCTGAGAGCGATTGGTGATTTAGAGTTAGCAACAAATAAAACATCACTCATGGGATGGCGAGTACTGAAGGACGCAAAAAAATCTGTCCCACAAATGTCAATCGCATACATGCACAACGATTCTTATTATTTAATATCATGTTATTTCACAAGTTTTCAATGGAGACAGCTCCGCGGTAACATGCAAATATCGCACCTAGCACCTGCCTGCCGTGCGAGGTCCCAAGATTCCCGGATGGGCGTGAGGATTTTACTCCAAGATGATTCATCTTCCCCAGAGTCAGGAAGTATTAATGAGAGTGTAAATGTGTGCGCTATCTAATGATAAAAGAAAGAAAAATCTAAAGTACCAGCAATCCAACGCCTAGGAGATAACACCATCGCGATATGTTCCAAAGGAGAACGGCCGACGGTAGAAACATTTTAGTCAAAGGCAATGGAAAAATAAGGTTCCAATTTTTTGATCAACCACTTTCTCATAAAGATGCGTATGTCATTGTATGTGAGTGTCCCTAGTGGTTTACCGGGAAAATATGAATCCGTTGGATAATTTAAGGTCATGCTGGCATGTTGGCCATAATAGGTCTATGGTTAAGAGCAACCGGACGGAGACCGGGAGATCCGTGGTTCTAATCTCGGTTATTCCATTGAATTTTTCAATCTGACTCTACCTTTCAAATTACAGCCTACATATAGCTAGTGTGGAAGAACGATTATTTTCCACTTTCTCAGTGGGTTCTCTTGAGGATTTCTCTTATTAGTACGCGAATATGGCTGGATTATATATTACCGTATATGTGAATGTCCCCTATTTCCGGTCATTTATTTTCCGTTCGTGTTGATGGACCAGGCTACCAGATGGTGGACGAGACGCATATATGCCGTTAGAGCTTGCTTTGTAGAACTGTTGCTGTGGCGTTTGATGTGGACAAGCTATGGGGAAATGTAGACCTGTGGAGGATTCCGCTGACATCAGAATAAATCTGGATACGTAAAGGGCTCTGTCTTGAGTATGCCATTCCACTTCTGGTTAACCTCTCTGTCCTCTGGTTCACTTTTTCATCCTGAAAATTTCTATAAACACACTTAGAGACTGTGCTGAAATATGCGGGAATCCTCTTCCATAATTAAATACATGCGTAGGAGATTTTAAGGTTCCAAGAAACGGAGTTTGTAATTAAAAGCAATAAACATTTAAACGAAAATGTAAAGGAAGTTGTGGTAGATACAATACTCGTATCCCGAAGATTAAAAAAAGGGAATATAGGCAAGTAATTTGAACGCCGCAAATACACTAAAGGTAAGGGGTTAAAAGCTTTTATATCGAGAAGTTGCTTTCAAATGTACTTTTACAGGGTAACAATTATTACCCACACCGCTGGATCAAGCTTCAGTCGCATAAGAGCCGTAGATGCAAACGATGATTTGCGAAACATGTCCTCAAAATAGGTACGAAAGTGAAGCAGATGTGTAAAAAATACGACTCATCTAAAATTTAATAAGAAATATTCTTACTTATCGGTCTTAATTTTCTACAGAGATAATGGCTATGTTATGAATAATAGAAGAATGAACTACGGGAGGACACAAAGCTCCTAACAGGTAATTCAATTAGAACTTTCTTTAGCTTCATGCAAGCAACTACGCCACCAATTTAGCGCAGCTGCAAATATCTGTTGCAAAGTTTACTTCATATGCACTACGTTCATTGCTCATATGTTTTGATAACTCGAGTTACTGGGTTTATATATGTAGTGTTTAACGCCCACTTTTACTACATACGGCACCGCAGCCGGTGACACTGATGATGCATGAGATGAAGATGGAGCACCGGTGGAATGAGATGGCGGGGGAAACCGGAGTACCCGGAGAAAACCCGCCCCAACGCCGTGTTGTCCACCACAAATCTCACTTTGCGGTCGCCTGGGATCGAACCCGGGCCGCCTTGGTGAGAGCCAAACGGTCTAACCACTGAGCCACGGCGTGGCCACTGGGTTTATATAAAAACATCATAACCCTCTGGTGCTTAATTTGGAATGCATACCGCTATTGCAGTATTTTTAGAGTTAGAAAAAACTGACTTCTACAATAAACTAAAATCCGACAATTACATTTAAATGTCAAAATTATAAAGTTCGATTTCAGTGTGCTGATGGTTCTGTATAATTGCTCATGAATGTACTGTCTACAATATCCCGTTCAATGTTGCACTGCAAGGATAGTGCCTGTTTAATGTTTGATGAGCTTGGTCACCGATTTTTTGACAGGTGTCCTTTTTCTGTTGCAGGTGAGTTTCGCTGTTGCATGATAAGCAGATATCTAGCAAGTGGTAAGTGAAAATGTTTTCAACTGCCTCAAATTCATCTGTGAAACAAATTCATTCACTTTTAATAACACTTTAAGAGTAGTCATCTTTGAACTTAGAAGGCTGCAGGACTAAATACAGTAATGCTTATGACAGATTTTACAGACTATAGCGTTTCAGTCTGTTGATCGTTGCTTATAGTCGGAGATCATTAATTCAAAACGTGTTTTCATAAAGAGCAAAGGTAAATATATTATGAATAAAGTCCAACTGCAGAAGACACTTAATTCTTTCCATCTTTCCCTGCAAACCAATAATACTAAATTTCTATTCAATAAAAATCTCCGTTTAGTAAATAGAGAACTAGTGTGTATGGGTTATCTCGTGGAAATCTTTGAAAGCTCAATTCTTCTTCTTTCCTTTTCTTCATAAAGATTCTTACAACGTACTATGCTTATTCGCTTTGTTTTTGCACGCTGCATGCAATTAAATGTTATTACATGTTGTTGCTCAGTATGATATGGTCTGAGAAGAGATGTATAGAAACAACACAACATAAACTTACCATGTTATTTCAATAATAAAATAATTAAATATGATAGTAATTGAATTTGCAATGCGTAGACAACTGTATCACAGCGGGGACTCTTAACACTTCAGCCAATGGCTTATTGTGCGTCCAATCCCGAAAGGAAGGATGATTAGAAGATATCTTACAGGCGCCCAGAACTTATCATAGGAGACAGTGCAGCCACGTTAAGTGTGTAACAGCCGAAGGCAAGTTTCAGAACCACGGAATTCCAATTCCCATAGAAAGCCCGCCAATAGCCAACTAAATTCGGCTGACCAATCAGTGCCCCTGGAAGGACGACGGCTGGTCAGGCAACCACAGCGCCTCCTCTCAGCTCAACACCGTAGTCCCAGAGCACAAGCACCGTCATTGCGCAACGCACTGGAAACTTTGCTGACTCTTGCTACCTAGAAAGACCGGATGGTGAGAATGAAATGAAAGGAAGTGAAACGGGAGATTAAAGTAAACATTCTTCCCAGAATTCACTTTAAGGACTCGGAAAAAACCGAAAAGGACCACGGGAATGGAAATCATGTCCTCCCGAATGCAGGTCAAAGACGTTATGTTCTCAGCCATCCCGCTCGGTGATGTAGTGTGAGTGCTGCACCCAACTTTGGAACCAGCTCTGTTCACCACACATATATACTTAAATTATCTTATAAAATGAACCTTTACACCAGTAAAATACAACTACAAATTTGGATATTCAGTAAATACCTTTTCCAACCAAGCACAGTTCAGCATCCTTTTGACGTAGTACGTGTAAAATATAGACATGCATGACTTACAAAATGAAATATTACTGGATATAGCTTGTAATAAGCGATTTGGTAGAAATTGCCCTTCTATAAGTAAGATATATTAAGAGCAGAAGCACTTTGAGCTATAAAATAATCTCTTTTTGTCAGACTTTAGAGCGCTTCTCTTTTCATCCAATAACTCTGGTCTCATTAACTCCATCTGAAGGATCATCGTTATATCCGACTCCATTACTTTCTCACAAAAACCCAGTCCTTTGTAATTACCAGTCCTCCCTCTTCATCTCAATATCTTTCTTGTCCTAGTTTGCCAAGTGGTCTGTATTACAAGTAATACAGCATATCGTAGTGTGTTACATGTAAGTAACACGTAAAATATACATAAAAAGGAATATAATTTTAATTGTGTCCTACAGGTCAATTTAAAGTTTTTTCCATAATTCAGTCTTACCTTATGAATGCATCTCATGTATGCTTTTTGGTAACATTGCCGTACACAGTGTTTACAGCGGCATTTGTTACTCCTCTCTTCACACCTAGACGTTACTGGCGCTTGACTATATTTCCTAATCAAAATTATTAACATCCTTCTGAAACCAGCATTGCCTTTCGTTATAATTCCAATATATAACCTACTTGTTCTTTATAATCAATGAATATCATACAAATTTATTATTCTGGAATTGATAGAAGAGCTAGAGGTTGTCACATTTCATCTACTCTCAGTACAAGAAAGGGGATAAAGAGATTTTAAGTTAGCAAAAGCAAAGGACAAATATAATGACAGCAATAGCGATGTAATATAACGACAGTGTACGCACATCTGTGCTTCTGTTTTCTGTAGCTGACCTTACAAGTTATGCCAAATGTAAAGAACACGGCGATTTCATTATGTCCAACATATGTTCTACAGATATATGCATTATGAGTCAAACTAAGGAGAGACAGCGGGCACACGTAATTTTAAGCACAGTTAAGAAAACCCTAATCCTTGGTCAAATGTTCACAATGAGCAAGGTGTCCAATAGTTACACCATCCTGCATATGCTTTAAGAGTTCGAGAAAGTCTAAGGTTACGTTTCATGTTTTTCTCATTCTAATAGTAAATTAAGGTCGCCTCGTGGTCGAGTGGTAAAGACCCCCTTGACTCTCACCAAGGCGGCCCAAGTTTGATCCCAGGCTAAAGTTGAGTGAGATTCGTGATGCACAACACGGTGCTGGGACGGGATTTCTCTGGGTTCTCCGCCGTCTATCCTATCATTTTATCTCGCCGTCATTCTGTCATCCACTTCCCTCACTCTCATACCAGGCAAAGGCCTGAACACTATTCCTGGTTCTCTCTCTCTCTCTCTCTCTCTCTCTCTCTCTCTCTCTCTCTCTCTCTCTCTCTCTCTCTCTCTCTCTCTCTCTCTCTCTCTCTCTCTCTCTCTCTCTCTCTCTCTCTCTCTCTCTCTCATTGATCCAGATATTCCGTTCATCTCAATCCGCATAAGGGTTAGAGGAAAGGAACAAGAATAATCTGACACTACGTAGTGGTATACGTGCGCAGTTGAATAGTAAATTAAAAAAAAAAGGACCAACACATTTGTTGATAAGATAAATATCCAGAAATAAAGTACATTTTTGTTACATGCTGTAATATCGTTTCATTTGTTTACAAAAATGCATGCTAACATCGACTAATAGCGTAGATAGGAAACAAAATAAGGAAAAGCAGCTACTATTCTAGCAAATAGAGGCTTTATCTTCATTACATATAAATGAACTTTACATAGGAAGAACAAGATACAGTAACTGTCAGCTGAAATCAAAGCATAACGAAAAAATGAATACAAACATTGAGTGATTACAATGTTATCATAGCAAGGCTCTCACTTTTGTTTTCCGAAATGAACAATACGTAACAACAGTAATAAATTTTAATTCTTCTTCTGTTGCATCTAAATCGGAAGTTAGGTATAAGTCATATGAACATGTCCTGGTTGTCACCTGCTTGGCTCCCAGGTGATGTCTCCGTCGTAGAGAGCTCAGCTGAGAATTGTAGCGGATTAGCGAAATACCTTATGTTCCGAACCTTACCCTGTGCATTTCTCTCAACATATCCTTGGTGAGTTATTTGCAGTTATTCCTAATCTATACACCAGCACTGGATTTCCTTCAGATCGCTTCCCTTTCGGTTTTGGTTTTACTTAATGGTTCCGAACTGGAGAAGAGGTATCGTGATTTGTAATCGTTATTGGGATTAGTTAGTGGGAATTTTTCGCACTTTTAATATATGTTACTGTCTTAAGCATTCTTCACTTTAGTCAAAAAATCAATTGCATTTTTAATATTGATGTTCTTTTATCGGTCGTAGTTCTCTGCTTCCTATTCTATATTGGCATGGAAGACCGCTTCATTTTGCTCCGAGGCCTCTTTGTCAGACTTGAGGTTCTTTTACGTGAATCTATTTCCCTTGGGAAAATACCAATATAAGGACTGAAAAAAAATAATCGCCCTCCTCTGGTTATGAAGCGGAGACTTTGAGAACTAGGCTAGCAGTATATTCCTAGAACATGTAGGATGACCTTTGGTCGTATACGAACGTTAACTATGGGTATGGGTATGGGTATGGGTTCTGGAGAGTTCAAATTGCAATACTGGGAAATTAAGAGCTACCTATGTTGCTATTAAGGAGTATGCATTTTAATAGTTTTTCCTGCTATAGTATAAGTCTGATTGTGAGGAAATAGTTTTGTTCCACATGAGAATAGCGGACAAGACAAACACTATTAACAAATTACGCGTAATTCCCGCATAAAAGTATTTTACTGTGAATATTTAGCTATAAAAATGAAATGTGAAATAAATTGCCTGAGGCTAAATTTTGTAGGTAATGTAACTAAAATGAAAAATGACTACTTTTTTATTTGCTTATTAAAATATAGTAATAGTTACACTATGAGATACTAAGCGGCCGGTACTCGGGAGGCCCAGGTTCGATTCCCGTGTCCGACCTACCTGACCCATAGGTTTTTTAGGAGTTTTCCGGGTCGTCAGGGGAATGCTGGACAGCTTAATTACATCCGCAGTATTTTTTGTCCCACCATTTCATCTCCATCATCATTTCATGTTATCCCTCATCTAGTGGACTCATTAGGATAGAAATGTCTGAGTGAACCACTTCCTCCTCGGGTAGGTCGTTTGCCGGTTCCCGGACCGGCTTCTGGAACCGCTTCCAAACCACAGTAGGGAAGAATGTCGTTGTCCTGACTTACCGGAAAGATTAACATCTAAGTAAAATGTAGGGACCCTGCTCTCTGCCTTGTCATGGCTCCTTGGAGGCGGCCGCCCTCCTACTCTCACCAATTCCTTCCTCGGGGATGCCCCACTTGAGGGCATAGGCACAATAGATAAAGACTGGTAGCGGTGCCAAATCTACTACGTAGTAATCCTAATCTTACACTATCAGATGGGGAGAAGTTCTTGTCATACAGTTAATTTCTGAGCACTAATATTACGGTCTCCTTGGCACTTCCTATCACTGTCAAATTAATCTCAGCGTAATAAAATCATAGAAACATAGAATATGGGGAGCACTTCGACGCGCAGTGTTACGTAAAGTCTGAATCATTGTGTTGACCATGCGTTCTAACTGCTGAGCTACATACAATACAGAATTATTGATCACTTCAAGTTAGGAGCTGAAAGAATGGAAGAACCAAGGGATCTAGTTACATAATTACGTATATTTAAAAGTAATTGCTAAAGACATTTATAAACAGTTTTAGCTGATTTTCGAATCAGCCTGAGTTTCTTTGTAAATACATATTTATATCATGCGTTTATTAAAAAACTTAATCGGGTAAAACTGCCTTGATAGGTACAGATGAGTAAAGACTGGTTTGATGTGAATTTACCTTTTACTTATAGAGCTACAAAACTGAAGTGATAACTGCACTTATTTGGCAACTGAAAGGGTGAAGGAACCAAACATTAAGTTAAACCATTCTTCAAAGTCTGGATGTTGCGGGGGTGTGGCGTTGACAAGACGCTCCTAAAAGCTAAACGGAGATTGTATGTCAAAAACGCTTTGTCAAAATTGTGTAACATGTGGTAGTTTATTTGGGGACTAGGGAGTTATAATGTCGCGTCGCGAGGAGTGATGTGTGAAAGCAAACGTCTGGAGATAAATTGAACTCTGACGAAACAACCAAGTCTACGGAGGATTTATTTTTCACGTCAGGAATATAATCTTCATTACTCATACACTGACACATATTGATCTAATAGGAATCGATACTCTTTCTGCACTACATAGATGTATTAGATATCACGCACTCGGGTTGGCTTAGTGTTGTCATTTGACATTAAGCTTCCAGGAGAAGCGAATCACTAAGAAATAAGCCATTGCACCTGTGAAAAATTAAAGCGTATAACCTGGATTAACCCAAAACATGCACGTTTGTGTGTAAAACACAAAACAATTAAAAGACCCAAGTAGTATAGAATTGGGCATTTCGGCACAGTGTAGATAGGATGTTGAATTCTCCTCTGTGTTAATAAATGTGTGATGTAGAACTCTCATTGATTTAGAACTCTCCTATATGAAAATCGAGGTTTAAAAGAAGGGGAGTTGTGGCGTAGTGCCGTTCTCCCCTGTGCAGTTGAGGGGTTGGGATGATGATGATTGTGTGTGTGTGTGTGTGTGTGTGTGTGTGTGTGTGTGTGTGATGTGTGATGGGTGGGATGGGTAACGGGGGGTTCCGGGGATGTTTGAATTAAATGTGAATGCTTGTGTGTGTGCTTGAACTCTCATGTATTCTTTTCGATGTGTGTATGTGTGTGCTTGAACTCTCACATATGAATATCGAAGAGTCTAGGGTTCGATATTTGTGATGGGGTGGGATGGGAAACGGGGGGGGGGGTTCCGGGGATGTTTGAATTAAATGTATTGATAGTAATTCTTCGATGTCTGTGCTTGAACTCTCATATATGAATATCGAGTGTAGGGTTTGATATTTATTACGTTTAGTGTATGATATATGATGCAGTATCGTTATTCTTTAGATAAAAGAATATCGAGAGAATGATTAGGTATGTTTACTGGGAGAGATTTATGAAAATAAATGTAATAAGACATTCTGGTAAGGGGGTGTTCCCTATGCAGAATCTCTCCTTGAGCTATCGTATCCAAGAGCGATGTAAAGGTTAAGAAAAAAAGGTTAAATTCCATTCCCACACCGAGGTACGAGAAAATATAAAATCTATTCCACATTGAAGTATAAGGATGATGACGTGTTGTCATTCCTCAAGATTTGTGCATATATGTATATGTGTGGGTCATCTATGAATATCGAGTTCTCGGGAGGATTCATATATATGAATATAGGGTCCTCGGTTCGATACCCATTCATGTACGCGAGGATAAAGACTAGTCCTCCTCCAGTACAAGCGACGAGAGGGTGGAAGGGGGGAAACGTGATAAAACGCCAATATAGTAAATTCGAATTAACAAGTCTCATCCTGTCCCGCCAGCTCGGGAACGAACGTGTCCTCACTTCACACAAACCCTCCGTACGTTAAGAACAATCGACGATAGGATGGGGAGGGGGGGAGACAGGTACGATCACGTTTCATCACCCATCTGCTCACTCGGGGAACGAATGCATTCTCACTTCACATCGCAACGTCAAGATGAGTGGAACAACAACTCCTATCATTGAAAGTGATACCAGATTCTGGGAGAATCTACGCAATTTCGAAGATTTGCAAAAGCATTGGGTTGAGCACCACGATGAAACGTGTGATGGAAAGATGCATCAAGTGATTTGCAAGAATCCTTCCTATCATGAATCGATCACATCTTATGCTCAATGCGGAAAGAATTGTAAAGTGTACCTAGGGTAAGTAGAATTATAATTGTGTGTGTTAACGTGAAAGTGTTGTTATGTGTTATATAACTAATGATAAATATGTTTATTTCAGTAAAGCCCAAAGTGAAGATGTGGCATGCCAGTCCGAACAGGATCAAGGTGAAGATGTGTGCGGTCCGTACAATGATCGTCCGTTTAAGGATATCGGTACATCGAAACCCGAGGAGGAAGTCATAGAAAAGTGAGTATAAAATAATAAGAGTTTTACGTTAACAAGTGTATTAAATATTCACGATGTTGAGACATAGTTCGTGTATGTCCGCAGATCCAGTAAGAAAGGAGACAAGAAAAAGAAGAAGACGAACTGCAAACCGAGAATCGTCAAAGCCAAGAAGACGTTCGATCAAGACAGTTTCATCATAATGATGTTCGAACCCTTCACACCCTTCGCAGAAGAAGTAGAGGAGGAAGTTGCGAGTGATGGTAAATAGTGTGTGCATGAACGATAACGACATCTCCATCAGCATTGACTTTCGAGTGAACATAGGATTATACAATGAACTCCCATCACTTTACATTAAAGCTACACATGACGATACGTTTGTGTATATTACAAAAGAGGATTGGGAGGTAATAATGTCAAATGTGTGTGTTTTGGATACGTATCTGAAAGATGGTAAGCATCCATGTGCACCGTACAGTGAAAATATAATATATGCATTTAATATAATGTTATGCATGAATAAGATGCAAGAAATAACGTTTGTGAATACATGTTTAAATGTGGGCAGTATAAATCTGAATAGTACTGCATTCAATGGACTTAAAATACTAATTCCATATATTGAAAGAAATTTATATCAGTTGTATGATATTCATAAATCATTATGTTCATATGATGCAAAAAGCAGGAGTGCAAGGAAGAGGATATTGGAGATGTATGTTAAAGTCAATAAAAAGATAATTTGAATTTGTAATGTTTTTATTTATTACACCTATATGATAGATTGTACAACATGAGTTAGTGGTTTATAAGTGAATAATTTATCATGAATAATTAAACAGAATAATGAAGTTTGTGCAGGAAAATTTGACGATGCTTGAACTTCCAATCTGACATTCACTGCCCCCGTCACAGTATCCTCAGGTTGATGAGAGCAATCGATGACGAATAGCGGTGCATATTTCAGAAAGTCGTTCCTTTTCAAAAGAGGGTAATTCTCCTTTCCATAGTAGGATGATTGAAATTTGGAATATTGATCATACAGAGATGCAAATTTCGAATTGGCGAAATCCAAATTCATATCGTGATAGGGGTAAGATTCACTGTTGAGATAAAGTTTCAGATTGGTGATATTACAATTATCAAATAGAGAGGCATCCTTAGCGAGATGATTCAATCTATCCACTTGTGCACCGACTATGACGAAACGTGGTTTTTCAAGTTTAGTCGTGGTTGCAATGTTCCATGTGAACGCTTTAGTTTGAGGTACAGCAGGTTGAGTGTGAAGGTCCAAGGTTCGAAATGCGACGTGTAGAGGTTTATCCGATTTGACGAGTTTAAGTTTATCAACTCGTTCAGAATCTGAAAGTCGAAGTACAGGCATCCTCCATTCGAGTCTAGTTAGTTGTATGGTTGTAGGATCGTTTCCAATGATACAATTATTAGAATCCTTAGATCTAATGAGAATAAGTTCAAACTTGCTATTAAGTATGACCTCCTTGTGATCGTCGGCGAAACCCAGCAACATCGAAAGAGGAACGATAGCATTGAAGATACCATTCGATGTATTCACGATGTCTACCACACCTCCTGGATAGATCCATCCAGCATTTAGTAAACGATTCGATTCCAGTTCATTCAGTGCTGCATAGTTACGCATCGTTGATGAAATGCCCGGATTCCTAGTTCTATCAATAGTCGTTCCATTCATATCCAGACGAATCTCATCGAATAGGAATGCCATAGCATTGTTACTCAATTTCGATGTGGCAACGCTGCCGTCGGGTTTAGTGAGAGTCCCCTCAATGTAGAGATAACTTCTACTAGGAAGCGTGTACAAATCTTCAGCTTGACATGGAATTCTAATTTCATCGTTCACATCGAGAGCTGACGTATTGTACGGTAGGAATACGTGTTCTTCCTCCTTACTGATCTTATCATCAAAGGTCGGAATCCCGGTCACGTCCAACACATCCATCATAGAACCTTGAAGCCTAAGTTAGCGAGAAATTTTCGATTAGACGATGTGATTAGCTTGCGGGTCGATGATCGAGTAGAGGTCAATCTCGAGAGATGTTTTTTAATATAGCATCGTCTCTTAAAACTTATACCCATTACGACGTATGTGCAATCGTACAGTGATGGTTTCGTTCCTGAAATCTAACTTATCGCCGTTCTGGTCTACCACTCTAATGTCGAGATGATCAATGAGATTCGTATCGATGATTGGTAAATATATAGGACTTGATGGTTCCTGCGAGATATGATAACCTGGAGGTACCGATGGGAAAAATTCATACAGAGAATGACCACTTTTACCATTGATGAAAGATCCCGTTGCAAGACTACACTCGATACGTATGATGCTGACCTTGAATATGTTAACCAAATCATTAGACTCGGTCAGCACGTTTGCCGGTACCCTCTGTTTAGAGGTGAAACCGAGAAGAGAAGCAATAGATCTCTCACGACTAAAGTCGATAATATAGGGAGATTGAATTTCTGATTTCATGGTGTTATTATTAGCACGTAGAATAAAGTCGTCACCGATGTCGAGAGCATCCTTGATCAATCTGGCGATATCATCCAATTCATAAGTACCCGGTGGAATTACTATACGTTCGACTTTTCCATCGCGAACGTAATGGAATAGATTATTACTCTCGTCCACATTCGGAATCGAGTAAAAAGTCTCAAAATTCAATAGAGCTATCTCGTAATGTCCGTTAGGATCCAGATGTAATGGTGGATTTAGAAATAAAGAGAAGCTGGTATCACTACCACTCACGGTGATCGTGTAACTCATCGAGGAGAAACTGAAGGCACAAGTGACCGCAAATCACAGAATCGAATTCTTGAAATCTCGTCGTATTATATAGGAGCTTGACACCCGAAAGGTACGTTTCTATCTCTTCCGGAGGTCTCAGATCGCCGAAACTGTCAAAGTAGTAGGCAACGTCACCATCCTTACGTACAGCAATCCAATGTGTACCAGGGTTATTTGATGTATCCAGATTCACTACTATTCTCTCATAGTATCGAGGACGTGGAGGTAGTTTATCGATCATGTAGACACCTCTAAAATGTGGAATGTGTAGACGTCGTGCATACGAATCGATCTCGTTAGCACTCAGGGCTTTTTCCGGGATAAATATAGGCCTCGCCCCGAGTTTTTTGATCGAAGATACAATCCTCTACCCTTACGACGTCTCTTACGGCGAAGACCTTTGCCCTGAGCCAAAGATTCCATGCGCTCGTTGTGACGTGTTAATTCTGTAAGTTGTTTTGCATCCGAACGTTTCTTATTGACAGCCGTAGCAATCTGAGCAGCACCTCCAGCTAGACCACCTGCTGCACCTAGAGCTGCTAAAAGTGGTAGCAAAGGTAAGAAACCACCTCTCTTGTTGCGACGTTTACGCATGCCAGCGCCCGCTGCCAGTTTACCCTTCATAAGTGTAGTCACAAGTCGAGCTGCAAGTCGTTCGCCCAAAGAAGCGTCGGCAGACTTTACACGTCTCCAAGATTTCTCTACCAACACCTTATCGGCTAGACGACGAGAATCTGTATCGGTACTCTCTGCGTAAGCCCGATCGTGATCGAGACACGCTGAATCTAACCCGTTCACCGGTAAGTCACCTCTCTGCAAGCGTTTATGTAGTTTCGTTCCGGGACCGCAGAAACGATAACCCGGTAAATGTGCCTCAAATGGTAATGAATTAATCAAGGAATTAAGAATTCCCGAACCTTTGCGTGCACGTGTAGAGCGCATGTCACACTATGAAATAAAAAAGGCAAAACGTGCGCTTTATAAGTATACGATTCCTATGACGATTGGCTAAATCCAGTAAAGACATAGATTGCCCTTATCACGAACGAGATAAAAGACAAAACTTATGCTTTATAAGTATTAGTCGCGATATGGAGATAGTAAAGCAAAAGTGTACACTACCCATACAGGTGTTAGATTTCGAGGACGACATTCGCAAAGGACGACAGTACGTTGTTTCCGAGTAACGTTAGAGCGCTCATACTGGGCAGTTCAAATGCTGGAAAAACGAACGTTTTACTCAACCTGCTTATTCACGAGAATGGTCTGAGATTCGAAAACCTCTACATATACTCGAAATCGTTGCAACAACCTAAATATCGATATTTACTCAGGTTACTGAAAACTATACCCGATATAGGTGTATTTACGTTCGATGATGGTGATAAAGTGATTCAAACGTCGGATGCTAGAGAAAATTCGATATTCGTATTTGATGATGTGATAAATGAAAAACAGGGTAAGATAGCTTCATATTACAGTATGGGTAGACATCGTAATGTCGATGCTATATATTTAGCACAATCATATGCTAAAGTACCTAAACATTTAATTAGAGATAATGCAAATATGATTATATTCTTTAGACAGGATAATCTCAATTTAAAACATATATACGAAGATTATGTAAATACCGATATGTCCTATGATGAATTTAAGGATATGTGTAAACATATATGGGAGAGTGACGAACGATCCTTTGTTGTTATAGTACCAGAATATCCACTGAACGAGGGACGCTACCGTCACGGTTTTGATCGCTTTATCAGAATGAATAAATAGAATAATCCATCACTTAAGCAATGAGTATCGACAGGTTCGGATCCCGAAGAATCATACCCTCTAGGGGTGTGTTCAATCGATATATCATAACTAGAGATGGATCGGGAAACTATCGATTCAAGGGAAAGCGGTTGTGCAATATTCACGACCCTGAAGAAGGTGACGATGCATCGACTAAACGTTATGTGGATACGCATACGGCTGACGTCGAGAATCGAATGCAGATCTTCAGCGAGCAGACCTCGTATCAGCGTATGGGCGAGTTTGAAGCTATGCTTAGGGATCACATACAAAAATCGCTCGACATCCAATACAACAATTTAATGGAGTACTTAAGTAAATATGCATTTAAACGTGATTCCGAAAATAATGTCATTATAGATGGTATAAGAATGAAAACGCTGTTGGACCCCCTTCACGAACACGACGTTCCTAATAAAAAATATGTAGATGATAGGATTCCAATTCACGATTCTAATGAAACTCTATCATTTCGAATGAAGAGATTGAAGGATTTAGCCGAGCCGATAGAAGATAGTGATGCAGTCACCATGAGTTATGTTAATCATTTCTTTATACAGAAACACAATGAATTGCAAACGGGTTTAACTGAGACTATAACAAACATTGCCGATACTATTACACGGAAACAGAATGAATTACAAAGTCAGTTAACTAGAACAATCACCTCCGCTAGCGAGACTATTACTACAGCTGTAGAAAAAGAAGTGAAAGAACTAACCGCACGACAAACGGAACTTGATAATAAACTAATCACTATAAATAATGATATTCATACTATGAAAACACGAATGAGAAATGTTGTAAACACTATGTTACAACAATTGAAAGCACAACTCATAATTTCATTGCAAACACGTCCGTTTCGAGGTCCCTCTTTAAGGTATACGTTAACATCGGGACTCGAATACTATAAAGTTCCTGGAAATGGAAGTGTACTCTCGTGTTCCATCGTATCATCGGTACATCCGCATACTGTAAATGATACATTGTTTGCAATAAACGGAAGATTAGTTGAAAGATATCCTGTAAGAGTTGAAACTGGCGATATTCTATCGTTTACAGCACCAGTCGGACGTGCTAAAGATGGTCATATATTAAGTATAGAACTGATAGTTTCATATAAATTAGCAGTAGCTGATTAATTATACATTCATTTCGATATGGATGCTGAAGCTATAAGACTTAAGGAATCCATTGCCCGTCACAGTAGGGCAATAAGAGAAAAGTTACGTTCTCTCAAAGGAATGAAATTCGAAACGCAACGAGTCATGTCTGAAGTTCTTCAACCTGTAACCGAACCATTGAAAGTAATAGCGAAAGCACACCAAGACAACAACGACGACGACGAAACTACAGATGATGCTAACGGATCTGATCTCGTGTCAAAGTATCTACACAAGGTTCGAACTGCCAGTTCGAGTGACATGGATAATACTTACGGCATACGTTACGAGGATAATGAGTATAAATTGGGTAACAAGACAGTTGTGTTTAAATCTGATGGTGTTCAGATAGGAACAGAAACGTATGAACCCACAGCAGGCTTATATGAATTATTATTTAAACGTTTACCTCGCAAGACATCGTACACAGATGATGATTTAGACGTGTATTCGCAAATCTTACAAAATACTCAAGTTTACAGACACGGCTACTCAAGAGATGGACGTTTAAGAGCAAATGGAGGGTTCAAGTATCGTCATATCATTCGTGACCTTGTTAGTAATCGAACTGGATTTGGTTTACGTTGGAAAGAACATGTACCGCAGAGAAAATTAGATTACATCTACTGGAACGATCCGAATGAAATAATAAACAGATTAAGATTATTAGTTGCGTCGAGGGATGCAGGTAATTTGAATCACTCACCCGAGATAGAAGAAATTATTACAGAACTTAAAACATCAAAAATTATAGCATGATAAAACGTCGCATTGCAACCGAGTTACATGCACCAGCTAGAAGACGATTTTTACGTCGTAAGATCATAAGCAAAGGAATGAACGATTTAGTACAAATAGATCTTATGGACATGTCTAATTATGCAAGAGACAATAGGAATTATAAGTATATTCTTCTTGCATGCAATTTTTATTCCAAGATGGCTTATGCACGACCATTACGTGATAAAAGTGGTATTAACGTTTCGACTGCTATGGAGGAGATATTGAATGAAATGGAATCGTTTCCGAAGAATGTTCAATCTGATAAAGGAAGGGAGTTTTACAATAAACATTTCCGCGAACTAATGAATCGTAATAATATTAATCATTACAGTACATTCACTCACGTTAAGGCTGCTGCAGTGGAACGTTTAATAAGAACGATCAAACTGAATTTGCATAAGGAATTTATTGTTCAAGGCTCATACCAATGGGTAAACATACTACCTAGAATTATTCATACATACAATAATACTTACCATCGAACGATTCGTATGAAGCCTGTAGAAGTTCGTGATAATTCTCTCCTCCTCAGCGTGTACAAATATGATAGAAGTCTGCGTGAGAAGCGAAGATCTAGACTTCATCGTGTTGGTGACTACGTGAGGATTTCTAAGCATAAAGGTGTTATGGAGAAAGGTTATCTACCAAATTGGAGTGTTGAAGTCTTTAGGATACGTACAGTGCAAAGGACACATCCATTGACCTATCTCATCGAGGATCTGGAGGGTAAACTGATTGAAGGAGCATTCTACGGTTATGAATTACAGAAAACTCAATATCCAGACACGTATTTAGTTGAAAGGATCATCAGACGTCGTGGTGATAGGATTCTGGTGAAATGGTTAGGATTTCCTACCCGTGAATGGATTAATGAGGTGGACATTGTATAAATAAAAAAAACACACAACTCAATAAAGAAATATAATTTTAATGATATATTGTGTTTTATTTTTGTTTGTTCACATTGATTCCTGACATCTTCTGTAACTGCTAGTCACATCGATAATATATAAATTCACATCTCCTTAACTTAAACATGATAATAACATTTTATACTTTTTTAAAAAATCATACATGATTATAGTTGAATTAACATTTAATTGTAGAGATTTTAACATAACGTACATGCTAGTTCACATTGAGTATATATAAATTCACCTACCCTTAACGTAAACATGATAATTACAATTTTAAGTAATTAGTAATATACGTTAAACAAACATCATACATGAGTATAGCTGAAATAAGAGCCTTTGTACATGCTAGTTCACATTGATATATATATATATAAAATCTCCCCTCACCCCTTAACGGAGACATGATAATAACATTTTGATATAATTAGTAAATATATTTTAATAAAAAAAAATCATACATGATTATAGTTGAATTAACATTTCATTGATTTCTGCTATCTAACATTTTCAAAACGACATGAATAGGAAACTATATTCCTTCACCCCTAACATAAACAAAAAAAAAGCAATACGTTATCTTTCAAATGAAGTAAATATGTTATTATCATGTGCCTAGTAATACCTTTTAACTCAGTTGCAACACACTTTACAATTATACTTGAAACTCAATTATTTTATTTTTTGAAATACAGTAATGTTATTATCGTGGCCTAGTAATACCTTTTAACTCAGTTGAATCTATGCTTTATTGAGAAAAGAAAAATGAAAATTACACTTGACAATTTTCTATAGCATAATGTCCCCATGCTAATGTTGAAAATGAATTATTGGGAATGTATCGTTTTGTATCGATACCACTTAAAGCTATCTTATTAGATTCAATGGTATGAACATCGTGTTTATAACTTCTGAAACATGTCTGCATGCTTCGATGTATCGTGTCAGGATGTGTAATACATGAGAGATATTGTTCAAAGGTTATGAATCTCATCGAATCTTTTGTTACACCTTTTGATTTTTTAATCACTTCAGTATCATATCGATAACAGTATAATTTGGATTTCAGACCTACATATTCAATCATCACTCTACCGGCTAGCTCATCCTTGAATAATCCTGAAATTTTCTTATTTGCTAACGGAATACCATACACATTATCAATTGGATAATTAGATGTATCGAATAAATGTATATTGGCTTTAATAAATTCATATATATCGCAGCTAGATTCGAAGAGAAAAGCATCCGTGTCCGTATAGATTAAAGTTACATCTTTCAATTTTTTCTTCAGAATTTCAGAATAAAAATCATACATTTTATGTTTGGATAGATCCAGGATTGCTTGTCCTATGTATATTGGCTTATTCATCAATATTTCATCTCTGACCAATTCTATACCTATTAAATTTTCATCAAAAATCACGTACCTTATACACGTTTGTCGAGCTAACAATTTACGCGCTCGTTTCCAGCTGGTAGCTAAATGAAATGAATTATAACGTTTTACATTCTCTATAAATTTTCCATAAACACAATTATTCATTAACTTCCATAGATTTTGACCAAATTTCGTCTTATCTTCAATACGTTTACGAACGTTGAGTTCAATGTAAGGATTTATCCAGTTAGATTGTTTATAACCTATTACTCTATGTATACGCGATGGAATCAAACCAAGTTTAACACATTGTTGAAAATTGAGATAATGTAATACGTATTTATTTTTATCATTCAATGTTGTTAGCAATTTTGTATACCTATCACCTGGCGCGATTTCATTCAAAGGGCATAATGGCAAATCATTTTGTATATCATGAAGTTCCTGTGGATATTTAAAGTCTACTTCCAACACATATCCCACGTCAGAATCACTTGTAATAGACATAAAATCTATTGATTTAATTTCAGCATCAGTTAGCCACCTTATATCAGTGTATGGTAAGCTATTATTTTCCATTGTATAACTATATAAAGAATTGCAGTCAACGTACATTAAATAATTAGTTGGTTGAGTGTTATCGTAGCTAGTCATGTATCTGTTATTCGCCTTTGCATACCGTTTGGACACAGTGCAAATTCCACCTCGTATTCCTTTTTCGAAGAAATCTAGCATAGTCTTATCTGTTAATAATGAAATCTGTACACCAGTCGTTCTTAACATTGCATCATAGGCTAACCCGGGAAGTGTGTAATACTGACACGGGTCGAGTCCGTACAAACCGATACTTAATTCACGGAAGCGTTCAAACACGTCCGTTAGTATTAATGTATCGCACTTAAGATATATATTTAAATATTCACCCAGATTTTTAACATTGAATTCATTCCATACCGTTCTAGCATGACTATAATCCTCATCGCTTACATGATCAAACTGATGTTTGGATGGTAGACTATTCTCGTATAATTTTTCTATAGAATCCACATACGTGTACGGGAAGACACCTTTGCGTTTCATCAGTTGTCTATGCAAAGGATTCGTGTACGTATTATTGGTATAATGAAAATCATCTGATTCTAACATATCCGAAAGGTTACTAAGTTTTGAATCCAAAAAACGATAGCTATCCAGAAATCTTAGATATATACTCATTCCATTCGAATTTGTATATCTTTTGCTAAAGGATAAGTAATTTTCAGACGTTTGTGCAATACAGTTGATAGGTTCCGTATCGTAACCTAGTTTCTTTACTATGAAATGAGCATCGTATTTTGACAAGCAATGAAAGAATATTGGTATGAATCCTGGCATTTTCCTATTTAAATTGCAGTGCTTATGAGCTGGGTCAACGTAACTTCCAGTCAAATGACAATGATCACGAACCTTTATACACGAGTTAAGAAATTCACGTTTGCATATGTGACATCGTGTTGCATTTTGATATTCTAGCTCATCCACATCTCTCATACTTATTTCAATTTTATTAGCATATATATTAATGACCTGATTTGCAATTAACGTTAATTCTTAAAGAAAATTTTCAATTGCATATGGACCTTCAAATGATTTGAAACGTGTTAAATTTTTATCATAACTACAGACCAAATGTAATGCAATTGCATACGCTTCATGTTTATGAATGGTACGGGTCCAACTTTTGCTTGCTACATCTTGACACGAATCTACCTTACGTAAGATACATTCTATGTCTGCATAAACCACGAATGGAACTTTTAGACATTTCGAATATGCGTTAAATTCAACGAGATCAGTTTTACCAGCCTCGGGCATTCTGATAATTTGATTCATCATACACCTCTTTTTATGGCTATTTAAACGTGATTCTGATGTGAAATACAAGTTACAATTGTTACATAACCATTTTCGCCCATGATGTTTGGTTAACTGCTTTCCTAGCAAACGTGATAAGTCTGTTATCAGACAATAATGTCTTTTATACATTAAAAGATTAACATGATGTGCTTTTATCTCTCTTGGTTGATATAAGAGAATAATCGATTTATTTTCAACACCGTATATCGTTATTGAAATATTTGAATTTTGATTCTCGAATTTTTCTACATCTTTCAATGATACGGGGAATGTTATATTCTCAAAGTTAAATTCATTACGAAAATCATATCTTTTATAGGACGTGGGTCGATTCTTGTTACGTTCTACTGGATATTTGGATGCTAACAGACAGTATGCAAAGCAATATTTATCAGTATTACGAATGTTAATAACAGCTCTCTTCGATTTTATAAAGTCGGGTAGTTCAGTATACATCCCTGCATTCAATGAATCGTATTGTGTCACATATATTGTTAATTTCTCAATACTGTATAAAGCTTTTGAACTGGTACGCGATTCAAAATTATCCATATGATCTAGTATAGGTTGTACAATCTTCTCTTCATACCATATAGATTTATCTGTAGATTGCAATATCACCTCAAGTTTACTGTTAAAGTTAAATGTATGAATATTATCGCTCTCTTGTGATATTATGACATATTGACAGGATAAACAGGATCCTATCTTAAGACCTGATTTATACGTGTTTAAGCCCTTATCAATTTCATTCAAAATTAAAGGTTTGCATTCTGCTAAGAATATGACGGGGTCAAGTATATTAACACAGTTGTAAATTTCATAGGTGGCTAAACGATTTTTGAAAGCGGACTCACTCTGAATACATCGTAATTGCTCAGCATGGGTCACGTTCGAACAGGTTTCATCTTGCTGAATCGAGGGTTGTCCAGTGGCAGTATCGGAGCATCTTGTCGCCGTTTCTGAAAAAAGAAGCAATTACAACATTCGATTAACTTTACATACGGGAACATTGATTTACATGTATGTAAGGTGGTAACAGAAATAACATACATGTTAATAACTTTTACATGTATGAATCCCAATTTTACGTAAACTCTATACTTTACGTAGAACGTAACATGCATGTAACTTTTACATATGAAAATAGTTACATAATGATTATGTATTTTACACAGCGGTTTCAATTATTGCTATCATCACGTAACTACAATATTCAGATAGTATGTAACTGTTTTACGTAATGCTCTCTCCCTTACATAAATGATAAAAACACACAACGTAAACCATATACATGTAAAATACCGTAACTGAACTACGATATTCACATGTACGTTTTACACATATAAATTAACGTTCTTTTTTGACCTACAACGTTACTTTTACGTGTAACAAACAATACATAACTAACATGCATGTGAAATAACGTAACTGAACTACGATAATCACATGTACGTAATTATTACACTTGAAAATTAACCCTACAACGTTCACTCTCAATTACTAATACTACATGACATGCGATAATTAACACTTTAAGTTCTAATACAACATGTACGATTTCACATTTACATGCAAGTAACTACATTCAATTACTAATACTACATGACGTGCGCTTTAAGTTCTAATACAACATGTACGATTTCACATTTACATGCAAGTAACTACATTTTCACTTTTTTTTTATGAAATTTTGTTCATTAATTATACTCACCTTTTGACGACATTACGGGCTGCTTAAAAAAGACAATTTATGTCGTTTGAAACCACTTTCTAGTGTTTCCTCGCCATGGTATTGGAGTATGCAGTCACCACGATTTAGTAAATCTTTCTGCGCTGCGGTCATGTGTTTGAATCTCTCCGGGAGGAAGACTTGGAATTCTGATGTTTCGACGACGACCCGTTCACCATATCTGGTCTTCACGGTTTTGACGGATCGAATGATGTGTTGAACGGACTGCTCTAATTCTCGTAGTTTCTTTGTGGGAAGATGTGTTCCACCTTCAGCTAGTTGATTTAGCTGTACCATCTCATGATCTGAAACAAACATATAAGCATACACGAATCAGTATTACTTCAACATTCTTCGTAAACAGAGATAAAAAATGAATTACAGTATACAACTTTTCTATCTTACCTGTAGGATCCATATTTCCAGAGAATCGACTGACTCCTCACTCGTCCGTACTGCAGTATTTATTAACAATCGCTCCACGCCCTCCCTCCCCTCCGTCCGGGAGAGGTGTTACTGTCTACATATTATGCTATATGTTTAAAGTAGTTGTGACTACGTTATGAGTTAAAACTTATTACTAGTAACTTTATTATCATAGTTTAAACTTTATATAGGTTCATCATTTTTTTACACCCCCCTCCAACCGTATCTCTCCTTCCCAAACACCATGTTGCGTGCGCACACTAACTGTGATTCGTTCCCTACATCTTGGAGGGGAGGGTGATATAGTTACACATTTCTTTACACACACACATACTTGTACAAAATATATTTTTCTGAACATTTGATTTTTTTACATTTGGTATACTAACACATTCATAGTTTTGTTTCATCATTCATACAAATATATAGATTCATTCGTTTAATTTTTAAAATATATTCTTTTTTTTTTCCTAACGTTATTTGACAAAATTAGACTTCGCTACAGCAATAAGACTGTTTTGATCACCCCTGTCACTAGTCTGGAGAGATTAACTCTTTTTTTCTCTGACCTACATACCAAAGGGGATGTTGTTCACTGGAGTATTCCTAATACTGAGGGGAGATTTTCTAGACCATTTTTTATATGGAGGGTGATACCTTGCCATGAATAGTTAGGATATCTACACTATAGATCCCTACTTGCATATATATATTATCATATTGATTGATCAGTTTTGTATTACTCATATATACTTAAGGACGAGACACTTTTCTCTCGTTATCTTAATCATTTTTAATTAGATGGTTAGTGCATTTATTTCATTTTCGATGTTATGTTCCACTTTTATCATGCTTAGAGGGAATATTCTTTTTAGGTCATCCTGCTTAGAGGGTGCGCTCCTTTATCATGAAAGCCCTTTCAAACAGATTTACATTTGCATTCTTATACTTTTCTCTCAATATTTTTTTATCATTCTTAAAGAGATGGTTACATTTGCTATGTCCCACTTTTATCATGCTTAGAGGGGAACATTTCTTTGTCATGCGACCCTCTCACATAGATTTACATATTCATTCTTATACTTCAATGTGGAATAGATTTTATATTTTCTCGTACCTCGATGTGGGAATGGAATTTAACCTTTTTTTCTTAACCTTTACATCGCTCTTGGATACGATAGCTCAAGGAGAGATTCTGCATAGGGAACACCCCCTTACCAGAATGTCTTATTACATTTATTTTCATAAATCTCTCCCAGTAAACATACCTAATCATTCTCTCGATATTCTTTTATCTAAAGAATAACGATACTGCATCATATATCATACACTAAACGTAATAAATATCAAACCCTACACTCGATATTCATATATGAGAGTTCAAGCACAGACATCGAAGAATTACTATCAATACATTTAATTCAAACATCCCCGGAACCCCCCCGTTACCCATCCCACCCCATCACAAATATCGAACCCTAGACTCTTCGATATTCATATGTGAGAGTTCAAGCACACACATACACACATCGAAAAGAATACATGAGAGTTCAAGCACACACACAAGCATTCACATTTAATTCAAACATCCCCGGAACCCCCCCGTTACCCATCCCACCCATCACACATCACACACACACACACACACACACACACACACACACACACACACACACACACACACACACACACACACACACACAATCATCATCATCCCAACCCCTCAACTGCACAGGGGAGAACGGCACTACGCCACAACTCCCCTTCTTTTAAACCTCGATTTTCATATAGGAGAGTTCTAAATCAATGAGAGTTCTACATCACACATTTATTAACACAGAGGAGAATTCAACATCCTATCTACACTGTGCCGAAATGCCCAATTCTATACTACTGACCCATTATTTAATTTCGATATAATTTTTTTAATAATAATTTCCTTCGCCTGTATTTAAGCACAATTGCTATGTTAATACAAATGTAAATAATAGGTCTTATTCAAAAATAAATTACCAGTATGTCTGGCGCAAAACTTAAGTTTTGTGTAAATTTTCCACCACTAAATAGTCTAGTTATTTCTGCATATTAACTAATATAAGCCCATATTTTTCAGAGGCGTGAATGTATATTAACAGCAAGATAATAAACTTGGATACAATGAATCTTTGGTAGCTTTGCACGGGGTTGTCTTCTAGATATTTTGCTAGATATTGTGATATAAAAATTGAAATAATGAGTTCCATACTATATTAGACTGTAATATCAAGTTGATGATATATCAGAATGCTTCTTCTACAAAACGTAACGTCTCTTGTTTTTCCTCAAGATTCTACGGCAAATAGTTTTAGAGGGAGCTGTAATTTCACCTATGGTTTAAAATGTACATGATGACTGAATTGCTAGTTCATTCATAAGATAAGTATTAAAGGATATTAATCTGCGATAATATCACTTGCATATTTTGTGTCTTTGCTCGAAGTATATGTATGAAGTCTACTGTGGTTTTTGATTACCTTGCATATTTGGCTATCAAAACATAAAACTAATCCAACCATTATTGGTATACCAATTCTTTCCTATTTTCATCTTCCTGAAACCAGTATGTGCCGAAAACATCTGATAACTATCTCTCCTCTTGTAAAAACAGTTCCTACAAACGCCTATTCCTCTTAATGTTAATTGAGATAAACCTCACTTTATTCCCAATTTTCTGGTAGGTGCAAGAGAATTGTGGAATACAATAGGTTTCAGCGATTGCTAAATCGCTTAAAAACTGGTCGCTAAGTGATAGCTATAATATTCTGTTCCCTTTGCATGGCCAAGGAATAAACAATGCAACTTCATATCTCACCTGACAGAAACACAATTTTTGTAAAATTTCAACAAATAACAAGGAAAGCTCGAAAACGGAAAGCTCACTACACAGAAAAAAAAAATGTACTTAACATAAATGGTGTGTTTCGACGAACTCTACATATTTTAAAAAGTCAAATGTAGGCCTCCTATCTTTCTGTTTACAAGTAATGCGAAAGTCATTCAGAACAAAGAAGACTTGTACAAATGTTTCCAGAAAATTCATGATGTTCTTTTGTTGTGTAAATATGTTAATTATTCAAAAAAGTTAGGAACTTTAATGAAATCATTTTTTAAGCATTAAGTGTATAGACTGGTCTGAGAAACCTAGGTAGCATATCCTCGGAAGCTGCTGAACTTATAGGAGGTTTGGCATTTAACGGACTTTTCGTTTTTATGTTATCTGTTCTGTCACACGCACACGCGCACGCGCACGCGCGCACACACGCGCACACACACGCGCGCACACACACGCGCACGCACACACACGCGCACACGCACACGCACACGCACACACACGCACACACACTTTTTAAATGTCATTAATTGTTTATATTTTACATTTTTTATTCCGGAGGCCTCAAAGTACAAAGCCCAGTTATATATTGTTTCGAACTTTTGAATAGCATGTGTTACTTTCCCTACCAACTATATATGTTATAAGAAACAAAGTAACGATCTGTATTTTCTGCAGGTTTTTAGAAAGCTTCAAGGAAATATGGGTGTTTTTTTGAATTTGTGATCTGCTGCAATAGAGCAATAACACTTATTTTCATATTATTAGTTTTATTCAGCTTAACAAGCTAATAACATGGATCTATACTTGTTCCCAAAATAGTTCTTATCTTTATCTTTGCAGCCCCACAATCCATTTAGTATAAACCAAATGTTTCGATTAATTGAACTTGAATGTTTAACATAATATACAGGGTTTTCATTTAAAACCTAACGGAGCATACGGCGTTACGCCTCTCCAACGATCTTGCTACTTTCCCTTACTAGCGGCTGTCGTTGTGCGCGGGGACGAACAAATTGTAAATGCACAGACGTAGTGAAATTACATTTTGATCCCATTACACCATGAAGAGAAATCATATGGGTGTTTTCAACAAGATTATGTTTCTGCCATACAGCAAAGGAGTTCATAAATGAAATTCAGGAAGTGTTTGAAAATGGTGATTAGTGCTGGTGTCTGGCGCTCTCGCTCTCCCGACCTAACAGTGTGGGATTTTTGCTTCTGGGATAACCAGAACTGCAAAGTTTACGAGACAAATCTTCATACATTGGAAGAACTAAGACAAAATATTAGAAATGTAATCGGAAATATTACAGTGGTCCGACTCAATTGTGTGAATCCGTATGTGTTCTGTCGACGTAATGCTTGTTTAGCCGAGAGTGGACGACATTTCCAGCATCTTCTGTAAGGTAAGAGTGTACGCGTGAAGTTTATGTAGGAAAAAGCCGGCTGTGCACATCCAATCATGCATAGGCGAAACGTCGTGCGCCGGTTAGGTTTTAAATGAAGAACTCTTTATTTAAAATGCAAAAGCACAAAGCACAGTGGAACCATTCGGCCATTCGGCACTTTAGACCATTATGAGGTGCCAATGACAAGCACTAATATAATTTCAGCTTAAACCAAACACGATGTATTCACAACCGCAAATAGATATGAAAGCAGCGAATCTCAAGAGAGCGTGACTCAGCTGAGCTAATGTGGCGGTCTGCAAATAGATAACCGACAGTACACACGGCAAAAGAAGTTAAGTTGAAGTATTAAAATTCATAGAAGCTAACCCTCGCGTTTAAGGACGTTAAACAAAGAAAGGATCATCTACCCTCAATTTTTATTTTGCTACAATTTCTGCTTAGATAATCACAATTTTTTGGTAATGATTTTTGCATAGAAGAGCAGTTAGTGATCCGATATAAAACGACAGAATAGTGAAGGACTGTAACGATGTATGATTAGCTAGCTTATTAAGCAGATAAACGTAAATTTAAGCTTGAGAGCAGCAATCTTACAAATTTATATTGAATTAAATTTTTATTTTTCTGTTTATCTGATCACTGAGATCAATTCCATCAAAATATTTGTCATGTAGTTTTAGTTTGTTATGCTTATGCTTAATTATCATTGTGAATGAAGCCTTGATGAGTGAATATTAAGTTTCTCAGCGAAGCCATGAATAATTCACTCATTGACAAGTTTAGGAAAACGGACTTAAACACAAGTTGTTACATAGGTGAAATGCTATGCTCCTGACGAGGCAACCGCAGCAGGGAGCGGTAAGATGCGAGAAAGACTAAGCTATTCTGTTGGGTTTCACAGACCCTTAGAGAGCTTTGAGCAATAAGCATCAATATGAAGGTGTACTTAGTCTGTAGAAATATCATTATGTTTCGCTTATTTAATGAGGTTAATGTAAATTTCGGTATAATCCGTGAGCAAATCTGAATACCGCTATTATCACATAGAGCCTGTAGGGCCATATATTGTTTACAAATTATAACTCTTAACATAGCGCCTTTGGAACTGCATTCCTTATACTGATGTTACAAATCTTATGTACGATACTGTAGGCGTTGTATTTAATTACTCCTTGGCAACATCCATTCGTTACAATACCTTCAACTACACCTACATTCAAATCACCGACAACCATCTCCAATCTTATCCAGCCGACTTATGATCACCTGGATTATTTAATATTCAGTGGTAAGAGATGTTGCTTCAGCAACTGTAGATATATATATATATCGAACGCCTAGCGATATCTCTCGGATATCTGCAGTAGAACACATACAGAGAGAGCGACAGAGAGAATGAGAGAAAGTCTAACTATTGGGACAAAGAATATAACAATTCTGAGTAAGGAATAGCGAAAATACACAACTAAAACTTTATGTAAAACCTCCTACCAATTGAGGTACAGTATTTGTTTCTGTAAACCACAACTATTTATCGTCAGGATCCCCATAAAGCTCAAAGACTGGTAACTTGTTAAGTTTTGAAAAGAAAAGAAAGGGAAAGGACACGAAATCAATGTCATGGAAATTTGCTTTTGATACTTTGCCCCTAAGCCACTAGCATAATATCCGTCATTTTATTCACGTACCTTGGAGAATCTTCCAGCATATTTCACCCGTTTACATATATTTACCTTAAGTATAGTTGCATCGTAAACGCCGTAGTCTATCAGTCTATTGAAGGAAATCTGGCATTTTGTAGTTTAAAGAGTGTTCTTAGCACACTATTTGTTTTAACCAAAGCTTTGTGAAGTACAGGGATTCTAAACGTAAATATCGTAAGTTTCTGGACATTTTTGCATGTTTTCCTCATTACGGCTGATTTTTCTGAGCATCTAAATTTTGAATACGGCACTATGAGGATATACTCAGCTAAGCAGGCGCTGTACAAGAAATACTCACACCTTTTCCTTATTTTGCTTATTTAAACTTAATCTGATAAATTTCTTGACATAGTATTCACTATTTATCCGGCATTATTTTAAGGGACTATCCAAAAAGACATATTTCTCAACAAATAATGAAATCCTTAAATATTAGACTGGTTAGTGTATCGCAGAACTCCTTCGTTGTGTTAAATAGTTTTATTGGAAGCCTTACCCAACATCCAGCCATTGCTGAAGATTTTAGTCCATTATGATCCCACACAATCCTAGTTATTACTCCAAAATTACATATAGAATTTAAATAATGTCGCCTTTTTACATAATATATCATTTTAGAGGCATAAAAACCAACTTTCCTTTCTTTCGGAGGGGATTCGGCACAGCGACCAAACCTGGTCTTTTGTACCTTATGCTCCCAAGTGGAACATCACCGGGAGGAACGACGCGGCAAGAGGAGACATAGGGAGGCCATCCAACGGAGTCACAACAGTGCAGAGGGCAGGGTCCCTCCATTTTACTTAGATGGAAACTTCCCCCGGCAGGCCAGGACAACGGACATTCCCTGGTACTGAGGTCCGGAGACGGTCCAAACAGTCGGTTTGGAGACCGGCAACCGAGCTATTGGAGGAGGAAGTGGTTCACTCAGAGCATATAACCCTGCCATGCACCTCCGAGACACCGGCCAACACTTCTACACTGAAAGAGACCACCAGATGAGAGATGTGAAATGATAATGGAGATGAAATGGAGGGACAGGAAATTCGGGGGATGTCATTAAACTACCGAGCTTTCGCCTATTGACGCGGGAAAGCCCTCGAAAAAACAATGGGTCAGGTAGGTCGGCCACGAGAATCGAACCCGGGCCTCCCCAATGCGGGTCACAGACGACACCATCCCGCTCGGTGAACTTGCCTTTTAGCTCGAGATACTGAAGGATAGAGGTGGGAAAACTTAATCTTTGGGGGGGGGGGGGTTGTTAAAAAGTGAATTATATTTGGAGCATATGTACAAATGTTACTCATTTTGGAACATTTGGCACTGCCACTGAAAATCACTGTTCTAATTCCAAAACCCATGCAGCCGTTTAGCTCAAGCTAAAACAACTCCAAGGAAATATTACCATAAGTCAATGATCACAAAACGGGGATTTGATGTACTCAACTAAGTACTGAATCGATGTAGTAGTATTTGGAACTGTTTCATTTTGCTTCGCAAATACATATTTAAATTCACTCTGGTGTCACAGCAACATGAATGTAAGCATTGGGGAAAATAAATTGGAATAAATGTTTACGAGACTAATAATTGAGAGAAAATGCTGTAAAAGAGAAATTAAAAAAAGCTAATTGTAGGAATTGGAATGGAAAATGGCTTTAAACAACGTATAAAGATTACATTCCAGAATTATTTGTTGATTTCGTCCAATTCTGCACCTAAAGATCTAGTAAGTTTATATCGTGAAACTCGTGAAGCCCAAGCCCAAGCCAAGGAAAGGAGTTTGATATCCGAAGTCCTTGTTTAGGCAGCATTGTATCTATTTGTACACAAACTCCCAGTGATATTGTTCGCTTGTGTAGGTACTTGCATGTTATTGTCGCCCTTAACTTCGGAAGTGAATTGAGTGAACATCGTATACATATGTATGTAAAACCGATGATACCCGCAAGTTTAGTTTGAGGTGGATTATGCTGTCATCTCGGGCTTGTATTCGGTACCAAGACTAATTAGTTGTGGTGACACTATCTTGCCGTTGTGTTAATTATGTATACGTTCCCATTCACGATTTGCTAAGCAAATAAGAGACGTTCTCTGCAGAACGGCATGCGATTTGTGTGTTCTAACAAAGCTTTATGTGCAGGAAGCGAGCATCCAGGCAACCTCGAATTAGGTTTGTACAACTTTTTATGTTCAACTTACGGGTAACCAACTACACGGTCTTTGGTGTAGAAGAACTGCTCACTTGCTCAATGCAGAGAGTGGGGAAAACGGTAAATGAAGACATACTCAAAGCAATGTATCTGCAACATTTTCCCAAACATGTTAAAATTTTAATTATTTTGTATTTTACCAAGATTTTAGAGAAATGACGCTCATTTAATACATATGCCAAATTCTCTGAACTGATCAACATTTCGGAAGATAGTTTTATGTTTCCCGCAGTCGCCAGGTGAACGCTAGATTGGATAATTTCCATTCATCTCTACATTAAATTTCCTTATTTTTCACCGCTATACCAGGCATTGGGCTGAGCATTTAAAACCTTCGGAGGTTTATGTTCAACAAAGATGAAGTTATTTGTATTTTTGCTATATTGATATATTTTACTTCACTTTATTTTTTCAGATCGACAATCTTTAAAAATGGCCATGGTCCTGTAACATTCAAATAAAGCACTCGTCTTCTCAGTCGTTTTGCCTTGCATATTTTTCATTACTCAGTCCTTCTTTAAACCACATTTATTATCTTGAAATTTTCCAAATAGTTTAAGTAAATAAGAGATTAAGAGCAATTAATTCTCAATAAGTTCTTTATGTTTATAATTTTAATTGTGTACAAAATTACGAGGTTTATTTATAATTCTCTTCTTACGGTTTTGTTTTCCTTCTCAATAATTCTTGTCATTCCATTGATCCTCGTCACGTTGCTTTCGTCTTCTTTATTCCCTACGTTTAAATATTTCTGAATCTATCCTTTCCTCTTCCTACGGGTGGACACCATTTCCAAACATTTCTAAGTATTCCTTCCTTTTCATTTTCCTGATGTACCCATACCACCTGTTCTACCATGTTATTCTTAACTTTGTCTTCCTTCGTAACGGTGTTCCTATCTCTTTTTAAAGAAATGTGAATGTTTAATTTGTTATGTGATCAAATTAACGTATTTTGTGTTCATCCATATGACTTTCCTCACTTCTCTGAAAACTGTTGCTATAGAAACGTAATCACCTAAGCCCCTCTCATTACACATTTAAATGTTTTGTGGCACGTATGGTCCGATTTTAAAACGCAGATCACCAGTGATTGCTTTGAAATTCTACTCTTGCAGATAACTAAAAAGAAAAACAATGAATAACGTATAACTTAATGTATTGAAAGAGCTACTGGTAGCTATTTAAAAATTCATATCAAACCCCCCAAAAATGTGTTGAAACGCCTATCAGTAGGGCCCGGATTTGAAGGTTTTAACCTTATATCACCCCAAAAAAAACATAAGTGACGGTTTGACACCTAAATTAACCTAAATAATTGCTTTCCCTAATTGAAACGACGAATGATATTTTCCAATTTTCAAAGTATGTTCGAGGGAAAATGAATAAAACAAGTGAAGTGCACCCTTAAATAACATTAATCTCGATAAGGAACAGATGCAAGGATAAATCAGTCCGATTGAGTTTCGAATTCTGCTCCTCCGGAGCTTTTCGGTCAAGATTTTCTTAAGCCCCAACACGTACATAATTACCGGGAACCGCTCTTCCCCCTGAGCCGACACTTGCACACTGGGAACTTAGCTGTCTCCTGCCGCTTTCTATGCCAAGCAGTTAAAGGGCATAAAAGATGTCGTCAATGAGTCAGATGAAATAGAAGCTTCCTGCATTTCCAAGGCTAAGAGATCACTGGAGTGTCTTACTCTTGCAGCTTCCCTTGCTTATGTTAACACGCATTTTGGTTTTATATAAAACCAAAAGCTATTCTCTGGTTGTAAATTACTTTGCCACTCAAAGATGCTCTAGATATCATTGGAAATGCTTCCAGAAGACGAATACCTGGACCAGTGCATGTTCTTCGAAGTTGCAGAAAATTACTTAGCGAAATACTGTTTTTGAAAACATTAAAATCACAAACTCAATTCTTCAGGGAGAAAGTACACATGACCTATGACCTGGTGCACTGACATCAATGGTCTATGCTCCAATGTCGTCATGTTCTGTTGAAAGAACCTTTTCGTCATACAAGAATGTGTTGCGTGACAATAGGAAATCGTTTTCCCCAGAAAATTTGGGCATGTATGTAATTGTGTACTACAATGCCAAAAAATAACCTAGAAAGAAAACAGTAAACTCTATTTTGTGCATTCTCTCATGTATATCTTTGACTGTGTATACTTTTCTGAAATAGGTTTATGAATAAATCCCATAAATAATTTGCAGAAAAGTAAAAGTATAAATAAATGTACTAATAGACAAACAAAATATTTAAAAATGCTATTTTAATTGAGAAAATCCGAAACAAAACGATTTTAAACATATAATAAATCTAAAATGAAATTATTCTACCTAAAAATCCGGGCTCTAGTTATCACAAATATATTGTTTGCTTTAACTTTCCGTTGGGCAAGTCAACTTTCGTGATGTCAATGAATCTTACTATAAATCGGAAGCGTTTCTCAGGCAAAGTCATCCTCAAAATATTGACACCAAGGTCATCTGTTGTCCACCAGTCATGAATATTTTGCCGTCCTCCGTGGACCACACCAGCAATGTATAATAACGCAATAAAGGCTGTCATTTCATTTATGTCTGTGTCTCTGCAATCACTTTCACGTTCAAATTTCACTTTGAAATCACCTATGCGTCTGCTAGTGTGCTGTACAATTACATTTACGATATCAGCACTGACGAAAGGTTTCCAGCAATCAAATTCAGTTCTAATAGCTTTGGCATTCCCCACAATTCCAGGCAGTTTTATTATTATTGTTATTACTGTTGTTTTATTGCTATTGTTGTTGTTTTTATTTTATTATTGTTATTGTCACCATCATCAATAGTGCGACAAAACCGCATACCAGTGTTAAATTGATTAGGTTCTAATTGGAGCTATGAGTTCTCTTATCCTCAGGTGAATGGTTGTAGGAAATGGATTTTGGTGGTTGTTGGCTACTCAGTCGTATTAATAACACTTTGTTTGTTGCAGAATTACTTGGTTTAATTCCTACTAAGTTTTCTTATCGACTTGGATCGGTGACCACCTGTTAGTAAAATTCCTGACATAAAGTCAGTTTTACCTGAAACCCTGGTTTACTTGTTTAAATTTACTTCCGCGCGGTTTCTATTTCTTCTTTATACGGCTACTACTTTGCTCTAATAAACTTCTAATGTTGTTTCCACTTACGCTGGTTGCGCTATTCTGAACTTCCCTACATTTCAGACATATAAATCTTCACTTCTCTTCTAAACGCGCATGAACACGTCCTTCCTGTCGCAGTATCACCTTTTAAATAAGTTTTTCTTACTTCATGATTCAGTTCGAACCTTATTCTGTCTCCCTCTCTAACTTTATCACATGACCAAACTAGCTCACCCTTCTTAAATGTTACATTATTATTGGTTTCTCATTTATTTTGAATTTTCGCATTGGTTTGCAAAACCCATCTAACTCATTGACGTTCAGCCCACCCTGAGTTGGGGAACGCCTACCCTGAGTTGTTTCTAACGGTATACATCGTTATCAAATCAGCGAAGTAAATCGCGTTATGCTCAACTGCATTTTGAAAGCTCTTTGTCCCAATACATTCCTGGCTGAAATTATACAATAGTTCTCAGACATTGAACTTTTACTAGCACACAGAAGGTAACGGTCCTTCCTGTTTCTCCGACGTGTACAAATTTTTACAAGAATATTTCTCTTTCTTGCCTGGATGCTAGTATATATGTTATATTAAATTATATTCTTCTCTTCTAATTCTTTAACCCAACCGCTATTTTAATCATTGCTCTATCCATTCTAATTTCATATTATTATAACAAGATTTTTATATTAATTTAGCAAAAATGTTTTTTTAATTTATCTTCTTTCTTTTATTATCTGATTTCGATTAATTCGCCGCCACCTAATCGCTGTCTGATACTGCGGTTACAAAATCTTCATTGTTATCATCTTGTATCTTTTGTACTCACCAAAATAGTAATTCTCATCATTTTCTAGCACTTTATTACTTTCCTCTTCATCTACATCATAATCTGTATCGGTGTCAACAGACCGTGTTTATTGCCCTAATAATGATACAAACTTAGGTCATGTATCTCAGATACATGGGCGACTAACGAAGGGTTAACGATATCAATTTTATTTTTACCTAGTAAGATCTTGTTTATGTTTTGTTTAATTTTTTTTAATTTACGTCCTCCAACGTTAAGTCATATCAGACGACGAATGAAATGGGTGAAATGATGCTCAAATGAGCACAGGGTCCATAGAGCTTAGAGTTACCCGACATTCGTCTTTCAGGATAAGGGAAATCCCCGGAAAAACCTCACCAGGTAGCTCACCCTGACCGAGATTTGAACTCGGGACCTCTTGAACGTGAGGCAGACACTCTACCACCACGCTACCGAGGTGGGCAAATCTTAATTATCTGCTAAGGTTTACCAGTAATTGAACGAAAGAAATTCGGAATGATTAGGACTTCTCAGGATTTTAATGGAACATTCAGGATATGTTTACGATGTTTCCATGACATATCAAATATATAATATGTTACTTTAATCAACATTCAGAACTGTTATTAGAAAAAAAGATGTGCATGTAAAGAATAGTTTTTGAAGTATCTTTTTAGAAATCTTGTGGCATATCTTTGGAAGAAGTAGGTAAAGTACTTAGATATTACGAAGGTTTCTCTACACTTTAGCCAAGTTATCAGCGCCGAGAAAGCTTCAAATTTCTCATTAATGGAAAATGCAACGGACATTATCACAAATGCAATAATGTATCAAATGCTGATAAAACTTTGTACTTTTTGTCACTGTAAGCCACCGTTTAAAGTGCTTTGTAATTGCAATAATACTCTAATTTGAAATAAAATGCAAAAGAAAAAAAATTGTACCAAAATCCATATAGATGCGAATAGTGTTGCAATTGATGAACTCTTTCTCAAATCGAAGTGTAAAATAACTAAAATAATGTTTATGAAAGGTTTTCTTAAGTGCAACAGGATTGTGAGTCATTACGAAAACAAAACAGGAAGCAGGTTGGTATAATAATTAGTCCTTTCACCGTTTGCCGAGTATTGTTAACAGATGTGAAAACGAAAAAAGAAATGAAAACAAAGTGTTATATGAGTTCATTCTAACTGTGACAGTTTGTATAAAACTTTGTGACTCTCCGTATGCAAACAAGAGAAGAAATTATAAAATGGTACGAATATAGTTGAAGAACTAGGTGCTAGAATTATCAGAACTCTGAAGCAGTCGCATAAAACGCACTGTACTTATCACGCTCACAGCAAACAGAATATTAATCCCCCAAGTACCTCATTTTGCAACTGGACTGCAACTTTGCGCACCTTTGATTCAGCAGTAGGAGATAGAATGCCGTTTTACACAAGCTGTGGTACAAACTCTGCTGAAAATAAAATGTAGGTATCCGCACTGTGCTTGGTACTTATCTACGTTGAAGAATACGTAAGTGCAGTTTAATCGCAATAATACAATAAAACAACAATATGTTGGAGTATGTTCTATGATTTTATTCAGCAGCCTTACCAATTTATGAGCTTCAATAATTTTTTCTTGTTATTCTCTTCGTTTGGCATCAAGCTTTCTCTTTTTGTGTTGTGCTTCACCTAAATCAATCGTATTTTTCTCGGTGCTGCTTTATTTTTTTTTTTTTTTTTTTTTTTTTTTTTTTTAGTTTACGTCCTCCAACGTTGAATCATATCGGACGATGAATGGAATCGGTGAAATGACGCTCAAATGAGCCGAGGGTTCATAGAACTTAGAGTTACCCGACATTCGTCTTGCAGGACAAGGGAAAACTCCAGAAAAAACCTTATCCAGATAACTCACCCTGACCGAGATCCGAACTCGGGACCTCTTGAACGTGAGGCAGATACGCTACCACCACGCTACCGAGGCGGGCTAGTGCTGCTTTAGGTATATATTAAGCTAAAAAGGTACCTTCTTAATGTGTTTTATGTTACTACTAGTCCTTACAAGTGTGAGTTTCATAATACATTCATGTTGTGTTAAAATGTTGAATACTTTAATGGTAAAGGTTTTCTTTAAAAAATACTAAATAAAACGCTACAAAATGCTACTTACTCTCCTTTCATTGTTTACGCTCCTTTCTTGGAGGATGAACTCTCCATTTATTAGATGTGGGCCTCTGGTGTCAGGTTTCCATCGAAGATTACACCAACTAGATCCTTGAGACTTAACCTGGGTGCGTGATCAGCTTGAGTACTGTTTTGAAATTGGGAACAGCGCCGACAGACTAAGACCGAAATGTATAAAAGGGAATGTGATGTGTGAAATGAATGGCAGGGGAGCCGGAGATTCCAAAGGCAAACGCGCCTGCGCAGTGCTTGTCTACCATAAATCGTGGGCCGTGTGAGCCTCGCGGGCCTCGAAATCACTACTAAACAAAATGTATGAAATAAATCAAAATGCTAAGTTGCTGATTCCAAAATCCAAAAATCACCAGTCACGCATATAAATAGTTTGCTCTTAAAAAGTATGCAATTATATATGCAACTTGATAATGTAGGGGAATTTCTAGTGATTGCACTTTCACATGGTGTGAGATTAGCTTCATTAGTGCCAGGGTCGCTGACGGCGATATTTTAGCAGGTATTTACTGCGGCGAATTAACGCAGCCACTCTTGCTCGGGCTTTTGAACTAACTGGGCGACAGCGATAACAAAAGAAGTCACTTTCACAGTCGGGGCACCCACGTATAAGATTAAATAACTTTTAAAACACAGGCGTAGCAACTTGGTGTTCGCGTCAGCGCATGCGCGAAGCCGGCAAAGCAATAAGTGCACATTTATCAGACAGGCGGGAGGCGGGACTAATTGCTTGCAGCGCAATAAACTGTTGTAGCCAAGTACCATGTCTTCTGAAGTTCTTGTTACGCCTTTGCGAGAGTAAATTACACTTTCTTGCGGAAAGCGGAAAGTCATATCGACACTACTAGGGTTCGGAAGGCGCGAAATAAGGAGCTAACGTCCTTACCATATTTGATACTCCTAAAACAGATGTTGCAGATTACCTATGGCCGACCAATCTGTTACTCTTTTTGTTTCTTTCTATTTATCTTTTTCTCTGTGGTTTCTCGTTTATTATGATTTCATTTTTATAATTTCCATTTTGTTTCCTTCTCATCTTTCAAATGTGCTTCTATGTTAACTAGACTAATAGCACGTATGTTTACTCAATAAGAGAGTACTTTCCGTGACCACTAGAGGCTGTTGGTCTTTCACGGCCATGTCTAGTCAAATTCAGTAATGCAACGAGTCTTCCAGCGGGGAACTGTAAGAGACTTCCGGGCGCCTCTGTGACCTCTATGACTGTGACATGTAGCCTCCATGCTATTCACTTCATACCTTCTTTCCTTCTGAGTGCTGATATTTCCTCTGTTGTGTAACCTATACCAGACTGATGCCCAATTTCACCAACTGATGTTAAAATCGACATTAACAAATGTAAAGTAATAATTACCACAGCGCTAATAAAGCTGTTAAATTTCTTGCATTTCACCAACCTGTTTTCTGAAAATGCTAACAAACCTGTGTTAACGCCAAGAAACTTTTAAATATCATAGCTATAGAAGGCTATGGATGAGTCGTATTATTTTCTGAACGTACTGCGATGTGCTTTTGTTTTCATTTCGTCTGCTCAAGCTGAAAAATGGCGGATGAACAAAATCATAAATAAAGCCGTAAGACAAATTTCTCATTGATGGAGAAAAAATTGTTAATTGAATTGGTGACGAAGTGTAATGTTATCGTGGAAAATAAGAGGACGATTGCGGTGAATGTAGAAGAGAAAGATGTCACGGGGAAAATATTGGAAACTAATGTAATTCAAATGCTACAACAAGCACCAAACAACTTGTTAGTATCACGTAAATTTAAAACGAAGTGCGAAGCACAAGTGACTTAAACGTTTCAAGACGGGAGTTGGAGAGTGCATTATCCACATAATTTAGTGAATTATAAAATCGCAAAGGTATTAATACTTAAAGCAAAGGCGAGATCGCCATATTGCTTTCGATGCATGCTCTAACCTTTCTCGTACTTCCGCAGTACCTTCATAGCAACATGTTTCGACAGCTTATACCTCCGTAAAAATTTTTCTTTGGATAGCTCCTCAAAATAATTTCTCCTCATAGGCCGTACTCTATTACGAATGCCATTTAGACGGTCTTAAGTATAGCAAATCGACATCAACAGCTGAGTTCATGCTCGCCATCTTGACTATTTACAATTGTTAGGGACTTAACATCAGAAATTTGGCTTGTTAGTTTAACAAGAGGTTTAACACGAGTATTACGCTAACACTTGTCGGTGAAATGCAACTTTTGTTATAACTATTGCTAAACTCCTGTTAAGTCTTAACATCTGTTGGTGAAATCGGACTTGACTCGGGTAACTCGTAGTACTTGCACTTGCGCAAAAACAGTGTACAGAGGCAGGCTGGAGAGAGAGCGTGACAAGCAGCTAGTACGTCACTGCGCGAAAGAAAAAATTGATAAATATCATCATTTGCGAAATTCATAGGAGCACCGATCTCGTCACTGCATTTTAACACTTCATTCAGCCGTGATGATAACTTGCCCACAACGCCAAGCTGTACTACATGCTGCAAGAGTCGGAAATTTAATCAAGCCTGTACATATTACCTATACATATTATAGAAAACAGAGGAAGTCATCATTCCACCTAAATCAGGAATATTGTCATTCATTGGAAATACTGTAGGCATACTCAATAACAAAGGGTCCTTTTAGAAAAATGTTGTGCACTCATAACTCAAGAATGAAAAATTGATGCCAAATTTAGTACTTATTTTTCGGTGTCTATGAAGAAAAAAAAACTCCCGTTAAAACAGGAAAAATGTGGGAAACTTCCCCATTATATCTATCTGATTTGCTCAAATGTCTTATGCAATTTGATTCAAATGACCTACATATATTTACGGATTTGCATGAAAAACAATATGTACATTTCGGACGTTTTACGAATGCCCTGATAAGTAACTCTTATTTGAAATAACTTTTGGATAATTCGTAAATCGGAAGAGAAAGGCGAATTCTTGCTGAACAAAAATTATAAATTATTTAGAGAACACAATTTATATAAAACTTAATTCTTTCTTAATTCCCACATATTCATTTTATTGACTTAAATTTTGATATACTTGTGCTTTCTCCTTGTGGTCGTACAGAGTATGAAATTTCAAAAATGTCATATAGCTATCCACTTTTTAAAAATCTATCACTATAGCCAACTTCATTCTTCCTTTGAATAAAACGAATGTATAAATATATAGTTAAATTTTTATTTCCACTAAAAGTATTAAAAAGAATAAACTTCTAAGAGAATAGTCTATATAAAAAGTTTTAACAGGAAAAAATCAAGCAACCATATCAATGAGTATTATGAAAATATACTTAAAAATCTAAAAAAATAGTCAGCCATACACACTCTCCAGTATTTTATTTTCGTGTTTATTCTAGAGAGTACTCTTACAAAACTTGGTTTGGCTACTTTCCGTTAAATACAAAAAATGTTGTTAGAAATGGCTTTAATGTACATTTGCAGCAGATCTTCACGAATGTGCTGAAGGTGATTTTAAATATATAATAATAGTTTTAGGTGTTGCTTAAATTATTAAAAAACGCAAATAAATAAGATCGATTATTTCATCAACAGTCAATATGGTGTAAAGGGTTATACGCTAATCACATGTAAATACTTATTTACCTCTCATGGTTTACCAGCTAGACAAAACTCAATTTAATTATTATGGTTCACAGAAATTATCAACTTAATATTGCAAACATTCGCTATTTAATCAAAATTATTAACGAAAAATCTAATAAAACCTAGGACAAATACATATTGCATAATACACATAATATAATTCTTTATAGGTGTTTAGGATTAATTATATTTCTTCAAGCGTTCAACTAGAGGTTAAAATCCAAGATTTTGATTTCCTTTGAAATTCTCCTCTGTGACAAATTACAGCTGTACAGCTTTTCCTTCTTAAGATATGGTGCTATTGGAAACCTAAGAGAAAGGGACAAAGAGACAGAAAAGCGTCGAAGGAAGAACGAATGATATCCAGGGACCCTCAGTTTCTATATCGAACACAGGTCAAAATGCATTCCTTCAATTACTAACATGTGTAGGCAATAGATTAGAAATCTGGAAGGTTTCATGAGACAACAAAGCATACTGGATGAATTAAGTGATAACATTTTAAGTGCTCGTGTACAATAACGAGTGAAATTGCTTCTACGTAAGGACTGGTTTCGTGGAATTCGACCGACCGGCGAGATGATTTCTGTGTGAGTGATTCGGGTGGTTAGAAGTCCGCAATACTAAGTTATTTCTAACCAAACATAAATGCTTAAAAGTAAATTACCCTCGTGTATCGAGCAGGGAGATGTTGAAACTACCCCATTTTGTTGCTCAGACATTTCTAGCACCCCCTTAAGTAATTACCCATTTACACTCTACAGTTTACTATGAGATATTGAAGTGATTCACAAACTACGTTATTTTTAATTTCGTCTAAAGTGTATTCATTTTTATGAACATGCTGGTTCTATATCTTACCCCGGATATTAAAAGCGCAAAGGGTTAAATCAGTGGAACGAGGAGACATTTTGGAAAACGTTTTCTCAAGAGACGCTCTAAGGCTGTTTATTACATCATTAAATGAACGTAAACGAAAAATAAGATTTAAGATTTTATCTTCTTGGACTAACCCTTCAAATTATATTATTTTGTTGGTTAACTACGCAATCCATTGCTAGGAAAGATGTTGCCGGTTGCCGATTTGCCGGAATGTTGACCCGCTGAAGGATATCTGGTGGGGGGGGGGGAGTTCGCTTTTAAACACACACAGGTCAGTTTTGGACCCCGGTTTTGAGATGAGTAAGCCAGTACCAAACCAATTGTGTGACCCAGACCGATATAGCTTGTGAAGTTCTCCTAATTAGAAAATAGTTTTGTATAATCTTCTATAACTGTAACGTCTTGAGGGATAGACGAAAATGTACTGCCCAAAAAAAGCACATCTTCTTGAAAAACCTTTTGTGGTATAAGTCACTTCAGAGTTAAGCGTCATTGTAGATCAAATCATTCAATACTTGTAAGCCTTTGCAAACCTGTCAATTTTCAGTTGTTCTTCATGTTTGCAAGAAAATGTTTTTAAGGAGAACACACTGCATTCTGAACTTAAATATTTGAATGTTGCTGTTCCTTTCTATCGGCAACGAGTTGAGAAAGGATCGATTTCTAAAAAGATTAATACCCATGAAAATGAAGTAGATCGAAATATAAGCTTACGTAAGAGTAGCTTCTATTCCCAGTAAGGCAAAATGGTAAAGAAAGTTATCTGAGTGTTGCAAATCAGGATTTTTTCTCGTAATCATGCAAAAACATGGAATTTAAAAGTTGCTACATAAGAATGGTTTTGATTATTAGTCCCCTTGCATCTGGTAAACATCTAAAAGTATGAAGCTGAAGGAAGGAATAGTCATGTGAATGTTACACTTCAGATGTTTGTCCTCTAATCAGTCTAACTCCTTTAGTAACTTACAATAACACATAGTAAATTCCGCTAAGCCGTTGACTGAAATTGCTTTATTTAACACAAAAAAAGTAAAGAGGAAGAGAAGATATGCTCTGATTGATAAATTCCAATTCGTCTCTGAATACGATAGTGCTAACTCCCTCCGTCCAATTCACGTATTACCTGCTGATCAACCTTTGTTAGCGCAACATCCAACAAGTGAAGAGAGGCAAGCGGTGAACTGCTACAAAATAAAAAATAAATAAAAAGATTACACCCTACAGCACTCGATAAAAAAAAACTAGATGTAATTGTCCTTCCGCAGGGCTTACGCACGCTGTGCTTTTTACCTGGATTGCGCCAGTCATTTCTCTTCTCTCTTTTTTTAAATGAAATATTTGAAGCGCGACTGTGAAATCATCTGTCCCTCTGCAATGCATATTGAAGGCAATGCTTTCGAATTGTGTAGCAGCTCTAACATGGGATTTATTGGTAATCTCTACACTTGTATTTTCTGAAAAAGAAGAAAAAGTGTCTTTTATGAACAGTTTTGTTCGTTTTCGCGATCCGACGTTATATTAAATTAACATTGCAATAAATGTGTCGCATAAGCCCCCGTGACTGCAGTGACCTTCTTGCGTCATAGCTAGAGATTTTCAAATAAAATAGCACAGTAAATGCAAGGATAAAAATACGAGGAATAGAGAAAGCACATTATCATTCATTTGTGCGATAGTGCTCATAACTTCGTACACGTAGATGTTCAAATAGCATAGCACTGCAAGGCTACCAAAGTTTTATCGTTCAAATACTCGTTGAGACCAGCAAAGAGTGGATTTTTCTTGTTTTCAGTGTCAGTTTAGGGCCTTCTTTAAAGACTTTGAAATAAATTATAAAAAAGTAGTTTCCAGCGCATTGTTTTTAAAATGCAATGAAGGGTTTTTATTTTGTAATGGAGTAAGAATATCGATCTCATCGTGATAGTGGGACTTCTATTTACTAACTTACATAAACTATTCTTTGGTAGTTTTCCCTCAACCTTATTTTAGGCTTCGGAAACTTTTGTAGCCTAAAATGGTTTGCTTAAAAGTTACATAAAATGTTTCGTGTACAAATACATGTACAGCTTCTAGCATTGAGTGTATAGTTATTCTATATACTATATCAGTATTAAAAAACTTCTGTTTCTCATGATCACTTAGTTACACAGCAAAAGTAGCTGTGTTTATTTTAGAATTACATTTGCCTGTAATTAATAACTGCAAAAGGAACCACACAATTCTGAAATATATTCGAATACACAATATAGTGAATGCAACCAAGGGACACACTTCGCGCACTGGAATCTATAGAAATTATTACAGTTACTTCCTTGAGAAGGAAGGGGTAAAAAGAAGAAACAGGAAAATAGAAGCCGAGGCACACAGGGCCCGGGGATACGCAGAAATCCACAGGCTTTCCTGACCCAAACACCGGCTATTATTGGAGCTTCCCAGCAAGTATCCGCGCCATATGTCCTGCATAGTTTCCTGCCAAGAAATCTAGATGTTGTTTTCACACCTAGAGCACGAATAGAACGTATAGAAGGTGATTCGTAGAGAGCAAATCAGAATAGTTAAAAAACCAACCTAGCGTTACCAAAGAGGCCAAACCGAATAATCTAAGATCAGAATGCAATGTCAATGGGAACTCGGGCTTCCAGATAGCGAGCATGGGAGCCAACTTTTTCAGTGAATACTTAATATAACCTACATAAATAAATGACTTTTGTCACTAGCAACAAAGCGATTAATGCTAAGTAAAACAAATTTGATTTCAGTGAAGGCAGGTAAATTTATTATTGATAAGGTGATTGTTACCTTGCGTCGTTATTTGTTTTACAAAACAAATAAGAAATGTATACCGCTCATTATTTACAAATAATTAACTAGCCACATAAAAGGATGTTCTTCAGGGCAGTATCTCAAATTTACTACCTTTTTTTTAATGAAAATCTGTACCCACTTATAAAAACAACGCTAATCGGCCTCTACATATACTAATGAACCATATCTCAGCTGCTTGCACCGAGAATTTCAGTTGACCACATCGCCGCTGCAAAGAAGCAGCAGCCCGCCTCGGTAGCGTAGATGGTAGCATGTCTGCCTCGCGTTCAAGAGGTCCCGAGTTCGAAATTCTGTCAGGGTGAGTTACCTGGGTAAGGTTTTTTCCGGGGGTTTCCCTTATCCTGAAAGACGATTGTCGGGTAACTCTAAGCTTCATGGACCCTGGACTAATTTGAGCATCATGTCACCCCTTTCATTCATCGTCTGATTTGACAACGTTGTAGGACGTAAGTTTAAAAAAAAAAAAAGCTACGGGATCTCATTGTCAAAGAACGTCTTCGAGATTTTCTACATGCTTGTTAACCAAGCTCCGAAGCATAGGTTAACAGAAGAATATTCCTCCCTCCTCAAAGTTTGATTAGTTGTAGAAGTAGTACCCGAACATTGGCAATCGGTTTGAGTTCTACCAGTGGCAAGAGCATAAAGGAACAATTTAAGACAAAGCATTTACTAGAAATGCATAAATAAATAAACAAGCAAATAAATAAATAGGCAGGCAATTAGGTAAGTCAGTAAAAGAAAATGAGCAACAAATGCACATATTTTTCAATATAAATTCAATAATTTCAATGATTTGTTTACGGAAGACGAATTCTTACTTTATTAATTTTTCTTCCTTTATGTGATTAACAGTTTTGGATGTTACCATTAATGGATATTGCATGGATGCTAAGTACCCTTGATGTGGGAGTAGCATGTCTACCTCACTTATAAAAGATCAGCGAATCGAAATTCTCATGGTAGGAGTTACCTGGATACGTATTTGCCAGAATATTTCTTTACTCCGAAAATACTATGTCAAGTAACACTAACCTCTAATAACCCTGAAATTATTTCAGTATCTCTTCAGTCATTTCGTTCACGTCCCATTGATATGTCGCATCCAATTAAGAGAAGTCTACCTGTCTATTTCAGCGATATTAAATAACGATATTAAATTACCAAATTTGCTGTACTTTGACGCGCGCGCGCGCGCGCGCGCGTGTGTGTGTGTGTGTGTGTGTGTGTACACGCGCGTGTGCGTGTGTCACGCTTGACGCTATCTCAAACTTAGCACTGCGATGAATCTGCTGCCAGCTGTTCTAGTAAGGCCACGCCGTGGTTCAGTGGTTAGACCGTTTGGCTCTCACCAAGGCGGCCCGGGTTCAATCCCAGGCGACCGCAAAGTGAGATTTTTTGGTATCATCAGTTTCAGCGCCTGCGGTGCCGTATGTAGTAAAAGCGGGCGTTAAACACTACACACATTTGTTCATGTAATATAACCATAAGACCCTTTTCTCAGGGTATGTTTGTTAGAGGCAAGAATGATTAGGTTTACGAGATGGCTAATAATGAGCTATTTGAATGGGAATTAGTGACTGTTTGAAGTTGAAGAATTGACGTAGTATATCTCAAAGTTGTGGCTCAAAATTATAACTCCTGAATGAAGTACATCTGCTAACATTGATGTATCTCGAATTCAGGATTTAACGATGATGATGATGATGATGATGATGATACCACCACCACCACCACTTATAATATAGATACGTAAACATGAATGAGTAAATTGTAAATATGTATTATAAATATACATAATTATGGGAATAGTAGCCCGCCTCGGTAGCGTGGTGGTAGCATGTCTGCCTCACGTTCAAGAGGTCCCTTGTTCGAATCTCGGTCAGGGTGAGTTACCTGGGTACGGTTTTTCCGGGGTTTTCCCTTATCCTGTAAGACGAATGTCGGGTAACTTTAAGCTCCATGGAACCCGGACTCATTTGAGCATCATTTCATCCATTCCATTCATCGTCCGGTATGACTTAACGTTGGAGGACGTAAATTACACACAAAAAATGAGAATAGTACTCAGTTACTGCTAGAGACATAGTAGATAGTAAATTCGGAGTTAATTTCAAATGTATGTAGAATAACTGTTTATTGCCATAATGCTGATAAAAAAGCAAATGTATGGATACAAGCAGTAATCTCAGAAACGTATAAATACTGTAAAGAATAATTAACATTTCAGAAGTAGATAGGCAGGTGCAGTGATACGCACTAATATAGAAAAGTGTTATTGTAACTAGAAAGGTAATGATTTAATATGGTGAGTAAATTATAAATATCCAGAAAAGTAATGTAGTATTGTACTATTGTAAGCAATGGATCGTGCTATTTGATATCAATAAAAATAATAATGGTGGTGATAACTAATAATAAAAAGAGGCATACGCTATTGAAACCCAGAGTAATTCTAAACTAAGAATTCTTTGTAGGTCATCGCTAACTCTATAAACCAACTGGAGACCAGTTTTAACGCTGTTCATGAAAATAATCTACCAAAATAACTATTTAAGTAAGATTAGCAAAAAACGAAGGGAAAAGAACCAAATTCGACAAATGTATGATCTTTTGTTAACTAACTCCCACTGTTTAATACCTTCCGCCAACATTTCTACTATATTATGCTAAAAGTTAAAGCTGCTAATTCACATCTAAAACACGCATTTTATCCTCATTAAATTTCATCAGTCTTAAGAGCTTTATTTCGTTTTTAATTTTCAGAATCTTTTCTTTGTGTCTATCGCAACGTCTGCGATGGTTTAACGTAACTGAATTCCTTGAACCTGACCTCTATTTTAATGATATTCTTGATTATCGAGTTCAGCAGAACTGTCATTATTGCGCTACTCAAATTAATTGCTTTCCCTCAACTCCTAAATTGCCTTATTAATGACTCATAACTCATTCATATTACATTATACACTGATATTGAATGAATGAATAACCTGAGGTCCCATGGAGGGTTAAGGTCTCAAAAAAGAGGTGGTTCTTTTGAGCTAGTCCGTATTAAAATGATTTTATTCTACTTTGATATTTATTAATTTATAACTTTGCACTTTCACTCACCAAATTTGCTGGTGCTGACTATCTATTAACACAGGAAAAGTATTTATTGCAATTATACGTCTCGCTACCATTTCCTGAAATTATTAATCTTACTCGACCATGGTGTACCATGTCAAGAAACAAATTATAGCGCTTTAGCCAAAGGTTGTTAAATATTAAAAATTACATAAATGTGAATGTTAAAACAGTATGTACATAGTATTCAGTGATTGTTATTTGTACTAAAAACACAATTATTGGCTAATACGTATATATCTGCTTCTAGCACACTTTGCAACCACAGACATTGTGAAAATATTGAACATCGAACATAGTGGCTAGCACAAAAATGTATTTTAATATATTTTTATGTATTTTATTTTATTTTTGGACAATGTGTCACAATCGGAGCCATTAACCTGATACTGAATGTTGACGACATAACCCGATAAGAAAGCTTTCACGGCCTTCTCAAAAATGCATATTTTGGTATTGCCTTTCTAGCTTACAATTTCTATGCATTTTCCCACCCCAGATAGACCAACAAACATGTCTAAGCAAGTTATAATTTTATCTTAAAAGAGGACAAATTTTTAAGTAAAATTTCATCCCGAGTTTTCAATTTTTCAATTTTAAATGTCATACTTGAATCCAAAGGGTAGTTCAACCGCAAAGGCATGTTTGATTGGAAATTTACTGTTTTCATTGTCCAAGTTTGAATCCAGGTTTTGCGTTCCAAATGAAGAAACAAGAACATTTGGGCTGGCCCCACAGCTCAGTCGGTAGAGCACCTGCTACCGTGCTAGGAGTCCCGGGTTCGATTCCCGGCTGGGGATTGGGATCTTTCCTCCAACCCAGGTGATTCCACATATTCTCCCGAGTCTGCACGTATGAATAGGAGTGTGAATGTGTGCGTGATCTAATGATTTAACCCAACAATTACCAGTTAACACCTTCCATATGTTCCAAAGGAGAGCGACCGCCGATATGACCACTGCAGTTAAAGGCGCGGTATAAATGGAACAACGAAAAATAGAAACCTTTGCAGAAAATGATAAACACCAGCGAAAACTTACGAATAGCTTTAAACAGCTTTAATAACTTAAAAATATCTTCAAAAATGCACAAAAAGGCATTTTCTTAACTACTTAAGGTTCGAAAATTAATTTTAAAATTGTATAATGTTGTGGGTAGACCTATAATTTCTTCTATAACTTCAGAATTTATGTTCCAACAAATAAACGCTTTCTAAACCAAGCTTCTGTGAGCGCTATAGTTTTCACTGTTTCTCAATTGTTACGAACATAGAAATCGCACAGTGAACTAATTTACGAGTTAATCTCTTGTTTAATATTTGCTGCATTTATCTGAACAAATAGCAATAATATGGAGAAATCCCGGAATATGGAGCAAATGATGAAGAGAGGATATTGGTAAATCCTCCAATAAATGGTTTAATATTGGAGAAGGGATGTTGTTTAGTGCCAAAGCACAATTTAATGGAATGTTGGAGAAGAGATCTGTGTACAAGCATGTAAAACCACTGCTAATTACTCTTACAAATGCCTCCTATTTCGACTGTAGGAGGGGAAGGAGCAGCTTTATGCTCCTGCTCTCTGTCCTTCTCTATTTCTCGTGTTTAAAAATGAGTATTTAAATAGCCCTAAAATCAACTGCAGTACTTTTAAAATTATAACTAAAAGTACATCAGTTCTGTTACACGAATGACTTCGTCCCATTGGTGTGACTATGGTCAAATTTTATGGAGAATGTTTTAAATACTCCACATATTGGTAAATTAGGTTATGCTTATTGCACACTTCCTGACCTAGCTTTTCAATGAGTAGTGCCTTTATAGATCATCTCCTTCACAAAGCTGGAGCAATATTTCCAATGCTTCAAATATGCGGTACCAAATATGAACGAGCTTCCTTTGTTCAGTGAAGAAATTAGGATTGGATTGGATTATTTGAGGGATTCGGCACTCGACCAGATGGTATTTTGTACCTATGCACCAATTGGGACATACCCAAGAGGGAGGATGAGACGAGAAGAGACAGAGGGCGGCCGACCTCAAGAAGTCACTACAGTACAGAGGGCGAGGTCCCTATAGTTTACCAGATAGAATCTTCCCGGCGGTGGTTTAGGACAATTGTCATCCCATCTGCTATGGCCCCAAAACAGTCTCGAGGCCGGTTCGGAGACCGGAGGCCACCTCACCGAACAGAATACTCCAGGCAGTCTTGCACAACCGGCATCCCGCCTGCCGCGCTTCTAAATCGGCTCGGAAACCGTAGTCCGTCCCGCTGGAGCGGAAAGTTTTTGTCCTCGGAGCATATCATCCCTTCGACGCTTCTACCCTGAAAGAAACCTCCAGATGAAAAGTGATATTGCATGATAATGGTGGTGAAACGGAGGGACAGGAAATTTGTGGGAAGTGATTAACCTATCAAGCATTCGCCTAACGACGCGGGAAAACCACCTAAGGAACACAAGGGTCAGGGCTTCCCGAATGCAGACTACAGACGAAACTACCTGAGACATCCAGCTCGGTAAGAAATGAGGATGTTATGTATTTCGACTTACGCATACTTTACTCGAAGACGATACTTCGGAATCAGTTCAGCCAAATAAGGTTCTTAAATTAAAATACTTTTTGCCACTTGTGACCGCTACTTTATGCCAACAGGTATCCCTTACCAACACAAATAGTACTTCTATTTCCTTGCAGATGACTTTCGTTCAACTACATGTACTATGTTCTCTGTTAGGCATGGAATATGTTTAGCTTCATTCCTGATCGTTTCTTCTAAGAAAAGCAGGGAAAGTAGGACAAATAATGAAAATTGCTATTTTAGAGAGATAATTAAATACGTATTGTCTATTACATCCATATCATAAGAAAATCATTCCAAAAAGTAAAAGTATAGCTACACTTTCCATTGTGTAAAAGTGAAAATAGCATTATAAGTAAATAATATACTTTATAACGATAAAGAAAAATAATACAACCCTTTTCATTGTAAAATCATTTCGCAGAATGTCCTATATAAGTACCTAATACATAACTATAAAAAATCAAAACACTAAAGTAGGGAAACTTCTTATGGTCTGATACATTCAGCTACACAACCTGCTTCCCTATCTTTTTCGATTAATTCGATGTAAAATCTAATTAGCACTAACACTAGCAGTTTGTGTTATTTTTTGCAGTACACGTTATTACTTAGTCATAATTCATTTTGTTCTGTAAACACACAAATAACATTCGTACTAATGGTCAAGGCAATATACACTCCTGGAAATGGAAATAAGAACACATTGACGCCGATGTGTCAGACCCACCATACTTGCTCCGGACACTGCGAGAGGGTTGTACAAGCAATGATCACACGCACGGCACAGCGGGCACACCAGGAGCCGCGGTGTTGGCCGTCGAATGCTGCTCTCTGGGCAGCGTTTGGGCACCGCCGCCGTCAGTGTCAGCCAGTTTTCCGTGGCATACGGAGCTCCATCGCAGTCTTTAACACTGGTAGCATGCCGCGACAGCGTGGACGTGAACCATATGTGCAGTTGACGGACTTTGAGCGAGGGCGTATAGTGGGCATGCGGGAGGTCGGGTGGACGTACCGCCGAATTGCTCAACACGTGGGGCGTGAGATCTCCACAGTACATCGATGTTGTTGCCAGTGGTCGGCGGAAGGTGCACGTGCCCGTCGACCTGGGACCGGACCGCAGCAACGAACGGATGCACCCCAAGACCGTCGGATCCTACGCAGTGCCGTAGGGGACTGCATCGCCACTTCCCAGCAAATTAGGGACACTTTTGCTCCTGGGGTATCGGCGAGGACCATTCGCAACCGTCTCCATGAAGCTGGGCTACGGTCCCGCGCACCGTTAGGCCATCTTCCGCTCACGCCCCAACATCGTGCAGCCCGCCTCCAGTGGTGTCGTGACAGGCGTGAATGGAGGGACGAATGGAGACGTGTCGTCTTCAGCGATGAGAGTCGCTTCTGCTTTGGTGCCAATGATGGTCGTATGCGTGTTTGGCGCCGTGCAGGTGAGCGCCACAATCAGGACTGCATACGACCGAGGCACACAGGGCCAACACCCGGCATCATGGTGTGGGGAGCGATCTCCTACACTGGCCGTACACTTCTGGTGATCGTCGAGGGCACACTGAATAGTGCACGGTATATCCAAACCGTCATCGAAGCCATCGTTCTACCATTCCTAGACCGGCAAGGAAACTTGCTGTTCCAACAGGACAATGCACGTCCGCATGTATCCCGTGCCATCCAACGTGCTCTAGAAGATGTAAGTCAACTACCCTGGCCAGCAAGACCTCCGGATCTGTCCCCCATTGAGCATGTTTGAGACTGGATGAAACGTCGTCTCACGCGGTCTGCACGTCCAGCAAGAACGCTGGTCCAACTGAGGCACCAGCTGGAAATGGCATGGCAAGCCGTTCCACAGGACTACATCCAGCATCTCTACGATCGCCTCCATGGGAGAATTGCAGCCTGCATTGCTGCGAAAGGTGGATATACACGGTACTAGTGCCGACATTGTGCATGCTCTGTTGCCTGTGTCTATGTGGCTATGGTTCTGTCAGTGTGATCATGTGATGTATCTGACCCCAGGAATGTGTCAATAAAGTTTCCCCTTCTTGGGACAATGAATTCACGGTGTTCCTATTTCAATTTCCAGGAGTGTAGTTAATCTCCTTCTGACCTCATTGTAAGAATTATATAGATACTGCGAGGAACTTTCAATAAAAATTGTTTTTACTTTTTTACAACGTACCTTTACTCATCCTCATAATTTTGGTGGCCCTTCTCAAAATAGTCTCTCCTGAATACGATGCACTTACCCCAGCGTTTCTGCCAGTCTTCAAAGACATGCTGGAAACCATTTTTGAGTGGTCCTTCAAAATCGCCTCCTCGGCCTTCACCACTGCTTTCTGATGATGGATAATGCCTTCCACGAAGACGTTTCTTCAAGAAGGGAATAGAAAAAGGTCACATAGGGATAAATTCAGACTATGGGGAGGGTAAGGGATGCACTTCACGTTGATTTTTACAAGATATTCATCAACAACACTGGCAATATGCGGCCGCGCATTATCGTGGTGCAGCATCTAGCCTGCTTCACGGAAATGTAGTCTTTTGCGCCTGATATGGACTGGCAATGTTTTCAGGACAACCCTGTAGTATTGTTTAGTTACTGATGAGTGTGCAGGTACAACATGCTGATAAACCATTCCATGAATATCGAAAGTATGAAATGACCATAAATTTCCCAGCAGAAGCAACCACCTTTGTCTTTCGAGGGGTTGGTGATGAAGGAGATTTCCACACTGAGCTTTGCTGTTTGCTCTCAGGATCAAAATTATGTAGCCAAGCTTCATCAGCAATGATTACGTTTGAAAGAAACACGGAATCTTCCTCTAACATGAACTTTGCATGCAGACCTGCATGCGAATATCCTTTTGTTCGAAAATCAACTGTCTGGGAACCCATCACGCACAAACACGTCTCATGTGAAATGTTTCTGTCACCAACGTGTGGGTGGTACTCAATGAAATGTTCAGTATTTCAGAAAGTGATCTTAAGGTATTTCGTCGATCTTCTCTCACAATGGCGGCAGCAGTGTTGATGCTTTCTTCCGTAAGAGCACCTGCTCCACCTTCCTTTGAAATTTATTGTCTCCTCTCTTTAAACATTTTAAACCACCTTCGAGCTGTGCTGTAGGGAAGAACAGACTCTCCATAGGCCTCCTGTAACATTGTATATGCCTCAACTGAAGATTTGTTGATACGAAAGCAGAATTTCAAAGCCACATATTGTTACTCGCGTGTTACCTCCATTGAAGCGGTAGGCGATACTGAACATGTCTGAAGCTTCCTGGTTCTCACAGGCGGGAACCAAGAGTACCAACAATGAAACTACTACGGCGTGTTTGTTTACATTAAGCTAACAGAATATAATAAGATTGAATTTTAGTGCAAAAAAATATGACCGAAAAAATTATGATCATTCTTTATTGGACAGTCCTCGTATAAAGGTGTGCATGCATATATAGTTAAATTAAGGAACTGTAACTTAGATTATATGGTGAGGCGTTTACCACTGCTACTTAGGTTCTCTGATACGGACTTCTGTGATGGAATCCCAAATGCCTTTCATGTATCATTCAGAAGATGTAAAGGTTGATGTTAAAGCATTGTCTTCGATATGTTAGAAGGTTATGCACTAGGTTATATCCCTAAATAAAGTAAAATTTTTGTACCTTCTTAATAAATGCTATGTTAACTTGCACCACAGCTTATCTAACCTAGATGCACATAATCTTATTTTAAAAAAGGAGCTAGAACTCGAGGCAAGCTATAAAAAATGAAAATTTAGGATATGCCGAAAAATCTATGATTATATGCGATTTTTGCTTTAAATTTTGTAAAAGAAAGCGTAGATGAAGCAGTTTGGAGTTGAGGAAAGCTAATTATTTGAAAAGTAAAGGACATGTTAACTTCCGCAATATTGTAACAATAGTCACATGGCATTGCATATTATGTGAGACATTTTATTCACACTATATTCTAAATATTTTTCATGTATTTGAAAATTCATTCTGAAGTTTCGTTGCTCTTCTGGTGAGTAAAATTTTGAAACCTATATATCAACAAGTTTACTACTGCTCTTATTAACATCTGAAATTGTATATTAATCCTCTAAAAACTATTTGAACAATAATGTAAATTGGTGCACCTTTAAAGCTTGTGGGTTAAATAAAAAATAACAAAAATGTTATACAGGAATATTTAAAGAATGAAAACATTTGCTTTTACACTGCATTAAAAAGTTTGTTTCATTTCATGGATGAAAGAGAAACGAAAAATAAAGTTGAAAGAGAGTTGATTCACCCATTTCTGGTGAAATCCAGTTCTGCACGCCGCACGAGTTTAAAAGTTAACCTAATCAAGGACTTGTAACCGCCCTCCATTGACCCCGTAACAGAGTTGGCAAAAATTGCCAAGAGTTCTGTACGTTATTTCGACGCTGATGCTGTTGCTGCTGAAATACATGTAAGAGGATCTTGTGGAGTAGTTAAAGGGCAGAAGACCTCGGTGGCTTTCCCAAAAAAAGGTCTGATATTACGGTGAAAAATAAGGTACAGGAGTGAAAGGTGGTTAAATCTAGATTTCTACATGCGAAAAAAATAGCACTGCAGAGATTTGCAAGGAAATGTATGTCATTCATCTAAACTTTTCTCGATGTCTTAAGGTTAAGAAATGTTTAATCATTTTTAATCATTATAGGAAATTGCAGCTTGAGTGGTTTGTTTCGTCTACTTTCCCTTATTTTTATGTAGCTTTTTCGTCCCTCTCCGTATAGTTTACGGAGATCGAAGTGGAGACAATCACCTCACATCCGAACAATTCGCAACAGTATTTGACCTTCCTAAGAGCGCTCCCGCACTCATCTTACACGAAACAAGGAGCAGGCAGCAACTAGTAATTCATCACTGTTTGTTCGTTCTTTAGGTCCTCTTTTAGAATAATTTTGATATCCAGAAGAATAGAACTTTGGGCATTATTTTTCTCATAACTAACGTGCCACGGAAAAGGTTCTGACACTGCGCCTGCTTCTTCTTTCAGGTTTGGGATATTGTTTTGAGAAGTAAGATTCACGTTTGCTGTGAATTAATTTCCAACTACATTTAATTAATTTCAATAAATTGTGAAGCCGTAAATGCAGGGAAACCTGGTTAAATTTTTGCGCAGACACAGCTCCAAACGTTTCCAGATTCTCTAAGCATTTTGCAACAAACTTTTGAAATATCACAGGAAGATACCGAGGAGGAGTGTATCAATGTAAAACATGAAGTTCTATCAACATTACAATCTCCTGCTCATATCACACTGCTGCTCCTTGGTTTGGTCCATTAAGACTTTTGTGCTAAGAGGATGGAATGAATCCTTAATATGGATCTTAGCCTACGGGCAACTTTTCTTACTGACTTGGCGGAATAATTTAAAGCAGAGCTTCGCAAAGGCAACATTCCAGCAAAATGCTAGATACGCATTTTCATCTTTGGGCTGCTGAGATCTTGTTTGCTTTTCCCTAAGGGCTCTCGCTTCTTAAATCTTTACACAGAACTTGCGTTTGTTCAGCGCTTTCTGCATTGTAGAATGTATATCCCAAAACAGGCAGGTAGGTCCGTTTTCATAGGAAATGTCAATAATCTGGCATTGTGGAAAAACTCTAGGGATCGTCATGGCAATGCCGTGCTTCTTCCTAAAGTTTAAGTAAAGATATATTAAAACACATATGTGGAATAGCGAGCTTTTAAATCGGTGTCCTCAAATGTTTGTCAGGTGTATAAGTTAATTTATTTTAATAAACTTTCTAGAAATGATTGGTCGAAAATACCTTTCATATTCTATGTATTCTGTTAACATGGTGCGTTATTGCTGAATGTAATATTAACTGGGTAATATTATGGTAGCACACATTATTTTGAAGCAGGACTCGTACAATTATGTTCAAGTTACAAAACCTTTAACTACTCTATTTGTAAGATTTCTTTAGAGACAAAAGAATGACATATATTTTTGGAAGTACTGATGTGCAAAAATTAAAATTAATAGAATCCTTGGTACTTTGTACCTTCCATAAAAATTTTGTACACTGTACATTTTTTTACAAATTTGATAAAATTTGCGGCGTGTATTTAAGGAAAGTTAAATGTATTTGATCCATCATTCTAATATCGCAAATATATAAAATTTCAATCAAAGTGTAATTAAAATGTTTTCTTTTTAGTGTTTAATTCTGCTCTTTGACACAGGTGGGGATACTTTAAATGCATAAAGAGGACTGGGAAAATAAATTTGGGGAACAAAATTACATACCTAAGTTTAGTTTACCTGCCCGGCATTTTCAGTTAATTTATAATTATGAGGACATCGTAGCACCCTGTCAGGGAAGACGGTTTCGGGCAGAACATCACTTCTGCTGTTCACGAGTATGTATCTTAACGGTTTCGGCTACCCGTCATAAATGTGTTAAACTTAAGGGCATGTTTCGGTAAAAATTGGTCAAGAATTGCACAAAATGACAAACTTTTTTCCCTAATAAAATAGAGTAGCCCTTTTACTTAGTTTCCTATTATTTTTAATGCCATGCTCCCCTGTAAACTGTGTCACGTGACTACTTAAATAGCTGACTGTAGGCAGGTGTAGTACTTTAAATCGCTTATTTTGGTGATTTTCTTTTGTTTTTAATTTTCGGCGCTTTTAAATACATAAATTGCCTCACACGGTACAGTTTTCAGAATAGAGGCTTGAAAATATTTGTTTGGATAAAAACAGTACCAAAATAAATTAGCGAGATGATTTTGCTTTTGTCACCAGTGTTGTGCAATTAAATAACAAACATCAATGTTGTATAAATATAACAAAAAATTAAAAAACAATTAAAGATAAATGAAATATAAATAAAACTCGGAAGAGGAATTGTTCAATTACGAGAGATCGAATGAATCTTCACGTGAGTGTGATTGTGTGCGTGTGTAAATGAGTATATGTCTATGGATGCTCTAGTGTATAAACTCGAAAGGAAAAACGATTGTATAAATAATTTAATACCCTCGATAATGAGCAATCTCGAAGCCCATCTGTAACACGAAACGGGAAACGAAATGATATCAGAGTAGGTCAGATGCTAATTGTAGGAATCAATACCAAAGCTACGAAAAGTATGTCTTGCTTGTTAAACTGATAAAGGGTATTTTGTTGTCAAACTAGGAATCCCTTAGACTATACTTGATATTACTCAAAGAAGGATAATCAGCGACCTTTGATTGGGCGACAGTTTCCGTATTTACCATTTGAACTATATAATAGTCACAGGGATCATATCACCAGGATAAATTACAGCAATTCATATTAGCGGCTTATATGCATTATATCGTTGAAAACCATGACTGGATTACGATTACATTTTGTCTTTGTTTCCTTCAGCATTTCTTCAGTTCAAACATGGCTTTGTTAAATGGCACCACATTTTAATTATTTTAGCGTAATACGCTGGTTAAATTACCATGTGGAAGGGATTTCCCAGATAGGCCATAATGAAGGATCAAAGTTAAGTTCATGACAAGTAACTGCCCCATTTAATGATAATATAAAATGCTGTATAGGTATAGGTTACTAACGGCAGCTAACCTTAGTGTGGAGCGGGACGCAGCTGCCAAGCCAAATATAAGGTGGCCAGGGGACACTCAAATCATGTGCATAAGCCTTCGGAAGATTTTAATAGGAAATGCAACAAAATTACTCTTTTCTTGTTTAAAGTATAATCCCTTCACAACTTAATTTATTCATAACATGATGGATAGATGGATACTACATGCAGTGATAAACCTGTGTAAGGAGTATTCGGCCACAATGAGTAACTTGCTATCATAACATGTGGCGAAAAATGATTCTCCACTCGCAGCAGATAGGAAGCACGCCGACTGTTTTGAAGATCCAGGTCTAGATCTGATTAATTAAAGAGTCATGAGATCTTTTCTCAGGTGTGGATTTTTGGTGACAGAAATAAAATTTTATATGACTCCAATTTCATAATATATCATTTAATTGTATAATCAGAATTACAATTCACTCGTTTGTATTACGAATAACGAATAACTCTTTTTTAAGGTGATTAACTTTCCGTTACAAAACTTTTATATTCACCGCAACATTTTTCATCGTCATGAAACAAGGCTTAAGAACATATCTCTCTCAAGATTATTGATTTTTTTCCGTAACTATTGTTACTCCTCTATTAATTTTGTGATTGGCCGATGTACTGCTACGTCACTGTATTACGTAATGCAATTATTAGTACGGCCAATCACAAAATTACACATATATTTGTTTTTAATATGTCATTACATGGCCTTCTAAGTCATCAGAAAACAATATTCATATAAAAAGTTCTAACTAAAACGTATCGTTACAAACATAACAGAGCTACTTTAGAACGAATTTAAAGCGTAGCAAATTTTTGCATCTGCCAGACCTCACTTGAGAAACACACGTTCCACTTGCCTAAAACACATTTTGTGCAACAAGTATCGTTCAGTCCAACATAACGTCCAATCATTTATAGTCGTACTCGTGTTATACTGGTTCTTTTCTAATTGTGTGGCTTTTATGACGATTTATTACTGCAATTGATTTTCTTTTGGCTGGATTTCTTTCAGAAAACCTGTATCTTAAAACAGTTTACTTACAGATTCATGTTCATAAAGCTTTAGTGCCTCTAGAATATTTCTCATGTGGCTTAACCTTTAAATTTAGTTTTACTCAGTAGTTGCCTTGTCTAAAGCTTTTGAAAAAGTGTTTCAAGATCGAGTAGTCAAGTTTCTCACAAGAAATGCTTTACTACCACCTCGCAAATATAATTTAAATTTTGAAAAGAGATAAACGATGTTGTATTCACTTTAATGAGATTAAATGATATATAGCTTTATAAACCAATGCCCTTTGCAACAAAATATTTCTGAAGCATCTGTTTCAATGATCATAAGAAGTAAAAGTGAAAAAGTAAAGGTTAAGCTCACATATCTGATATAAAACTTAATGCAAGTTAGAAATTGCATGCTTTGTTGTCCCATATATCAATAATCCCCCTAGGGGCCTACTTCGGTAGGTTGGGGTTTGGCGCACCCGGGGTCCCGAGCCAAGTCTCCCTCGTGTGGGCTCCTCTTCGTGGTTGAGGAAGACGGTCAACAGGCCCACCCACGTGTAGGCCGTGCGTGGAGACCTGTGGAGAAGGATTTCAGATTCTTTTTTAGTTTAGAGTTTAGGATTTAGTGAACGAAATTTTTAGTAGATTTTGATTGTTGTCTTTTATGTACGTGTATTTTTAATAGGTTTTGTTACACTTGTATAGTTTTTTAGAAAGTTTTATATCTGGCTTTTGCCATGACTAGTTTTTTAAAGTGCGCTTATGACCGCCGTAGTTGAGCGCCCTTATATATATCATCATTATCATTATCATCACATATATCAATAATCGTCGAATATTTAATTTCATCTGCTCTTGAACCGCTTTACCCGCTTATAGTTTATAAGTGTAGAAGTCCTTCAAAGAATGTGTTAAATAAACATTGGCAGATTTATGGAAAAAACAAGCTTGTCCTAAAATTAAAAGTGTTGTAATTTTAGGCTCTAATTAACTTTAGAAGTTAATATTCCATTATTTTTGGTAATATTTTTAGAACACTGATCCCTCTCCATGCTCTTTGACGAACAGTACTTCAATATAATAATTATCATGTAGTATTTTTAACAATACTTATTCCTCCTTATGATAAACCTGAAAAAGTACTAATTTGTTAATACCCTTTATTTCTAAACAACGTTACATATAACCGATGGATTGACATCCTTTGAGATATAATCGCTAAAACGAGGACGATGATCTGTAGAAAAAAGGTAATACGCCAAATAGGTGCCAAGTAAAATTTGGTAATCCCACAAAGTATTCAACGAAAAAGATGTTTCTGGTCAGACTAGCAGACAACTTTGCAATTCAGTTGAAAAAGACATGCATGCAGTAAAGATTTGTGGGTTTCAGAGAAGAAACCTCAAAACGGTAAGTCTTGAAAAGATCGCCAGATACAACTATTTGGAAGTTATAGGACATCAGCGTATAGTTTAATTTACGAGCAGTTTAAAAAACAATTAAATATGGGAATTATTTGCATGTGATTTTCAGTTGTATTGCATAATGAGTTTAACATTTGCAATTCTAGTCTTATATAGTAGTTTAATATGTTTCATTTTTAGTCTTAGTTTTTTAATATTTTATTCCATTAATTGCATTCTCTTTCTTTTATATTCAACTTTGATCAATTATTGTTTACTCTGTTGTATCACTTATTTGCTTGATTAGTATACAATTTGCAATGTCTTGTCTTCAATAATAGCTTAATATATAGTGTATTTTTAGTTTGTCTGTATTCCTTTTTGTATTTCTGTTTTGCATTTAGTCAAACTTGTGTAACTAAATTGCATGTAGCTACTGTAATTGGAGCTTTGCTCTGTTGTAGCACAAATGAAGAAAATAAAATAAAAAATAATGGATGATGATATGATGATATGATGATATGATGATGGTATGATGATGATATGATGATGGTATGATGATATGATGATGGTATGATGATGGTATGATGATGATATGATGATGGTGGTATGATGATAAATGTATAACTGAGAATACTATAATATATATTAAATAATAATGTACAATAGCTTTAGTCCGTCAGCTTGATATTAGAAGCTGAAACACAAGCACACTTAGGCTAAGCACTACTAAGTACTGTATTCCATCTAAAGGTGTTTGGTTTGAAATTTCATTAATATATATTGTTAACAGTAATACTAATTTTAATACTAATTAAAAATTAGTATTTTTATCCCTTTCCACAGAGATACGTTGCTGCGAACAATGATATAATCATTATGCAAAGAATTTGAAATGAGGAAATTTTCCATTTGTTAGACGGCTTTAAAAGTCAATCAAATTAAGTTTTTTGTTTTTCTCTTAGAATGAATCATTGCACTATACTATATCAATCAACACATCATGATTAATTTTATTTTATCATTCAAAAATCCTACCAATCGAATATGGGAGGGCCGCTTTGCTAACTTTTTTAAAATTATAGTGGACGAAACATTTACAGGTCGCAGTTCACGTTTGACTCCCAGGCTGGTAAACACTGTCCTAATCATTACATACGCAATAAAAGCATCAAGCAAGCACGTTGTAAATAAGTATATCAACACCGTTAGTAAAACTACAATTTAATTTCGCTTGAAAATTTGCACTTGTAAGAAGATCTGTTAAACTAAATAAGAATTGCGTAAAAAATCTGTGTTGTATTTGAAGAAATCCGTTTAATTTGTGCGTAACTTTCATAAAGTTGATATCAAGGTATTTATTTTAATCGATGTAACGTCAAACAAGAAAGACAATTGAATCAATCCTTAGACACGCCCGAGAGATGTAATATTTGAAAGTCACTGCGGTAGCTGCAGGGTTTACTTCAGTAAATAAAAGAGCAGCGTTTACTCTTAGTACTCACAATGCTGCGAACGTGCCTTCGCATAAATGAGACCTATGTCAAGGAATGCTTACGTATGCCTTTGTGTTTGTGCTCGCCCTAACAATCATATACACAGCTGCTGCTTCTGAGGTGGGCAAGACAAATAAATGTAACAACAATGTCAGATGAAGCATGTCATATGCTCATTTAATTTACCTACTGTTTTCTTGGAGGAGGAGAGTTGCTAAGGCGTGACTCGAGCATCGTTATGGTTGCACGAAATAGACAAGATATCCTAAAGAGAAGTAGCCGTTCAAGCATGAATGCACGGTTCGTGCCAGCACTATTTCACGTTTTCATACAATTGACATCATTGAACAAACAGGTAGGAGGTATCCAATAATGAATGAAAGAAATTATTAAAATAATGCAATTACATGATGATAATCTTTGATGATAATCATAATAATAATCTTTGTTTCACTGCGCATTGACTAGCACTAAACGTCACCCATACTGACAATAGTTTAACCGACACTTTACTCAAGCAAATATAGATATACCGTAAAATATATAAGTAAATTAACGAACAACATATGATTTCAAGGTACTCTCGTAGGTACAGTTTCTCATACTCAGAACAAAAAAAAAACTATAGAAAGTCTTGTGCTTTTATTCATACTACAAATTGTTTCCTCACGCGCAAGTTCACTAGACCTTTCTCTGACTAATGGTTATTTCCACTAAATAAAATATATAGAAAACAGAAAAAAGCATTTTTCTTTTACTACATATACACAGAACCATTTATTCTTGTGTATATGATCACTTAACTCTTACACGCGTCACATTTTTGTTATATATTTATGTGCAGATCAGGAGCAGGTTTTCCCATGTATTTCAGGTTTAGCTTGTCTACTAACGATGATGTAGAATTGACTCTCTAGTAAAAATCTTATTTTATTAGTGTTATTCAAATAAATCAATATCATATCGCAGTATTCGTCATTAGAAAATCCCTAGCATTTCCAGCAGACGCAAACTCTTCTTTCATTCGTCTTCTATTCAATGCAGATAAAGCTAGAAGACTAAAATTAAAATAATTTGAAGTATGGACAAGCACAATGACAAATTTGCTATAGAATCACATTTCTCCACTACATGCACGCTTTTAGTTACTGAAATGTTTTGTCATTTCTCAATAGAGTTTTCTTTGTACTACTTATAGGCAAGTGCTACCAGCAATAGACGTGCCAGAACTAACCGGCACGGATTTCTCCTAACACTTCGCCGCACCACTCCCTGTTAAAATCCTGAGTCATTGTGGAGAAAAACAATTTCGTGCCAGATTATATGGGGCACGAACCAATAAAATATTTATACTGCGTTTCAAATGGGAAGAGTTCTGGAGTCCAGCTAATCAGATGCCGTATCACACTCAGCGTTGACAGCTTGTTACCCCACTCCTTTTATATTTCGCTCTTACTCGCACACTCATACAACATACCTACAGGTCTGCTTGGCGCAGACATAAGGGTAAGCAAATTATATTTTACAAACTTTTACAATAATGCAGTTGCCAAAATAAAAATTGGAAAAAGCATTTTCGCAAATTATGTATATTTTAAAATACTAAAACTATAATTATATTTAATGAATTACCTGTTTTTTTTCTAATTTTTCTTTTCTTTTAGAACTGCCAGTGGCTCATCCATATCGCTGTCAATGTCCCTTTCGTTAACATACAATTCGTCATTTTCATTGTCTTCATCGTCTGTCTTGCAAATTTATGATTATAGTTCCAAAATCTCGATGCATGCTATTTTTTTGTTCTTAAAATCGTCTTCTTGAAGGTTTTCTGCATGCCTCACGCACCTTTCTCAGTCCTGTTGTGTTACCTTATCAATTTCTTCGTGAACAAGTCGTTTGACGTCCGTCAGTTTAAAAGTATTATTTCTGATTGCAGTGCCCCTTTTTATTTGAGGCCACAGCAAGTCAATTGGATTATATTGGCAGTGGTAAGGTGGCAGTCGTGTCCCGTTTCAATTTCAAGTTGATCCAGCTGATACACATTTTCTGTGTTTTAAACGGAAGTACTCTTTGCAATAACTCATTTTTAGTTTCTGTCTCTGAAAAATTTTTGAAGAACGTGTACACCTTAAAAATAATACTTCGAGCTTGACTTTGCAATACCTGCGTTTCTGACTCGCCAATAAATTCACTGCAATAAGCCACTACACTATTTAACTCTTACTCTACTGTTGTGTAAAGAACAACTGAATGATGTTGATCTGAACTCTCCAGAGCAAATAAACACTTCTTATCCAGCATTCATTCATAAACATAAGCATACAGCATTCCACAGGCTAACAGGAAATTAAGTGTCTGCTCTTTCTCGAATTTAACACCTTGACTTATTCACAGTAATTCATTTATCCGTCATGTCAGTAGTTAAAATTTCAGTTCTCAGTAATGAAAAGTATATGTACATACATACACACCAACCACTTTGAACTCTCTAGAGTAAATAGAGATTACGAACCATTCATAAACAAAGATATAATCTGACCAGACACGTTCTGCTAGGGCAGCAGGAAATTTATTATTTCCTCTCGCTCGAGTTGGCTTATTCAAAGTAATTCTTTTATCACATCATGTCAAACATTTACGTTTCAGTTTTGAGTAATTACAAATATACGTGCACGCATTCATGCCAACCAATAATGATATTCATATAGTGCTTACGTCGCGATTTATTGTTATAATACAGGTAATAGTGGCTTATTTATTTGTATTAATAAAAATTATTTGGGCTAAAAATATGGGGTTTTCATGGTTATGTTAGATACATTACTCTCTACCTTCCACATGGATCAGTTTCTGGCAAAATATGAATTTTTGTCTTAGCGCGAATAGTATTCCATACAGATTGATCAGGTTGGCGCTCGTCACACACCACTTAGTGGGAGTGCAACACAACACCGCAGGACTCCGATTGGTTGCTCACCTAGTAGCGCTCAAGGACAAACACCTTCTCATTTGAAACATAATAAAATAAGTGTTCAAACTGAAAATTTACGGCAACTCGCTTCGGTTTCTGTGGTTTTCTGTTGGTAGCAAGACATTTTCACTACATCTTGAACAACAGTAAGCACGATCGCATTAGGGGTACGCAAATAATATAAAATGGTATTTTCACCCCTTTTCCGAAGCCGGTGCTGATCAGCAGAAACAAACTCCGCGTATTCGTTATATATACTGCCTTCATATAACTTTCTGCTCTCACTTCCTTATAAATTACTTTTAACAGGTATTTATTGTCTTCCTTATTTTTTTATAAATGATACAAACGTCTACAGCAAGTATGTTAGTCAGTGCCATGGCTAACAATTGCTGTTAGCTTGTATGGCATGTTTTGCGGTAAATTAGAGAAGTTTAGGCGTTTGTTGCAAGTTGTGTGTTTCATAAATAAAAATACTTCAGTTACACTTATGTATTATTTTCGTTTTAACTGTATCAGAAGTTAATATTAATTTTTTTCACGAGCTTGTAGACCATGGCATGGATAACAGAAGTTTTGCCAAGGACTTCGCTTGGTATCTTCAGGATCATGGATATGTATGGTTTTAATGATCTAGGTCGAATTTCAAAGTCTCCTAGACTTTACCCTCAAGCCTGGAAAATAAAATATATACTTATGAATCTTAAAACCGGCCATAAAACATTACTTTCGACGTTTCATGTACTGAATACTTAAGTATGACATTTACCTAGCACTGCTCTTCAAATAGAAATAAGTATTTTTGTTCAATATTTTAACGCACTTAATTGCATACGCACTTCCGCCATGAGTACTAATGATGCATGCAACGGAATAATTCTTGAGAAAGGAAATTTGGAAATAAAAGGTTGTAGGACCAAGTTTTACCCATTATGAGTAGAGGAAACTATGGAAAAAAATTATGTGTATCGGCATGGTTTTCTTATAATGATTTGTTTAACAAACTATTCTTTTAAAAGCGTATCTCGTATGTACTTCACGTTAATCAAGATAAGAGAACACCTCCAATATGAACTAAGCCATACTACCCTAGTAGACTTTTGCGTCTGATGGAATTATTCTCCTAAGTGTATGTATTACTTTATTTGCTGCCTTAAAGCAGTTTCAGAAAAGTATTCATTAGTGTTGCGTTTAAATATATTATGCACCACCTAACCTAAATTATCTGAATATTAATACTACAAAAGAATTAAGCCTGTAAGTCTTCTAGAAGGCAGAAGAGGGATAACTTGTTAACCTGAATAATATTGAGTTAGAGACATTGTTTAAAAACCCTTTTCATATAATGACATCCAGCGCGACAATTGTGAACAGCAATGACAACCGCTCTAGATCAGAAGCAATCTCACAGCGAGGGACGGAGGGGTGAGATAGAGGAGGTGAGGGAGACAATTCCAGAAGAGAAAGTGCATTAACAAAGGAATATAAAAATAACAGTTTCATCACGTTTCCTGATCATGAGAACGCACAGAGGAGCCCACCACGAAATTTCTTCGCCGTTCTGCACGTCAGAGGAACATGCGCATCTCAGGAAGCTATCTATAATTCACTGGAGACTAATGGAACAGGAATTAATCATTCGTTCTGCCCCAGGCAGTGTAGACGCTATTCGACATTTCACGCGATGTTGTGGAGACGCATTCAAGAATGCAAAATTGGTGGAAAATGCTCTAGAGCCGTAAATAGAGCGAGGATACACTTCCCTTTTTTTAGACTCTCCTTTGTTCTCACAGGGCATGTACATTGACTTCACGCTTCAAATCCTTCCAGAAGCTTCACTAGAATAAGCTGTTAGAAACTATTAATACCGCCAGATCTCCTGCTCGATATGATAAAGCAGTTAATACACCAGAATTATAGGATCTTAGTCAGTACCTAAAAGTCTGTCATGTTTAATGCCTATAAATATGCTAACAATATGTACATTCCACGAGTCATGTTTTCCTCATTAATGTTTATGGGATAAGCAAAAGGAAAAAAGGAAAAAGAATATAAACTCCCGGAACAATACACTGTTTTACTGCGATTAAATGTTTGGACAAGCAAGCTTTGTTTGGTATTTCAAACCTATTATCGCAAAGATTTTTATATAATTCAGTTTTCATACCATAATATAAAGAATAATATCGCAAGAAAGTATAATCTTATTTTCTGATTGAACTTGTCTCTTTCATATTATGAGTTATTGTGCAGTAACCTGAGCCAACGTCTTTATGGTCTGTAGCTATAAATCGCTCTTACAGCAGAATACTAAAGCAATGCCTCTGTGAAAAGAAATAAAAATGTCCATGATATTTTACCCTGTTGCTTTCAATTTTACCATATGCTCAAAATATATAAAATGTTAACAAGCTGTTAAATCTTAAGGTTATTGTTCTGTATCTATCACTTTTTGATAGGGTAGTATTAAATGCTTTTTATACCGTACAATTTATCATACTATTCTTAATTTGTTTGATTTTCGCTTACCATAAAGATATAAACAGTATATTGAAGGCAATTTTCAAGCTAATTAATTTTAGAAAAAAATTCTTCTGTGTTATTGCAGTTTTGAGACTCTTTTGTGTAAATAATGAAAAGTAGTTTCAGCTGAACTTTTATATTGCTAATAATTTACAAAATGTGCTCCAGGGAGCATTTTGAATGCCCAATTATGCTGAAAATAGAAGTGAGAAAAAGAATTGACACTGAAAGCAGTGCTGTTCTTATAATTGTAACAGTATTTTTTAGTAATGTTCGAAGGAATAATAAATATATAAAAATGTATGTAGTTGTGTGATTGGCCGAAGTAGTAGTGGTATCACGTGGTGTGATGACGTGTCAGTGAATCGGCCAATCACAAAATAAAGTGGGAATCACTATGGGGACAAGAAAATCAATAATCTAGAAAAGTGTTAGAATCTTGTGTCTTGCTGGAGAAGGAGAAAAGATGTTACGAGGATTGTAATTGTAAAGGAAAATTAATAAGATTCAAAAAGTGTTATTCAATATTTATAATAGATAAGAGTGAATCATAGTTCATATTATATAATTAAATAATATATTACAAAATTGGACTCATCTAAATTTTATTTTCACCAAAAATCCGCATCCACACCTGAGAAAAGATCTCACGACTCTCAGTAGATTAAAACTCGACTTGGATCTTACAAAAAGTTGGCTTGCTTCTTATTAGTTGAAGATGAACGAAAATAAAATCCCGTTACAAATGGCGCCCAACGTGGGGCTCGAATAGGATAAAGAAGAGGAGATTAAAGCATCGTGCAGCTCCGTGGGAATTTAAAAGGAAAGAAGAAAGAAGAGAGAAGAAAGAAGAAAACGAAAACTGGTTTAAGTGAGTGAAAAAAAAAATAGTAGTAGTAGTAGATTTATGTTGTTAAGAAATCAGAAAATAGTTAAAAAGATGGCGAGTAGAAAAGAAATAACAGTGGAAGGAGAAGTTACTGATAGTGTAGGAATGAATAGGGAGAATGCAGGATTAAGCATAGATAATGAGTCAATGTTGGAAAGAATAACGAGAATGTTAAGTAATTTAGATTCTAAAATAGAACAAAATGCAAATGATTTAAAATCAGAAATGAGTAATTTAGATTCTAAAATAGAACAAAATGCAAATGATTTAAAATCAGAAATAGGAGATGTTAAATCAGAAATGAGTAATTTGGATTCTAAAATAGGAGATGTTAAATCTGAAATGAGTAATTTAGATTCTAGAATGAGAGATGTAAAATCAGAAATAGGAGATGTTAAATCTGAAATGAGTAATTTAGATTCTAGAATGAAAGATGTAAAATCAGAAATGAGTAATTTAGATTCTAAAATAGAACAAAATGTAAACGATTTAACTAAGAAAATGAATGATTTAGATGTAGGAGTAAGACAGGAACTAGCACAAAATGTGAGTAACTTAGAAATTAATTTATTACAGAAGCTAAAACAGGAATTAAAATCTGAAATTTCACAGGAGATTAGAGAAGGGAGAAAAGAGTGTAGGGATAATATGGAAAGGCTCATGCAGATCATAGAGATTAATAAGGATGAGAATAGAAAGGAAGTCAATGAGTTGAGAGAGATAATTCAGGAAACTAGGTTAGGTCAGGACATTGTGAAACAAGAAATAAGAATGGAATTAAACAAAGAGTTAGAAACATTTAGGATACAACAGGCAGAAATAACACAAAAACAAAGAGAAGAATTAGGAGATAAAGTAGAACAAAGAATCAATGTAATTTGTTCTGAAATGCAATTACAACATGATGAAAGTAAGATACACCAAGAGGAAATAAAGTTACAAATTGATGAGATAAGTAAAGCAAAAGAAGAAGTAATTTTGCAAATTAAAGAGGTAAAAGAACATTTTGAAAAAGAAAAGGATAACTTAGGAAAATTGACACAAGTTGTAATTGCATTACAGGCTAGAAAAGTAAATAACGGGAAAGAAATGTCTAGAATTACAAATATAAACGATTGTGACTTACCAGGTGAATTAAGCAATCATCAGAAGTCTAGTGATGTAGTAAGTGAATGTAGTGATTTTGTGAGTCCAGATAATGATATTAATTATCACAGAAACACACAGAACATGTCCTCACACACACAACTCCACAGTCTAGGTCAAAATGAATGTGTACATTATTCACTAAATGATATTAGTCCACCAAGTTTTGATGAGGAATCAGGTGATAATCCAAAAGTATTTCTTAGGGAATTGGAAGAATATTTCCGTATTAAGAGAATTCCCAATGAATTTCGGATGGTAATAGTAAAACGCTGTTTGAAGAAAAATGCTCTTGAGTGGTTAAGGTTAACTTTGGCTTCACATGAAACATACAGTACTTTCAGAAATCTGTTTATAAATAGATTTTGGGGACCTGAGAGACAAAGAAGAATAAAAGTTGAGTTAGCAACGGGTAGGTTTGAGTTTAAAAAAGGGATTTCTATGACTGAATATTTCTTAAAATTAGCAAACAAAAGTAAGTTGATCAATCCCGAAATTTCTGAGACAGAAATTGTCAACATGCTAATACGTCATTATCCACCACATATCAGAAATCATTTAATTGTGGCTAAGCCTATCGATTTCTCTGATATGATTGAATTATTATCCGAATTTGAAGCACATAACCTCATTAATGATACTACATCCTGTGATGGTAACTATAATAACGTCCATATTGAGCGAGGAAGAAATCGACAGGAATCACAACCTACAAATAATAGGAATAATAGGACGAGTTTAAATTGGGGCGGGGCACCCGTGAGAAATCAAAGATTTGAAGGAAGAGGTTATGATCCTAGACGAACTTATGAATCTGTAATTCCCGGAACAGGAAAGGGAGTTCAAAATAATGTGCAAAGGAATTATCATAACAATCAGTCGACGAGAATTGGAAGAAATGATCAAATAAACCATGTAAGATTTTATCGAGGAAATAATCAGCGAATAAGTAATTTTAATAGGGGTAGAGGTACTAGTTTATTTAGTGCAAATCAAAGAGATTTTAGGGGTGTGAGATTTGAAAGAAGTAATCAAAATGAAAGAGTCGAAAATACACAAAGCACAGAGAATGATGTGAGTATAAACGATAGCACCAACCTAACCAACAATGAAAGTAATAATCAGAGGGAGATGGAAAACTAAAAACCAAATCATTTTGTGCTCTGGAAAGTGGTTCGGTGAGGATGACACAGGGCGAATTGAAAGTTGAAGATAACGGAAATAAGCTCACTCTCTTGCAGAAAAATAAGGAATTAGTTAACCCACCTCAGATAATTATTTACCTATGGGATAAAGAATATACAGCCTTGATTGATACTGGAGCCAGTTCTACTGTGATAAGTGAGGAATTGTTTAAAAATTTGTTAGCTAACTATAAAGTGGAATATTTAAATGTGTGTAACGTTTACTGCAGTACTGCAATTGGGAAGAAAAAGGATAGGATTAAATATCAAGTATTAATTAAGGGGCGAATAGGTGAATGGAATTTCAATTTCATTGCGTTGGTAATTCCACATTTGGCAAGAGATGTAATTGTGGGTAATGATTTATTATATGAATGGCAAAGTGTATTGAATTTCGAAATGCATGAAATGAAGGTTAAGACAGAAAATGATTTATTAGTAATAAAATTATTGGAAGAAGATGGAAGAAAAGAAGAGAACAGGGATAATATAAATAATGAAAGGTTTTTTGTGGAAAATATACTTTTGCAAGAAAATGGTAATATTGAATACGATGAAAATGAAAATTGTGGGAAGAATTTAATTATTGATGGATTGCAAAATAATGTAACTGACCTTGAAAAGCATTGTTGCCAATTATATACAATACAAGATAAGAACGGCGGAAGCCAAGTGGAAGAAGAAATAGAATTCCAGAGAATATTACAAGTAAAGTTAGAAAACACATACAATTTAGACCAAGCGAGAAAAGAACAGTTGAAATTGTGTATATTAAAGAATAGAAAAGCCTTTAGTTCAAAACCTGGACTGTGTAACAAATACACACACACATTTAAAGTGAATGATACTGCTCCCTATACACATAAAAGCCGACCTTTACCCATAGCTATAAGACAAGCATTTCTAGAAGCAAGTGTGGATACAAGATATTTGTAATCAACGGAGTACTTATTGTTAAAATAGTTAAATAATAAAACATGTATATTATTGTTAAATGTCAATATATTGTTGTATTTTAATTAATGTTAATTTATTGTTGTGTTTTATGTTTGTGTAATAATGTGAAATTGTTGTTAAATGTTCATTTATTATATTTTATCCAATGTAGGTATATTATTATATTTTATGTATGTTGTATTGATGTTGTGTAATATTGGTGTAAACAAAATTGTTAATTGGGGCTGTTCTTCGAAATATATGGAAACAGATTGTTAATTGTTAATTCCTTTATTTGGTTATTTTCCATATATTTCGAAGAAGGGCATTTGTAACAGTATTTTTTAGTAATGTTCGAAGGAATAATAAATATATAAAAATGTATGTAGTTGTGTGATTGGCCGAAGTAGTAGTGGTATCACGTGGTGTGATGACGTGTCAGTGAATCGGCCAATCACAAAATAAAGTGGGAATCACTATGGGGACAAGAAAATCAATAATCTAGAAAAGTGTTAGAATCTTGTGTCTTGCTGGAGAAGGAGAAAAGATGTTACGAGGATTGTAATTGTAAAGGAAAATTAATAAGATTCAAAAAGTGTTATTCAATATTTATAATAGATAAGAGTGAATCATAGTTCATATTATATAATTAAATAATATATTACAAAATTGGACTCATCTAAATTTTATTTTCACCAAAAATCCGCATCCACACCTGAGAAAAGATCTCACGACTCTCAGTAGATTAAAACTCGACTTGGATCTTACAAAAAGTTGGCTTGCTTCTTATTAGTTGAAGATGAACGAAAATAAAATCCCGTTACATAATGATAAGCGGAAAAGCTAATAGCCATTTTGATTTGGAATTATTTAAGTTAAAAAGTTAAATTTTAAGCATGAAGTATAACAAGATTCAAAAAACTAAAATCCCAACATTTTATATTTTTTTTTAAATATTCATTCCTTAATTTGTAGACATGCTCTATAAATAATTGGTCACTTATGAAACAATGTATAAGGTTTCTGCCATAAAATTTAAGGTATCCAAAAGGTTTAAGTATATATTTGTTGCTGCACTTTTATGTAGCCTTCCTATAAGCAGTTTTCATATAAATATAATTCTTTCGGAGAAGGTTTTCATTACTATATTTGAAAGAGCTTTCTTTTTTTTCTGGGAAGGGCGTACCATTTATTTTTACATATGATCCTGATATACATTTCTGAACCACACTTCTCAGAGCACAAATTAGAACAATATTTTTACGGTGGTAACAACTAAGTTTTCTTGAAAAGTATGTAAAATCTATTATACAGAAAAAAGCAATTACGTGTGTAATGTTCATTTTTGCATCGAGGGACGGCTGCACAGTAAATTGTTTTCTACTACGGAGTGTACTTTTTCAGTTACCCTGCCGATGCGTGGCTGGTAAAACTCGGGCATATCATTTTTCAAAGTGCAATTTGTCGGATGGAAATCTGCATGTAATTTAGCGAGGAAGGAAGCTAGGAGGCGGTCTCACCTCCTTATTAACGCTACAAATCGTCGTCGCATGAAGAAGGAGCGGCAAGAGCGCCAGTCGTTTATCTTCAACTTCTTGCTTGTGAATGATGCCAACAAAATTAACTCTACAACGTGCTGCCGCGTTTTCCCTACTTCGGCTTCAGGCTTCCAGTGAATTAAACATAGATACCCTTCGGATACTTATAGCCGTGAACCCAGGAGTTGTAAATGCATGAAGGTGTTTCTATGTACTTCAAAAAAATTGCAGTTACCTGGAGAGCATTACGAGGGCTGTTTAATAAAGAATGATCACTTTTTTTTTTTTGACAACGTACCTTTACTAATCCTTATAATTTTGATGGTTCTTCTCAAAATAGCCTCCCCTCAATGCAATGCACTTGTCCCAGCATTTCTGCCAGTCTTCAAAGACATGCTGGAAGCCATTTTTGAGACATCCTTCAATATCGCCTGCGCAGCCTTCACCACTGCTTCTGATGATGGATAATGCCTCCCACGAAGGCGTTTATTAAAGTTAGGGAATACAGAAGGGGCACATGGGGCTAAATCCGGACTATAGGGAGGGTGAGTCATGCACTTAACGTTGATTTTTGCAAGATATTCAGCAACATTGGTAATATGCGGCGGGGCATTATCGTGGTGCACCATCCAGCCTGCTTCACGGTAATGTGGTCTTTTGAACCTGATATGGACTTGGCAATGTTTTCAGGACATTCCTGTAGTATTGTCCAGTTATTGGTGTGTGTGCAGGTACAACATGCTGATGAACCATTCCATGAAAATCAAAGAATGAGATGACCATAACTTTCCCAGCAGACGCAACCGCTTTTAGTTTTTGGGGGTTGGTGATGAAGGAGATTTCCACACTGAGCTTTGCTGTTTGCTCTCAGGATCAAAAGGATGTAGCCAAGTTTCGTCAGCAGTGATTACGTTTAAAAGAAATTCCGGATCTTCCTCTAACATCAACTTTAACTGAGTGCAGACCTGCATGCGAATGTTCTTTTGTTCGGGAATCAACAGTTTTGGAACCCATCGTGCACAAACACGTCTCATGTGTAATGTTTCTGTCACCAACGTGTGGGAGGCACGCAATGAAATGTTCAGTATTTCAGAAAGTGATCTTAAGGTAATTCGTCGATTCTCTCTCACAATGGCGACAGCAGTGTTGATGTTCTCTTCCGTAAGAGCAGTAATTGGAGCACTGGGTCCACCTTCCTATGAAATTGATTGTCTCCCCTCTTTAAACACTTTAAACCACCTTCGAGATGTACTGTAGGGAATAACAGACTCTCTATAGGTTTCCTGTAATATTGTATGGGCCTCAACTGAAGATTTGTTGAGACGAAAACAGAATTTCAAAGAGGGATATTGTTCCTCGCGTGTTACCTTCCATTCAAGCGGTAGGCGATACTGAACATGTCTGAACTTATCTGGTTCTCACAGGCGGGGACCAGGAGTACCAACAATGAAATTACTATGGCGTGTTTGTTTGACATTAAGCTAACAGAATATAATAGGTTTGAATTGAATGCCAAAAATTATGACCGTAAAAATATTATGATCACTCTTTATTGAACAGCCCTCGTATTAACACATGTTTTAATCGAAAGTTAAAAGCGAGTAAACTCTCAAAGAACCGAAAAGGATAACTGTGACCCCGTTAAAATGCGCTCTTACTGTTTCTCTCGCAGATATAAGAAAATTGTCCCATAATTATTGTTACTTTTACATGGGGCCACATACAGTGAAACTGTTCTATGTTTATATGTCCATGCGCGAGCATGGTTGAGATACCCTTAATTATACAATTTTTTTTTCACTGAGACAATGAGAATGCACGTTTGTAAACTGGAGGTTCTCACTTCGATTCTTCTTGAAATACGTAGGTTCGCTTCTTCAAGTAAGAAACTTCCTAATATTTTCACACTGGGGAAACGTTTACAAAATAATATTCATTTGAATCATTTGTAAGCGTATGTAGATTCACCTGTGGCTATAACAGGCTGTTTACATACATTTTTTCGTTTTCAGCGTAGCTAACATCAATAAAGCCTATCTAAAATAAATTTTGGAAGTTAACTTTCACCATAACAAGGGAATTAATGAATCGGCTGTGACTATTAAGAGCTTTTTCTGTAGTTTTGGCCCTCGATGATAACCAACAAGTAAAAGTGTTGAAAATAGCGTTGTCAACCTCACCCTCCATTGTATTTAATTGAAAGGAAATACAGTCTCTGATCATACAAATATTACACACTATTTTGTTGCAGACATAACCCTCATAAACATAAAATATAATGGGGTTGATTCTCTTCCGTGGTCAATTATTTTATTTCTGATTCTGTTACAGCAATAATATTGACTCCCTTGTCAAACAAAGGTGTTACTGCAAGGATTCCCTCAAAGAAATACACTGCTCTTGCAGATCTGAAATTCTATAATATACTCAAGTCAAAATATAAATCGATAATTGAAACACATATATTCCGTTGCATTTTTTCTTCACGTTGCGTTGGTTGCACTGACCCATATCGGCGAGTTAAACGAGGCGTGACAGAAAAATGTTCGAATCATAAACACAAATTTCAGTTGTTTTTATTCATCCATTCCAAATGTTGGCATCTATCATAAATGAAGTACTGACAACATAATAAACAAAACTTTGTCTTGTAGCTTCAATGGAATATTTAATGAAACAACTTCTCAGTAGTTTGTCTCGATTAGCAATATAAAGATGAAAGAGTAAGTGGTATTTTTCACATTCTTAGTATTAGTGACACTTTTTTTGTAAGAGGGCTCTCAATTTTTGGATTATGAAGAACTGCTTTTCCAAACATTTTAGGTTTAAGATACTTGCGTTTTTTGTGAACCACTATCAGTATAAGCGCAAATTTAAGTAATAAAACCGAAGATATTTTCATACCATTACCTTTTTCGTCACTAAAGATACGCCTTGGACAGCGTGAGAAGCAGGACTTCAAACTTAAACTAAAGCTCAGTTCTGAAACTGTCTCACTTAACATGTCACTTTAAGGCTCTTGCCCTAAACGCTTTAGCCTTGTCTAGACTGGCTTTTTATGATTACAGGCTGTTCCTGAAGCTCATCTCTTGCTCGTAATTTATAAAAGGAACTTTTTATAAAATATTTAAGTGCCAAAAGAACAATATAATATTTGTGTTTAATCTGCCACTTATAGACGAAGTAAATTTGTGCGTGCTCATGCATTGCATTAGACGCTTTAGTGCCTTAGACGAAAGCAAGGCTATTTATTTCTTGTTGGTAACTTTTACTTAACCAGACTTATTTTAATTATAAGTCATTCATTATATTTAGCTAATTCCAATGAATTAAAACCTTCATTATACAAGTTTCACAAAAACATTGTTTCGAGTAAATACATTAGAATAGAGTATCTATGAATAATATTATTTTAACTTGGTATTAATTTCAATTATTGTTGTATTTGTTTTAGTAACAAAGCACTCTTTTCTAAACTATTCGCTTAAGTCTTAACAAATGAACTTCAAAACTCCAGCAACGAAAAATATAGGATCTAACTCCATTAATCAATTATCATTCTGACTTCTCTATTCTGTGTGATATATCTAAGGCAACATGATCAATTGATTCCATGACTTTACTTAGCTCTTTTAGGCAGGAATGACTTCCATACTTCTACAGTGGATACAAAAAGTTAAATAAAAATACAGAATTTAGAACTGTTGTAATTATTTGAATTTGTGATAAAATAGTACATTATTTGGTAACTCCTTTTACAGCAAAATGTACCAAAAACGGAGCTAAATCCCAGAAATATTGTTAATTTAAATTAGTTAAATGTGAAATAATATTAAATATCCCTATAGCGCGTAGGAAATCTACTTTTATAGTTTTTTTAATATTTCCTGCAAAACACATTCTTCACATATACGGAGAAAATGTTTCAGAATATTACGAAAGGTATATTTTAATTCCAAAATAATTTACACTTTTAGGTTTTGGGGTAGCATCACCTCATTACTTAAAATATATACATTGAAGATTTTATACTTCTTTGAGAATAACGTGTAAATTAACGTCTACGTAGGGGGCAAAAGAACATACTGACTTATTTCTACATGCTTAAACTAATATAAAAACACCAGTTCGCGAGAAAAAAAGAAAGAAATGGAAAAGGTCGTTGAGAACAGATGTTTCATTTTGTAAGTGACGTCACAGACCAAATGCTTAAATGTTTCATTTTCTCTCATGTGTTACATGTGTTTTCTGAATATGTTTTAAAAAACTGCACGAATAGAATGCTTCGAAATCCCAGTCAATTTTTAGGGAAACACTTTTAAAAGCAAAAAATCTTAAATCTTATACAGGTATGTGTATAGATAGAAATTTGTTCATAGAATAGGGATGTTTCCAAAAGTATGCCTAAGTACGAAGATATTTGTCGATTGTGTTGAATGTTACCACTGCAAAACGTAAGGATACTTGTTTCGTAATGATTTCCAAGACGGTTCGGAGTATGACGACATGATATATTATGCTCATGTTATATAACCAGAAGCAGACATCCCTTTCTTTAGTAATAAATGTGACCACATTTTGATTTGCTTCGTTGTAATTCTAAAATATAAAATAAGTTACTTTATCCCTCTTTCTTGTTACATTATTGGAATGGGAGCATAAATTGCAGTTTTATGGGTAAACAGTGGCGCTTGAGTGGAAATAAAAGAAATTGAATTCCCTGTAATATTTACCTTTTTTCTTCCGAATGTAGGTACATATAAATTTATTAATTCTGTAACATCATATGCTCCATATATCTTCTGAAAACTAAAAAAGTGCTCGAATACTTATACCGAAATGGTGTAACATTTGGACCAATTTTAAAAACTCCTTAAAATTCAGAGAATAAACAAAATTAAGTAAAATCAGTGAAAAACCTCCCCGCGTAAATAATGCATGCATTATTTACATGACTTCATATACCCGTAATCCTTCAACTTATATCTTTTCTACTAACTATATTTACGAAAGTACATTTTCCCCCATCCGCTTCCTATTAACTGAGACAAACGTTCACAAAAATACTTGCATTATACATTTCGTTGTATCACGCACAAGAGGGATAGGAAAATGTGTATCGATAACAACCAAATGTGTAAGACGGATTACATGTGCTGGCATTAAATTCCGTGGTTCTTCTATTACATCGTTAGGAACAACTGAAATGGCGACAGCACTTTAATGAAATTACAGCATATATTGACAAGTTCAATCCAATAACTTATATCTTGGAAACAGTTAAAGCTACAAATATTTTATTTACAACGAATTGTTTTGAATACATGTTAATGATGCATGAAATACAGATATCTGTCTATATCTGATGATTCGCCGTTACACACATTTATAGAAAATTCCTTCCGGATGAAGACTTCCATGAAATTCTCAGACAATTACATGTATAATACATCTTATATATCATCTAAATATCCTACACATAGTAAACACAAACTTCAGAATAATTCTTGAGAAAATAAAATATACCAAAATGTTGCATATAGCTTTACATTGCAAGAGGGAATATTCTCCTAGAGGATTTAAGGATCTTCATGTCGTTAAATGGGGAACTTAGTGTTGTTGGAATTAAACGAATTATACAGGTGATACCAATCTTGGTATTTAAGAGTTATGCTGCTCACTTATATGCAGATACACATATAAATATTTTTTCTAAACGTGATGTATCGTTGGTCTCAAAACATTTATTTGCGTTGAAATCAAATATATTCAGGGTGGAATAAAATAAACCTGTTACTCAGTATGTGTAATTTCAGGTGGCTATGAAGTAAAAATTAATATTTAGTTAATAATTTATTTCCCTGGGTAGCTTCTAGTCATTCTTAAGTGCCTAATCAGACAATGCATTGGAAAAGTAATGCAGGCACCACTAATATAGTTATTTCGTTTAGTAAAACAGAATAAAATGAAGTAAATGAGAAATTCTACGACGAATCCGTTAATAGAGACCGCAGAGAATTGAAACAAATCGATTGCCTTGTCAAACTCCTTTGGTTTGGGAAAGATTATAGGGAGGCACCATGATTTATTGTTGAGAAGTAAGGTATAATTGAGAAATGTCTAATGCCTATAATGTGTTTATTTGTTTAGTTCTTTTTACCTTCAATTTTTGTTTCTTTTGTTCAGGTATATCCACTAATGCATGCGATTACAGCAACTTAGCTGCAAGGAATATGTGGAAACCGATGGCGTGTTTCTATTCAAGGTAAAGTGGGGTCTGTTTGCTGAGAGGGGAAAATGATAACGCAGACGACGGAATACCTACTGAAGCTCATCTATGTTAAATTAACTGAATGTCAAATCATACTGATATAAATGTAATGCCAGCATGTTACCTGTCTGTTAGAACACAACAGCTGAGCTCATTTCCATCAAACTAATATATGACATGATTTAGGTCCAGCTTGGCATCATATTTGTTCTCTAAACATCCTATTTGTAAAAACTACGAAAATAAATGCAATATTACTCCAATATATGCGAAATACAGGAATTAAGCTTTCCAATATGCGTTTTCTGAAAATAATGAGTGCAAAATAAGTAGGTAACCATATAAAAACTACCTTATTATAAAAATACCTTCCTGAAAAAGAAAACGATGAGCATACAATATTTTCAGTTTTGAGATTCAAAGAGGTAATCCTATGTTTTCAATTACCACTATATTTATAAAAATATTAATAAAAGAACGATTTCATACTTCCGTGGGGTAGATCGTATATACGAGTATATTATGCTAATGATGAGGAAACCTTGGAGTGAGCCGAAACCCGCAACATCTAACAACAAAAAAGATAAACATAAATCATTAACATAAGAATTTTGGCACCGTATATATGGGTAGTGGAGAATGACATCTTCGTTTTCCAAGTGTGCTAAGTTACATGGGTAATTAATTAGTTTAAAATAATTTAGCCTAAAGTAATCATAGAGAAACCATTTCATGGTTATTGCTTGTTGAATCGGTTTTGTATATATCACGGAAAACTGATATTATTCATGATATAGTACTTTAGGGAATGGCTTTACCACAAATTGCCACTGCTGAAGAACATGAAGAACATGAGCTATTAACTTCCACTGATGAGCTATTATAGCGCACCGACTCGACAGTCATTTAGCAACTTAGTTGAAACACTTGGTTTCTTTAAGCATTTGCCCATTGGCGTCTCCCTTGCTAAGCTTGTGCTCACAACTTCTCCCCTTCCTCAGCTTATTTTTCAAGGAAGACGCATTCTATTATTATGGAAATATCATAAGAATCAAGATGTTCTGTTCAACGAGAAGTATAGGATTAAAGAAGAAAATTATATTGCTTCTTGAACTGCCTGGAGCTTATAGATATTGCTTCTTATGCTTTATGTAGCTAGATTCATAATGCTGAATTTAAAATAATTTCTCAGTATACATTTATTCTTTGATTTTGAATAAACAATATATATTTTAAAAGAGAGCCGGTTATTTTGGAGCAGCAAACACTTTTTACTATGAACGTAACATAAACATGAATGATGGATGTACTTATGGTAAAATTATCCTTTAAAATCTTTCATATGCACTGCAATAAGGGAACAAAAATATAAATTATTCTCTTCAGATAAATGGATACAAAATTATTTTAGACTACTATACCTAAATGAGACATTTACTGTATATTTGCTGTAACTTTTATGTATAATAAAGTGAAATTCATTTTTTCATAACTTGATTAGTATATATGTATTAAGTGATTCTCGATTAAGGCTCTAATTTCATTTGTTGAAAGCATTTCTGCTTTTTTTCTTTCTGTATCATACCGAATTTTGTTTCAATAGGCAATTCAACATTTCATACTTGGATATATCAGTTATATATAGAGTGGTCTTCAGTACCAAATAATTTGTCAATAAGGTTGGAGGTTACATTGGTTTTGACATTTCAAAGTAAACTATATTCAAACTTTCTAGTCATGAAGTTGCATTTCTTTCAGCTCACTAAACAATGAACTACGAAAAGGTGGTTTTGCATTTCTTCGTGCATTCTCTTTAATTTTTCAAGAAGTAAATTCTTGCTCACATTCCTCCTTCTCGTTCATATTAGAAACGTTTATTAGTGCATTTGAATTTATATTTAGTTCCATGCTTCTTGTCTTTAACTTTTATACTCAACACCTGTGACTTGGAATGGACATTTACTTGATTTCGAAGCACACCTAAAATGCACATCGTGAAATTGATTTATCAAATTTTTGTTTTGTTAGGCATACATCTAAATATTAAGTATTCTTTGTATCTCTAAAATCATATAAATGCTATTGCATGCAAGTTTCATGTAATGCGAACTATTAAGAAGTTTGTTCTCCACCTCGAAAGTTATTTATCTCTCGCGTCTTAATAACTTCTAAATAGGATCGTTGCACATATAGTTATTTTGCGTAACGAACAGATAACCAACATGTATATAAATTCATTAATATTTAGGAAGTTTTCATGGTATGTATTTATTTATGCGCAGAGGATCTACCCAAAAGTTTGAAGGTCCTGGCCTCCTCCTACCCGGGAGCGATGTAAAACTCCGGGGCTCTTTCCATAGGGCAATACCTGGTTTCCTAAAAAGCCCCCCCCCCCCGGCCCCATCGAAAATAACGTCAAGACGGAATGGAAGTGGATACGCCATTTTACGCGCGTCAACCCCGCTGGGAAGACTACTGAAAAACCTCGGTGGGGCCACCTGGTCATCTAGCACACCTTCTACCAGTTCTGCAGGCTAGTACCCGGAACTTATGAGGCAACTCTCTAACCCCTCCGGGCGGCTCTAGCCTGGCCGGAGGTACGCAATTTCCCGCGGGTGTCGGGAACACACTGCCCCCTCGAGTCCAACCCAATCCGAACAACTCTCCGACAGGAGGGACTCGGCAGTTTGGCCCGAGGTTCCTCTAGTAACGTCAGAGGTACCACGAGTGCTAGGGGTCCTCAGCACTCGCACCACAACAGCTGAAGGGGACATATCCGCTCTCCTACGAGATTTTGCATGGTATGTAAATTTAAATTCAGAAACGCAACTCCTTTGAGCTTAAAACGTAAGGTACTAAAGGTATATTTATAGTTACCCTGTGTTTGAGGTGCACAAACTAAGATTATATATTTCGTAAACTAATAGAAAACGTTTAAAAACCATCTTAAAGTGGTGCATTCCCAGAGAGTTAAGACTTTGGGACTGCTACTAAAACGATATACCGTTTACTTATTTTCTCTGCTATGCACTTACATGTTTTAGCATAAACTTAGAAATTATGTTCAATGTCTTCAAAGATGCACACGAAGATGTTCAAGAAAATCTTCAACCATAGACTGAAATTTCGAAAATTATTCCTCGTAAAGGATAATTTCTCAGGAATACCTCAAACAGTTTGGATTAAAATGCCATTACAGACCTTTTTATAAAGAATAAAATATTCTGTGAAGCGTCCTCATTGCGAGGAAATTTCGTAAAAGTCCTTAAAACGTTAATCGATACAATAAACACACTTCATAAGACACTAATGTCTAAAAAAGAAAAGCACGTTCACTCCAAAAGCTTGTTGTGGAATAAACCATTTTAGAGACGTATGTTAATTAATGATTCTAGTTTTTCAAATCATTCATTGAAATTCCTTTGGATATTCAGATATTTCTCGGGTGTGCAAGGAAAGAGCTTGGAAATTAAGGCCAGCATATGGTGTCTCGATTTAAATATTTGACTGTTGGTATTCCATTGCATAATTAGAATTTCTGAAAATATTTACCTTTGTTAAAATGAAGGAGATACTTAAAAATAATGTTTTCTAAAATATTAAAAAATACAAGTTAGTGATTAGAGGAAAGCATATGAATATAATGCACAAATTTTTAATACAAAATGTTAAGTTATTCTCTGTATTTCGGTATATATTTCTTGTGCCTCGCATTTACTAATAAATGCATTATTTTTTGTACACTTTCAAAAATCGATGAATCATTATTGAGTTAACGATTTATGGAACACAATATGAAAAAGGCAAGCATTCTGAAGACAGTTAAAAGGAACAAGAACAGTGGTTTTCACTGTTGTACTTAGATTTTTGACACGTTGAATTCCAGACATAGTGATGGTAATACTCGGGTTGAACAATAAGCAGAAAAGCTGTCCCCATCTCAGGTTGTGGTGTGCACCAGGCATTACCAACCGCTGAATTATTCATCGCTCCCAAATCTCCGGAACGGCGCGATCTCGTCTCTAAATTGTTAGCAGCGAGGGGAGAAGGAACGATACCCTCTCACACATTCGCGGCGGCATCCTAAGACTTCGGGCATTATCTCCCACTTCTTCTCCTTAAAAAATATGTGGCGTGAAATAATGGCTTCTATAGAAAAAGGTAGAATTTTCACCGAAATCCTTGCCTTGCCGAGATTTACATTGTCAGCAAATTCATGTTCACCGATCAGCTCTTCTTTGACATATTAGATGAAAGCTTTTTCTTCTCTTTGTGGAAATCTTTCGAATTGCTTATAGTTCGGTTTTTGAATATATGCAATCGGCACGGAATTGAGTCGTGATTATACAGCGAGTAACCAACACATGCGATCAAGTACATGAGGCCACACTTCGTTGTAGAAGTTGGAACCAACGTATATGTATAGTAATAAACTTTTCCTTTTTATATCTTACTCTCACAATTTTGCGTATTTTTGTAATGCGCTAAATGCTCTATTTTTGTGTTGAATAGCGGTGCAGAACACAACAATCAAAGGCTGTTGTTCTAAAGTTGACATATAATTATATATCGTGTTTGCGTCTTCCTTTTTCCATTGAAGATTATGTCTGTGGGGAGGGGGAGGATAAAGTCTATTTACTAGCGGGATGTAAATTTGAGATTCCCAAAATAGGACAGCTCTGCAACTGAGGATTCTCCCCAAAGATGGAACCGGAAATTTCCAGGAAAGTTCTCCAACACAAGCTACACTTCGTACGAAAAATATCTCGTTGTTTTCGATATTTTAAAGATGACTAATGATTTTTACTAACATACCATTAAATAAATGAATGTTGTGGTCATAGAGAAGACACTTGAGAAGAAGGTTCCGACTTTTCTTTGGTAATGCCAAGGTCCAAAATCTTTTGTTCTATCCGCAAAAAAAAAAAAAAAAAAAAAAAAAAAAAAAAAAAAAAAAAAAAAAAAAAAACAGTCTGTAAAATAAGATTGAACATCCCTGAATGTTTCGCTCACAGGAGTATTACAGATGGTTACTACGTATTTATCAGCTGAGAAATGAAATCCGGCCAATTGGATGCAAGAAATTTCGTAGTTCACCTGGATGTAGTTCTGCTCATTATCATGTATGCAAAAACACAAATGAATAAGGAGTCAAGTTTGAATGCCATCAAACATTTTCCCATTTTGTAAATCAATGTCAATATTTTAGTTGTTTAGAATTTGAAGTTCAAAGCTAAAGCCCACGTGGTTTCGGAGTTAGACTACAGGCATACATACACATTTTCTTTGTTTACAATGATAGAAGTCATGTTTTGAGCAATTTAAAATTTTTAAGAACGTACACGTGAATATAGACAATAGATCCCATAGAAAGCACATACCCGTTGGGGAAGATTTTGTTAGTATATACAGTTTTGAAACGAACGAGATGGTTCCGCGATAACGCGTGACTGTCGCATTCGTGATATCCAAACTTTGATTTCCGTCTATCAGTACTCTGACCTTAGGTTTTTCAAGGCTATCCCTGATCCATAGAAGAGTACTGAGGTGATTTCTCATCAACCCCAATTTCCCTTTGATTTCGTTTCTTTCTTCTCTTTCAGGTGTAATTCTAGCTTTCCGTCGGGGGGGGGAGGAACCGTCCCCTTCAGCTGCTGTGGGGCGGGCGCTGCGTACCCTTAGCACTCGTGATACCTCAGCCGTTACTAGAGGATCCTAGGGCCGAACATTCGAGCCCCTCCCTCTGGAAGTTGTTCGGATTGGGCTCGTTTCGAGGGGGCAGTGGTTCCCGAAAGCCGTGGGTGATCGGGCACGTCTCCGGACGGGGTTGAGGGAAGCCATTAATATTCTCGTGTACAAGCCTGCAGAGCTAGTAGAAGGCGTGCTAGATCGCCAGGCGGCCGTACCGAGTCATATCGGTAGCCTTCACCTTTAGGTGTTGGCGCGCGCAGGTGGCGTATCCACTTCCATCCCGTCTAGTGTCCTTGGACCAGATGGGGGGGGGGCTTTTTAGTAACCCAGGTCTTGCCCTATGGAAAGCCCCACAGAGGGCACCGGGCGCCCTTTGGGACAGCTCGGATACTCCCTGGTTGAAAGAGGCCCGGGTCTTGATCCTACGGGTCCAGGACTAATGGGAGTAGAAGCTCTGGACTGAACTGTCAACTGTACTTCTAGCTACCGTGGTGAACATCGATGCCAGATAGGTGTCGCTGATATGTGCTCAAAAGAAAGACTATTCCCCATTGACTCTCAGATTTACTTGTTCGACAAATCGTTAATCCCCTCTCTAAAACTCCGGGAGTAGGATGCATAGTCGAGCAATACATTTCCATGCTTACTTTTCACCTGTTCTCCTGCGGCCTGTAATCTCCTGTCACTTCATTCCTTCCTCTCGCTTTTGTGGAACCACAGTAAATTATGGCAGATATTTAATTTATAAGTAGTTTTATAATACTAGCATTGTACAATATCCTGCGTGGATAACGCCTTCACAATTAGGCAGTTAATTGAGAAAAGTGGGGAATATAATCTACCTACATTTATGGCATTTACAGATCTAGAGAAAGCTTTGAAATAGTGGACAAACAAAAGCAATGGGAGATAATGAAGAATCAGGAATAACCCATGTATATAATAAACTGCTTAATTGCAGAAGCTTATATAGATATATAAAATTTATATTTAAACAAGGTTTATTTCAAGAAACGATCTTCAGACTTAGTCTGTCACATAATAAGCGAGAGTATATACCAACTAACCAAGGTGTAAGTCAAGGGTGTATGTTATCACCCACAATTTTAATGTTTGCATAGATAACATTATAAGGAGATGGAAACAATGTACACGTTGTTTCAAAACGATACCCAGCGATTATAGCCGTTGCGTTGTTTATAACTCAACTGTCCGAATTTCGGTGTCGCAGCTTCAAAATTCTGTTAGGTATAATTTTATGCAACATTAAATATTACTGATTTTGTGATTACGCAACGCAGGAACCACTCAAATGTTATTGGGACGCACCAGCCACGAAAACAAAAGCATTGCTCTATAAGTGAGCCTAGCTTCGCTCTCAGGTAATGGGGTAATGGGTAGTTACTTGTGAAAAAGTCGAATAATGACTCGGGCTGTTCCAAGGTTGCTCATTTTGCTATGATCGTAATTGTATAATGCTTTCAACCAGTTACTGTAAATTCAACAGCTTCCTTTTCACTTGCAAATGCTTTATTTAGTATCATTAAACTAAGTGAAATAAAATGCTTGTCTCATTGCATAAAGCATTTAGTTTTGGTTAACTTTATCTACAATTCTTTTGTATTGTTCTGTATTCCTTTTATCGTTTATTGCTTCCGTCCTCAACATCACTAACATTAACTTTCCTCTAAAAGGGTCCCTCATGGAACACGCTAAACACTCATAAGCAATAATTAAGCAAAAGTTCTTTATTGCGGTTTCATAAGCCAAAGAAATTTTTAAAAGTAGCAAGCTTCTGCGGAGTGTGCCGGTATGTATACACCCGACATGGCATTTGACCTATACCTGCGAACTCCAACAGTGTGAGGCACGCGTCGTTGTTCCTCTCACTGCCTAATTCACACTCATTCTAGCACATAATACTAGCTGACTAGCAACAACTTCTATATTTTCGTTCGGTGTCGTTTTGAAATACCTGTATAGTGGCATATAGGTAATGGACATTAATTTTCAGGTGTTTGCCTATACAGATGACTTAGTTATACAAAACGCTGAAGATAACTTCCAGAGAGCAGCTTACGTGTTATATCAGCTACGTAAAGTATATAATTTTATAATTTCTATTCCTAAATCGAAAGTCATGGTATTCAAAGGTAAATACGCGGTAAGAGTGAAAATAATTTTAGATAACATTTCAGAGCAGGTCTGAAATTTCAATTATCTAGGATGTGAAATTCCCTTGATTATGACAGTTATATACAAAACAAAATAAAGAAACATCATTTGATGTGCAGCACTATAAGAAGAGTATTTAAAATCACACGGGCCGATAAACAAAAGCTTTTACGACGTAATGACAGCATCAGTTCCACTAGACGGCAGTGAATCCTGGATAATAATACAAAACATTTTAGTCATTTTCAAGATACAAAAATGAAGTTTTAAAGAGCAATATTAGGACATACGAGAAAAGATAATAACAACCCAGAATATATGGGAAAAGCTAAATATTTTTAACTTGCATGATAAAATTAAATCACATTGAGAAAACTGGGAGGAACGCCTACAAAGATATGCACTGCATAAGTATACCGAGTAAGATTTTAAATTATAAACCCACTGGACGAAGTGATCCGGGAAGTTCCAGGCAAAGATGGATTGAGACCAGAACTGGCCAAACGACCTAATCCTTGTTATATAGAAAAAGTAGTATGTAAATATCTCAGGTTGGCTATTTTTAGAATAATACTAGACTTGCGGTCAGTACATCAGAGAGACGACTTATTGTATATCGGAAATAACCCTTGCTTTCCAATATTACATAGCATTTGTCTTCGGGAATAAAGACTATTCACAATGACTGGTAGTTTACTTTTGTATTTCCCAACGCAGTAACATAATGATATTTTTGCCCCCCCCCCCCCCCCCCGCAGCTGCAGCGGCTATAAAGTAAACAAATGCTGCTCTTATTTCAACAGGGAATGTACACTGCGTACCGCTATATCAGTGCATTTCATTGCCAGCAGCTAATGTTTTATTGCCTCTTCTTACTTTCTTGTAGCAGTGGAAGAGCATTCCAGCCATTGTCTTTTCTCTGTTGCAAACCCCGGGATACTGTATGAAATTTAAAAAACGAGAGCGCATTAGAACACACAATAAAACTCTCGCCACCGAATCCGCATCTTCTGCACCAAAGAGTTTGTCTTCGTTTTCTACATCAATTCTGGGAATGGAAAATGTGCTGTATGTATTCCGTACAGTTGAGTGAGAATTTGCTTTTATAGCCCCTGTATTTCTTTTTTCTGACGGGGATGGAACTTTTCCCCAATACTAAAAGGGATGTTCTCACTTGACTACGGTGTTGAAAAACCGGAATATAAATCTCGTCAGATACTATGGTTCACAGCTTTGCTCTGGCGAGTTACACATTTCATTTCTAAAACCACTTACGCTCTGTTCATGTCGGATCTAGCGTTCACCAATATTCTCAATAATATTACAGAATTCTGTATTTATCAAACTAACTCACTAATAACGCTTTGCTTCTAAAGGTAGGACACAAAAATGAGTATGGTATCAATCAACACTTGCCTGACAGCAGAAACAATAATGGATAAGAAGAAGATGAAGTTGATGAAAATGAAGATGTGCATGAGGAGGATGATGATGAAAAAGAAGAGGAGACCCAAACATAAATTCATTTACCGATGTATGTTCTCAAACTTGAAGCTCCAAAGCGTGCTTTGCATTACCGTTACTCGGTGATTGAGAAGCCCAACCCCTGCCATGGAAATGCTTCTCGAACTATACAACTATTCAACATGATTGTTGTCTTACCATTACAAACAGTTGAACTTATTGCAGATGTTCATCGTGTTTTAAAATATATTTCTCCATCTCCATAAGTAGCTTTATTTTAATTTTTAAAAGAACATTTTTTCGTCTATTTATTGTAAAATAAAACCTCCTAGAGCATTGTTAATATGATGGGAGCAAATGAGGTATCTCAAATGGTATTACTGCAGAATCAGTGAACCAGTAAACACGTCATTATGAGTGCTTCGTGTGTCTGAATTGTGCTGTACAAATTTATTTATTTTAGTATGTAGTTAGTTGAAAAATGCCAAGACTTTGTTTAAATTATCCTAACATCTTTTGTCGTAATGGTGAAGTGACGCTCAAGTCCAAAATGCGAAACCTTGCTCCATTGGTGAAAAAGTGTAATGAACTTTATATTGGATGTAAAGTGGGAGCCAAACGAGGGTCTGGATGTCTCATATCTGCTGTTTATCGTGTTCTAGGCTTCTCAATAAGCACACGCCACATTCCATTTGTAATCCGCATGATGTGGAGGATAACTCAGCTGTAAACTCAAAGCATATAGTGGTGTACTCTAACTTTTAGTCTGTAATGAGACCAGTTCCGCACAGCCGGAAATAATTATTAAACTTTTGGACTAAGCTGTTTATCTTAACCTCATTTATTGTTTGAAGGTCTTAACGATCTCATGAGATTTACAGTTATCCAAAAAGCAGTGAGGAATGCTTGCTTCCTGGCTAAAAGGATGGAATCTTCTTCAGAAGAATACAATGTACTTATCTTAATCGCCATTCACAATTTAAAGACTATTTTCCTTGCGAAAGTTTTCTAGTGTTTTCTAATGACATTCCTGTGATAGAGGCATTTGGCACTGAACATAACCAAGCAAAATTGCTCTTGTTTAGTGATGCCTTTAAAGTTAGTTTAAAAGCAGTTCCTCTGTGTAATGACAATAAATTCCTCTCGGTATCTGCGGCTCACTCACCTGCATAAAAGAACTATATGAACAGTTCAAATTTGTATTGGAAAAGCTTTAATACGCAATGTATGAGTGGGATATATGTGGTCAGTTGAAGGTTATTGCGCTTATCTAGGGTCTTAAGCTTGGTTACACAAAGCACTGCTTTTGTTCCACTAAGATAGTGGGGACAATATATTTGTATTTGAATTTAAAGAAAAAAGAAGTTTGCAGAATAACATTTCTTTTTTCTTTCCGAGACAGGAAGAAATATTACTATTTCTCCCTAAATAGCACCTATTCTGGAATTGTTCTATAACCATATTTGGGAATGTTACTGGATTCCATGGCAATAGTACTTAGCTAACTTTTAGCTTTAGCGAATATGTCACGGTCTTTCAGATAGAAATCTCTGCTACTTTAACCGGTGCTCGTAAGATCTGGGAGCACTATAGTAATAGAAAAATTCGTATATATATATATATATATATATATATATATATATATTGTAAGATATCAGGCTGGTCTGGCAAAATACAATTTAGGCGAGGTAGGTGCTGGGCATGTGCGGCTACTGGACAACGAAAGAGCAGATGAAACTTTTAGAAGGCAACTGAGCAATCTTTTAGTAGATTTTGAGTAATCCTGGGGCTTTCGTAGGGCCAGTTATTTTTAAGTTGGCTATCAGGGAGAACACCAGAAATATAGACACCCAAAGCTCTCATATGGCAGACTGGACAGTAGTTGGTTGCAAGTCTGCTAAAATAAGCAGGAAAAGCTCTAATGGGCAATTATCCTCTTTACAGCACACTGAAACATTATAAAGCCCCTGCACAAAATATTATAGTAAGTGAATACTCCAAGTAGGCAATGCCAACAGACTCTTCCCGTCTGTTATGAGAGATCAAAGTTGCATAACTTGAATATGCACATCTTTCTATATTATCATATTGAATTCTATATTATCATATCAGAATTGCATATCTTTCTCTATTATGTGAAAATGATGCATATTTTGTTTTAATAAACATCGAGACCTAAAGGAGTTACAACGTTTTAAAATATAACTACAGTTACCTAAACCTACTCCACTATCGTTGCAATGGAGGATACCTTTACTGCCAAAAATTAGTAGCAGTTCCAAAATTTGGAAAATTGTCGGTAGAACATTAAGGAAATCAGAGCTTCCACCGATATTTTAGAAGCATTTTCTTGAGTACAGGGACATTTTTCGTTTGCTTTTTGGAAAATTATTATCCTATTATGCATGAAATTATAAAGATCAAACGGGATGATTTCCATTGCAGTTATTAGGCAATTGAATAAACAAGATAGAGATATTTAAGTAAATTAAATTAATTATTCTTTGGAATACTAGATACTAACCGTACTATGTTGAGTAGATCACCTGGTTGTATGCATAAAATGCTAGTATGTGTTTTAACAATGAATTATATTCACAGCACATTTGATAATTCTTTTTAATTTTATTTTTTATTTTACTGAAATTCTTAATTCGTCGGCGTATTGAAATGAAGATTTCTTGCACTAATGTAGGGTATACTGCACTTCCACGACCACAGAAGAAGCTGCAGACTCTGTTTAGAGCTGGTTTAAGAGCCTGTTCGCAAAAGACATGTTGGAAGGACTTAACCTCTCCTGCAGACCTGAAGTGGTGTCCATTCGCTACAAATTGCCGCTTCCTCACTCCCAAATGGAGTAACTCGAGCGGGTGATAAGGTAAAGAGGTTCACATGGGGCTATCTCTTGCACAAGATTTGTGCTGGCTAGGTCGCTCAGCTTTATAAAGAAAACGTCTCCTATTCTGTTAAAGATAGTCGAGCCATTCAAATCTTCTTCACCTTAAAGCGGCACACCACATAAAGTCATCTGGAAAACAAGATAAAACTGTGAATGAAGCTAGAAATTAAATGTGATATAAAACAAAGATAAATGTGTTTCCTTTTTAGTTTCTGCAGCACTAAAACTTCTACGTAGGTAACTCTGCATATATGCAGTTTTAATAGCATTCTGGACATAAATTTTGAATTACATAATCTACCTCAACTTGTTAAGCTGTAATCGTTTAATATTTATAATCACAAACTACACGGCTTGAATCTGTTTCAAGATCTGCTCTATCCATATTAATCACCAGGAACTGATGAGTGAAGGGTTGACAAGAAGCGCTACTAGCCATAGATACACATTCCACGCGCGGAAGTTCTAAAAATTCCAGTCTGAAGTTGCTTGGAGTTGACTCGACCCGTTAACCAAGCAGCCCTCCAATGTCTAAGGGGAACATGAACGTTTTCCTTAGAGCAAATGTACAAGCCATCAGTCCGGCACCGCCATGCGCCACGAAACTAGAAGAAAATGTGAAAGATGAGAGAGAACGGAAAGCAAAGGTATTGGTGTTAGATGTGAAACTACCCAGAATTCACCATTCACCAGAGAAAACCAAGAAACATCTAAGGTCACAGTAGATGGTCGACGGAAATCGAATCCAAGACTACTGGAATGCGTTATCCATGAGCGTTAAGTTTACACCGTCTTGCCTTGGGTCTTCGTATACTTATTCAGTTTATCAAATGGTTTATATTCTGATTTTACTCATTCATCTCTTATGTACTTTTGCACTTTTTAGTCCTCCAGGGTCCACAGGTAAGATAGTTTCTGGTACCCAGGTCACCCGGCGGAAGGAAATGGATCTTTTCAGAGAAAGGAAGTAAAGCCGTTGGTCCCGTGTTACAGATTTACGGCAAGTGAAAGAACCATAAGCCAGATATCGAAACCTTTGAGCAAAACTAAATAGTCTTTCTAACGCCCATTACAGAATGCGACGCTGAGAACTACAACAGTTAAGGAGGAGTGTCCGTAAATAAGAACACTATTTAGTAACACGCAAAGTATTATGTCCTGCCCGTGACGTAGTGAGCTGGAGCTTTTGTCACCTGCGCCCGGGATCGATCCCACCCCTAGGATTTGCGGACTTTAAGTCCCTGGTATACGACTGGTAATCACTCAGTATCGTGAGAAAATTAAGGAGCTATGCTAGGTAGCAAACCCTGGTCTAGAAAGCCAACTTTCCGGCTGGGGGTGCCATGATGCTGACCACTTCTCCTCCCCGCACCTGTTGGATGACCGCCCACTTTCATCTCGCGTATGTGTGCGTAAGGCCGGTAGTCGGTTTGGCATGCTCTGGCCGGCTAGCGGGCTGTTGCGCCATGAGTTATGTTGCAAAGTATTATTACAAAGCTTATTCTTCCATCTCCTTCATCGGAATAATTGTTTGCACAGAATATTTTCATTGCACATTTCAATTGAAAATACAATGGGGAATGAGAACCAAATCGATACTCTGATGTTTAAACAGACAGTCTGGTGGGAAAATTTTCCAGAATATTTTCTGTCACGTACAACATTTTTAAAAGAAATATTGGCATCTGTTCTACATTTTATTTTAGACAATGCTGTTGACAAATAATTTCCTTTATTATTCATTAGGCCATAAACATAATTCAGGTGAAATTTCAATATGAAAATTGTGGTTAGCATATATTCCTGTTTCATTATTTTAAACGCATGTTAGGAAACTAAAAGAAAAAGAAAACGGTGGTGATTTCGAGTTAACTGATATTAATTAAAAAGAATAAAAATAAATATGCACGTTTTCGAGAACTGCAAACTTAAGAATGGGATCAACATATGAAATAGTTTGTTCTGCGTAATCTTCTCTACAGACGTGATTAAGAGTAGTAAGAGCATGGAGAGTTATTTCTGTGTCATTTTTATATCATCAAGTCAAATTAGCTAATACGAGAAGTGTGCACGTGCATGCAGACAGCCGCTAGCAGGAAGGCTTGCTGATCCTGTCTGGAGAACCAGGTCGAAGAGTCTCTTGCACACGGGGTTATGTGTGAAGTCCTCAACAAACAGGACGACACAAGTGGCACAATCAGTAAAAGAGGCCCCCTTTCTTCCGGAATTAAGTAGGGAGACATACGCCTAAGGTAATAAGGGTGAAGATATAAGTAGTTGCTGTCTGAGTTATTCCATTTCACGGAGAATAACACCCCACTTTACAGGCTGCAACAGAAATGTGCAGCAAATTTTAATATGGAAACAAAGTTAAAACAAAGTATGCATAAATCGAATTTGTTGTTTATTGAGCAGTGACTTTCATTAATTAATCGACATCATTTTCAAAACTTGATGTTTATTTAATTACAGAACCTGAATATAAATTATTCTATTCCGTGACACTGACATTGTTATAAACAAAGTAATTATTGTGCAAGGTCCATGTGGGTCTAATGTTGAGATATATTTCAGTGTTATGTATGCCATTTTGATGCCTTGTCATAAAAAGTGTATTTCATACATGAAGTTACTTAACGGAACCAGGAGGCATAAATGATAAAAAGTGCTTCCTGCACATATGATTTTGTCATTAAATAACAAGAGTAAACCGTATTTAGTAATAAATGCAGAAGTCTTCAAATTATATAACCTTTAAGCTTTAAGTATTTTCAAAGGAAAATCTAATTGCAAGATATGCAATTGACTACAGCTTCCTTTTTAAAGAAAATGTTTGTTGTTTTGTTTTGTAATTTACGTCCTCCAAACTTATTTCATATCGGACGATGAATGGAAGGGTGAAATAATGCTCAAATGTGCCCGGGGCCATAGAGCTTAGAGTTACCCGACATCTGTCTTTCAGGATAAGGGAAAACCCCGGAAAAAAGACCTCATCCAGGTAACTCAGCCTGACCGACATTCGAACTCGGGAGTACTTGAACGTGAGGCAGACACGCTACCACCACGCTACCAAGGCGGGCATTAAAGAAAATGATTCCACTTTGTTTACAAACATTGAAATATTACTAACAAATAGCTATATAGTGACAAGCAGTTTAAACATATGTCACAAATTTAACGGTTTTTAGAATTCCCGTTCGATCGCCTTAAATCACATGACTTACCTTCGGAACCGATAGAGTGAAGTATAGCGCCGTCAGGTAAGTTGTCCTCTTGACATGTCTGCGTTGACAGAAAATGATACCGAAATTAAGGGATGCAATGAACAAGGAATCGTAAAGTATTTCAAAGAAACATGGTATATTTGTTAAAACGCAGGTGCAGTTGGAGTTTAGCAATTTGCTGGGACAAAGCGGGTTCTTAGCAGGGATTCTAAGTGGATATCACTTGACTCCGTTTGAAAAGGCATTTTTCGGGCCCTTAATAAATGCATGACCGAGACTAATAATCACAATGGACAAAATAGTCCCAAAAGGAATTTGTATGTGAATAAAGACAGGCTTCGAAAGGTGAAAGTCACACGCAGCTAGAATGAGGACAACTGGGCTGGCGGTTTGAAACACAACTGGGTTCTCGGTGAACGCAGACCAGAACCGAAGAGAAAAGGTATCTATCGGTCCCTATGTAAATAACGAATTAAATGTTATCGAGTAATATGCATTTGACATACGGTAACTCTGAACAGTGATATATTTATAACCCTTGGTGGGCAACTTCGAGTTTGATGTGATGATAAAACGAAGCAGTAATTAAACCAATCCGAAACTTGCATTCCAGTGTTATTAGAACCATCCTTACTCCCATACATATCCACGAATACCCTTTGACGGAACTCTAGCTCTACCCTGAGGTTAGGCCACACTGCTTCAAAATTTACAACGTAAGAATATGCTGTATCAAACTGGCTACCAATAAGTGCAGCAACCTTTTCCACTGCACAATAATTTGATGTGGGAAAAGTAAGTTGCATAAAAGAGAAGCGGTTTTGGTCCCAAATATTGCTAATACAATTCGGTATACTTAGCATAAATTGGAGGAATCTGAAGAAAAGGAAATCTTGACCGTTTCCTGTTGTTGTGACAAAAAAAAGGTTCTGTGATTTTTTTTTTCTTATTTAGAAAGGATCAGAGAATAATGGTTAAAAGGTCTTTCACTTCGAATCAAATATAATTTTATATATATAACCATCGAACATGTTGTTAAACTTTTAGTCGATACAGAGAGAGAAAGATTTAAAACCTAAAATAATTTTAGCAGATTAATCATTTTGAAATTTTCTTATTTGGATTAAACTTCAAATTCTCTGACTTAAGTATGATCTAATAAAATTTCATCTAAAATATCAATACGTTTCTCATCTTTATATGATACTCTTTAATCAACATAACAAGAGTTACACACGTGTCAATACAACACATGTTTTACACATATTATGTCCAGAAAAATGCATTGCCTTAGACAGCCTGGGTCAATTATATTTCTTGAAAGTCTCTGTGTAAGTAATTTAAACGTCATACATTTTGGTCACGTTACTATAAGTCTAGTTCGCTCTCATAATCAAAGTAATATTTCATTTAGCATGTTTTAAGTTATAGTTTAGCTAAAAGTATGTTCTGCTATTGTGTTTAAAGACATAAATCTTGATACCACTTTTTAGAATTATAGTTTAACCTTTAACCACGCTATAATCCAATACATTAATTGCGTAAGAAAATAGCAGCATGTCAAAATGTTAACTTGTAGTTTTACCATGACTATTTCACACATACGTCACCATCCTGCATACACCAATCCGAGTACTGGAATTCGTCAAATACCGACAAATCGCTAATCTCTGAATCGATAAGTCTACACCATGCGCATTTATCGCTCAGGAATTATCACATGTTCCTTTAGTGTTGGGTATAACATTAAACTTCAATAATGCCCAATTTTTAATTGTAAATTTAAGTAATTAAATCAAGTTTTTTCTCATACAAAATGAATATTCCACTTAAATGATTGCAACTTTATTGTATTTTAAAATAAATGAAATCTGCTGTTTGAAAATAGAGGTTATTATGTTATCATTCAGCGCCAGCTGGGTGCTTTATGACTTAAGCTGCTTTCACTCGTGCACGGCCTGTAAGAACTATTAATCCTGTATGCCGTAACTTGTGAGGTTAAGTTTCATTCATCTCCTAATTAGGCCTATGCGATTTAAGGAATCACATAACCTGTTGTAATGCATTTAAAAGTTTGTTTTATTCGTAAAATAGTCTCTACATATGCAACTCGTTATTTTGAACTTCCCTAGATAAGTTACCTTGCGACTTCGTCGCTTGTGAATTTGTCGGTAATTTCAAAACCACTCGTGACATTAGCTATGACAATTATTAGAGCAGGGCAGAGTCCCTAAATATTCCTGTGTTACTTCATGGGCTTAATGCATATGATATGGCTTCAGTCACAATACGTTTGCCTGGAGTAAAAGTTTAAAGTTTACTGTATAAATAGGCCATGCTAATCTGTACGTCATTTTCCGACGTTTTTGAAGTTTGTAAACAACCTTCCCTGTGTGTACGATAGCGTTTCTCTCTAATGTTGGAGCAGATATTCTGAAAGTAATCTTTAATAACTTATGTTACGTCCTTAATGACTGCAATTAATATTAAATCCGTATTATGTGTGATTGGTATAAGAGAATGTCTCTACAGGTAAAAAAGGGAAGAAAAAAAGTGTGCCATATTGTCCCTCTACGTGCGTGTAGCTTGATGCCATTGTGTTTCACCTGTGCATTATCGTTCATATACGTGGAGTGATCCCTATGTCAAATATAACAATGATGACAGAAATTTAACTGACTCTCATTAATTCGCATTATTCCTTTATTACCTATGGTATTAGGTATCACATCATAAGGTGACAATGAATGTGGAGCAAGCGAAGAAGTAAAGAACTAAGGGTATGTAATTCCCAAAATGTTTGGCTAAAATAGTCTCTAAGCAATATGAATCTGGTTACACACAACTCGTTGGAAAGAGAAAGAAAAGAAAAAAGAGCATCTGTATTCGGCATCAGGCTCTGCAATTGGCGAACCCATTCAGAAAAAATGACAATCACATTAATAAATACTTTATAGATATCATATTACAGTTGGCTCTGGAAGAGCTTTGAGATACAATAAAACAATTTTAAGACAACATTTATTAAGTTGTTTTTATACTCTTTTCAAAAAAACTAAATGTTTGAATCTAAATAATCATAATTAGTCTGTAAGCGAATGCAGAAGTGAGAAAACGAAAACGTGGAAGGGATTCGAAATATTACCTCTCCAACTAACTAGCGTACAAATTGAATGGGAAGAGCCACTATGATGTATGTACCCTGCGAGGAATGCAGAGTGCGTACTCAGCTAAATGAATGATGGGGAATTTTTCTTCTCTACCCTTCTTCGGATGCTGGTCTTGTTCCCTGCAAAGTACATAAAAACTTGCCAAAGAGGTACGCGGAAAGAACAAGTTAGAGGAAAGCACGGCATGCAAAGGAAAGAGAAATATGGCGTAAAATAACAAAAAAGGAAAGGAAAATGAAGAAAGGCGAACCTACCGTCTTTCTAAATCTATCCACCAAGAGAATATAACGGGCGAGGAAAAGTGTAATTTACGACCCACCTAGAAGACGTAATTGAAATTATGAACCATTTTATCAATGAGAGGCTCTTATTTTTTGGCGCTGTCAGTGCTTGCAGTGATTTAACAAGCCTAAAGCTACTCAGCTTTGGAAGACTCTCTCCAATTGTAATCTAATTAATTAAGTATGCAGGTAGAGTACGCTACCTTTCTAATGTAGGGTTTACGGAGCACTTGGAGACATTTACAGAAGAAACTTCTGTAACTTTTACAACAAAATTCTCTCAAACTTAAATCTTCAAGCCGCTTTAACACCAACAGTGGAAGTATGATTAGGAATGGTGATAGTTTGGAAATGAAATATAGCACAAAACACTTATAAGAGCTTGTAATCTTGTATGTTTATTTTCCATGATCTTTTGAACCGCTGCATATCTAATGTGCTTTGAAAACGCAATAAAATTCAAGCATTATACTGAAATGTGATATAAATTCGTAATATTTGTCGTGGCCTTTCTTCCACTTGCCACCTAGCGGGACTTCGGACCAGCAATTCATGCCCGAGGTGCATTGGCCGATGTTTCACTCTGCTGTGTCAGGTACTGTTAGTCAAGTGTCTCTCGATACAGTAAATATGATGCGTCATTCACCTGTAAAGGAACGTGATAATTCTCTCTCCTTATGAGAGAGAAAGAAAATATGTATTGTAATTTACTATCTACAGAAAACACACGCATGTGAATAATTACATGAAGAATAAATCTTATAGTGCAATACAACTTTCAGAAGACTCGTTCATATTATTAGTATGCCTCTTTCTAAAGAAAAGTTTCAATAAAACCTGCAATATACCAAACCTGCAGCTCTAGTGAATTATTGCAACTATCATGAAAAGTACAAATAGAAAAAGAAGTTATTGAATACTGCCTTACAGCCAATTAGTATCACGAGGAGAAATAATAACAAAAGTTTTATATATCATTCCATTGCATAAAAATTGAGAGTTTATATTGAAAACATATACCCAACTTGATCAAAAAATTATAGTTTGAAAAACTTACATAATACTCCTTTAAAGAATGTTATAGAAAACTTAATATATCACAAATACATCAGAGGGATTGGCTAATTGAATAATATTCGCGTAGGAAGAAACAAGAGAAATTTTAAAAAATTACTGACAGAATGTCAAAGAAATATTAAATTAAAATAAATGGATAAATCAGCTGTGGCGCAGTACTTTAAGAAGAAAAATCATGATATAGGAAGAAAAATTCAGCAGTTAATATTGTTCAATAACCATTTCATTAAATATATGGGGCAAATGTTTTCATTTTAATGAAGTCATAGTTTTTGAAATCCCGCAAGCAGACCGTTGCTATGTAGCCCCTACGACGTCGAAGAAGTTTCGGTATCTTGCACTAGGGAGGAGAATTGTTAACCCAAGGATCCGAAATCTTACATCAAAGGTCAGCTAACAATCTGCCGTTAAGTAGGTATATTAAGGATAAAGGAAGTAGAATTAATCGTCATAGATTATCAATTAAGATGAGAATACTTCGGAAAGTACATCGCCATGAGGAATAATAATTCCCAGTGATGGAAGTATTAGCAGATCAACAAGCAAGAACTATAAGCGCGTGTTTATTTGTAAAGTATATTTTAAACATGAATCTACCAGTTGTGTGCGCATGGGGTTTGTTGAAAGATACACAAACACTATACCACCATCAGAACAAAATTACACGTGTCGTGAATACATTTCAAACTTCGGGTTTGAAGTTGAACAATACACATTCTAGCAAAAAAATCAGTTTTAACAGAAAGTAAATTGCATGAAATCGGTGGTGATTTATAGTGATGGCCTCGCAAATCGTAGACAAATTTGTTTAACAGACAGCTGTACACTTCTACTAAAGTTAAAGTTCTATCGCTATACTCGAGAGTAACCGTTGAAACAAAATGATCCCGGTAAGAAATGTATTGCTGTAATTGATTTATCTGATCAGTAGAAAGTACTTTCATTGATCTACAGTTATTGTTTTTCTCTGAGTTTTAGTCTCACTTGGACGAGTGAACACCCCCAACAGTAGATATTGCGCTTCTGAAGTACGTGCACATTGGATGAACCTTCATATAACCAGAAAATTGGAATGTGGCTGTGGTGTGTAATAAGCGCAAGAAGAATAATTGCGCCTATTTTATTTAATAAAACAAACAATGCAGGACTATATCGGAAACTCATTCTAGGTTTATTTCTTGAGAGAAGAAGCAAAATCCTATGGTGGTACCATCATTCTACCACAGCACACACGGCTATCTAATCATTCATGTAATAATTATTTCGTGATACAATTTAATTGTTGATCTAGGGGCTCCCTGTTTCTCCGAACTAGCTAGTTGCCACTATTATTTATGGGGTTCTCTGAAAGTAAGTATATCATTCTAACCCTCGTACACTAATGATAACTTTATGCAAGAAGTCACAAGAGTTCCTGCTGCTGAGCTTTGGCGAGTGAGAGAACATAGCATAGAGAGAGCGAATATAGCATATCACATCATATTCGGGACTGAAAAAGTGACTTTTATAAAATACCGTGAAATTAGATAATCCGTAGAGAAATTACTGGGCAGGTTTACTGTGAAAATTAAATGAAGTAAAAAAAAAAATCATTAGAAAATTTCTCTGAAAAATCTCTGCGATAGCTTCCTTTCTTAATGTTATCAAAATTAAATATCAGAAAATAATCTGATATGCTACTTTTCAAAAGAGTTTCTCTGCTTACTCACGTGCACTTACTCTTCTGCTTCATGTTAATCAAGATAAACATTTAACAGTTTAATTGTATATTTTCTATTGTGGGAGTAGGAGAATAGAGTAGGCTTGGCGCTAGTCAAAGCGTTATTGAGCTGCTTGCTTTGTGTTCGCCTTGATATTCCGTTGTCTTTGCATGGACAAGAAAGAAGACCAAGGAATATTGCTTCTTGTTTGGGAAATAAGTACATTAAAATGCGGAAATTAACTCCGCAAAATATTTATTTGCCTTAAAAAGCGTCCTTTCACGAGATGTTGGTTTTGGTAATAAGATTTGTCTATTGCGTACAGTTTACTAGTTAATGCAAAAGTATGGTACTCTCGCCACATGCCTCACTCAACTGGCGATGAATTTCAGTAGCTATTACACCACGAAAATGGAGAAAACGAATGATTACACGCTGTCCTTGCAATGAAAACGTCGCCATTTTAAGTATCAAAAACAGTCCTGTCATCGCTGCCACTAGAGTTTTATAGTGCTGCCACCTCTGTCAAGATTATACATTTCATTTGTCATAGAAAGGCTTAATCATAACGATATTTTATTCTAAGGGGGTAATGCCATAAATCCTAATTTTGGTTTTAACCAATTTTTTTCTTTTCAACACACACACACACACACACACACACACACACACACACACACACACACACACACACACACACACACACACACACACACACAAATATATCTTCAACATTGAAGTTTTGGGCTAAGTACAATACAATTACACTTAGTTGGCAAAGTAATAAAGAATAAGTGTAGGAAAAGCTCGGCGAGTGCTAAATGCAGACGTTTCACTGCTATTCTTTAGATATTGTTAGAATTTTGTTGGCAGTAAATCACCTGGATAGTTGCTAGATTGCTTTAGAAGACTTTAAATACATGCACGTAGCAGGAGTTCAGATTGACTTATTTATGGAGGTCCTAGAACTATTGTAGCTCTCAGTGTCTCGTTCTATGATGAGCATAAAAGCCCATTTCAGTTTGCTTACAGATTATCAAATTACAATAAAACCCCTCTAAAACGGCACGCCATCACTCCGGCATTTACTTCCCGTTTACACAGGTTTCGGTCTTACAGAGGGTTGTGCTTGAGTACAGGTTTAAAGTGAAGGAATAATATGGAAATTTGTAAATAATAATAGACTCATCTGTTATATACTATATTTTCAACTTGCATAGAGTAATTATCACCTAATTTATCTATCTGTTCTCAATTTCCCCTTTCCAAACTGCAAGTAGATGCATATCAAGGTCATTTGCTTTACCACACACGGAACTCAAAACAATGTTATGGCGATGTTTGAAACTATTGCGTTATCCATTGGATGCTGTGAAATTGTCTTTGCCTAATTTTCTTGCTGTCTCTAAAGCTTTCCCGTAGCGGAGGGGATCCGTCCGCTTCAGCTACTGTGGTGCAGGCGCTGGCGGACCCTTAGCACTCGTAGTACCTTTGACGTTACCAGAGGAACCTCGGGCCGAACTGCCGAGCCCCTCCCGTCGGGGAATTGTTCGGATTGGTTTGGACTCGAGGAGGCAGTGTGTTCCCGACCCCCACGGGAAATTGGGTACCTCCGGCCAGGCAACGGCCAGGCAACGGCCAGGCAACGGCCAGGCAACGGCCAGGCAACGGCCGCCTGGAGGGGGTAAAGAGTTGCCTCGTAGGTCCCGAGTACTAGCCTGCAGAGTTAGTAGTTGTGCTAGATCACCAGGCGGCCCCACCGAGGTTTTCGGTAGTCTCCCCTGCGGGTTTGACGCCCATAAGTGGCGTATCCACTTCCATCCCGTCTTGACGTCAGTGGGGGGGGGGGGGCTTTTTTAAGAAATCAGATATTGCCCTATGGAAAGTCCCCCGGAGCTATCCATCGCTCCTGCGTTGAAGGAGGCCAGGATCTTCGGAATTTTGAGTAGATCCTCTGCGCATAGCTGTCTCTGAAGCAATGGTCCAGAAATGGAATTCCTTTACTGCGCGCATTAACTTATCACTCGAATGCAGCACAATTCAGTTCGTATACTCTGTAAAATTTGTGATGTGTTTCATTTACCCTGCTGTTCTCTTTAACTCTCGTCTTTAATTGTTATCTTTTCAAAATCTTATAAATCTGAAGTTTCCCCAGATTAAACAACACAGTTAATACTTTAGCTGGAAGTTTATTCTTTTCGTGAGCATCGATAACTACATTTCCTCTAGTGATGTCTTATGTTTAGAACTAAGTTTAAATAATTTGTGTAAACACAAGCTATGTTTTTAAAATTCACCAAAATTCAGCTTTCATCCACTCGTACTGCACCATTTCTAACAACGAAACTGAGAATGAACACACGGCAGAATAACTGTACCATATGTGTTGCGAGAAAGTTGAAAGAGCTGATTTTTGCTTTTCCTCGAAGGATTACATTTTGGTTTTATGTTTAATGGAACTTTGGTGCAAGTACAATCGCCCTCATAGGCATAAAGTAATCCGTTTTCATCAATTTATTTACGCAAACGTTGCCCGAAAAATATTTCCGTTTACACGTTAGGCAGTTTTCCGTCTTAAAGTATAATTTTACATGGGAAATAGCTCCAGTACTTAATTTATTTATATTTTTCAAGGTTTCAGGCATACAAAGGATCGATTTTAGACAGGTTTTACTGCATTTATTTTAACGGTTTCAGAAGCTGAACTGCCATTCTTAAAAAGCAGCTAGGGTGGTATTTATGCCAATGGAAGACATTTGCGAATTATCCTGTGAGAGAATATTGCTTGTTTTTATGGGAATTTGAGACCCTGAGACATAACAAAGTTCGCGACTTCATTGCGGAGGCATTATATCCGATTGTCTGGGAGTAAGATCTCTGGTTACTACAGTGGATATTATGAGATACTGGCCGAATTTTGTGAGAGAAGCACCTAATATGCACGTTTGTGCAAAGTTTCTGCTTATATTATCCACTGTGACACTAGTAAAATGAAACTCAAATGTGATTTTACGTTACGGATTGTATACCCACAATACAAATAGAGCGGCCTATCTTCTCCGTGCACACATTTAGTGAAATAGCAATTGACATTATTCGTGAGAGCTCAAATGCGTAAACTCTAAACAAGGACAAGACTGTTCCCGCCTCTGCTTTCTTGTACGCCATCTACCCCTTAACAATTATCACCACAAAGAAAGGGCATAAAGTGGCAGAGTAAAGGCGCACAGCGGAGGTCATAAAAGTATATCATAAAGTTGCTCCCCCTCTGACACAACACATGTCTCCTGGAAAACTTGCCCTCTCCGCGATCCTTCATTTCGCAAATAGTTGCAGTAATATTTTTACTTAAGGGTCGTGTTGTCCTATATACCGTGAATTCATAGAAGATACATGTTTCCTCCTAGACTGAAAGTGTATAATGAAAACGGATTGGCTTGGAGATATTACTGAAAAAACGTTCTTTAGAATCAATTTAGATAATTTTCTTTCAGGTGCGAGCTTATATTTCTGAGCCATCGTCGTCGTCGTCATCACCATTTATTAGTTTATTATCATAAGCACAGTTTCAAAGGTACCAAATCTAAATCGTGGCATTTTCAAATCTATTTAAATATTCCTTAATTTATTCCAGGATAGAAAAGTTAAACAGACCAGAATATAGATCATAACACCATATGGTTGTAGAAAGTATTTCTGGTGCTTTCTCAAATAAGTAAATATACAGAAAGATTATAAATGAAGCTCGTTATAACTTAAATCTATTAAAAGATGAAAGTATCAACGATTTAGATTTTATGAGAAAAGACTTAGAGAAATAAAATCCCAAAGAAGATGCAACACGCACACACACAATCTACCTTATATATAAACTACATCAAGCAGGAAATGCATGCGGTGCATATTAAAGTATAAGAATATAATATAGCAGATATAGCATAGAACCTCTGAACAGATTCACAAACCTTTGTATGTAATAAATAGTCAATTTTATATATGCTCCTTTTTATATGTTCTACAGATGAAAATCACCAGACATATTTAAAAAAGCGAAAATCCAAAATATATGTCAGAAAAAATGGGATAAAGTATACCATGGATTATGTTAGATCAACACAAGCTTGAAAAGCTCTAAAAGAAACGATAACATTTAAGATAGCAAAACTTTGTATGGTGTATTTGCATTCCAGGATGTTCTTAATAAAAAATGGGCAGTTGATAAAACTTTCACAAATTCAAAGGGGATTCCTCATTCGCATAATTCGAGGATATCGTACGATCTCCATTGATGTAGATCAGATTATAACTAACATCGAACCTTTGGCTCCCACTGGTTTATCAACAGCAACTATTACGAATTTAAGACATGAATGCGCGTCTTAATCTGTCTCACTTAAAACTAAAATCCCGGAGCATCCTACCACAGCAGGACACCCAGCAAGTTTTGTAACCTGTTTAAAGGAAATATGTAATTTTCATGATTATTACATATATACAGACGGTTCGCATTTCCAATTTGAAGATAATATATTTGCATTAGGGCGTGCTTTTGCTGTTTACGAAAACCAAACGGAACTAACTCACTCCATGTTTAAATTGTCACCTGAATGTTCTGTATTCCAGTCGTAGCTCTTAGCAATTAAGGAAGCTATAAAATGGTGTTCTGTTAATGGGAACAGTGCCCGTATTCTTAGTGATTCACAATCATCTCTACTCGCTATTAAAGATAAATACAACTTAAATTCATTAGCACATGAAATCAGAACCTTGCATCAAAACCATCCAGGACATATTTGCATGGGATGGCTTAAAGGACACAGTAGAATTTTAGGTAACGAGAGAGCTGATTATTTGGCTAAGAAGGCTGCATAATCCAATCTTCCTGCGGAATACCCTTTATGTTCTATTTCTACTGTAAGGAGAATAATACATCAAGATATTCTTGAAGAATGGAACCAAAAATGGCTAACGACTCCAAATGGAAGTTCTAAAAAAACATTATTTTTCCCTAGTGTATATGACAGTGGAAAGTGTGAAACTCTTTTACCAAATTTTGTTTTGACACAATTTTAAGTGGACCTGGTAAATTTGGTGAATATTTATCACGCTTTCACTTAACATCCAACCCCGAGTGCATGCGTGGTGAAGAATTTCAAACTGTGGTTCATCTCCTTTTCTGTTGTTCCATTTCCTGGAGAGAAAGACAAGAATTAATATTCAAGCTAGAATCTCTAGGAACTGAATCTTCTGCTCCACTCACATCTTTTCTAATGAAGCCACAACAGTATAAGTACTTCATGATGTTTAAAAATTCAGTGTTTAAACGTCTGAAATAGTTTAAATTAATATGCATCAGATTAAAGCATCATTTCTTCCTTCTAGTATGTAAAATATTTTTGTTAAAATGATATATGTTTATGTATCAACTCTAACCCTAATACACCACTGTGTAAAATAGGGTTCAATAAAACTGGATAAAAAAAACATTTTTCAAGACTCTTTAAAGAAAGCAAAGAGACAGTTTTAAGATATCGGATAGTATTTTAGACAGAAGTAATAGGCATAATGGTATACATTGAATTACAGAAGATAAGTTGAATAGGATTTTAAAAACTTAAAAGGTGGAAGAGGCCGCTGTAACTGGAAATATCTCTATGGTAGAGCTAAATGCGGAAGACAAATTTTGATATGACCGTTGACTAAATTATTTACTGAGATATTAAATAGAAATTCAATTCCTTCAGGCTCAAAAGAATTGTATATTTGTCCCACATATAAAAGGGGAGGAGAGAGTTCCATGAACTGCAGAGGCATTTGTTTGATGGCAAAAGTAAATGGAATTATTAGTAAACTCATCACCACTCGATTAGAGAAATAATTAAGGATAAAATAATCAAAGTTGGATTTACATCCGATAAGTCATACTTAGATTATGTTTTTAAAATCATTCAACAGTTGAAAATGCCTTAAGAAAAAGTTTTACAAATGCACATTGTATTGGTGGAGCTTGAAAAGGCATATTATTCAGTATTTATCAATAAGGTTTGGGATTCTTTATTAAGAACTAACTTTCTTGAGTCTCTGTTTGACTTTATAAATGACTTTTACTATGTGATCGTGGTACATATACAAAGATGGCAATAAAATTTAGAAGGAATTTCAAGTACAAAAGGTTTAAAGGCAACGATGCACAGTGTACTAACATTATTCAATTTTCTCAAGATATTGTTCAAAATATTTTAAATAATGTGTGTCAAAAAATAAAATGGAAGTAAATAATGGGACCATTCAGTCTATCGTTCGCTGACAAACAGGTATTAATAGGAGAAACATAGAATTTGGCTCTAAGTTTGCTAATTTATTTGAGGAAAGAGGGTCGTAAACTAATTTTGATAAGACAGAATATTTTAGATGGAGGCGAAGGTAACACGTTGAAATGAAGGATAAATAAGTAATTTTGATAAGACAGAATATTTTAGATGGAGGCGAAGGTAACACGTTGAAATGAAGGATAAATAATAAAACTAGTGGAACAGTTTAAACGTTTTGGTTCTAATATTACCAATCTGACAAAAGTGAGAGACATAAACTAACAGAATAACAAATAACCCATGGTGCGCCAGCCCTTAGAGGGCCAAGGCCTACCAACCCGACTGCACGGCAGAGGTGGACGATCATCAAACCGATACGGGCAGGAGATGTGGTCAGCATCTCGGCATCCCCCATCCGGAATGTTGGTTTCCATGTCCAGGGCCGCTTACCTAGCGTAAACTCCTCACATCCCTCACGATGCTGAGTGGGCACCGGTCCTATACCCGGGACCTAAAATACCCCACTACATGGGTGGGATCGAACCCGGGTCGCTTTCCGTGGCCAGGGACCAAGGCCTGCTGCCTTAGTCCGCTACGCCACGGCGCAGGACGAAGTAACAGAATAGGCTATGCAAAAAAAAAAAAAAAAAAAAAAAAATTATTTACGAGTAAATTGCTTTTAGTGGAATAAGGATATAACGGGAAGAACCCAAATATAGTAAAAACTGTGATTTTCATGTGTTAAAATACTTCCAATTAAAGTTGATTTATTATTAAATATAGAGAAGAAAATTGTAGCTGTTACACAAATAGACGGATTGAGAAGAAGAATGGCAAAACTAAGAATGGAGAATATATGAAATTAGCACATATGGGCAGAAATGAACAAAGAAGAAATCGTTGAATAATAAGAAACAAGGGCTCTCAAATGACATGGCTATGTTCTAGAAATGTCTGAAGAGAGGTTGCAAAACATCATGTGGTGGACTCCAAGCCAAAACAGACGAGAATAGATCCATCTAGGTTGCAAGGATGGTGTGAATAAAGCCATGAAGAAGATTGAAAGAGGGACAGTGACTTAATTGAACATGTTAGACAATTGAAGGAGGATTGCAAGACAAGCGCTGAAAAGTGAAAAATCTGAAAAACTAAAACTAAAGGGTGAGTAGTTTGTTTTAGAAACGTACATAATACGCATTGTTGATGCCTGAGTTTCTTACCACATAAAGAGCACAACCGTGAATCTCGTAATTATGTAACAACGCTTATTTGTATTTATCACGAGTGGAGGTAAAGTAATTGAAACCCTGTAATGAATATTTAATTTGGAATGCAACATGCTTATGCAGTAAAAGTATTTTAAAGAATAGAAAATATTAGAATAGAAAACATGAAAAATAGACATTGCGTGATCGCTCGTTGTGCCTTTTAAACAGACTTCAGGATGAACTGCGATTAGGGTGTTCGATCAGTTCATGTTGTCAGGACCTAAGTCTGTAACCTTTGAGGATATTGATTAAAACATTACGTACACCCGAGTATGTAGCGGTAGTGACAAAGGTTATAAAACGGCCCACGTCGAGCAGCGCATCACGATTCTCGTCAGTACAGTTATAGACCATTCAAAAACATTCTGACGGCTTCTACTTTGTGAATGAATCTTCTCGGTTTTAGTGTACGAAGCGAATAGGGCGCATTTTTTGTATTTGGTTTATTAAACGGTTCTACTCCTTGTGTAGCATGTGTTTCATCGCACACATTCGCTGTCCTTGTCTCATTGTGTAAAGCAGCACATTCCTTTCAGGGACCCTCTTTGCGTTGCTGGACATATTAGGCATTTGTTTCCCCTTGTCTGTAGATAAGGGCTTACAAGATGGTCTGCCAAGTCCCCTGATGTTCCAGTATGTGACTTTTTCAAGGGATACTTGAAATCTAAAGCGCTTAATGTTCCAGCGTCACACACAATTCAGAATTTGAAAACCAAATTTGGAGAGAAACTGAACGGATTCCAGAGAAGATATGAATGCTGTTACGGAATCTGAATGGAATGAATGTAGAAGAAAAGTGCTAATATAAATGGCATCATTTTTTGTGAAAGAGCATTTTTTAATAATTTTGCTTGTAAACTAAATACCTGAATGCGTACCTTTTACTTCCATATAATACAAGTGAACGAATCTAGCCATGCCCCCTGAAAGGTTTTTAAAATCGCTGAATTCATGTCGCACCTGTATATTCGCGCATAGAGAATGTCTTAATTACGTTTTATGAAAATGAACTAAACGATCTCAAATAGTGAGAAATAGAACCGTTATTAAGTAAAATCATCTCATATTGTGTAGCACTATGAAAAATTAAAACTCAATTATACAACACTTTCAAAGTTTTCTGGTATTGTAAATTTGGAGACTAGTTACTTTTGTTACTTTTGAAGTTAGTTACTCTGTTTTAAGACAAAATTAGTTCCACGTATTTGAAGCATATTGTTTGCATTATTTGCTTCATGTGAATTTCTATAGAATATTTGAATATTGCGTTTAGTGTACGGCTAAAAGATCATGTAGTGCGTATGGTAACAATTTGTATCATTATTTTATGATGATCTTTAAAGTAAAACACAAATAAGTACTTTAAGCTTTAGAACAAATCTGGAATATTATTATTTGATATTAATTTTATCACTGCTATTAAACGTTAAGGCAATTTGAGCAGATGTTGATGTTATAGTAAAGTAACAAATTCAATTTAACATATTACTTATTGCTGTACATATATCATTTATTTCACCTAGTTTTCGAATTATGGGTTTTAACTTCTTAAAATTTAATTGAATAATTATGTTATAATGGAAATTAATATCCAACCCTTTCAGTGTAACTCCTAAGCAGCATATAGCAAAAACAGTAGCTTTGTGTAATAATTTGTTAAGCTTTTGTAATCTGAATATAAATATGAATTCATAGTACACATCTCCAGAACGATCAAATGATTATCTTATATATTTGTTCGGAAGTTAACTGGTAAACGCCAACATTCAGCTAGGCTTGAACCAAACGCGGTTTGTCCGTTTAATTAACTGGCTCCATCACGGAATTAGCAATCAGAGTGTGAAAAAATAGCAATTAACACGGCAAACTAATTTAATTACCAATTTCCAATTAGCAGCAATTTTTACAGCAAAACGTGTTGCAGATTAATGTGTCGATAACGCGGAATTTCTAGAAGCGACTTTCAGCTGGCAGCTTCGTGCGTGAAAAATGTTACAAAACGATGCAATAATGGGATTGCTTTGATTTAACCATTTTCAGTATGTAATTTTTCCCACAGATAAACACCCGATTCTCCCCTTTGCCACATACACAGAAGACGGGAAAGGGGGTAATCCATCAGCAGTTTGCAAGGCTTTGGTGGCCATTTGAGTAACTCCATACATAATTGTCTATAACACTTTTTGAAATAACTGATGTGTTGTTCACCATATTCTACAAAACAATAAGAACAAAAGGCAATAATTGTCCTTTGAATGTCACATTTTGTGTACTTTTTTTTTTTTTTTTATCCATCCATCCATTTTGTAGTTTTACGTCCTCCAACGTTAAGTCATATTGGACTGTGAATGAAGTTGGTGAAATGATGCTCAAATGTGTCCAGGGTCCATGGAGCTTAGAACTACCCGACATTTGTCTTTAGGGATGAGGGAAAACCCCAGAAAAACTTTATCCAAGTAACTCACCCTGACCAAGATTTGAACTCGGGACCTCTTGAACGAGAGGCAGACACGCTACCATCTACACTACCGAATTGGGCATTGGGTACATTATTTTGACTATATAGTTCATAATCCTTCGTCATAAAATATCTCAAATTTCAGTCTGTTGCAACTGCCTACCACAGTTTAATTGTTTCCAATTTTTCACCAACATTAAATCGCTCTTTCAACAAATTTTATGTAGATTCATAAGAACAGACCTCTGAAATACTTTAAAGGAATAACAATGAACAATTTGGACGATTAATGACGTAAAACTTGTGTATATCCTAACATGATACACATTCGTTACTTATACATTCCTAATTATAAGCAGTTGATAAGAAATGAGAGAATTTCACTGGCTAATAATTGAAATTTCGTTTCTGGAAGCCTGAATTGTCTCATAAGTCAATTTGCAGCATTTATAATGTCTCTGCATTTTACTGTGCATCTTATCTATTTACTGTGATCGTTCTGGATCTGAGTTTGTTACATAGTCTTGAGTTTTTATAGCTACGAGGATCTTTGGATGAAATTGGTAAATTTCCATAAACGGATAGAAACTTTCTTTCCCACTTTGTAGGTGGTAAGCTTGATCAGTTGAAAGATGGTATAGAAAATTTGAATGTGCTGCAATAAACAGTTCATTGTTGACAGCCATCTGAACTGGTCAGTGTGATTGAAATTGGAAAAAAATAACAGTTTCGTGCTGTTATTAAGCATTTCCATTTGAAGGGCCGGACCGCTTCACAAGTCAAAACTGTATTGGATGTATTTCAAGTGGACTCTGAACCAACGTTGAAGACCAGTTACTTTGGAATCAATAAACTTAAACGTGGCCGTAGAAGCACCAAAGATGAATCGCGCTCTGGTCGCCCAATTGAGGTTATCACACATGGCACCACTGAAAAATTCGCGATCTAGTTATGCAAGACTACCAAATCAAAATTCGTGAGATTGCTGACGCTGTATGCATCTCAACTGAGTGAGTGCACGAAATCCTGCATGAAAAATAGTCAATGAAAAAGCTGTGTACAGGATGGATGCCGCCAGTCCTCACAGTCGACCGAAATCGCATCCGGAAGAACACTTCTACCGAGTATCTAGCGATGATTAATCGCAATCCGCAAGACTTTTGAACCGATTTGTGACCGTGGATGAAATTTGGATCTATCTTTACATATTAGAGTTAAAAGAGCAGTCAAAATAATGGACAAAGCCTGGTAAAAGTGCCCCAAAGAAGGCAAGGACCATTTTGTCAGCTGGTAAGGTGACTGTTTCTTGGGATTCTCAAGGAATAATCGTCATAGACTATTAGGAAAAGGCAGAACCATAACTGGAGTCTATTATTCTTCATTCTTGGATTGACTGACAATAGTTGACTTACTAGAGACCGCGATTCAAAACGCAAAAAAAAAATGCTCTTTCATCAGGATAATGCACCGTCATATACATTGGCAACCGCAATGGCGGAAGTGATTGAGTGGGGCTTTGAATTGCTTCCTCCTCCAAAAATTTATAAAATCTCTTAATGAAAAAACTAAATAATTTAAATTAATACAAAGTAAATGAATTTAAATCAGAACCTAAAAAATTACACATATTAATATACTTATAAATAAAATTCTTGAATATTCCAAAATTTGATACTATAAAACATGTGGAAGTTATTCACCATACTTAGCTTCAAGTGACTTCTTACTGCACCCAAACTTGTAAATTTGGCTTGGTAATAAGAAATTTTCATCTAATGAAGTGATAGCCGCCATCAACGAGCTTTTGCAGACCTTGTCGGAAACTAATTTTCCGAGGGGATGAAAAAGCTGGAACACCGCTGCACCAAGTGTACAGCCATCAATGGAGACTATGTTGAGAATTAAGCTGAGATGTTCATGGAGTAAAAAATATTTTTTAATCGGATTTATCAAACGACCCTCGTATAGACATCAAGGTTTTTATACATATATGGCACATGCAACATACAGAAGCTATGCTGTATACAATACGTAATTTGTATATCCCAAAGTATCGAATTTAAATAATAATATCTTATTCAAACATCTCAGCTCAATGGAGATTTGAACTTGGGTGCTCCAGGTCCAAAGACAAACACACTGCTCTCAGGATGTTTAGTTGGGAGCGGGGTAAGGGGGTAGGACAGCAGGTATTTTAGCTTTCCAGTAAACGTTTTGGCAAGAAGTATATCTTGGTTAACATTATTAATAGAAAATGCCATCTAAGTATATATACTGTGAAGCTATTAAGTTTATCATTTTTAACCAGTACGTTAATTTCAGATAGTCATTTCGTACGAGTTCATGCAAGCAATGTGGAAGAGCTAATATCATGGATTTGATAGAATTGATTTACTCAAAGTATAATTCTTTTGTTTCTGTAGTACATATAATCCTATTAGGGATGAAAGCTCTGATTATGCAACATAATTAATATTAAATAGAGAAGTAATTAATGAATATGTGCAATATCTAAAAAGTGGAAATAATTGGTAGAAAATATTATGCCTCCAGAGATTATTTATTTTCAGTAGAAAATCGTATTTACTGGAAATATCTCTCTGTGTGTATGTGCCTGTGCGCGTGCGTGTGCTTACATGCGTGTTCGACAGCATATCTCCAAAATAAATAGTACGTTATACACAAAACTTGGTTTTAAGTCTTCTAAAATCAGCTTTTCCCAACAACGCGGTACAAGGATTATCCCAAAATTCTCTCTGCCCCAAAGAACCAATTACGTGGAAAATGTTTTCAAAACATTTTTTTTTTCCAAAAATAGCACTAAAGATTTGGATTAGAATACCATTCATTAAAACAAATTGAGATACATGAAATATGTTTTGAATTTGTTTGAATTCTTTGAAGTTCATCTCACTTCGAAGAACCTTTACATAACTGTTAAACTATAAGAGACAAACAAGACAAAATCTTTCTGCAGAAATATTGATCTCATTGATGCACCCAGTTTATGACAAATATATTTTTGTGGAGTTAATCATTCATAACATATACCATCTTGTTGATTTTAATTTTTCAAAATCTTATCGTTTTCTCAAACGGAAAGCTGTATAATTTTTCCCACGGCCTTTCAAAGATAATGTAATTTGATTGTCAAATTGTTTAAGGGGTGAGCCCTGCCTTCAATTAACTGGGTCCTTCAAAATTTTTTTAGTGGTCTGTTTACATCCCTTGAGCAAAAATCATCCATATTATATTGTCAGTAGAAGGAAATATTAATAAAATCATTTATCCAAATACTTATTTCGATTATGTGAAGGAGATGGAAGTGTAAGGTTTCTTAACAATTTTGTTAAATGGGCTGCGGAAGTCACATGAATTCGCCATATATTATTTTGTTTTGTATAGGGATGCCGCATTATAACTGTTTTATAGCATCCAAGGTTTATAAAAGCAATAAACTGCTTTAAGTGTGGATTTACTGCTTTTATTATTTGTGTAAAAATAAAACTGAAAAAATACTAAGTTGCGCTTTATAATTGATTCTGTTCATGAAATGTGCAGCCTTCAGTAGGCATTTCGAAGTCAGACGGCGATTACATGACTTCTTTGTGCGCCATTATTACACTACACATTTAGGTACATGGTACTAAGCCATAAGTGCGAGATTACAAATGAACAGTTTATGTAAAATATGTGTAGAACATGGCTAGTACATTACGAGGGGCTTTACATCCCGTTACAACTTCAGCCAGTTTCACGTATTTGTTGCCTCGATGTAAATTAATTCAAGGATTGTGGCGTATCCCACCGATACAGCTAGCCTATTATTGCATCATAAGTTTCATATTTTAATTATGGTATAAAATGTAATTAGTGAATAAGTATCCTAGATTGTTTTAGCTTCCTACAAAATAAAATTTCATTGTTTGGACTATAGATATTGTGATAGCCGCACAGCCGTCCAATGACTTGTGCGATTGCGTTCGTATAGTATGCACTCAGCTTCCGAACTAAATTGGTTAATTGTGCCTTAACTAATTTACAATATAAAATATATAGGTAAAAGGGAGATTCGTATTCCATCCAAAAGAATCCATGTGAAGATTGCACCGGAAACATAATATGCTTTGATATTCCGTGATTACAGAAAGGGTATGAGCGTGTGTGCCTACGTATCTGTTCACAGCATGAGTCAAAGAGAAAGGTTGTTTAAATATCAAACTTGATGTTCTCCAGTAGTAACATCTTTACAAATTTCTCTCATCCCAAACTACACGCGAGCTTTCGATAATTTTTTTCTCCCTGTTAATTTGACATAGGTTCTGTATTTTAACGAGCTATTTCTCTTTCGGTAAGATGTTTTCCAATTGTTACCAGCTATGCAATGTCAATCACTTTAATCGCTATTCCTAGAAAATTTAAGGTGTTCCTTTAATTTCTCTAAACACATCTTAAAGTGTTTTAATTAAAATTTAGAGCCAATTTTAATATATAAATTAAACCAAAAATGTTTCAGTAAAGGATAGTCCAGTGTGAATTTTGTCACCTCTTTGAAAACGAATTTAAATGCCATGTTTGGTATGTAAAGGGCTCTAGTTTTTGTGTTATGAGGTTTAAAGATAGTATGCACGTGCATCTACATACACATTTCTAAAATTTATTTTGGGGGGGGGGGGGGTTGTGGTGAAATTTCCGTATCAAAACCTGGGTGGAATACATTACTTCTCCTGTTGACTCTGAAAGTACGCAGTAAAGAAAGTGAACAGCATGCAACACCTTTCTCTCTTCACATTAACTTATTTTAATCGTTATTGGTGATGGCAGAGCACAAAAGAGAAAATAACTATTACCTACTCGTAGAAAGGAAATACTGAAGCGAATAATATGAGTTATTTAAAATACGAGGCGTGTCCGTAAAATAATGTCTCCAAGGCCCTGGAGCCATGAGGAACGCTATTATGCGAGATCCGGTAACATTGGCGTGTAGCTTGATTTTATCCCGTCAAATCCCCACCATAACGAACCCGTTGCAACCGTTAGTCTTGGCTGGGCAGCCGTTTGCGTTGGAGCTTCCCATCACTTCCGCCACCAAGTGCGAGTTTCGTGCAGTGATCCGCTTTTTGAGTGCCAAGGGCACTACCCCCACTGAAATTCATCGTCAGTTATGCGAAGTCAATGGGTCACAAAAACGTGCGAAGGTGGGTCAGTGAGTTCAAAGACGGGCGTACAGCGTTCTGGTCGACCTTCTGTTTCAGCCGAAGCAATTGCAAAAGTGGAGCAAGAAATGCTTAAAGATCGGCGTGTGACAGCTCGCGATCTGTGCGAACTTATCCCTGAAGTCAGTAAGGCTACAATTGATAAGATCTTGACTGAACATTTGCATTATCTAAAGGTTTGTGCAAGGTGGGTTTCCAAAATGCTCACCGAAGACCATAAACGGCAACGTGTTGAAGCGGCCCACCGATTCCTGGAGCGTTATGCAGAACAGGGAGAGGAATTGTTGGATTCAATTGTCACTGGCTATGAGACCTGGTTGCACTGCACAACAGCAGAAACTAAAGAACGTTGTCGTCAGTGGCGACATTCGAATTCGCCGAGGAAGCGAAAGTTCAGACAGTTTCTGTCGGAAAAGTGATGGCCAGTGTGTTCTGGGACCGGAAAGGTGTATTGTTGTGCGAGTTTGACTACCGGCACAACAATAAACGCCGCTAGCTACTGTGAGACTTTAAAAAAATTGTGACGTGCCATTCAAAATCGAAGGAGGGAAATGCTGACGAAGGGAGTGATTTTTCATCACGACAACGCTCGTCCCCATACTGCACATGTAACAGCTGATCTCCCGGCCCAGTTCGGATAGGACCTCCTCACCCATCCCCCTACAGTCCAGACTTAGCACATAGTGATTATCTTCTGTTTCCTGAGTTGAAGTCACACTTTCTTCCATAAAGGGCGGCAGTACCAGCAGCCACCTGTGCTTCTGAAAACCACATAACTAATAGATCAGATAAAAGAAAACGAAAAACGTGGGCCGCAGATAATTAGATAAATAGCACAGCAGAGAAAAAGGAACCCTATTTTCAATCTGATAGAATCTGACTTCAAAACCTAATTGGCTTTATCTTATTGCCAGCCAACATATAAACAGCTATGTACTACATTATCAACCTAACAGACTAACTCTCCATGTAAAAACATCCGAATAAGCATGGAGATTATGTTATTATACCAATAATTTATTATAACTTCTTTTTCTACATGTGATTGATACAATAAATGCTTTTACTACACCTTTTTGTAGTGATACACAAAGAAACAAGGACACTGCGATGACAGTCAAACGTTTAAAACGCAGGTTGCTCTAGGTTTGGGCTTGTATAATTTTTGCATTATATCATGAGTACTCCATTTAGAAAATTAATCAATAGAAAAGTTACTTTGGAAGCGAAGATACAAAAATTCTAAGGGTACTCCAAAAAGGAGTACGCAGTTTACTCTGTTTACAATAAGTTGTGTAGGGGATAGCGTACTGCAATCTATACATATGGTTGTTTACACTCCTCCAGGAGGAAGGGCGAACTGAGGCAACGAGACTAATCCTAGTTTCACATAAGCTTGGCCCGTATCTCTAAATGGTCACGTGACCTTCTCACCTCTCATTTGCTGCTATTGTAGTCTAGACTGTTGTGTGGTAAAAATTAGTTCGTTATTTAACATGGTGATATATCCTTATATGTTGGAAGAGAATTGTCAAATTTATATTTTCGTAACTTTTTTAATTAAATATATTACGCAACAGAGTTGATTTATCTGAAATGCATGTTAATTCTTAAACGAAGTAAAGAGGGGGTTCCTTTGCTCTCAGCCTGCCTTTCATATGACACGATAGCACGTGCTTTAGCGGTAGTGTTGACATATTTGTTTATATGACTTTTATCACTGACCTTGTTTTGAACTGGATTAGTTATATCGCCATTCAACGGTGTGTTGTGCCAAGTGCGAGAGCTAAATTATTTTATTGATCGTTTATTGCGCGTGTATTTATTATATGTATAATGGCAGAGTCTACTGCCAGTTTTTTGCTGGAGCATCGCAAGCGGCGAAAAAAGAATTGTGGTGCATGTGTTTAATGCACTCACAGAGAAGATTCCGTCTTTGTCAGTGAGAGAAGTCGAACAGTTGTACTATGAAGTTACAGGTGTGAGTGTTAGATGCGTAGGAACATTGCGACATGAAACTGAGACAACAGGAAAACTTACCACTCCAGGGGCGATATTGCTGTGTGGCGAAGACGTTATTTAAGGACAATCAGACTGTACCGGGAAACAAATCGCAAAATATACTACCTTGACGAGACTTGGGTGAATGAAGGACACATGACAAGTAAGGCGTGACACGACTTTTAAGACTGATAGACAAGCATTTTTGCAAGGTATCTGTTCTGCTTTAAAAAAAAATACCACTGGAAAAGACCGAAGTGCTAAAGTGCTGAAGTTCATTCCGCGCGAGGAATGTATCCAACACCAAGAACACACTTTACAATAAACAACCATCCTCGTCATCCTTACTTCACCGCCATACTGACTGAAAGCACATCCGAAATATAAAGAAATGTAGTCGAGGGAAATGATGCAAAGGAAATCCCTGTATGAAAATAAGTACCCAACATTCATCTAAGTCACAAGAGAAAACTCCGAAAAACCAAACTCAAGTCTGTACTGTCGACGGAGTCGAACATGCAATTTCTGTACTAGAGTTGCCCATATATTGGGGAGCTGGATATAAATGTGTATCCGTAAGAGAGATAGAGGAGGCAAAGAAAGCAGAGGCAAGCCAGCCGAAAGAGAGGTTCGTAAAGCAAAGGTCTTTAATCTTGATGACGCGGTCACACCGGCGAGCTGCTCAGAGGCGACTCGGAGAAAACTGCTATCATCCAACGGAAGCAACGGCGCCATCTGTCCAACACAAACTGCACTGCACATCCCGTAAGCTTTTCTGAAACATAAAAGAACATGCAAAATGAGTGGAAGAGTGGAAGAAGAGAATCCACCTCAACAGTTACCTAGTGTAGGCCCTGGAATTGAAACAGGGTCTCCGTTAGTGTGGAACTATCTCACTTGGTATGAGTATGTAAGTCATTGCCACAGAAAGGAGCACGTGTTGTATTGTAAACATTGTACAATAACACACAGAATAAGTTGACAAAACCAATACTTGTAACTGAAGTGCTTAACATTTTTAATTACAACACAACAATTTTAAAAATGCATTTCCTAAAATTAATATAAAAGGTTTAAACTGATGATCTATAAATTACAAGGAACGTTTTAAATAATGTAAAATGCACTAAATGGAATATGAAGTTCAACGTGGTGCTTTGCCTAACAGGTAAATGGTCAATTAAATAGCCATGTGTGACCTTAAGATTGTTAATGTTTAAGCTGTTTGGGCCACGAATGTTCAAGTTATAGTCAAAACGCAAAAATAAAAAATAAAAATTTTACATTTCATGCTATCTTTTGCTGGTTCCATATTAAGATATACCGAAGCGAAATGAGTCTCTATAAAACAGATAGAAATAGAACCTGAATTTCCGATTGAAATATTTTAGTAGACCACTTGGACCTTTTCATTTTGGTACGATCAACATTTATAATGAACTAGGTGTACCTACGAATCTGAAATGACAAATTCCTCAAACCCCGTTCTTTGACTTTCCATTATGATTAATTAAAGAACCTATGTCCGGTAGCTTTTCTTCTAATTCCGGAGTTAAAAATTCCGAACATGCCTTAGGTTAAGGTTAGTCCATGAAATATGTAGTCATTTCATGAAGGGAAGTTGAAAACATTCCTTTGCACTTTGTGCAGGGTTTTTAGGAGGGGCTTATGTCTGTTCTGAGACAGACGTTGCTATCAAATACTCATCTCGACTTATTAATTTCACTTTCATCTTTTCCCAGCAAAATGTAATGCAAATGCATTCAGAGCCTCCAGACATGACATTTCGTCAGCTCAGGTGACAGATATTATGAAACTTTGCCAGAGCATTGAGAACTTGCTCACTATGCTATGCGAATGCTAATTTTGTGTATTTCTCCATGAATATGCGCTTTCATTTGTCGCACTAAAACGTTCGCCATTTGTTCGCTTACTGTTTCATATGCTGCTCAAAAACGTAAAAAGAGTCACCAGACAGAGAGTAAAGAAGACTGATACTTGACATTTCTTTTAATTCTCCTATATCAGCTATCGTAAGCTTTGGACTAATTTATTATTAAACGTGTTTAGTTGTCACAGCTTTGAACACATGGTCGGGTATGGATAGTCAACATGAAAATTCAATGCCACGGCCGAGATTTGAACCACGGATCTTCTGGTTTCCGTCCAGTCGCTCTAACCCATTGAGCTACCATGACTAACTTACCGTCATGACATTAAATTCTCCGTTTGACTCGTATAAAGGGTTCTCGCATTCGAGACACGCCGTTTGTGGCGACTATTGTGAGTACTTGAGACCCAAGCTTCAGTTAACTCTTCTTATTTTAGTTAATTGATGTCAAATGGAGAATTAAATGTCATGATGGCAAGTTGGCTATGATAACTTAATTGGTTAGAGCGTGTGGGCAGAAACCAGGAGATCCGCGGTTCAAATCCCGGTCGCCGCATTGAATTTTTCATGTTAACTCTATCAAAGACGGATTGGAAATGCCCTATCACACCAGTCATCACCGTATACCTTATCGATCCGGCAAAAACCTGTAACTATAGAAGAAAGAATAATCTTCTCATTCCAGTTATACATAAGGTATATCAATACAAATTTTATGCAAGATGAAACGAATTTTTGCTTTCTCTAGACTTTCTTATAAAAGAGAGGTATTGTATTCCACCCAAAACTCCAAATTGAATATTTTACCTGAAGCGCCTGTTTAAGACGCCTTAATTTAAGAAAACAAGTCTTATGAAAGGGATAAGTTATAACCTACATGTGTGAACATAAATGAAAATTGAAATGGTAACAAAGGCCAAATTTTGCATTCAAATTGAGGAATGCAATATGAATATTTTCAAAACATTCCTCTACCTCATACTGATCTTTAAATAGAAAATGTTTCAATACTTTCTATTTTCCCCAAGACCTTCAGGATATTTTAACTGAAAAAAAAATTGTGAGATACATAGCTAACAAGCTGTTGAATTTTATTCCGAAATTCTGAAGTCGTTCATTCTTAATTAATTTTTTATAGTTTTCATGACTTTTGAACTATAAGAGAGAAAAACTTGCTGTGCAAGTGAAAAACAGTTTGTTACAAAGGAATTTTCAGCTGCATCAGTAATTTTCGAGATAACTTTAGACTTTGATTTCGATTTGTGAATATTTTCTTGCACTGCTGTTGCTATTCACTTTTAATTCAATGTTATCGAAAGCCAGCATGTAGCTGTCAAATTTTTACGTATTGGACTACTACATTAGCCTCCGGCAGCGACATATCTATAAAATAGAAGTGTAATAAAACTATAACTGCAAACCTTTAACTCTGTCAACATTAATTATATATAAAACTTACAAACATCATTTGAAACCGCAATATAAAATTAATGATAGCGTATAGAAAGGATGATGTGAACCTAGCAAATCAAATTATTAAATTCTGGTTATTAAATAATCGAGATTATATGGAAGAATTTCAGAAACTAAAACCGTTTCTTTACACAGATATTTACGATATAAATGCTAAATGTGGAGAGATGTTCTTTTTTTCCCATTTTCGTTCTTTGTCTGTTACCTTCTTTGTTTTTCCTTTGTTTTTTGTTCTCTTTTTCTTGCAAGCAGAATTTTAATCATGTATTGTTGTACGTATATAGCTGTTTACACAGTTTTAAGTCATACAGCTGAATTGAGTGCGTTTAAATAGTTGATATTCAGAATGAGCAACGCTGGACTCTAATCTGATGTTCTTTGTCCTTCGTTGTTGTTTGATCTTAATACCCCATACACAATCTGGACATAAAAGATATTTTCTTTCTTGTTTTTAAAGAAATCTTCTGCCTGAAACTTCTGCGCTTCATTGGCACCTACAAAGTATATGGTCGTTTCTTTTGCCAAATGGTACAATAATCCGCCATTACCATAATAGTTATAATATTTTCGCCTATAACGCATAAAATATGTAATTTCAGGAGATAGGGTGATAACATTGGAGTATCCAATGAGTATTATAGTCTTCAGATTCGAATATAACTGCTTCGCAGCAAGGGTATAATTTTAATGTCAGTTCTAAAAACAATATTGACGATGTCTCTGATAGTCATTCGCAATTATGTTATACTCTTTAACATCAAGTAATTTAACGAGGCGGTTTGTGTTGGAAAGCAGTGGTACAGAATATTAGCAGAAAAACGTGCTGATGAAGTACTGTGAAACTAAGTTTTAGCTGCATGTTGTGTACTTGATTTGGGAGGGTTGCAGTAAACCGAGGGTCAACTTGTGGCAAGCCCCATCTAACATTTGGAGTCCCTCCAAACAGAACATATCACAGTGTATGTATGTGCATGCAAAAGTTATTGCAGCGCCACTCTGTCGAGGATCCCGCCTACTCGTTTCTGATTCACGTAGTACTGCATCCTCTCTTCGGCATAAGAAACATTTAAATGCCCACTCGCTTTGCAGGACCAGCACAGTCTTTTGTTTCGCTTACTTCTTATAGCACAGTTAATGGCAACCTTTCAACCAGTGGCGTGGAGGGATGTTAATAATGAGGTGCGCTACTGGTGGTCTGTGATTAACATGAATCACAACTGGCCAGAATTAAATTTAAATCCTTTCGTTTGTCGAAAATCTAGGGTAATTGTGGTGGAGGGGGGATGAGAAGCACTAGTGGCTGAATTCCTTATCTAACAACGCACAAAATGTAATCTCTTTATCTACACACATTAATTACTGAACTGTTTGTAGTTATGTTATATTCCAGGTAAATAAGCGAACTTGACGTGAACTATTGGCTATTCTTGAATTAACAGTGGTGCGTACCTTTTTTCCATCACACAGATATTGTGACCAAATTGTCTCCTCCTCCTCCTCCTCCTCCTCCTCCTCCTCCTCCTCCTCCTCCTCCTCCTCCTCCTCCTCCTCCTCCTCCTCCTCCTCCTCCTCCTCCTCCTGAGAGCCTCGAGGAAAAGATGGAGAGACTCTCAAATCCTGGATCAAACTGACCGTAGGTCTATAAGAAGAAAGTAGAAGACAATTCCGCTTCGTAAACGTGTTATATAACCAAATTGCAACCTATAGGAAAGGAAATATATCCCTCATTCTCGAGCTTTTGAAAAACCTTTCATTAAAAGTTTATGAACATAATATTCCCAAAGGTATTTGGCATGAATCAAATTTCCTTAGAATAGGTATGTCATTAATATAATTTTCGTTAACATTAACCACTTGACATAATGAACTCTGAAGCAAGAATTTTTATCCGTAGTTAATTTCTCTCCATCTTATTCGGCCCCGCGGTGGGCGCCATATATTTAACAGATTTCTTCGTTGTTTCCACAAAATTCATGTTGGTAATTTCTCGCCATCTTTATCCGCCACACGTTCGGGCGCAATATGAAGCAGGATTTCTGTGTTGGAAACACAATTCTTTCTCTTCTCGTGTGAGATTTTTGCGGCTATCAGTTTCTTCTGGTCTCCAACTGTATCATTTTACTTTAAATAAGAGTCATGAGATCTCTCGTTTTTAGGTATGGTTCAGAGTGAAATAAATACAATTTTGGAGAAGTCCAATTTTGTAACAAATAATTTAATTGTATTATCAGGATTACATTTTACTTGATCTTTCTTTCCTAGTCAATCATTGCAAGTTACCTCCAGCATATCGATAAATTCTTACTTCTTTAATGAAAAGATTCCATTAATTACATAAAACTCCATATTCCTGCACGTCTACTCATCACTAACAAGATTACAGAACACATATCTCTGAAGATTATTGATTTTCTGCTTCTATTCAGAACTTCTCATCTTTTCACATAAGCAAGATTATTCATTTTCTTTTCCGTAGCAACCGTTCATAATTTTATATTGTCCTTATAAGGCCCACTAATAGTCAGATCAGAAAACAAAACTCATTTCAAACCAAAAACTCCCGTTACAACTCTATGGATGTGATTGCGCCAGATAAGGTCAAACCTTTAGTGCAATTAAACGTTTAACTCTTTTTTTACCTTGATTAGTAACACGAAAAGAAATGTTTTACAACTGGTTTTCAAAAGGTCTCAAAATATATGTTGCACAGGTAGATGAAGGAAGAGAAGACGATAGAAGGAGATGGACTGATAGACTGGGAGAGAGAGGAATTTAATATTCAGAGGGAAAATAGGTAAGAGAAGTAGAAATTGAGGGATTGGTGGAACGAAAGAGAAATTGAGGGGTTGGTGAAGAGAGAGAGAGAGAGGGAGAGACAGAGGGCGACAGAGAGAGAGAAAGAGAACGAGAGACGACTCTCCGCAAACAAAGTGAATGAGCCCGTGTTTTCTGCTAGAAAATAATACGCATGTAATTTGACTTAATGTCATTTGCTTGCAAGATTAATAACAGATTACTAAGTTTAAAGTATAAACAACCCAGATAATGTAGCTGTTAATTTTAACCAAGCAGATAGTTAATATCCGCCTAAAGAAGAGTTATCTTCAAAATTGTAAAAAGAACGTTAATCAACTTGGAACTCTAGTAATACAAATGGAAAAGATGCATTGCTACAGGGCATGAAGGCTGTTACGATCAGAGCTGATACTTGAATCATTCATGCCTTGCTGAACATACTGAGGAATAGTGTTGGCTTTGTCATTAGTCGTCACAAATTCGCTTCAAATGTTTTTGCAAGATACCTTGTTTCCCAGAAACAAATGCTGAAGAAATCTGGATAGTTTCTTTGCCCAATACCAATTCGCAGATTACATCCACATCAGTTTCACCGGCTTTGCTATTTACATTACAATTGTTTCAAACTAGATAATAAGATTCCATATTGTCCATATGACTAGCTAGTCAGTACATACAGATGCTCCAAAAAGTATTAGTCTAATCATAGCACATAGGATATAACAGGCACAATCAGAAAAATATGGATAAGAAACGAACAATAACTATTTCCCTGCATCGGTTGATCTCTAGATTTAAAAATGAAACACAATTTGAGTTCATATATTGCTTAATTAGTCAACACACCCCTTCCCTTTTCTTATGCAGTTGTGTACCATCTACTGTCGTTGACAGTTCCATCTGTGTTTTCAAACTTTTTTAGTATTATTTAAGTAATATGGGTCAAAAACGTCATAAAACTACAAAGAGATAGGGAAAATTGCATCAGGTTATTTAAAAATGGAAAATATTTTCAAGAAATTGGAGAAACCATTGGAAGACCTACCAGTACAGTGACGACTATTATATACAAGTTTGTTCAGAACAAAACTTACGAAAATTAATCAAGAAGCGGTTGTCCTGCAGTTCAGTCCGAGAAGGAGAAATGACAGTTACTTAGAAAAGTCAAGAAAAATCCTAAACTAAGTGATCCAAAACTTGCTATTGCAGTTCATACACACACATGAAAGCCCGTTTCAACACAAACTATAAGAAACGTGCTTTACGTAACTGAGTATAGAGGCCGAACAGCCCTTGGAAAACCATACATCAATAAAATCAACAGAAAGAAGCGAGTTGCTTTTGCAAACGAACATAAATACGATGGATTTTATTTCTTGAAGAAGGTTGTATTTACTGACGAGAGTCAATTTGAGCTCTTTAAGTCAAAAGGGTGAGTAATAATTTGGAGAAAAAAGAATTGTGAGCTTGAGGAGAATAATATGACAGCTTCAGTTAAACATGGAGGCTGTTTAGTACTTGCCTGGGGCTACATTACTCCAAATTATGTGAGGGATTTGTGTTTTATCAATGTAATTATGAACCATGAGTTTTATATAAACATCCAAAAACACATCAGTCCAGAAATGCGAATAATATGGGTCTTTCTGAGGAATATATTTTCACACAAGATTATGATCCAAAACACAGCCTAGATACTAGGCTATGGTTGGTGTATAATACTCAAAGATGGATACAGACACCACTGCAATCCTCAGACATGAATCCATTAGAGAATTTGTGAAGAATACTGGAAAAAGTATTAGGAATCATCAGATATCTAATATAAAATATCTAAAGAACGCTCTACTAGAGGTATGGCGTAAAATTACAGTGGAAACAACATAATTTTAATGAAATCAATGCCAAGGAGAATAAAAGAGATTATAAAGAGGATCGGAGGGCCTACTGGGTACTAACCGTAACATTCTACACCATTTTCAGTATAAATACGAATACTTATTTTGCATCCTATATTGCATATCTTTTCTTTTGAATGTTTAACTATGTTTATTTGAATATATACTATATGTTTCTTTATTGTATATTGTATTCTATTTATCACTAATCAATAAGTAAGTCATTGTCCATGCTGTACTTTATTCTGATGATTTTCCACCATCCATACAATCTGAAACAAACTCATGCATTAGACGAATACCTTTTGGAGTAACTGTATACCTTACTTAACGCCCATTCTTACACAATCACGGGCGGTATGTGAGTATGCCTTTCATAATAACTAATTTTGCGGGGAAGAGGAGGGAATGTCACACTTTCAAATAGGTCACATAAAAGGTACACTTCAAAAAACTTAATACGTATAACAAATATCATGAAGCTAGCTAATGTTACAAAGAATAAGTTATTTGAAAGATATTCCATATTTTGAGAGAGCGAAGTTATTTCCGGCCTACGCGAACTTCTTCGAGGAAACTACGACCATGCCACTGAAGATGCCCGCCGCAGTTGTTGACGAAACGTTCCGAAATTCCAACTCTAGCGGACCACGACATAACTTCCAGATATATTCCACATTTTAATGAACCTGAGTATATTAGGTCTATTGTACATATTTTGATTTTGTAGTTAAATAAAGCTAATTTTTTTATAAAGATGTTTGCATAAAATTTACGATATATGTTATTTAATTGAAAACATTTTAACCTTTAGTACAATTGGGGGGTACATAAAGGAAGCGTTTCGCTTCATTTAAAAGACGGCGAGGAACAAAACTTATTCTAGAACATATTTACCTTCGATTAAGATGCTTTCTTTTAATTCTTATTTATGGTTCTAGTCATAATGTTCGAATGTCGAGAGAGAAATACAGAGAGAGAGAGACTTAATATTTCAACTATCTGAAAACATGTATTTAAAGTTTGTTCTTAATTGGAATCGTCTAATGCATTGATAATAATCAGCTAGTGTAAAAGCAAATAAAATTCACTTTTATGATTGCATGGCATTAAAAGTTGAACATCACATACTAGGTTACCTATAGGAAGGTTGATACCGTAGCTTGTAGACCCCTGGAGGAAGGGATGGAGTGAAGCAAATTACAGAATGCTATAGGCCACAGAGACGTGCCCAAGTCTCTAAATTGGCAGTCTAGAAGACGCGAAGCACTGCTGGAGTTGTTTGGGAGGGGACAATTTATAACTCATAAACCATAACGAATAGACTACAATGTACTCCACAAGAAACTCCTTAAAACGCACAATTGGTTTATTTAACGTTTTGGAGGCATTAGCCATTCTCAAGGTTGTTTATTTGTTAGAATCGCAACACCTTTCTCTGAGTACTTAGGGATTAGGTAATGTTAACATGAAGAATTAAACCAATTATTTACTCTCATGTTTATTAAAAACATAGTTTCTTGTATATATTTAGGAGATCTAACCCCCCAATTAACCATATTGGTGGAATATTAACCGCTAATTTATAGGATCAAACCTATGGATGAATAATATTGGAGAATGGGAAGCTCTGTGTATGAAGTCAAAGATGATGTATGCTGCAGAAATATGGGCGACGTCAAAAGTAGCAAATAAAAATAATAAAATATATCAGTTATACAAACGATTTGCTAAAGAAGTGTTGGGATTGCCTAGATCAGCTGCAGGTGAAGTAGCCTTAGTAGAATTAGGAAACACCAAAAGAAAGGATATAATAATTGAGAGTTTTAAAACTTAGGTATAAATGTTTGATAGATGATGATGATTATGATGAAATTATTAAGGTATATGTGAATCAACAAGAGAAAATGGAATGCAGAAAAAGATGGTGACCGGAGACGGAACACACTGTGGAAGAAATAGGAATGGGCGTTTTATACAGACTAGAAAATAGGAATGTAGAAGGCTTTTGAAAACTATTGAGAACTATAGTTGAGGATATAGAAAGACAAGAGATATGGGGAAGGTTAGAAAACGGAAAATCGTTAAAATTTTATAGACTAATAAAGAGAGAATTTGGAAGAGAAGGAAGGATACATAGATCAATGTAACAGACAGGAAAGGGAAGGAATGGCTTGGATTAGACCAGAATCAATGTTCTTAGGGGGACTAAGAAGTAGCAGGTTAGAAATATGTGATTTATTTTGAGAAACAGAAAGTGACAGTTCATAATTTGACAGAGTGAAAAGTAGCTAGCAGCATGCAGATAGGAACTATGGGAGAAGAAATGAGAAAAGTGCAAAGCGAGCTGATAGCCGTAAAAATGCTTACGGTGAAAACTGAAAGTAGAAAATAGATATATAGGTAACCTGTTTTGGAAAGCTAAAGAGAAATGGATGAGAAAAGTAAAGAGTTGAAAAGAAAATATGTTGGGACAAGGGAATCAGCAAACTTGAGGATGGAAGGGTGACTATGCTACTCAGCAATGCTAAGAGGCCTGGTAGCCAAGCAGGCTGAGCTAGCAAAGGTTAAAAAGGGAAGACGACACCAAAATTTATACAACTGGATTAATAAATAGGTAAAACGCAAAATGAATAAATAAATTCTAAATCTTTCTCATTTCTTAAAAGTGATATGCTATCTCAGTTGTTTCACGAGATATGGAAGGGCCTTAGAATTTGTAGGCCATCAAAAAGTGATCCACTTTTCAGCTATTTAGCTAAATATTCTGTTTTCTCTACCCAACTGGTTGCTTCAACTACAACTGTGGAGAACTTGTTACTGCAACGGTTTGTCTCGATTAATAGGAAGGATATAGAAAAATAACATTTCATAAGAACTGTTTGTAGAAACTATGGTAAGAGGTGTTGTATACTAATACATAAACGCATCTAAGGCAGATTATCTGCTTAGGAGATTTCAAAGATAGTAGGCATGTTAATTATGTTGAAATGTTAAAAAGTATTTGTGCCTGAATGGATTTTTACTCATGGATGTTATTGTCGTAACTATTGAACACTCAACATTTCTTCATTTTCTGTAACTGCTAGGTAAGTAAATATAACTTTAGGCGAAAATACTGTGTATTGCTCTTGAGCATTATTTTAAGCCTGTAATAAAAGTGTAAGTCACTTAGACGTGGTAATGTACTTTGTAGTCTCCGAAGACCTTTCCTTTATCTCCCTTCTTAAGCAAAGGAAGCCAGTTTCTAAGCCAGTTTTAAGACCTCGAAATGGTCCTCCTCCTCCGTCCTCGTTTGTTTATTCATCATTAAAGCTTTTCTTGTCTTTGCGCTTTCTGTCTATCAACATTTCTGCTTTTGTTTGTGTGTAGGAACAAAAAGTGTAAAAAAGAACAATAGCTCTAAATTAAACACGTGTACCTCAAAAAGGAACACTTTCTCCTCAGTCTTTTAATCATCTTCTCCTTTGACGACATATTCCTAAAAGACTTTCGTTATTCTTAGTTCTCCAAGAAGTCCCAGAAAACTTCTTATAAGAGCTTTTGTGATATATTTGTCATTTACCTTAACATCTGATAAATTAATTTAATGTAAAAATAGTCACAGCTACTTGCATTTGTTTGTTAACACGTACCAAAATTAATGGCCTCAAATTAAAATTTTGAATATATCTTTGTTTTCGAATTATTGTGTGTTAGAAAACATTAATTCAAAATACAAATATTGTTGTTGTAATATTTTAGTTGCGTTATATTATATTCATTAATATTTCATCACAAACAGAACCAAAAGTTGATTTTCAGAGGAAAAGTTTAATACACACGAGATTTACTTTATACAACAAAGAAACACGTTTTTCGTACTGAAATGCAAAGTATGACGTCATGGTACCCATCGTTGAAGTCATTTATATTTTAATGAGTAACATAAGAGGATTGGGTAAATATTTTGTTTATATGTTTCACAGTTTCTTTACAGCATGGTTATTTCAGCCTCTGGTCACAGATATTATACTATAAATGTATCGCAAAAGTATCGCTTTCACCACCTAGACTGAGCTTTCACTACGAACACTGATCGAAACAAAAACAGAATAAGTCTGATTGCAACAGCGGTTCTTGGCAATAGCACTCAGTTGATTTATTTTGCATACAGAAGCAGTGGATTTGATTTGATTAGACATTTAATGAAGACCTCTCCATGGGCCTTCTGTGCCTTCGTAGTTCATCTATCCACAATTTCCTTTCGATTCATTGAAGCTTTAATAGTACGTTTATGTACACCAAATTGTTTGTATATTTTTTAATTAGTTCCTGATGTAACAATGTTTCACGTTTACTTTTAGATTAACCTGCTCCACCTAAATTTTAGAAATGGAACTTTAATTTCATCACTAACCTACTATTTCATAGAAGTACGTGTATTTTCTAGAGTACTCCGCATGTGTGAATCCGGTTGTCCTCTCCATCCTTGCCGCAATGGCTACTAGCACACATTCAAACACAGTTAATTAAAACCAGTACTACATATAGGTTTTCCACGTTGATGGTCATAAAGGAAGGGGTGACTTGACACCCTGTGACACATGTTTTCAGACCTGATTTACTGCATATGCCTACCTTCCATTATATTTTGAGCTCTTATGCATTTAATCTATGTTTGAAGGATTCCTTTAAGATGATACAACTGGTCAACAATTTGAACTATTTAGGCCATAATGTTTTATATTTTAAAAATGAGTGTATATACAGGATGTTTCCAAACGATGCCGAACGAATATATAGAAGTAGTAGCTCAGTTCTATGTGACATATAGATAGACTTTACCGCCAAAATAGCCGCATTTCTGCCTCACGTTCACGAAGTCCCGAGTTCGAATCTCAGTCAGGGTGAGTTGCCTGGATAAAGTTTTCCCCGGGGTTTTCCCTTATCCTGTAAGACGAATGTTGGGTAACTCTAAGCTCCATGGACCCTGGGCATTATTTCACCCAATTCATTCACTGTCCGATATGACTTAACGTTGGAGGACGTAAAGTACTAAAATAAACAAACAAAAATATGCCAAAAATGGTAGATTAAGTTAACCAAAACTAAATGAATTATGCAATGAGACAAGTATTTTATTTCACTGTCTTTAAGTTTAATGATACTAAATAAAGCATTTGTAAAATAAAAGAAGCTGCTGATTTTACAGCAACTGATTGAAAGCATTGTACAATTAAGATCACAGCAAACTGAGCAACCTTGGAAATGTCAGTTATTATCGACTTTTTCTACAAGTAACTGACTGCCCTTTGCCCCATTTCCTGAAAGTAAGGCTAGGGTCACTGATAAAGTTCCAGGAGCAATGCTTTCGTTTTCTTGGCCGGTGCGTCCCAATAACCTTTGAGGTTCGCACACCATTGGTGCCTGCACTACGTAATCACAAAATGTTATATTTAATGCTGCAAAAAATTATACCCAAGAGAATTTCGAAGCCTCGTCACCGAAATTCGGACTAGTTACGTTATAAATTGCGAACTGGCTATGTTCGTTTGGTGTCTTTCGAAACAACCTGGCCGGTGCGTCCCAATAACCTTTGAGGTTCGCACACCATTGGTGCCTGCACTACGTAGTCACAGAATGTTATATTTAATGCTGCAAAAAATTATACCCAAGAGAATTTCGAAGCCTCGTCACCGAAATTCGGACTAGTTACGTTATAAATTGCGAACTGGCTATGTTCGTTTGGTGTCTTTCGAACCAACCTGTAGGTATGTATGTAAGAAAAATAACATTTTACAAAGTAATAGCAGTGCCCATGTTCTTATATGGTTCAGAATGTTCGACGCTTCATAAAGGCGAAGGAAGATAAATAGAAGCTGCAAGAATGAGATTCCTAAGCAGTGTTGCAGGTTACATTTGATAGAAGGAGAAGTGCTGACATAAGAACAGAACTTGGTGTATTCAGTTTAATAGAGAAGATAAATGAAAATAGAACGAATTGGAAAGAGCTAGGATATCATCTAATACCAAAATTGGTGTTGAATGATTACCACAAGAAGATAAAAAAAGCATTGGCAGAACAAGAAAGAGATGGCTATTTTGCGCACTTGAGATAGTTCCCCATAATAGTCTCTGAAGTTCTGTTCATTCTGATCTACTTTAGTAGATATAGTCAAACTCACAATGTTAGTTCTTTCATTTTCATTCTTTTTAGGGATAATGTTCCTTGTTATTAGTTTCAGTTTTAAAATACTTACTTTTCTCAAAGGGGAAGTTGTTGCAGTGCCCAGCTGTTAAAGAATTTGACCATATCCTGAGACTGATTTCTATTGCACCTACAAGAGAATATGTAATAAAGAGCGTTAGGTGAAATATCAGTCAGGTTATTAAAATTTGATTAAATAAAATTAAAATTTTATATTTATAATAGTCCGGTGATACTCTTTGATATCCTCCCCATCACAAAATATATGTATAATAATATAATAAGTAATACTCCAGAAGTTGGCTTGCAGTGTTTTGTCAGATGTTTGTCAAATGGTGTACTATGTGAGCTCGAAATTACTGAAGTACAAATGCTCTGTTATTGCTTGTAAATAAGGCGATAAACGGGATATGTAAAGAGTTGGGAGCCAAATTCGCGAGGGAAATAACTTGTGAGTTGTTTTCTCTGGGCAAAGCGTGAGGTCAATGAAGGAGATGTGGAGTCACGTTGGAATGAATTAGGAGCCGCAAGGGAGAGAAGAGGAATACTAGCGATAAGAACTCTAGAACAGTAAGCATCTCTCTCGTTGGTTTCAGGAGACCGCGAGTTCATGCACGACAGCGCATAAATGTGGCTTCGCTTTTCCTTTTCCTGTTCTTCAGCTTATCGTTACTACACTTCATGCACTTACTTTCCCTTTGCTATCATTGGTGTACTCCAGTGTATTTCCTATCCTCTCGTTTTCGTCGGTGTTTATCCCTTGTATTCTGTTTTCTTCCGTTCGGTAGGTAGACTGAAAATTGCATTGCTATTACAATGAACTCAGCTCCCCATATCTTGCTTTTCTTCTCCCTTAAGAAATCTTAATGTCCTTCTGTTATCTGTTTTAGGCATTTATTTTGCCACAACATGTTCTATATGGCTAAGAAACATCACTTGTATATCTAGCTCCGCTCTGTTAAATGCATTCCTTTTAACATCCTCTCTTATTTCCCTTCAAACTCCCCTCCTCCTCCTCCTCCTCCTCCTCCTCCTCCTCCTCCTCCTCCTCCTCCTCCTCCTCCTCCTCCTCCTCCTCCTCCTCCTCCTCCTCATCATCATCATCATCCTCTTTCCTTCCTGAGGAAATTTCAAACGCCACTTTTTTAATGCAAATACAAATGTACAGTTGTGAAGCTTAACAAGAAACTTGGCTGGTGGTAACGTCTGGGACCAACTGGATTGTGTATCTACTTAATTACTAAGACCTTAAGTTCCGTGTTAAGTCTAAGACAATAGTAAACTTGAAACTACAAGGTAATACAAACACACTGCCGTCTATATAAATAATATAACACAAACAGATAATCACTCTGAAATTATAAGCTTGGTTATATAGAAGCAAAATAGCTGCCTGGTCCTAAGGTCTGAAGCTGATATTTTTAGCACAATGTGACGCCAAATTCAAAATGGAATACATGAACTTGAAACTCTCTTCTTCTGTTTTCCAAGCCAATGTTATGAGCGATGAGTTTAGTTTCTTATGGCAGAAAACAGGGATGCCACGGATACTTGATATAAAATATTTAATGGCATCTTCAAATCTTATTACTCATTTTTATATATATAACTGAAATCACCAAAGATTTTAGCTGAGTATAGTTCTCAACGAACGTTTGCAATTACTGCTGTTAGCTTTTCAACAAGCATTGAACCTTTATTTACGTTTCTGATGCAGAATCAGCGCAACTTTGCTCCTACGTGATCACCGTTGAGAAGTTCTGCACTCCCCAGTCGCTCTGGCAGATATGTCTGTCTACCTTGTGATATCTCGTGATACTGAAACCTAAACTTACTCCCTCAACCAAGTTCCTGCATTACCGGAATCACTAGTGTCATTCGTCCCTTTATAATTTCTCTTAAATGGCCCACGTATTCATACGCATATATTTCCCATGAAAGCCTTACTCCAAATTAGTTACTTTCACCTTTTCAGCAAATTTCCGGGATGAATCTGGGATTCATGTGCTCATTACCTATGCAATTTCACAGATTCTTATATCTAGGTCTTATTCACTTAGCTTTACATAACAAATTCAACGATGTTAAATATTTATGTCGATTTTAATTCACTGGTCGACAATGTTTTTTTCACAGAGGATCTGAATAGTGAATCTAGTGGCACTTTCCATCCTAAATTCACATATGTAGTCAGAATTTTCCCATCAGGCATAGTTTTTCTGTAAAAGCTACTTTTCAAAATAAGATTTTTAACGTTTTCTTTGACCTGTCATAGGAACCGTTACCTCATATGTAGCTATTTTACTCAAGCTGTATTATTGAAATTATTCGCAATGTCATGCTGAAGCGCAATAAAACATGACTGTGCAGGTTCATTGTTGTTCATTGTTGTTGTTTAGACCTGTTCAGAACTGTTTGGCATTGTGATGTGTCAGTATTGAGCTGAATGTGAGATTGTTGAGTAGTGAAATATTTCCTTCCTTTCTGTTTAGAAGTGTATTGTGTATGTTGTGCATGTTGTATTTCTGTGCTTTATTTTTTCATCATGCCAAGATATTGTGTAAATCATGCAGATAATTTCTGCTATATTTGTGGTGAGCTGACCTTTAATTCTCAGAGGCGAAATTTAAACCCACTTATAAAGAAGTGTTATAAACTTTACTTTGGCTGTCAAGTTGGTGATTTTGATAAGAGGTGGGCCCCAAATACATGCTGTGTTTCGTGTGTTAGTAGGCTGCTGACTGGGTGGAAAAATGGTACACATCATATGCCATTTGCAATTCCCATGATTTGGAGGGAACCGAAGGGTCATTTAAATGACTGATATTTTTGTTTGACATATATTAAAGGAATCACATCTAAAACAAAATATACAGTTAAGTATCCGAATTTTCAATCTGTAATGAGACCTGTCTCACACAGTGAAGAGTTCCCCGTACCAGTATATGCAGATACGACCTTAAGTGATAACTCTGGTTCTGACCTGACTGAAACTCCAAATGATCTTACATATGAAGCCAGTAGCTGTTCATCAGAACCATACTTTCCCAATCAGCAAGACCTTAGTGACCTGATTCGCGATTTAAATCTGTCTAAACAGCAAGCGGAAGTTTTAGCTTCCAGACTCAAAAGGTGGAATCTACTCCAAAAAGATGTAAGAATTAGTAGATATCGTAGCCGCCATAGAGTTTTAAAATTATTATTCTCTGAGGAAAATGGTATTGTGTTTTGTAATAATATTTGTTCAGTTATGGAAACTCTTGGGCTTCAACACCGGCCAGATGAGTGGCGATTGTTCATAGACTCCTCTAAAGTAAGTTTGAAAGCTGTGCTGCTACATATTGGCAATAAACTTCCATCAATACCGGTAGCGCATGCCGCTGATATGAAAGAGACATATGAAAATATGAAACTAGTTTTAGAGAAAATGCAATATGAAAAATATGAATGGAATATCTGTGGTGATTTAAAGGTCATTGCTTTATTGCTTGGTTTGCAACTTGGGTTCACCAAATTTTGCTGTTTTTTGTGCGAGTGGGACAGCAGAGATAAGAAGTCTCACTACGTTAGAAAGTCATGGCCAAAACGTGAATCTCTTATCCCTGGCCAGAAAAATATGAATGGAATATCTGTGGTGATTTAAAGGTCATTGCTTTATTGCTTGGTTTGCAACTTGGGTTCACCAAATTTTGCTGTTTTTTGTGCGAGTGGGACAGCAGAGATAAGAAGTCTCACTACGTTAGAAAGTCATGGCCAAAACGTGAATCTCTTATCCCTGGCCAGAAAAATGTGGCATGTGTCCCTTTAGTGAAGCCTGAAAAAATATTTTTACCTCTATTGCATATTAAGTTAGGAGTTATGAAAAATTTCGTCAAAGATATGGATAAACTTTCTGATGGATTCTTGTACTTGAAATCGAAATTCCCCAAAGTCAGTGATGCTAAATTGAAAGAAGGAGTTTTTATAGGACCACAAATCCGATCATTAATGGCTGATGAACATTTCGAGGGACTGTTAAATCCACTGGAGAAAGCAGCCTGGCACTCTTTCAAAAGTTTGTGTTGCAATTTTCTTGGAAACCATAAAGCAGAAAACTATCGTGACATAGTGGCTGATCTTCTGCATTCTTATAAAGCTATGGGATGCAACATGTTTTTAAAAATTCACTTCTTGGACTCTCACTTGGACTTCTTCCCGAAAATCTTGGAGCGGTCAGCGATGAACACGGTGAGCGATTTCATCAGCAAGTTTCTACAATAGAGAAGAGGTACCAAGGCAAGTGGAGTTCCAATATGTTGGCTGATTACTGTTGGACTAAAATGAGAGACGTTCCAGATGCAAAATATACCCAAAAACCACTATCTACCACTTTCTAGGTAAGTCAGAATCATTAGTTATAAATTTGAGTTAGATAGCTACTTACGGATTTTTTGGAATGTTATAAAAAATTCAAATGAATATCACACAAAACTCCTGCCCGATGGGGAAAAACTGTAATTATATTTGAATTATGTACGAAAAATACTTTTAGAATCTGTTATTTTAATTCTTATGAAAGAAAAAAGTTAAACTTTGTCGACCAGTGATTGGTTTCTGAAGCAGTTCCTTATCATATTGTACTCTTATAATTTACTTACTCCGCAATAGATTATTGCCCATAATTTTGGTATCAATTGTTTATGAAGCGCTACGAAGGAACTATCTTTCCTCGCGTGTAAAGTGAAGCTGTCTAGTATTCAGGTCTCTGTGAAGTGTCGAAGCAAGATGGTATAGTGCAAGGATGCGACATAGACGGCTAGATAACCGGTCAAACGCGATTCAGGAATCCTAATAGATTTGTTGCAAACCATGAGTAGTTAAAAGCAACATAATGAGTAAATAAATAGATGGATAAATGGATAGATAAATACATAAATAAATAACTGGGTGGGTGCGTGGGTTTGTGAGTGAGTAAAATTAGAGGAAAGGGAACAAATCCTCGAATAGTATCTTTTTGTTATTCTAGCAGTGTATCGAAACAATTTTTCCCTCGCTAAACCTATTTAAATATATAATAAATCAAATTGTTTGAACTTCTGAAAATTCCATCGTACTGAAAGACTATAACCAAAAGAGATTCTCAGACACGTTGTGTTTAATACTTTGTTATGTAACACTTCTTTTAGGTATTGGGTATTCTTAAGCATTGGCTATTTTTATGTGAAAGTGTGAATGCTTGCGCTCGCAGACACTTCGTGTACACAAAAAAGAAATAGATTTTTTCCCTGTTTGCTTCAAACTAAAATATTACATAGACTATGAAGACCTTTACGAATGGAGATGGTAAATGATATTGCCACACAGATACCTGCAAAGAGAAATAAGGTGTGCACATTCTTTTTCAAAAGTGGGTATTTTTTCTGGTTAAGCATCAATGGGCTGTATGTACTTTATTGGTCGATTGAGACCAAGCCAAAGTTTTCCGTACAATCGAGTAACCTCTCACTAAATCACCCTTAAACAGATTACTGTTGATTGGCTAGGAAGCACATGAATGCTTTCGCGGTTCAGTTCCTTAGTGTGAATCAGCCCAGCTGTCAGCATGACTTACTTCCTCTCGTGCTTTCAGGTTTATTTTGGGACGTGGTAGCAGCATAAAATTCGTCCTACGTAACCTCTCTTCCGAATGTTTCACTCTCCGGAAGTCGAACCCACAGATCTCCAAATCCGTTCAAATCTGCCTCGATCGCGATCATCACAAGATTGCCTTCTCTGGACTGCAAGATTTCACTGGACTTCCTTGCAAACTTCATCGCTCGTATCGCTCGAACTCTTCCGTCTGCCGCTGCTACCTCCACTTCTGTATTGGTGGTAGCGTGTTTCCTAGCGTTCTAAAGGTTTCGAATGTCGGCCAGGGTGAGCTATCTGGTGTTTCCCCTTATCCTGAAAGATGAACATCTGGTACCTCTAAATTTATGGAATCTGCGCTTACTTGGGTATAATTTAATCCATTTCATTCATCATCCAAGGTTGGAGGACATAAATAAATAAAAAAAATAAAAAAAACCTACGCTACATATGCAGTGACAGGCTGAAGTCAGCCCGAGTGCCTATCATGAACAAGATTACACGCAGAAGCATTTTTGTTTGATTAAATTGTTATAGTTTGAACAAAAGAATAAAAAGGAGGCTTGTTGCTCTTTTATATCTGTAATTCAGGATGTAAGATCCATTGCACCCTTATAAGAGTGATTTACGAGGGCTGCTCAACAAAGAATAATTATAATTGTTTTACGATCATAAGTTTTTGCACTAAACTTCAATCCTATTATATTCTGTTAGCTTAATGTCAAACAAACACACCGTTGTAGTTTCATTGTTGCTACTCCTGGTTCCCGCCTGTAAGAACCAAGCAAGTTCACACATGTCCAATATCGCCTACCACTGCAATGGAGGTAACATACAGTTAAAGTTGATGTTAGGGGAAGATCCGGAGTTTCTTTCAAACGTAATCATGCTGATGAAACTTGGCTACATCATTTAGATCCTGAGAGCAAACAGCAAATCTCAGTTTGGAAATCTCCTTCATCACCAACCCCCCCACTCCCAAAAAGCAACAGTGGTTGCTTCTGCTGGGAAATTTATGGACATCTCATTCTTGGATATTCATGGAATGGTTCATCAGTAACTGGATAATACTACAGGGATCTCCTGAAAACATTGCAAGTCCATATCAGGCGCAAAAGACCACATTTCCATAAAGCAGGCTGGATGCAGCACCACGATAATGAGCGGCCGCATATTGCCAATATTGTTGCTGAAAATCTTGCAAAAATCAACGTGAAGTGTATCCCTCACCCTCCCTATAGTCCGGATTTAGCCCCATGTGACTCTTTTCTATTCCCTTACTTGAATAAACGCATTTATGGGAGGCATTATCCATCAGAGGCAGTGATAAAGGCTGTGGAGGCGATTTTGAAGAATCTCTTAAAAATGATTTCCAGCATGTCTTTGAAGACTGGCAGAAATACACACACCTTCACCCATGACTGAGGGGATAATATTCCCCTCATTACCCAGTTGTATAATCATAACACAGTATCAAAGTAATTCCTGTATTTATTCTCGGGTTTAAATTTTCAAGCAGTTAAAAGCGTCTGATTAGTGCCGACATTTGAATAACATTTTAAAGCCGTACTGCTACTAAAAATCTTCAGGAACGACGGTGGTAAATGACAGCGATTGCGCTGAAGTTGCAGGAAGGACGAAGGAGAGTGGCAGGAAGCGCCTCATGGTTTGGTGCGATCAGGTTACCGTTGTTAATGTCATTCGAGATAGTTAGCTGCTTTGCCTTACTCTTTATTATTACATTTTCCTTTACAATAGAAATCTGAAGACAGAGCAAACCTTTGGATTAAGGAAGTTTCTAAACCTGTGTTTTGGAGGTTCCAAAACCCAATGAAATCTTGGTACTATGGATTTTGAATAAGTATTTAATATGGTTAATAATAAAGTTGTTTAACTTTGAAAACACGAACATACGTTATACATAAAATCATTTATTTAAAATATCGTGGTGTGAGTTTCAGCACTTGTACCAATTATATTCAAAGATAATGAGGCAGTTGTGCAGAAATTTGTAGAAGCTCTCAAATTTCTGTCAAGATGAGATAGACTTAAGCCAAATGCATCGCTTTTGAAAGAACATTGTAACGTTTTATGATTAGCATACCTCTTTAAAAGTTGTACCTTAGTGGGAGGAAGACTTTAATATTGTGCTAAGTTTCATAGCCCCTTCTACAAAATAAATAAATATGTCAAATTTGAATACAAAATCCCAACACCTGGGGATAAGTGAACCATGAGATAATACTCTATTTACATATTAAGAATATAAAATATTTGTAATGCTTTCAATGACGTTTTTAGGAACTAAAATTGCGGCATACAAAACTAAAGTAACTTAAATAACATAAAAGTAAATAAAATATAAAATAAGAAATATAATAAAGTAATTCCACAAAAAACTGCTTAAGTAAACTATATAAATCAGGGAAGTTTGCAATTTTACAAAATTGACTTAAATAATTTTATGTTACAAATTTAATCTATGTAACTTAAAGCAAGAAAAATTACAAATTCTTTGAATTATACGGATTATGTCAAGCTTTTATCTGGCATTATTAATTTTTGAAACGTTCTATAGTTTGAAATGTTTCATGCTGAATTCTTCAATGATGTCATTAAAAATATATTTATGATATACAAAAAAATGAGTTTTCTCTGGACGCAGAATGTGGAAAGTTCAGCATTATCCAGTTCGAGATTTCACCACGCAGCTGTTTCAGTGAGCAATGCAAAGAGAATGGGAGAGAAAGCATCTTATATGAATCAAATGTTTTAATGTTAAGTTACATAACATGCCCTATGTTCAAATTTGAATTTATTTTGCATTCATATTCATAATTTTCTATTGTGTTGAATGTCTAATTACTTCCTATATTCCATTTATACTTCGCATTGTTTAAAAATTGTTCAACGCTTTTACTCCTTTCATAAAACCTTTCGGTTATAGTAAGACTTCTATCCACCCCAAATCTTCCTTATTTATGTAAATCTTTTCCCAAAAATTTAGTTCCCTTACGTTTAAATAATAAATTTTCAAAATTTCATTTTCAAGACGTGTACGAAGCATTTGTCCATTTCGTTCCTAAGACACGTTCTTGAACAAGCCATGTCTTCTTGCTCCCCTGCATTTGTTCGCCTCCCCAAATGTGTTTTATCATTTAAAATTAAAAACATTTATAAGCTGCCTCACTAAATATTTCTTTGTATTTCTTTATTCTCAAATATCTTTCCTGCTCTTTTCCAGAAATTATCTACTTTATTTTATGCTCATTCGAAGTTTTTACCAGAATTCACTATTGTTCTTCGAACGTCTCTTACAATTTTATAGACTGTTCTATCAACTGTTTCTTCTAAGTACAGGACTTTTCAAAATTTATTCCTCACTTTTATATATAATACATTGTATAATATGCACAGAAAATGCATATCACGTTAAAAATTCAATGAAATATTTTTACGACGGTGACCATTCCCAACATATTTGTTATTGATTTAAATGTTCAAATACTAATAGGGGCTTTTCCCACGTATTAAGTCACTATTTGCTTCCTTTCCACGCATGCAAATAACATGGAATTTCTATGCCGCCTGTCAGCGATCCACGTTTTAGGACTCTGACTATGTCTTAAGCTACGAAAACGCCCAATGAATATTTACTTCATTGCAAAAATACTTGGAAGTTTAAGAGTAACGAGTAAAGGAGCGATTGATAAATTCATGAGAACGCAGTTCATCAGAGGATTTTTCCTAGCAGGGCGTGCATTTCTGTTTTCCTTGAGTAACATTATGAAACTATTGCCGGAATATGTGTGTTTACGTGAAGTATGATCCGCCCCTTAAACCTGGCCATGCATCACACTATCAGAGGTTTACATCTCCATATAAAGTGCCTAATTCTCCTGTCTACCCTACTATATGCCCACAAAACGGTGCTTCTCTTTAATTTACAGACACTGTCGCTGCCCGTTTTTGAGTGCAGCTATATACACTTACTATAAACTACACAACGATCTATACACATCGATAAATGTGTAGATACTTATCGGAAACTGCGGCGCTATCGACATTAAATACTACCTTCCTATTCATACGGCTGATACACCGACATTAATTTTGTGCTGTTTCCAGCTCAGCCTTATTGCTGATGGCCAAGAAGAGTAAATGCATTAGCGCCAATGGTTGCATTTAACGAATGAGAAAAAATTATTAAATTGCTACAGAATTATATCACATGCCCTCTTATTTCCATTTCACAAAACTATATGAAAAAGGAAATGAAAAACGGAAGAAAAAGTCAAGTCATTTCATAGTCCTGAGAAACACATTCACTCTAAGAAGAGTTCGGCTCCGTTTTATAACAATTTAGAAGCAATATTAACAAAAATAAATTTATAGATTGCAACGTCGTAAAGAAAAAATATATTGATTTAGTATACTTCAAAATGTTTATACCAGGGCTGTTCAATAAGGAATGATCACAATTTATTTTGACAACGTACCTTTACTCATCCTCATAATTTTGATGGTCTTTCTCAAAATAGTCTCCCCTGAATGCGATGCACTTGTCCTAGCGTTTCTGCCAGTCTTCAAAAACATGCTGGAAATCATTTTTGAGAGATCCTTCAGAATCGCCTCCGCAGCCTTCACCACTGCTTATGATGATGGATAATGCCTCCCACGAAGGCGTTTCTTCAAGTTAGGGGAAAGAAAAGGTCACATGGGGCTAAATCTGGACTATAGGGAGGGTGAGGGATGCCCTTCAAGTTGATTTTTGCAAGATATTCAGCAACAACATAGGTAATATGCGGCCGCGCATCATCCAGCCTGCTTCACGGAAATGTGGTCTTTCTCGCCTGGTATGAACTTGCAATGTTTTCAGGACATACCTGTAGTATTGTCCAGTTATTGGTGTGTGTGTGTGTGTGTGTGTGTGTGTGTGTGTGTGTGTGTGTGTGTGTGTGTGTGTGTGTGTGTGTGTGTGTGTGTGTGTAGGTACAACATTCTGATAAACCATTCCATCAATATCAAACAATGATATGATCATAACTTTCCCAGCAGACGTTACAACTTTTGCTTTTTTCGGGGTTGGTGATGAAGGTGAGTTCCACACTGAGCTTTGCTGTTTGCTCTCAGGATCAATATGATGTAGCCAAGTTTCATCAGCAGTGCTTACGTTTGAAAGCAACTCCGGATCTTCCTCTAACATCAACTTTAACTGCATGCAGAGCAGCATGTGAATGTCCTTTTGTTCGGGAATCAACAGTGTTGGAACCCATCGCGCACAAACATGTGTAATGTTTCTGCTACCAACGTGTGGATGGCACCCAATTAAATGTTCAGTATTTCAGAAAAAGGGATCCTCAGGTAATTAGTAGAACATTTCACAATGGCAGCAATAACTTTAGCACCGGGTCCACCTTCCTTTGAAATTGATTGTCTCCCCTCTTTAAACCATTTTCGAGCTGTGCTGTAGGGAAGAAGAGACTCTCCATAGGCCTACTGTAACATTTTATAGGTCTCAACTGAACATTTGTTGAGACGAAAACAGAATTTCAAAGCCGTTACCTCCATTGTAGCGTTAGGCGGTCCTGAACATATCTGAACTTGCCTGGTTCTCACAGGTGGGAACCAGGAGTACCAACAGTGAAACTACTACAGCGTATTTGTTTCACATTAAGCTAACAGAATATAAGAAGATTGAATTTTAGTGCAAAAATTATGACCATAAAAATTATGATCAATCTCTATTGAGCAACCCTTGTATTTTCTTTTGTTGTATATTTATTGATTTTTCAAAGATGTATCGAAGATATAAAAGTAGATAGTAAGCATGAAAGAAGTAGCTCTCTATAGCTGTCGAAGGTTTGGTATGTAACGTAACACATTTGCACATTGGAACACAAGTGAACTGGTGAATAAATTTAAAATGCGAATTAAATATATTTGATTTCGAGCGATCTTATTCGCAATCTGCTCTATTTGGTATGCTTGGTGTATCACTTTGTTCAAATCCCCCTTGTGACCAGATATGAAGAGAAGGCTCAATCTAGAAGGCAAGACACAAGAAGGCAAATTAAGAATGAAGGAGAGCGGAACCTGAAATGTTTATCTGCTCTGTTAGCGGATCTGTTTACCACGGAAATGATTGTATTAGAGTGCATAAGAGTCACCCATGCTGCCAGATCTATTGCTTATCAGTAACTGCAGTGATAGGATATTATGTGACAACATTGTGCACATCACATGAACCTAGCATCCATATGATATCAGGAAGGCAAGCATAAACCAGCTAATGTGATTATGTGCCTGAGATATGACGGGTTATTTATTTTTTAAATGAATGATGCAAAGGAACAGTTAGAACACAAAACCAGAAGAAACAATGTATGGAAATATTTGAGGATTAATGGCCAGAAAACCATGTAACTGGTGGTGGTAATAAGAGGAAGAGGAAACGAAGGGGCTCCTATATTTACTTATAAAACCACCTTTTGCTTTTTATGTATAATAGTTTATACATTAAGATGCATATAAATATTAAGTTACCTCCAATACTTTCAGCCATCCATTAAGTTTTGTAATAAACGAGTTTGCTGTTAAAATTCTGAACTTATGTCTCGCTAACAAAACACGTAATTTTAAGTACAACCAACACACAAAGTTTTGGGCAGTAAACCTAATTGCAATAAGACGTTAATGTAAAACAACTTTGGGTTACTTTTAAATTGTCTTAAAGTTTAGTTGTAGCATAATTTATTGATAGTAATCCTACAATTTTGAGCCCTACTTAAGTGTTTGGTCTGTTATTAGCCAACGTTGTAACTTAAAAGCTAGTAAATATTATCTGAAATGGCAATTTCCACAAAAAGGTCTTAAGTGCACAGAATTCATACATTTAACCTATGAAGTTAATACGCCAAAACCTGCAGGTTAACTGATATTTTATGATGCCTCTTAGGTGAAACAGAGTTGGACTAATTTAGCACATAAATTATAATGGAACAGAAAGCACGAACATTCACTTCTTTTCTGCAAAAGCATTAGTATTCGTTTTTTTTTTTATTTTATTTTCTTTGCGTATAGTCATCTTTTAAGAGAACGAGACATGCCCCATATACCCATTATAAAAATGAATGCTCTCAAGTAACCTTCATCTCTTAAGACTCCTGTCTGATTTTAACACACACTTTGTTAACACGAACTTTGTTTCGATAGTTATGAAAATGCCAATTTGGGGAGTATGGAATTCGAGATAGACATTCAAGGTTCAAGAATTCACGTTTGTTGACGTTACTTTTCGTAGCAGAGGAGACATAAATAAACGAGGTGTGGTGGAGACGTAACAAAAACAAATGTGTATGACTGGGAGTCATTTGTTTACCACTGAGACTCAAAGTTGCGACCGCCGAGAGCAGTACAACAGATTGTCAGCTCAAAGATTCCCGGCATGTCATGAACAGTTCCATGAATACTTCTGTATTTTGTATGGAAAAGTGGATTATAGCAGTATACTAATCCTTAACGAGTGTAATTAAGGTCTGATCCCCTGGTAGTTTTCTGTATTAAATTACATATTTAACATTTATTGAAGATATTTATAACAAGTTAAAGGTGTGAGTACAATGGGTGCCAAATTAAGCCATACTACGTACTTAGACTACTACATTCTACCTTACAACGTTGAACGCACTATTAGCTGCTAGCTACCATAGGAGCATACGTATGTCAATAGGACAAAGTATTGGTGAACATTGAAACTTTAGCCTTAATTTTTCTCAGAAAGAACTATTGTAGATGTCAAACATGTTTATTGCAGCTATATTCGCCTAAGAGGAGCATTAGACTACGTGAACAGATAAAAAGTTTAAGCCTCCTCCAATAGCTCAGACCCCGCTTGCCTTCTTCTTGTGGTCTACAATAACATTACTGAATTCTTTGTGGTTTTTCCTTGCCTATAGTAGTGACACGCAGAGCAAATTGGTTTTAACTTTCTTCTTTTTTCCCCAGAAACTTATCTTTAAGTCCTGGTAGCTGAGAGTCGAACGTATGAAATCTTCAGACGCTTGGCGTGTTTGTAAGGCAAGGAATGAATTTACTTTGCAAATAAATATTCACGATGCTGTGTTAGTAATGAGTGCTTCACAATTAAAATGATTACCCGCCTCTCTGGCGTAGATGGCAGTGTGACTACGTCAAGTTCGAGGTCCCGAGTTCAAGGGTGAATTCTTTTTCTTTTATTCAAGGGGTCTCTTTCCTATGAAAAATCCTATTAGCGTCAGCCTCGAACATCTTTTGCTATCATGTACTTTCCATCATCCCCATCTAGTTATGCTTGTTCCCTTCAAAAAGTTGCAGGTCCTCCTTCTTGGGTCTTCTCGGATATTTCCTCTCTCTTCACCAGGTAAACCCAGTGTAGCTGTTGTAGTTCTTCCCAGCGTCTCAAATTAAGAAAGTATGTGTTCAGCTGATTCTTCTGCATCATTGTATTTCCTACATCCGTTGTCTCTTATTATTCCAATTCTATGTAGGTGCTTTTTAAAATGGCAGGGACTAGACAATAGTCCTACTACCCATCGAAGAAGAGTTACATAGATAAGTATTTTTCCGAGGTTTTGCCTTATCATTAAAAAATGAATGTCAAGAAACTTTTGAGCTCTATGGACCATGAGCTCATTAACTCATTATTTCACCCATTTCATTCATCGCCCGATAAGACTTAAAATTAGAGGACGAAAATTAAAAACATGCAGCTAGTGTGCATATATACCTACTGTCATGCGTCATATTACACATACATACATTTTATTATCATGTAATTGTTTTTTTACAAAACAAGTGATTATTTACTATTTGTCGTTGAAATTCCAGCGGTTTCGGGTAGCGAACTTACTGGCATGTCCGCAATCGCAGGTCTGCCGCGGAGGAGTTGAGCGAGAGAAAGGGGATTGGTTATTGTCTGAAGGGGCAGGAGTCGTTTCACTGGACGGCCACTATCTCGTCACTAAGAGGCTACGAATTCGGAAGCGATTGGTATTACTTGAATAGGTAGATTCAGATGCCTCGGTAGTGTGGTGGTAGCGTGTCTGCCTCACGTTCAAGAGTTCCCGAGTTCAAATCTCGGTCAGGGTGAGTTACCTGGATAAGGTTTTTCCTGAGGTCTTCCCTTATCCTGAAAGACAAATGTTGGGTAACTCTAAGCTCTATGGTCCCTGGGCTCATTTGCGTATCATTTCACCCATTCCATTCATCGCCCGATATGACTTAACTGTGGAGGACGTAAATTACAAAAGAAAAAAATTGAAAAATTCAATGCCATAGCCGGCATTTGAACCACGGATCTCCCAGTCTCCGTCTGGTTGCTCTTAACCATTGAGCTGCCATGGACAACGTGCCGTCATGACATTAAATTCTCCAATTGACTCGTATGTTTCCGGTAAACTTTAGGGGTTCTCATACACAATGAGATACGCACTTTTTGTTGTGACTTACTGTGCTTTAAGTACTTAAATCCAGGGCTTTATAGTTACCACTATTAGGTTAATTGGTGTAAGGTTAATCTTCTTCCACACGAGCCATGTATAGGCGATGATTTCAATAGGTATTCGTATTATTACAGGACAAATACCATTGCAGAGTGTTCCAGCATGTAATTCGAGAATACTCCACTAATTGAATGGTTTCCCTTTCTCGCAGATATATAAGGCCGATGAGAAGACTAGGAGTCAATGGTAGCGTTTAGAGCTTTGTGAGTATTTAGAGCTTCGAGTGAGTCGACCAGTGCGGTTCCGTGGTGAAGAGTCGGAGCAGTAAAGCATTTCACGAGTCAGTCGGTCATTTGAGTTGTGTGAATTGACAGTAGAGTAGAGAAGTGCTGTACGTTCCAGGCTCCATAATGAGGAGTCATCAGGTAGTAGAGTCGTGCAATATAGCAGTACGTAAGCGAATATTGGAGTTGTTCTATTCATTGTCGGTGTGCTGCTCGGTGTAAGAGGTAAGCCTTGAGTATACCAGAGACATGACTAGCAGCTCAAATAAGTGCGTACAAAACAGACATAAAATATTAAAGAGGCGTGATAGTGTATTTGATTAAAAGAGACGGTTATTGTAAACAGTCCGCTAACAAGTTTAGTGACAGAAGTTTTAGATGAATTCATCTCGTCTTGTTTTATGTCTGCCACATTATATTGCTTCCTATGCTTCCTGTATAAAGGCTTTTCCTTTTACTCATTGACCATACAAAACAAATTGAGTCCTTGTTTTGATCAGCTAACCTTTGTTACTAGAGATAGTGAAAGAAGTTTACGTACTCACAATTTTTATGCAATAAATAATTTATTCATTTTAATATGTATACAAGCAAGTGTATTTATCTTAAATTATATCTATATTCATATGATGTAACATCATTTCGACTGTGGGAATCACGGTATTTTAATTTGAATTGTAGATATATGATGTGTACATTCAGCAGTGTATTAAAGCATTCTATGTAGCAAGAAATAGAGAATTCGTTTACAAATTCAAATATTTCAGGTCTAGAGCAAAGTTAATACTATGAGTAATGCCTTAAAATAACACTGCATTAATAATTTAAATGCATAGTGCACAAATAAATATACGTTTTTGAAATTTGTTTATCTTTCTTAAAGCTTGTTTTTTTTTTTCATTTTTTGATAAATATCCCTATCTCTCGTATATAGAATTATTTTATAAGTAAGTGCTCTATAAAACATACCTATTTATATCAATACTGAAACTTAATATTTCTCACGTAAAATTATCAGTAAGTCACTTCTGTAACTTCATCCCTTCAACGGCTCAGTATTCATTCACTTGTTTTATTGTGCTTGTAGAATACAGTTTATACAATGGTCTCTAAATCTCCCTTACTCTGAGCCGGTTTTTAAAGTAGCAGGATATCACTACCTAAACTTTGAAAAAACACAATACCTTAGTAATATTTTACTTCAATATCAATATAATTAAATAATTTTAATTGATTGTATGCCTTCAGTTTTATTTTAGTTGACGTTACATTCTGTAAATTACTGCACAGCTGACGTATTCAGTGAACTGATTTACCTATTCTTGAAACATCAGCAGCTCCCAGCATAAATTTAAGTATAGCTAAATGATTAATTGTGTAGAACAAAATATAAAAGTTTTAGAAGTAAGGAATAATCTTCATAATATTTAAGGGGAGACAAAATTACAAAGGCTGTCAAAAATGAATATTTTTATCCTTTTGTTCAGTTTTTAATGGGAAATTATATTTGACTTGAGTGTCTATTCTATTATCATAAGTGCAATACTTTTATTTTAAATGCGTTTTCAAAACTGTACTGCATCTTCCAATTTTTAGTTTGGATTCAGCACTGCTTTGCAAAAGTTGTATAGAGGTAAACTTTAGGGGACGTTGTGTTGAACATATTGCTACAGTGGCTAAATGTGGCAGCCTCTAAGCAATCAAATCATGCGATTTCTTAAACAGCAAATATATGATGATTTGGTGTAAATACTTCTTTTTCTTATTATTGAAGGAAATAAATGATTCTATTATAGAACACCCTTAAGTACTGTGGAGCAGCTACTTTATTTCTAAAACGGGGTATATGCTGATAAAGTTAAATCAAAAGGGGGCACAACTATGGAAAAATCTATATTCCAATATGACCTATTCTTCCCTTAAATAAACAAAAAAAATCCCAGGAGTGTATATATTTGACGCAAAATACATTATCAAGTTAGCTAAATTGACAGGAAATAGTTTAAAGTAAAAGCCCAAAAATGCCTGTGGCATTGTATTTCACATTAATACGGTGATAAAGCTACAAAAGTTGCCAAAAGATAAACTGCTTTAATATAAGGACTGTCAGAAACTACTTTCTAGTAGCGGGCCCTTTTTGGGAATCCAGGATGTGACAGCGCTGTTTTTTAAACATAAAACTAAATATCACTACGACAAAAGGAAAGCCTGAAATATAATTCGTCTCGTTGCTCATGCATATGTGTCTCATATATTTCCAAGAAGCCTCAAGGATATGCATACCTAAAATCCCCGCGTTTGTCAATGTCCAGACAAGTTCTAAACAGAATTTGATGCTCACATTTCTCTTACTTCCATATAAGTACGGTTTTGCTTTCCTAACTCGATTAAAGTTGTAGGGATACCTAAGAGTAACCTCGAATGTCGCACTGAGAAATACAGACTAGCTGGTTTATAATATTTTTCCACATGAATACTCGGAGAATGAAAATTCTAGTTTTGTTTCCGAGTTTAAAAGTATTTAACTTAAGGAAGCTTGCAAAAACTAAAACAGTTTGTATCAAACTGAAACAGAAAAGATAAATTCTGAAGAGCTTTCATGCATTTATTCTAAATTTTATTATTTTTATATTTATAATTGTTTAGTCGATTAGAATAATCCTATAATCCATATAGGCAGTGAAAACAATATTCAGTCTAATTGAAATCACTTTTGTTTTTGCAGAAGGGATATTAGGGAGCTTTAGTGCTCTAGTATAAGGTCAGCAAGATGAGCATCCCAAAAGTGAATGCTTTACACCTACAATCTTCCCTTCCTTTTTCCTTCTATGTAGCTCACAGGTAAACAGACAAGTGACGTGTGACACAGTGATGGTCATTTGGGTTTTGGATAAAATGACTTTCGCGACGTAATCAAATGTGCACTTTAAAACTGAAGAGTTGGCTTCGGAAGCACAAAGAGGATTTATAACACTAAGGATTATGAATGATAGACGTATTGACAATGCTAAACGGCTCATATTGGCATTAATATTTATATTAACTTTGTTTTGTTATACCTATTGTTACCTTCGTTAATTGTTATGCGGTAGCAATCATTTCTCTTATGCTTCTATACTGTATTCTTAAAAATAAATGTCATTTATGTCGCAATTTATCTGAAAAGTTTATTGATATTGTTAACTGTGTACATTCTTAGATAGTGGCATAGTAATAACGAGACCCCCTTAATTTACATTGTTGTTATCCTATATGGTTTTGTATTAGTTATTGGTGTTTTAATGTCCGGCTGCAAACTAGATGAACTTATACGTAGAACTCATTAAAGATCTTCATCTGAAACGCTACTGTTCTGCTACTGTTTAGTTGACTTTTGTTCAATGTTAGTTTGCAAAAGGGTTATCCACATTGATACGTAGTACCAAACATAGTAATTTGCTTGCAAAAAGGTGCAGGGAAATATTTTAGGCACCGATGTATGCAAATCCAAACCATGTTTGGTTGAACTGCGCAAAGGTGTGTTGAAGGTCTATGTCTTTAGGCTCCATCATGAGTCTATCCTTCGCTTGCTCGCTCATATTACACATCTAAGCCAGCACTGCACTGATAAGGCTGTCGTTCGACAATAACCAGAATAAGCCAGTTTAATTTGCTGTCTACTTGTTAATTGTGGCACAATTGTAAACTGCTAAACAACAGGGAGAGTAAATTTACACTTACAATGCCTTCCTTCCCATTCTTGCTCTAATGAAATATTATACTTTAATTTAGAAGGGAAATAGTTTTAGCTGGCTAAAATACGGATAATCCCTAATTGTCTAATGTCTAATAGAATCTTTACCTGTAGGATGATGGTGATGGTGATGGTGATGGTGATGATGATGATAGTTTTACTGGTCCCGTGGGTAGAATCTGTGCGCATTCCATGGACCGGAACCAGAGTTCCACGCTTTGCGAGTACAGAAATAATGAAGAAAAACCACATTTACAGAAACTAAATACGAGTAAAATTGTGTTACAATCCTTGGAAATTTTTGCCACTCGCCATTCTCAGTTTTCCCGACAGATAATACAAACTAGTTTAGAACAAACGGAATATATTGCATTTATCTTTCGCTATAAAAGATATTTGGATTAATGTCTCTCTGCATCTACTTAGACATGGCCTATTAAACATATTGAATAATCTACGAATTTAAGCAGCTGAAATATTGGAGAACCCAAGCCTAATATATCCTATATGCATCAAACTTGCATTGAAGTCTACAGAGCTATAAATTCGATAAACTAGTGTGACATAAAGTAATTTTTAATGTGAGGTAATGACTTTCTTTGACTTCTTTCCATTATAGCCTTTGTCCCATACAGAATTTCCTCGATTACAATTTAAACGTTTGGGTGTGTTGTGTGTGTGCGCGCGCGTGTGCGTGCGTGCGTGTATGTGTGAGTTGCAGGGACACATTACATTTACACCTCTGCTAGCAGCTCATAAATATTAGATTTGTTATGCAACGTGTCATTAGAAAATTTTTGTACAATGACACTGCACAAGTAGCTCTGTTGAAGCAAAACTCCAACGCAGTGAATACTTCGTTCAGTAGTAAACACTATGATAACTATACGAGGTAAGGAATGTAGTTCCCTTGTTATATTTTATCAAAAATCATGACTAAACTGCAAATAGCGATGCCCTCCGCAGACGCGCGGGCTAGGCGGAAAACTAACCAGTTTTACTGAGTCAGACGCGGCGCCCTTAAGGTAACTTATAAGTTAAGTGGAACTTTGAAGATTTTTAAATTACGGTAACTTATTTAAGACAACATTGAAGAGTTCCTATAAAGTGTCCCATAATGTCTCCGATAATAGCAGTGTAAGTTATCGGAGCAGGGCAAGCATAAGAAAAGTAAATATTTCAGAAGTAGTCCAGTGCCTTTCTGCCCAGGCCCAACATGGTTAGGTAGGTATATGCGCAGTAGAACCATCGACCTAAAATTATTAAGAACAAAATGTTCGCAGCATGAGTACCACAGTCACTATGCAAGACTTTAGTTTTAGCTTTTATTTGAAAATAAACGTGGTCCATTGCCTATATCCCAGTAGTGGTTTCACCCATTAACGTTTCTAGCTTCAAAGTAAACAAGTCTGAACGAACTATTGACTTAGTGAGGAATATTTAGATAACATTTAATGTTGCCCTTCTGTGGTTCTGTCATATTTTGGGAAATAAACAGAGTCTAAATGCATGTTCAATGAAAGAGTACCTCACCTGCTAGAGAGCCATTACCAACATTAAGAAGTGCATTCCACTATGGGTCATTTATATGGACTAAAATACGTGGAATTCGTGTCACAGAAAATAAAACAGAAAGAAAGTTAAGGGACTAGTAAGTAATACTACAAAAGTGGCGGAATAATGTACGTTTCATTTAAACTGAAATACTTCCTTTAAACCGCAACATTCTTGTTTGTAAGGATAAAATTTGTTTTTGTTTGCGTAAGAAGTCTGTTGTACATTAAGGGCCTCATTTGCAATGAGAGTTACAGTTTTGTGTTATTCGCCACACTTTAGCTTTAGCTGGTTATGGAGACACATTGCAGCAATATTTCAACACTCCCTGCAGCCGTGGTTTGCGTGGATATTAAATACGCACTCTTCTGAACAGATGGCACACGCAAGGCTAAGATAATGAGTGGTACACTGCGTTGAAATATAGCAAACATTCTCTGGCTGCAAAACAAACCCAATTCTGCTAACTTAAGGGACTCTTATAAGCTAAAAGCTAGATAATTTCCACGAGTAGAGCTGTAGACCAAAGCAAACAATCAGGTGAATTATGTTACATGGTATCAGTTAGTGACCTAATGAAAGAAAATGAACACCAATGAATCCAAGCAGCGACATTTGGATAGAGAGAGAGAGAGAGAGAGAGAGAGTGAGAGAGAGAGAGAGAGAGAGAGAGAGAGAGAGAGAGAGAGAGAGAGAGAGAGAGAGAGAGAGAGAGAGAGATGGTTGACTTCAGGTTAACTGTATTCCAGAGTAACGTGTGTCGTTTAAAATTTGACATTGGTTCCTGCCCCTGTGCAGTTCTCTAAAAAAAACCAAGTAAAGTGAAATAAAGGACCTGCTGAAGGCAAACTCTTCACCTGAGAATAAACAAGAATAAACAAGACTAAACAAGCACCTGTCGCCATTGCACCTCAAACTCACTTTCCAAAATAGTGTTTAAATGAAAGGGACTTGCCTTCAAGAACTTTATAGAATGTATTGATGTGCACTGTTTTGCTTAATCTGCAACCCTAAAAGCAAATCAACCAAAAGACAAACCATTTTGCTTGAAACATGAGAAGAAAACGCAGTAAGACGGAAATGATCGAAATGAAATGGTGGTAGATGAGAAACGAACTCATGCCTAATGATCAGGTAAAAACAAGACAAACTCAACCATAAAGACAAACCATTTTGATTGAAACATGAGAAGAAAATGCAATAAGACGGCAATGATCAATAAAATGGTGGTAGATGAGAAAGGAACAAAGCGTTCGCCTAATGATCAGGTAAAACAGGAAATACTCAAGGTCAGAGTGATGGTCGACGGAAGTCGAATCCGGGACTTCTCAAATGTGAGTCTCTAGATTACTAGAGTCAGTTCGCCTGGTTAAATATCTTAGATGTTTTATTACGAGGGTGAGTCAGCAAACAAATGGCGAAATTGGATAGAGAAAATAATAATTTAAGTAACTACCTGACATTTATTTTACTTTTCGACGTAATCAACCTGTACATTGAGACACTTATCCCATCTCTTTATAAGTCCTTGAACGCCGACGGCAAAGAAACCTTTTGGTTCCTGTCGCAGCCAACGGGTAGCCTCTCAGATTGCGATATCATCACTGTCGGTCACCCAATGGACCTCTTAGGGGTCCGAAAAGGTGGAAATCGTCAGCGTCTAATTCGGGACTGTAGGGTGAATATTCCAACCGTTCTCAGCAAAATGTTCGTAACAGCTCCTGCTGAGTGATGATGGGGTTTGTCAGTCAGGAGAATCACTCCCTTTGTCAGTAGTCCAGGTCGCTTGAGGCGAAAGCCCGTCAGTTCCTGCAGAGTGGTGCAGTATGCCGTGGCATTCACACTCTCATAGTGAGACTGGAATTTCTTCAGCATGACGCCTTGCATGTGCCAGAACACGGTGACTATAAACTTGCGGGCTGATGGAGCCACCTTGAAGCTTATGTTATTGGTGATGTGGGATGTTTCCATTATATGAAAGATCTTTTTGATTCTGCTTGAAAGTGGTGAACATGAATCATCCCCATCTTGGATGTTTTGGCATCTCTTTTAAGACTACTGGATCCAATTAGTTATAGCTTCACGGGAGAAACACTGGTCACCCTATACGGGACGCATTTTACGATGCACTTCATCTGTGGACAGTCCTTTGGCCGACAAAAAGCCACAACCACACGCTGTTCTGCTCGGGTATAGTCGCGCTGCTCGAATAATTACCATGGATTTATCTTTATTAATAGAAAACTCTCAGATAAGGTACTGATTATTCTTGTAAGAGTGAGAGAGGAAGTTCTGCGCTGCCCGGCCCTGTGCTAGGCACCAATGAACGCATCAGTTCAGCCAATGGAATTCGCAGGAATCACAAATGACAGATATATGTTCACTCTACGTGGAGTAGTCAGTGCATTATCTGAGGGGTATCTATTACCAAAGATAAATCCATGGTAACCGTTCGAGCAGTACGACAATACCTTCGTGCAACAGATCCACTATCTTGCTCTGGCTGTCACTGACTGACCGCATGACCCAACGTGTATGCTTCTATACTCAATCTCACGCTAGTTTAATCGGGCTGTAAACAACATTGCAGAGCTGATTCAACTCGCCACGTGTTAAACGTTAAATGTATGCACGTAAGTTTTGCAATACTAGCAGTACATATAGCAGTGCTAATTTCTAGGCAATGAATGAATAAATAAATAAATAAATAAATAAATGGAGTTGGGTTGTACATTAACTTATCATGAAATTTACTGCGTATGGCACTTTCCGTAAAATCGTCGTATTTCTCCCCGCGCTGTTTGTATTTACGCGATTTTCCCGGTGCTTTTAGAGTTCCGGATACTTGCTGTTCCATTCTAACACTATGCACTCTACTTGCGGAAACACCAAGGAGATCACTAGTTTCTCTTTCAGCGTTTTCTAATAGACCATTCCGGGTTTCTTTCTTTAAGCAGCGCAAAACAATGTGCAATCATTCGCCTCTCGCCACATTTTAAAGATTTGCCTTGATTGTGTTTTATTTGGACTGAAGAACCAGCCTGCTCCACGATGAAAAGCTTACCGATTTTAAATTGCATATATATATATATATATATATATATATATATATATATATATATATATATAAGTGTTCCTGGGTTTGCGAGGCATTTGCGCGAGATGATCAGGAAATTGTGTTAAATGTCAGAAACAATTCCACACTGTAAATGATAACTTCTTAATCAGCATTCAACTCGATATAGACCTCGTTTCGAGAGAGCCGCCTGGTATAGGAATGCAACGATATAAATAGCAGTGTCCTTTAGTATTGTTAAATAAAATGAAGCTTAATTTGACATAAGTTAATAGTGTGTATAATTCCACCTGTCTTCTGTCTAACCTGTATATAGTATACAGAGCACATCTATGTGGTATGTGAAGCAGAAAGATAAAATGTGGGGCTATTACGTTTATAAGAATTGAAACATTTGCATACATTTCTCTCTCCAGAATTAGCTCGCGCAGAGCAGTGATCAGAAAACTACTTACAGTGGTGCACTTAAATGAGAGGTTTTATCGTACGCATGCAAATAAAAGAAAACGCCCATTAACTTCTCTAAACCAATCAACATCTTAACCGCTTTCTCTCCCAATATCTCTGTCTCTCTTCCTTCCAGATGATTACAGCAAGATTAAACTAGGTTGAGATAGAGTTCAGCTGCTGCTACAGAATTCGCGCATAATTTGCAAATGGTATAAGCGAAAAAGACTTTTGCGACCTATTTATTGACTCACGCTGGTATTGTCGCCTCCTTATTATTGGATGGCCAAGGATACAGAAATTTTTACCAAAGGTTCATAACAAAGACGGACAATGTGGGGAGATAGCTTAAGATGGAGATAGCATGCTTGCCCGAGAGGTAAGGAATCTAGCACGAATGAGAGTTTATATAATGTGTAACAGAAAGTTTTGCAACTTTGCACCTGGTTACATTACGTGGTTTACTTATCCTCTTCCCTCGATTATACGCCCGTTCACTACAAATGTCTTGCTACAAAGAAGGCGAACACATGGCTTCCTCTGTCCACCTGGATGCACCTGTGACGTCACTCACCCCTTGGCTAGAGAAAATTAGGGGGCGGTATAACCAATATTTTAGAACCTTTTGGAATGTAATAAATATAGAAAACTTTACCGTATAAGGGTTTTTGGATGGAGTATTTTCTTCAAAACAATTATGACATCTTTAGAAATTTACTGTACTTAAATAACAACTTTGGCATTTATAAATTTCCCCTCTTTTATTTTTTATTTAAAGGCACACAACTAATAAGCTCCATTAATACTAACTCGCTCCTCTAGAAGTCCAATTTATTTTGAAACTCGTTTAGTTTTTCTTGTGTATCAGCTGTAGTGAAACTTCCATAGAGATTGTATCAGAACCACGCTTTTTTGAATTCAGGGAACCTCAAAACCCGTATTTTGGGTGAAATTTTAGTATCCAATTTTTGTTGTTGTTTTCTATTACTATGTGGTAGAGAAATTTAACAGTTTAATATAAATGTTAAATAACATCTCTCTGGCATGAGCATTTTAGTATTTGAAACGAAGAGCAAATTAAATAAGGCAACTAAGAGAGTTAGAAACCTGAGTCTTATTCCAAGAAAAATTCGACTTACGATAATTAAATGCTTGATTAACATTATTGTCCTACTTTGAAGAGAACATAACCGCATAAAATGGAGATAATCTCCAACTTACTGCGATTATATTTCCCGGACTTGCGTCTACAGAAACTAATTGAAGGGTGGTCCATCAGAAGATACGGAACGCCCAAGTAAAGATTGTTTTCTTATGTCTATGAGGCTGACAGAACATGTACAACAAAGGAAAGACAAATAAAGGATAGAGTTACTTGGCTGTCACTCGTCTGTGGTGCCCACAGCGATGCTATGTACATTGCTTAATGACTTGTACTATCACATAAAACAGGTCTTAAAGTATCAGAAGCTGCTTCACTCCTGTTACGATGAATGTTTGCAGTTAAAACTTTTACAATCTCTTGATAATCAGCAAGTCCTCGATTTCTACCCAGCGGCGTGTACTTCACAAACTTGGCTTCCTGTATTCATTGCTTTTAGCATCTTTCTATTTGTCTCTACATATTAACCACTAATATTAAAGTGGGTCTCCTGCCCCTAAGTTTTGCCTCGTTAATTACTTCCAGTGCACTGGCATCATCTGCAGTTTGGTGCTTTGTGTATTCATTTCACAATTATTCCTTTTCATTGCGGTCTATTTAACCTCAGTTCTTATCAAAGCCAAACTTCCCACACTATACATCCACCGGGTGAATGAAGTAGATAGAAATCTCCAGTGTGTACCACTCCGCGCCCACCTACGTTCGCAATGACAACAGTTATCTATAATAAGTGTTTTCCAGCATTAAAAGGATATACTTATGTGTGCTATATATACTTATATATGCTTTATGTGTAACGCAGTGATTCGTATTTCTACGTAAATATTTGCAGCTCCCGGAAGATATGTAATTTAAAAACATGTTAATAGAACCTTATTTATACCTAATTTGTAGCCCGTCTCAGTGGCGTAGATGGTAGCATGTCTGCCTCACGTTCAAGAGGTCCCGAGTTCGAATCTCGGTTTTGGTGAGTTACTTAGATAAGGTTTTTTCCTGGGTTTTCCCTTATCCTTTAAGACGAATGTCGGGTAACTCTAAACTCCATGGACCCTGGACTAATTTGAGCATCATTTCAACAAATTCATTCACCGTCCGATATAACTAAATGTTGGGGCGGACGAAAATTAAAAAAAAAAAAAAAAAAAAAATTATTTGTAGATGTACGTATTAAATTCCAGTTAAACACAACTGAGTTTTGCGTAATTAAATGAGCATACTGCACATGCAATCTCAAACTTGAAACGCATTTTCCTTATCGCTGCTGACAAAGGAGCAAGCTAAGCAAGCCATCAGTGACGGAAAACCTGCAAAATCTCGCCCTCCAGATTCGATCTCGAGACCTCTTGAACATGGGGTGTGTAGGCATTACATTAATACGGTTGTTTTCGTTTAGGCCCCGAGAGTTGAAAAAAATTTAAATATGTGGTTTAAGAACCGATATGGACAAGTTAAGATGAATGAGAAAGGTAACTGTTTAAATTCGGTAGGCCATGAAATGACGCAACTGTAAGTGATATGATGTGAATGTTTTATGATTAGTAGCGCGGCCACTATTTATACATCGATATTAACAATACAACCATTATCATATAGAGTCTTGTAACTTGTCCATATAAAATTCGAAATAACAAACTTCTGAGTGCCAGATCTGAACCAAAGATTCAGATCGGGAACAAGTAGAGATCATGGCTTCGTCTTCCCGAGGGCCTGAATACAACCCACAACCCTAGCTACAACGCGGGACGACATCAGGTGAGAATAATTCTGTTCCACATAATCGCAGCAGACTCCGACATCAACCTATTATCACCATAATCCCGTTACACATGATCGCCACAGTGCGGAGTTTCGAGAACACCATCTTCCCATCACCAAAACTCCTATTACAACATCAGTACGGAAAGTTGTAGTGAAAAGGTTCTAACTTAATTGATATGTATTTGTATGTATTTAATGCAAAAAAGTGAAGCAAGCCAAATTAACTGAATAGTTTAAAGCGGGACCAATTTCTAAATAATCTTCTCTTATTAGATAGCCTTATTGTTTGTAATGTTTTATATATGTAGGCCTACTGGATTATTTAAAAAAGATGCATTATCAAAACCTAAATTGTTAGTAACTATGAGTAATCTGTCGTCTTCCCTTTGGTACACGTGTAAATCACGTTCAACTGTATAAATAACATGCAGCATAACAGTCTCTGCAATTAAATGCTACTTATATCATCTGCATCCCTTTAATCTGAGTTGGTAATTTATATGTTGTTATCGGAAGATCTAACTTCGTGTGGATTTTTCTTTGCGTGCCTCGTAAATACTTGATACTGGTACATGAGTAATCTCTGGATACTAATTTCACCACTTCATCGATAAGTTCAGGATATTTCTCGCATAACTAAATCATTGTCTTTTTCCCACTTTATAACGATATTTCACGCTTATATTGAGCAACATTCGCTCTTGCCTTCATGCTGATAACTACTTTTTGGTTTCTCTTGTTGCGCCCTTCTCCCAGCTCCCAGTTTGGTCGTATATGTTAGGCTACTTACAAATTAGTTTAGTGTATAGTTTTAAGTACTTAATAATTCGTGCTTTTGAAGAAAGTAAGTTAGTTTTTAAGGCTTAGTAGTGCTACTTTCTCGAAGGATAGTTCAGAAGACAAAAGTGTCAAACAAACGGCGAAAAACAAGCGCTGCTGTCAAAACACACGTGGTTTTGTCTAGTTTATGTTTATTTTGATATCCCGATGTACCTACATAGTATAAGCGTTTGTTTTTCCCCTTTCTTATTAAATGTTTATACGTTCTTTAGCAATGAAGTACAATGATTTAAATTATCCTGAGCCTCAAAGTGTAATAGAAAATGGCGGGCGCATGTGGATATGCGTTTGTGGAGGTGGGGGTTGGGAACAGAGCAACTCAAAAAGAAAAGTCAGATGAATACCAAACTTCATGTACTAACTTCAGCATTTTCAAAAGATGCAATGTGATGATATTCGCCCGTGCCCAAAAAAATCATTTATTAACAATATTATTTTTTTCATGCTTGAATTTTAATAAGCCTATAGCCTTTATAAATCTTTAAAACAAACAAATTATTTGCAAGTAATATTTTGTGTTAACTATTTGGGACAAATAGGCTGATATTGCTTATAGAGAATATTTAAATTCTTAACTTCACTAGTTTTAGCTACGTCATGGAAGGAATGTGAAATTTCAAAGTTAGCATAGAAGATAAACTAAAGTCTCGGCAGGAAAAGAGCCTGATGCCGAGCTAAAGTCTACAGCCCAACCACTACGCCTCCTGCATAAGTATACAATGGGCGTTCCTGTGCGGGTTGCAGTGTTAGACGATGGGACGTGGTTAGATGAGGCACTGCCGACCAGTGAAAGTGGCATTGGCATTCTAAATCCCCTATGTTCCCTTCGATTCATGTAAAGTGGATCGTTAAATAAGGTGTTAAAAGAGCAACTTGTATAAGCCCTTAGAAATAAATAATAATAATAGCTAGAGAATGATATGTTAGTGCAACACGTCAAATTTATTTTAATAAGGATTTTATTTGCTACTCTTATCTAATTGACTGCCTGCGGGATACTAATACATAAATGCTGTTTGCCTTACTATGGTAAACATCCATATAATATCTTAAGCTCATCATAAATTGTCATTAGCTCATGTCAGAATACTGAAATCTCCTGGCTACAATTGTCACATATGTATAATACCTATTATACAATTAAATATGAAACTTTGATACTGTTGTAGTAAGATTATTTGCTAAAAATGCGATGTTAGAAGACGACGATCTAAGCTCTGCGTTATGTGATCATGTGTAGCAGTATTATTGGTGCTGATGGTGTTCTCGGAGTCTGCGGTGATCATGTGGAACAGAATTATTCTCACCTGATGTCGCCCCGCGTTGTAGTTCGGGTTGTGTGTTGTATTCAGCCCTCCGGAAAGACGATGAAGCCATGAGCTACTACTTCTCCCCGATCTGAATCTTTGTTCATATCTGGCACTCAGATGTATCAATGTATATAAAAGAATCTCCGGATCTTCTTGAGACTGAGCTATAAGAACTCTTAATTTTCAGACGTGGTCGCGAGTGGAAAGGATAAACTTTCTAAATAAACTTCGAAACCAATAAATTCTTTTTACTTTAAAAATATCAAGATGTTCAATTTAATTTGTATTAGTTTTACAATTGTTCGTATAAAACTTGATAATAGTATTGTATACCTTTATTTCAATTAATAGAAAACGTATATTAACTATTTTACAATATTTCGTCGCAGCACTGAATTTACGTCTTTTCACCATAAAGTACTTCCATCAAAACACGCTTTCTTTACTAGCTGTTTTATCAAAATAATTGATTTTCCTTCACTCGTTACCATCACTACCAATAAAACTTTTAATGGTCCACATCACACATTACATAATCTCATTTTTAAAACTACCAATGATAAAATATTCACATCATAGCACTTACATGTTGCGTCATCTCATGATCTACTGAATTTTAACAATTGCCACTCTTATTCATTTTAACATATCCATATCGATTTTTAAACCACATATTGAAACATTTTTCAACTCTGAGGTCTAAACCAAAACAACCATTACACTGTAATATAATTTGTTTCAGAAAATTCAAATTCTTAATTAACAAACAGCGCAACTTATACCTGCATATGAGAAACCACTTATTCCCTCTATATAGCTATGTATGCCATTTCTTCATTCAAGTGTTTTAATAAAGGATATTTTTCTATATACGTCATGCTAAATGAAATAAGCATTTGCAAATATTCATTATAATAAAAATTACAACTGGGGAATATGGTAGGCTTAAGCGATAGTTATATCTCTAAGAGCTGGTTGCTATTTGATTGCCTTGTAAATGCGTTCCCTTGGCATGAACAGAAAACAATTGTAATTATTACTCCCCATTTGAGAAAAGTATAATTATTGGTTAACTACAAAAAGCATTAATATAACATACCAATTCTTTTGTGTAGTAAGATATCCTCCATTTTCTCTACAATTTTTTCCTTTTACGGTTTTCCACTCATGTAAACGCCATTCAGGAAGAAGGCAATTTGCAGAACACCCAAGGTATACATATCAATTGTCATGAAATTATTCATCTGATATTTTAATGCAAATCGTTGATGTTTGAAGAATGTTCCGTGTGAAGCTAGCTCAACATGGGGGAGTTCTTAGAAGTCTTTGTCACATCCTTGGAAGATAGAAAGCTTAAATACGAAGTTCATTTCACATCTAAAGCATTCTATTCACATTTAAAGCAGTAGTTAGACATTAAAAAGCACACATATACCTATATCTTTTCTCTCTTTTTTTAAAGAAAAAGCTTATTTGATATGATATTTGATATTTATTTAATTGTACAGTATCCATTACAAATTCAGTACAATAACATTTAACATAGAACATGCTGTATTGTACCTCCTGTACAAATACATGACATTGCTGACAAGATTTACTTGCTGACTCAGGTCCCCTGGCTATAAGCCTTTGGTTTTCCTGATCAGCTTGATGTAATTTATTCTTGACCTTTTTTTCTTTTAACCTAATCCACTTTTCTATTATATTATATAAGAAATCTCCTATACATCTATTTTTATTTTCTGTCATCCCCGTTAAAAAACACTTATTTAGTATTCAGTTAGTTTCAAAATGGCTTTGGTGTCGACTCTTGAGTGTAATTTTGCATTCCTCTACCCACTTTAGCTACGCAATCAAGTAATAAGAAATTAAGGAGCATTCTTTTAAACATATTTAATACGTTTATTTCTCGTTATGTACTTTTTGTTAGAGAATGCTGTGCTGTGGGGCTTTTAAATTTTGTATAACAAAGTCACTAACAACTTCTTTGTTTGAGTTTGCACAATAAGGTATATTTATTGCCATATATACGTTTTAATGAAACCTAATTACAACAAATATGAACAATTGCATATTATTTATTAAATAATAATATTTATTAAATATTAAAATTGAACACCATTTGGATGTAACTCTACACGACGATATCCCAGAACTCGACCACCGAGATTCGATCTGGATCTTCTGTCAGTCCAATGCAAGAGTATGAAATCTTTGTGCGCCTATCAAGTGTATTTTACACTTCATAAATTGACATAACAACCAGAGAAAAACGGATTACAGCTAGGTCAGATTGGATGTTCTACAAGTATCGAACGAAGGACTTTCCAGTGAGGTTCGCGGACGTTACCGCATATCCAACTGCCATGGTTGTCATAGATTAATAGTAACAGAAAATGTCTAGTTACTTGCTAACCAAAAGGTTGGCCTAGTTGTGAGAGCTTCGATTTATTTGGAGATGGAAGACGAAAATTTTTGGTTACGTATGTAATCATTTGGAAAAAGAAAATGCTCGGAAGCAATAATTTCCAAATGTGTTCTTGGTTTGCAGGGTAAAAGTGCACGCCATGATCCGTTTATCATAGCAGTGAAAGTATGTGAAGACACACAACGTATTTTTATGCAGAGATTTGTTTCCCGATATTGTGACATCGGCAACATAAGAGCATGATCTACGAGCGTAAGACGCGACTCGCGCTGTGTCTGGGTTTACTGAAATGGAAATGAGTGGGAAACTTGGAACTAGTTCAAGCGGCAAATTCTGAAGCCCTGCTTCTACTCTTGAACAATTCCTGAAAGTGCATCAGAAGGAAACAAAGCAATACTGACATGTGAACAAACGCAGCTGATATAACGCGCTACAAGATAATAAGAGCATACAAAGTGCTATATAGTTTGTTGATCTGAACATTTATTACCTGCCTGCAGTTTTCTTTAGATAATGGGTTGGCTTGGAATCTTTATTTTCTTACGTGAAAGTTTTGTGTACAAAATAAAATGTTCCACAATATTTTGTATGGTTAGATTGTGCCACTTGTATGATTGAGAAATACTCGGGAACACATCAAATTCTGGAATCCTGTTATTTAATGTGTAATTGCTGTGTTGTGACTTGACGGCACATTTTACACATTCTAAAGTTCTTAATTCTGCTGATTTATGAGAAGAGTAATGCGAGATTTCACATAACTTTAGCTTATGATATCAGTTTCCTGTTTACTCATGTCGACCACGTGTAGGTGAAAGGACGCTGACTTTGCTGACTTAAGTTGAAACGGTTATTTTATGTTCAATTCTATTTAAAATTAATTTGAGATTTATTGTATAGAAAACAATGTTTAAGATAAGTGAAAGTGTGAGAGTAAACTGATCAACAGAAGAAAAGAAAATTGAATATTAATCATGATTGTAATAAGAGCAAAATTAATGTAAATTTAGAAGAATTGTTACTTTGAGTGTAAAAATGTGTGAAAAATTGATTTGAAAGAAACATAAAATATTACAATGAACATAACTATAATTGGATGTGACGTGGACCAATAGAAAGATGACTTATCGTATCAACGACAGGACCTTTAACACGAAATTTGTTGAAACTTACATCTTTCTTCTGCGCTTAACCGTCGTAAAGAACGGATGTGTATGAGTTAGTGTCCATAAGTCTGCAGAAAACATAGCGAAAACTCCATAATTGTTTTCTTTTTAACTATATAATATTGACGTTCACCAAAGTTATTATTTGTTAATTGTTTAAAAGATTTATTTCAAAAAATTTTAATTAAATTAAAATGCCATTTAGAAAAGAAAATTGTAAAAATTGTTTCATCTTCATACAAATCCATTATCGCTTCCCATCCGCGATCGAATCCTGAAATTGGATCTCATGTTAACACAATAGCAGCTGAGGTAAATTCCAGAATCCAGCTACGAGAAAATCAGCGTGGTGCATCATCGCCATCCCCGCATCTCTACATCTATAAAAATGAAACAAATTGTTTCAAAGTATCTGAGTCACCTAGACGCCAAATTGCAGTTAGGACGCTTTGAGGAATATGACCAAGCTTAACTCCACTTGGAAATCATTTACGTAGCTTCTTTGGCGTGGGAATGCTGATTTGGCAACCATCGCCATATTGGAAGTAATAGTATTTACAGACTGCATATTTCAACAGTCGAGGGTCATTCTAGGTTGAGTCATTCAAGTTTGGGTTATTCCGGAGGTTACCCTGTTCGTTGAATCAAGGTCGTCATGCCACCCTTCTGTGGTAGCTTCTGTACACGTCGCATCCTCAACCATATATAGCTACGCATCTTCAAGGTAAGCCCGTATGGGTCTTCAATAAAATAATGTAACTTATCACGATTTCACACCCAAGTCTGCTCAAGTCTTCGGAAGTGCCTTGCACTCCATTTTAATAATTAGGATATAGCAAATTGGCATATTATAGAAATCGGTGTATTCGTTGCATTCGTTCTACTTACTTCTCTCTACAGTTGTCCTACCTACTTTGCTGTACCATCTGACTTCCATATCCTTCCAGTCATGCTTCTAGTTACAAAGTCGATTGTAAATCTCTTGGTGGACGCTCTTTAACTATACAATTTGCTATTTGTAAAAATAATCTTTTTCAGCTTAATAAAGTGGCGCATCAAGTCTACAACAAGGGCACTTTCGATGGTTTCCTTTTGCATTTAATCCAGATTCTAAAGCCAAAAATTCTGCTCGCGTTCGCTCGCGTCGGCTTGACATCCCAGTATATCGATTTAAGAACTTTTACATGTGTACTAGGGGAAGGGTATCCCGTATCAGACACTTAATATTTTTTGTAGAGTTACTATTAAAATTATTTTTGAACACATATTTGTATGTGCTTAACTGTACAAAATATGATATACACAATGAGCACTGAAAGGAGAGAATTTTAAACACTTATAAATCTCACATTTTCCGCAATTGAAAATAAGGAATCCTATATCGCACAGCCTGAATATTATAAGACACTTCGTTATTTTAATGTATCTTTGTATTAATTTTTAAGACAAATGTCACATTTATAATAAAGGTGATCGCCTTCAAGACCTGTTACAGTTTTCATGGGCCCAACATTTTCATATGCGGTACTGAATCCAGACTTCATGAAATTTTCGTCACAATTGATGCATTCGATTTTATCATATTAAAAGCTCATATTAAATATGTTGCGGTTCAGGGGTTAAATGCCGACTTAGAGGTTTCATTTTGTACACGTTGGTGCCAATTTCTAATCCTCATTTTTTTAATATCATACGATGGCTATCTACCATTTTATTTGATTATTCAGTGCATCATATTCTTCCCAAAAAGTGTTTTTATTTATATAAATTAGCTCACATGCATTTAGCAAAAATAACGTTTGTTAGTTGGATGAGAGACTGTTAGTCTGGAGTTAATAACCGCAATAATGGCTTACTTTGCTCATAGGTGCCTCACACTTTGTCAAATATCTTCGGCAATTTAAACAATATATGCCTTATACTTTCGTGTTATGTAAAGAAAACTAATGTGTTTCACTTATAGGACTTTACACCATGTTTTCAGTACAGATGGGGGGGATAATAACAAATATTTCCGAAATATATAACCTTTGTTCTTGAAGATCATATTTCTCCAGGTAGGTTTTCTCTATTTCTTATATGTAGATTACCAGCTATACAAAGCATTGTAAAATGCACTCGATAATTTTAGTATTGCCATCATCTTAAAACCACATTCTTAATCAAAATCGTTTCACATATTTTTTAAAAATGAAAGCATTAATTAGACTATTCAAGGAATAAGAATAACGTCATTTTCATTTCGATTTTTAAAATATTTTGGTATATCTTTTTAAGATTTAAGCGTTGAAGTGACCCAGATGAAATTCAGTTTTTATTTATGAACTGTTGCGGTTATCAGCATCTATTCTATATTGAACAGGAAAGATTAATAATTTTACTCAGATGTCTCCTTATCCGGCTTGAGGTTCTTTTGTGTTCCGTAAATCTGTGATACGGGAATACAAGCTTTACTTCTTTTCGAAGTAGATTTTTACCCTGAAATGAATCCATCGCCCTCCGCCGAGTCTGAACCCGTGGCCTAGTAAACCATGTATACCAAATGGCTTAAGTGACAGTGGAGAATTTTTCCTCATACCCCAAGGTCACAGACTTTCTCTTGGCAAAGGGCCTTCTGAGTTTTCCAAATCACTAGATAAAGGAGGAATGGTCTATACAAGCCAAAAAATTTCTCACCCAAAATTTATTTTTCTTGCGGGATTGTGAGGTCTGGCATCTATTTACGTTGGTCTATAGATGGCTCCTGCCATCTAGGGTAGAACAGAGAGCTCCTAGCTTTCTTTGACACTGTATATCAGAGAGGGGAGTGTCATATCTGCATCGAGAAATGTAAAGAACCACCCTATTGTTCCTGTCGCCCTGGAACAAATCCCCATTTCTCCCGATTATGAATAGGCATTTTATAAAATCCAAATGTAATAATTGTCCTTTCACACAGCATTTTTAAATAACATTGCGTTCAACTATTTTGAAATTACGAATAAGATTTGTAATACTTTTGAATTAAATTCCGGATTTTACGCTGTTGTATCCCATTTTTTTTATTCTTCTTTTTTACTTACTGAACTTCTTAATTAATTGAGCAAGCAAAACATTCAGTATCTTTGTCTCTCTCGCTCCCTCTCCCTTGTGTGTGCGCGTGTGCGTGCATGTGTGCGTGCGTACGCTGAAGTTTCCAGAATGGACAATTGAACTATGCTTCACAGGATAAGATAAAAGTTGTAGTCAAAGCATTTGGTTATTCAAAACTGGAATAATTGGGAATAAATCCGGCACCACTGAGTGCATTACACCATAATTCAAGCTATAGAAATTCAGGTGATTTATATATGAAATCTATAAAAAATGTAAATAAAAGCATTTTAATAATTGAATATTGAAGCAATGATTTATTTTCCATACGCAGCATTTAAACTGTCAATTAACAAAGGTAAAAATGGACAAGTATATACTTGACAATAGACACTCGCAACTGTAAACTTTGTTTTCTTGCACACTTTTCCCAAATTTTTCCAAAGTTAAACTGCTCCCCAAGATGCAATTTGTACAAACTTGTGTAAAAATGTTTACTGCCTCAAAATTGCATTAAAGAAATGATTAGACATAATCATGAAATAATCATTCTAATTGTTGGAATGAATTTATCAATTAAACAAATCTAGCAAAGAATCGAAACTCTTGGAAAGTATTGAAATAATTTGTGAATAATAACGTTTTGATAGATATTAAAAAAACTTAATAAATCTTAAAAAAAACATAATAAAGAATCGTGAAGAATATAACTTTTGAACCCGCTAAAAGCATGTTTATATACTGGCATAAATTTTAAGTGTATCCGTTATACAGCCGATTTCCAAAGTTCACAGGTATATTACCTCAAATTGTAAAAACATTAACATCGCTTTTATTATATATATGCTCACCTAGTGCATTCGATATCTCAACTTTAAAGAACGTTCCAGGTTTTAGGTCAGCTGAACCAAAATCCGTTTTACACAAAGCTCCTCTCATGCCTCTTTTCTTCGTCGATTTGTGTTTCGCAGATTTTAGAGCGCAACTTCAGTACTAAATATCTTATGCATGTATACTGTCTTTTATAACTTAAACACCCTTCAAAGAAAACTCTCATTCCAAAAACCTCAGGCACCGAAAATGTTGGTTAAATATTTCTGGTCTTGAAAATAAATTGAAATATTAACATGACCAGTATATCCCTAAAATAACTTCAAGATTCCTCATTCTTGTTGAAATTTTTATAACTCGTACCGTTTTTAAGTTATTGAGGACATAGTATAGTGATAGAACCCCAAATCACACACGTCAGAGTTGGAACCTAGTTCATTTCCTTAATTTTTCTTGTATCGTAGAGAAACTTCCACTTCCTTCTTATCCATTATTTGTTTTGCTTGAGCTACGAAATAATAACTTCAAGACTTCATGGATATCCTATATATAGCAGCTGCATCATCCTCAGTTGACTGAGGTAACAAGATCAGTTACTCGTAAATATAACTAGAGTATTTGTAAGACTGTGTTCATTCGCTGTCGTTATATGGGGTGACAAAGATAGCCCAGAATTGTATGTAAAGCTTGCGTGCAATTTGTGTGCTAGAATTTATTGGTTCGGTAAACACCAATGATAGTGTATAAATCTCGGCAAGAAATACTTGCCTGAACGTAAATAATATCCATATATGACAATGCATGCGAAATTGTAAATGATGGTGCTATTTCAATGAATTTGAGAAGGATGCAGCACTGAGAGCATTTATTCATTATTTATTATTGTCACTGTGACCCAGTCACGTTAGGCAATTGTTTAATACAGGATATAAATCTCTTAGTCAACTTTTATCATTCAAACATAATAATCAAACGATCTTAAATTATTATTGCGCTGCTTTTTTATTTTATTAAATAATACATTTTCACCTAACTTGCCTAAGGTAATGAAATTATCTAGGATGTGATTTTTATGAATTTTAAATTTTTAGCTTCTTCCTCAATAATTCTCGCCATCTCTCCTGACTTTAAATTAATTTCTTAGCTTAAATGAAAAATAAGTGCAGCCTGGAAGTCTATCAAGGATTGATGATAATACAAATATTAACACTCTTAGCCACACTACACAACATATTTCAGAAACAGACAAGTATACAAGGGCATGATATATCTCTCACCGAGGAAATTGACAAAAACTTCAAACAAGGAATGTTTGTTTGCTTATTACAATATATAGTTGGGGCTGTAGAGAGATTTATATTGGTAATTGAGGACAGTATAATGAAGAATATTACACAAAACTATGCTTCATTTATGGGCATAAATTACTTATTAAGATCGGTAATTCTCAGGTTCTTTAGTTCCTCCAAGGCGTAAAATGTGTAGTGTTTAACGCCCGCTTTTACTACATACGGCACCACAGGCGGTGACACTGATGATACATGAGATGAAGATGGAGCACCGGTGGAATGAGATGGCGGGGGAAATTGGAGGTCCCGGAGAAAACCCGCCCCAGCGCCGTGTTGTCCACCACAAATCTCACCTGGGATCAAACCCGGGCCGCCTTGGTGAGAACCAAGCGGTCTAACCACTGAGCCACGGCGCGGCCATCTCCAAGGCGTAGCACCTAGTAATAGGTGTTCAGTTTCCCTCGAGAGCGTGAGGGGCTATAACACAGACTGCCCTGTTCTTATAGTGAGAAGAAACTGAGTTCCATTGCCATTTGCAAGGCCTATGACGTAATGCTACCTAGGCCAGCAGGTAATGCCTTGAGGTGGAAGCAAAACGAATAATCTATAATGATAGGCGTTGTTCATTTCGTGGCGTTAACGACCGTGGAAAATTATCAGGTAGTAGACTGTCAAACGAAGACTAGCACACCGAGGTAAGTACACACTAAGTTACTTTTTATCAAAAGATAGGCATCTATACCTCTAACACACAAAACCGAGTTGGAATATTCATCCGCGTGAGTTATCTGGATATTTTCTGGGGTTTTTCCTTATCCTGAAATCTGAAAGCCGAGTAACTCAAACTCTGTGGACCCTGAACTCATTTGACCACCGTTTCAAGCCTTTTATTCATTGTCCAATATTATATACTTTGGAGATGTTAAATAAAAATACTTAAAACATCCCAAATAACATGGCTCTTAGCGGTTCCTAAGTATTTGTTATTATATGTTTAAAGGTTTCAAAATTTTAGGTTTTCTTTGGTGCATTGTCTTTGACATTAGTTTGGAAATATGCGGTCCTCGTTTTGTTTTCCTGTTTATTCCATTACTAACAAAAATGCGCTTGTCATGTAAACGTCTTTAAACTGACGACTGTTATCAGCTGTTTAAATTGAAAGAAAATAATTCTAAACATTTGTGAGGATACGGTGGATGAAGGTTAATTTTAATGAATACTAATAGTGATATCTAGTTATTTTAACTATTTCGCATATCAGTAACCATGATTTAAATTTGGTGAAAATGAATAACTGTTTTGATGGAACGAGGATTTACCACACTTTATTTAGAAAAGAATCATGTAAGCTGTCCTGAAAGATGGCAATTTTAAGATAAGAGAGAAACAGAATGGGCTGTCAGAGAATCTTCAAGTCTACGCATCACTGCCATATCTCGCTGACATTTTCACGCGTTATAACAAAAGGCAACACAAGCACGTAACAAATGTGTCAGCGTCAGCACATGATGAAAAGTTAGAGGGGTAACCTCAGAGAAGGGAGACAAATGTTCGTGCATGATAAGGGCAAGTTATGTATAATAAGAGTGTCTCAAGAAATGTGTTCGAGTGCCGGTGATTTGTTATAGAACATGTAACATCTCTTTACATAGCACATCTTCCCTTAGGGAGCCACCAAATAAATGGCACGCTGAATTTCAAATGCAGCGCGACGCGCTATCAAATAAAGGTAGAGGTAATTCAAAGGCGTTTCTGCTTCGAGAGTTTTATATTAAATCATAAAGTAGTTTTGGAAATAGTCATGGACTTTCATAAGCAAGGCTTTTGCACTAGTTCTGTCTATGGAGTGTTGTTATTCTTGGTAACGGAGAGATGGGTGGGCACTAATAATGGCTGTTTTATTATTGGGTCAAAAGAAAGTAAAGTTGTTACAAACTCTACACAGAATATTCATTTTTATGTGAGAATAACAAATCACCCCAACGCCCAGAATTGTAGTACATGTTCTGTTCCGTAAAGACACCATATTTACGTAAGTTTCCAATAATCGTTATGAAATCGCTTTATGATCAGCTTGAAAGAAATTTCAAAAAATAAAATGACCTCTGAGAAATGTTATGCTCTGTTTCCAATACCTCCTTCGTCTAGAGATATTTCTTCACGAACTCTACTCTGGCTACTGTAAACAATAAGAACGATGTGGCTAACCTAATCATTGGCGTGAAAGCTAATCACCCGTAACACACAGAGCATTAGGTGGTAAATATATTGCCTGTGGCTATGAAATGCATTATTGCATGACATTTGTTCAAATTTTTCTTCTGAAGTAGGTATGTAAAAAAATTAAATCATTATTTTTGTTAAGAGCAGATTAATCAAGCTGTTTTCTAATATAAGATCTCTTTGGTTTATCAATAATTCACATAAAATACCATTACTGTTGTTAAATTATGAATTATATTTCTAGTGGTAAAATGGATGTTTAAGTAATTCTGGTGATACTAAAAAGTATGTTATACTGTCTGATAAAGCTATATAGATTAAGGAATCTAATTGCTCTTGTCACTTGGCGTAATCCTTTTCATAAAACACGTTTTATATACTTTAACGTAAAGTTTCATCTGGAAACGGTCTCAGGTTATTTATGATATGTCTGTAGAATGGAGTCCTTCAACTTACACTTGGGGCGAAAAAATACTAACACAAAAACAAATAAGGTTTAAATTGAAAGTCGCTTAACGTTTCTTTCTACTTACCATTTTAAAATCTAGCCACTTGATAGACAAGATACATACATCAAAGTGGGCGGAGCGTTATTCTGTCAATGAGTACTAAATTGATATTGTTAACGGTTATCATTAAGTTATAATAATCATGATGTCAGAATTAGAATAACCATAATTACCAGTTTATTTAAAATTATTTCTTACTATGGACCACATTGGTTGCAATCCATGGCGATGATAATATGATGGTATGATGATGATGATGAGGAGAAGGAGGAGGAGGAGGAGGAGGAGGAGGAGGAGGAGGAGGAGTAGGAGGAGGAGGAGGAGGAGGAGGAGGAGGTGGAGGTGGAGGTGGAGGTGGAAGAGGTGGAAGAGGAGGAGAGAGTGCTAAGGTTTTAGTATCTTTACCGCGGTGGTGAAACGAGGAATTACTGACTGACGACTAGAAGGGAATGCGCTACATAGATATTTTCTGTCGCCTCCGATCATGTTTATGAATGGCAGTAAAATATATAATACACATCACTCTCAGATGTAGGTATACGTAACAACTATCACAGTAGTTATACACAAGTATTTGATCTAGCAGCATAGATGATTCACATATTCAGAATAAACATGTCAACTTACGTGAACAGATACCAGTTCAATTTCCCTCGTCATACCTCAGACTCGGTCGCCTTTTTCTGTTGGACACACAGTAGTTTTAACCTCTATTTAGTGGTGTATCTATTAATTATTTTTAGGTGTTTCTAGAATTCATCTGAATTTATTTGAATTTGAACTATTATGTGACCTAAGTTGCATTATTCTTAATTACTACTTGTATTATTATTCTGTTAATTACTACTGAATTACTTTAATCACTATTGTATTATTTAACTACTATTGTATTATTTAATTACAATTGTATTATTCATAATTGTATTACTCATAAGAAATGTATTATTCTTATGGGTACAAATTTGACGAAGCCATGAATATTGTATATTCCTAAGGTGAATAAAACTATCTATCTGTCTATCTATCTAACTGTATTTGAATTCTTATGTACGCATGTCATCAGCTTCAATAAAGAAGTTTAAGCTTACAGCTTGAAAAACGCGTAATAACTTACAGGTTTCCTGTGTGTATATTATAATATTACATAACTTTTCATATCTTAAAATACATTTGTGAGTTACCATCCAAAATTACAGATTTTAAAAATAGATGTTTATAAAACATAGCATCGTGCAAACACATTGCGGTGTTTAAATGCGTAGACTTAAGTATTTCAAAGTCCCAGATAGTAGTTCAACGTCACATTGTTAGAAGTGTCACTGACAGAATTGAAGTAACCTAAATTTAACATGTTATAATCAACAAAGAAAATAAACAATGAAATGTGTACTTTTGAAAGCCAACTCAAGCTTAACAATGCTACTACATGCAGAAGACCTTATACCCTCGTGCTCATGCTCTTGTTTGAAGGTATTATCGTAATGAAATCATCTGGAGGGAAAGGTTTCGCTTGCCAGTAATTACTGTGCGCTAACCGAGAATACAGGCATGCCTTGATAACTTCATAATTAGATCCACTAAATGTAAATCAATAGATGTCTCAATAACGGTAGGATAGTCAAAGCCACTGTAAATTACTGAATAAGGTCTAAGTCTTTAAAACTCACAAATTCCTTTAAATTTAAATCAAAATGAGATTGATATTGGCGATTCAGTAATTTTGTTAATTGGCGTTCGGGTCTAGGTAACCCTAAAATATATCACTCTGCTTGGCCCCATTGTTCAGCTGTATCCCCTGAAATTAAGAAATGGCATTAAAATAGGGAAATAGTAATAGAGATAATTTAAAACTGCATTTCTTCGTAGTAAGCATTTGTGTTACAGAGAAATGGTAGATGGTGTGAACAACTTTTGTCACCCTCAGCAATTGAAACTGGGTGTTTCAATAAAATATATCAGTTTCAGCATGATTAGAAGAAAAGTGCCGAATAAATGAAAGCGATAATGCAACTAAGACCACCTTTTCTAGCATTAAAACGACCATTGTATCACACCTTATAGATTAGTCGAATTTTATACCCAAAGACCAGAAAATTAAAAGAAATAAGTGAAACTACATGTAGTCAACGTATAGCATATCAATAAATTAAGAGTGAATGATACAGAAAGTCATACGCAACTAATGTGTACCAAAGAAGTGAAGTGATAGAAGACTGTCGCGATGTGACCTCACAATTATAACATCTTTAAATGAGAGAATGTTTAAAGTGCCTGACCAAACTGTGGTAAACCTGAGTACCATAGATTAGAATTATATAGAACGTTTGGTCGACATCTGCAGCAGACCACATGTATCCAAAACACATCGCGACAAAAAGGAATATACAGAAAGTATTCATAAATGAAATTATGTTATTAAAACGAAATAGAGAAAAGACATAAAACCCGAAGTAAATCAGTGTAAATCTTGCATATATGCTAAGGAATAGTAACCAAATGTGGTAAAACGTAGGAGAGATTCTTAATGTTAAATAACTGCACTGCCAGCCCTACCCTGAAATGCATGGCCTCACTCTCTATAGGATCTCACCCCCTCAGCCTTGAACTGTTAAGGACCATCGTGCCTCTCTGGCCTCGGACATGAAATCATCTGTTTCTTTACTTCATCCCTTCTTCCTGCCACAGAAGAATCTATTAAAGGGAGCATTTTCCCTCGAAGTATATAATCTATAATTTTGTAGATGGGGGAATCTTGGCCTGTATCTTCTAAATCCCAAGATCGCGAATTCAAACTCAGCGAAGGGCGGCCTCTCTCTCTCTCTCTCTCTCTCTCTCTCTCTCTCTCCGTTTCTGAGCATAAATTCCTAGCATAGTTACGTTTGGCAGGGTATTAAATTAACTGTTCCTGTGTCATAGATTTATATCATGTAAAATAACCAAGCCTGAATAAGAGCCCTTTGTGCAAAATTAAGGGGTCACCCACAATATATATATATATATATATATATATATATATATATATATATATATATATATATATATATATATATATATAATGGAACCTTGAGACCCATAACAACTTCTCAATTATTGTAAGAGTCAGCAAGAAGAAAGTAAAACGGTATTTTCTTTGGAAGTGTTGACTTCATTAAATAATTGTAGAAGATAAAGGGAGATGGTCGTGAATTTCAAGCTTATGCACGCTACGTTTTTCATGTCGAGATTCAGAACCGGTGTATTATAGCTATTCTGATTAACTAAATATTGCAAATCATTAGATATGGGGCAGGAATTTGTGTCTATTCGTCGTTAATTTATCTTCGTCTTCATCAGCCGTTCGGGTGCAATTTGGGACAGGATTTCTATGTTGGGCGCACAATTCTTTCTCTTCTCGTGTGACTTTTTGCGGCTATCTATTTCCTCTGGTCACCAATTGTATCATCTTATTCTAATAAGAGTCATGAGACATCTGTGTTTCAAGGCGTGGTTCAAGTTCTGTAATTGGTTATATTTATACAGATTCAAATTATAACTTAAATTTTCCTGATCTAGTACCAGTATTCATCACACTCCACCATTACAACAAAAATCTCTCTCTCTTTAAAACGAGATTATTGATTTATTTCTTACTATTCAAAACTTTTATCTTCTCCGCGTCATTTTTCCACCATGAAGCCAGATTATTGATTTATCGTAACTATCGTTACTTCTCTTAATTTTGTGATTGGCCGATCCAATGGCACGTCACCACATTACGTCATATTACGTCATACCATTACTACTTCGGCCAATCACACAACTACATATATTTTTATAAATTCATAATCCCTTCATAATTCCTCCGAACATAACCCAAAAATACTGTTACAGATATTACACTCCAACTGTTTTAAGTAACAGAAATAGCAAACACTATCAATACAATTATTTCTATCATTGCTGTTATTGTTAAATTTTATGCATATAATATACGAGGTACTTCCAGAAAGTAATTTATGTTTGGTAATAACATTAAATTGTGTAAAGATACAGAAACATTATTTATTGCATAAGATTCTACCACTATTATACTTTTCCACATATCTGCTGAAATTTTGCCGGCATTTGTCATAGCGAGTCACAAGTTTTCGTATACCTTCTTCATAGAAGTTTGCCGCCTGTGTCTTCAACAAGTTGGAAACATTTTCTTTCAGCTCTTCGTCATTGTTGAAGTGTGGACCGCCAAGGAAAGATTTGAGATGCAAAAACAGATGAAAGTCGCTAGGAGTGAGGTCATGGCTGTGCGAGGGGTGGTCAAACACGTCCCAGCCAAATCCGTGTAGGATGTTTTTCGTCTCATTTGCAGTGTGTGGTCGTGCGTTGTCTTCAGGAAACACAACACCTTTTGACATCGCAAATTTGCCGATAAATTTCAATTGGTTTCACTTTTCTAGCAAAAAAACGAATCACAGATCTTAGTTCACAAGCGGCAGTATTTCCAATCAACACCGACATTGTAAACAAGCACAACAAAGCGTACGTGGCTGACAGCGATCTCACAATGGCGCACGTTTCTTCTCCTTGATACAGAGCGTCTACCGCACATATGCGGAACTGCGATCGCAGCGCTGCAATGGAGATAAATTGAAACAGAACTTACTTTCTGGACACCCCTTGTATGTAGCTTTAGACATTTTAGACACATAATCTATTTGTTCACACTATTAAAAGATATACTCGATGATTCTTAGAAGCAGAAAGAACATTTTGTTACCAAACGTTTCTACTCCCTAAACTCCATAAGATTGAAGAATAAATTGATATTCTGTTCTCTCTTAGTTCCATAAATTGGATTATCTTACTTTCCTTGAGGTCTTTTTTTCATCATCGCTTCGTCTATCCCCTCGAGGTGGGACTTCCGTATCCTTTCAACAGTTATGAAGACTCTCTTTATCATCAAAGAGCTCCCTAACAAGCCAGCAATTTAATTTGGAAATATACTTGGTTCACAATCGCTTTATCACTTTCTTTAAGTTTTAGTTAGACTGTGCGGAACACTAGCTTGAGTAAAAGGATTTCAGTGAGGAATAAACCACACTGTAATCGAAAAGTCTTCCCTGCAGCTCTCAAAGTACAGTTGAGGGATATAAATTTCAATTGCTAAATATACTTTATTAAGTATAATGAAGCTATTACATATTGTGTCTACCATTATAAACTGTTTAACATTTATTACTATGTAAAATTTGGAAGAGATATAGATGACATGCTTTAATCAGAGTTGCACTCAATGTGTTCATTGAAAAAACTTACATGAATGTGGTTCTTGCATAAGTTCGTATATGACAGTTTGTATTAGTTTTGCCTGTCATTATATATTCTATATTAAACATATTTGTGTTAATGTGTGTAATAAGGTGAGGTTTTTCTTTTGAATAGTGATGCAGAATAAAGACTTGTTAATCTAAATCTCAACAATACGCAGAGATGGAATCAATAACGATAGCTGATTTGCACAGTCGTATCAGTTATATATATATATATATCTTCACCGTTATTAAGTGTATGCATATTATGATATCCATTACAAGTCGGGAAGTAAATCGAATAGACAAGAATGTCATAATTTTAAAATGTATGCTTTACTTATTGCGCCAGACTCTGGATCAGTGAGTAAACTACTTTCATATCACCACTCATTAACGGTGCTTATTTAGCAAAGGGTTTCTTTTGTAAATTTCAAGTGAAATGCATAGCATTTAATAAAAGTAGGTATCATCGTAACAAATTTAATTGTGAATGCGGCAACAATATAAATCACTTTTAAGCTTTACTTTTTATGTGCATTAATGCAAACATTAAATAGATACTCCAGAAACACGAGCGCGCCCATATCTGTGTGGGTGTCTGTCAGCAGATAATTCGGAAACGAAGAGTTCCATAAATATCACCGAGCGGGATGGTTCCGGATGGTTCACGGGGTTTCACCTGTGGCCTGCATTCCGGAGGTTCGGGTTCGACTCTGATACCGTCCCTGTTAGGCATAACATTGGCACAGTAACCGCGAAAGTCATATTAATGCATAATTAAGGGTGAATAGGTACCACAATATGAATTAAGCTAAGCTATAACAATATAGAGGATAATGACTAAATATACAATTGCAGAAACTAAACAGGCAATCCAAATACATATATTTTATTGCAAGCACGTGAACCCAACGTGTAAAGAGAGCCGGGAAAATGGACATTTACCCTTACAGGAATTTTCCTTGTGTTGAGCCGACAAAGGTGGCATTGTTCGAGAATCGCCCGAGGGGTAGACCCAAATGACAGCGAGTCGCCTGCAAATGCATTGCTCTGCACATGATACGTGATGAGAGAATAGACACAGGGGATTTAAGATACACATTTTCAAACGCGCTTCTGCATTAATTACCTAGACTGTGGGGAAGTGAAAGTTGCGTGGAATACATGCCTCAGAAACTAGAAATTGCGATGAAATTTAAGAGTAGGGATGAAACACAACCTAGAAGAAACGAGGTCACATGACCTCTAAGGTGTCCACAATTCGGCGAAAGGAAGGGGAAATTTGTGCAATGACAACGTTTGCTGGGAAGAACACTCTGTAGTGGTGAGTGAAGGGGCGCAACAACTACGGAAAGTTCATCAAAGTCCGTGTTCGCGAATGGACGGGGCAACACACGTTAGGTGGTTATCGAACACTCTGTGGAAGTGAGTAAGGGAAACTGCACGCATTATAACATCAATAAGATTTTACCGAACTCTGTTGTTGAATAATCCTCCGGAAATACTCTATTGCGCGAAGTAATGCTCTCGAAGTCCAAGAACGACAACGCGTACACAGCTACATATACCACTCGGCGCGTCCTAGTAATTTACAAGTTCACTCGCGACTGTGATTCAAACTAGCTGTCATGTCACGAGCACAGCAACAGGCAAATCCTAAATCTCGCGCCTAATGTGCGGATAACATCAACAAAACAGTGACGAGTGGAGAGGACGACTTGTATAAATAAACTTGATATTCAACGGTTGTGGTGTCTTCTATGTGATAATATCCATACACTGTCAGGGCGCACCCACTCCCTGAAACCCAAAAGAGAGAATCCATGCAGACATACCCTGATAAAAACCCAAACTGTTGTAAATCCGTAGCCCTCACCCGTCACATATCCTATCATATGAGGAGTTGAGTGCTGGGAGGGCTCAACGAGGTACTTAACGGGCAAGTACCGCCTCAACTTCCGTAGCCGACCTACCTGAGGTTTTTCGTGGGTTTTCCCGGGTTGTCAGGTGAATACTAGGTAGGTCGAATTTCCTGTCGCTCCATTTCATCTCCATTATCATCTCTCGTCTGGTGATCTCTTTCATGGTTGAAGTGTCGGAGGGTGCCACGGCGTTGCATTGCAGGGTGATAAGCTCTTGGTAAAACTTTCTCCTCCGTCCTGTAGGACGGCAACTGGTATCCAATCTCGGTCTGGAGCGGCCGTTTCCGGAACACAGTATGAAGAGATGCCTGTTTTTCTAGCCTGCCGAGGAGTTTCCAACTGCTAAAGTGTGTAACCGTTGTTTTGGTTTAAGCTCCTAGAGTTGTAAAATTGTTTAATATCTTTAATGATCAACATTATTTAAGATTCTATATTTTTTGTTGTAATTTAGGTCCTCCAACGTTAAGTCATATCATATATGATCACAACTTTAGTTTTGACAACGTACCTTTACTCATCCTCATAAATTTGATAATCCTTCTCAAAACAGTCTCTCCTGAATGCGATGCACTTGTCCCAGCGTTTCTGCCAGCCTTCAAAGACATGCTGGAAATCATTTTTTGAGAGATTCTTCAAAATCACCTCTCTAGCCTTCACCACTGCTTCTAATCATGGATAATGCCTCCCACGAAAGCGTTTCTTCAAGTTAGGGAATAGAGAAATGTACATGTGACTAAATCCGGACTATAGGGAGGGTGAGGGATGCCCTTCATGTTGATTTTTGCAAAATATTCAGCAACAACATTGGCAATATGCGGCCATGCATTATCGTAGTGCAGGATCTAGCCTGCTTCATGGAAATATTGTTTTTTTGCGCCTGATATGGACTTGCGTTGTTTTCAGGACATCCCTGTAGTGTTGTTCAGTTATTGGTGTGTGTGCAGGTGCAACATGCTGATAAACCATTCTAAGAATATCAAAGATTCGCATGACTGTAACTTTCAAGCAGATGAAAGCAATTTTGCTTTTTGGAGGGTTGATGAAGGAGATTTCCATACTGAGTTTTGCTGTTTGCTCTCAGCATCAAAATGATGTAGCCAAGTTTCATCAGCAGTGATTACATTTGATAGAAACTCCGGATGTTCCTCTAATATCAACTTTAACTGCATGTTTTGCCTCCATTGCAGTGGTAGGTGATACTGAACATGTCTGAACTTGCCTTGTTCTCACAGTCTGGAACCAGGAGTACCAACGCTAAAACTACTATAGCGTGTTTGTTTCACATTAAGCTAACAGAATATAATAAGATTGAACTTTAGTGCGCAAATTATGTCCGTAAAATTGTTATGTTCATTCTTTATTGAACAGCCCTCGTACATCGATACATCTAAGTGCCATATCTGAACCGAAGATTCAGATCGGAAGAAGTAGCAGCTCGTGGCTTCAACGTCAACAACCCCAGTCACAACACTAGACGACGTCAAGTGAAAATATTCCTATCACTATAATCCCGCTACAAGAGTGGAGTTCCTGCCCTCTGTACTGTTGTGGCTTCTTGGTATGTCCGCCCTCTGTCTCCTCTCGTCTCATCCTTTCTCCTGGAGGTATGGGTACAATAGACGAAGTTTCGACCTCCGTGCTGTATCCCCTCCGTAGTGTAGTCCAGTCCAGTTCCATAAATATATAAATATAAACCCTGGCTTTTGTTTCTTCCAAAGGAGCTACATAACAATTAAATGCAAATTCTGGAACTCGAAAATGCAAAATGTTTCATTTTTCACATTTTCTAAAGAGCCGTACTAATTGTTTTGATTAAAGTGCAATTTGTTCAAAACATATTTATAAAACGTTGCATCTTGAATTTTATGGGAATCTCTGTAAAATGCTTTTCATATTATTATTTTTTTTTAATTGTTCCATTTATACTCCGCCTTTAACTACAATGGTCATATCGGCGGCCGTTCTCCTGTTAACTCGTTTTTCGTTAGGTTTTAATCATTACATCACACACACATTCACACTCTCATTCATACTTCCAGACTCTGGGGAAGATGGGGAATTATCTTGGTTGGAGAAAGATCCCCATCCCCCACCGCCGTGAATCGAACCCGGGACCCCTAGCACGGCAGGCAGGTGCTCTACCGACTGAGCTACGGGGCCAGCCCCTTCATACTATTTATTTTGTATAATTTGTGAACCATTTGGCTGTCTTTTAAGTCTGCTAATTCATCTAACTCCCTTTCAGCTTACAAGGAAATATTTAACAAACAAATCCATTTCTGCATATGTTTTGCTTCATTAATTGGTTGAAGAAAAAAACTTCATAAAAGCAGGTTTTCAGCAAATGGTAGTTCGTTGAGCAAAGGCATTAGAGCGTCAGCAAAATCCGATTTCTTTTACAATTTACATTTTCTGAGCTCTCCGCAAAGCAGTAATTATGGTTTGCACAAATCAGTAACATCAGCGTTTAGAGAAACTTGAGAGAAACGGAGTAAAAAAGTTTAAGTAAAGACTTTAAATGAATCTTGAGGTAAGTAACCTTATATTGAAGTAGAAATAACTGCTTTCGTGAATTACATACAGAAGCAATTAAATATTGCGATAGTTAAAATTATTTAATGATAAAAACAAACGGATGAAATATTAGAATACTCGAGTAATTCTCAAGGGTAATGCAGGTTTTAATAAGAGTAGTAAACCGCACGCCAGTTTGTCCTGAAACAGTTTAGAAGAAAGAGGCAAAGTTTATCTTAAGCTGGTAAAAATACATGTTTTAACCCAAACTGCTGGCAGGATGACAGGGAAAGAAAGTACATAACAAACACTAATAATTGAAACTGTGTTATTAAGTGCACCAACTTAAGAAAGCAAAAGTACTCTAGTTAATTGAAAACTATGCACAAATGTAGCCAGAGGCGTTTTCAATGTCGGTAGAAGTTTGGGTGTCAAATGCCCATGTATTATCAGCAGTTCTCCACGGCTCACATTAGTGGCTATCTCAATTTTTGTCGCACCAGGAAAAGGCCAACTAATAATGTAATTAAACTCAACTCAGCTTCATCTATCATATAATACTAATAAAAGTATAATTTTATCTACCAACATTTAACATTTACCCAATGGCTATTAATAAAGCTGTATCTCTTACCCGATTTGGGTGTGATGTGTAAGAGAGGGCTTCACTGACAATAATCAGCTCATATAGTGGATTAGTTCAGTACGAAATATTTGTATGTGTGTATATGAATCACCACACTGCCGCATCTCATACTTTGTAGTGTTACTCTCACAAAAAATGTGGCAAAGTAATGTATCTCACATTAACAAGTAACGTTTTTCGAGGAAACAAAATAGGACTCGAGCTTCAACTTGCATTACGTTACGCCCAGAACATAACATTAGTATCCCAGCATTACTAGCACAAGAGCACGAGTGCCTTCTCCACCCGGATTCGCTACATACCGTAACACCTTAAAATTCCTTACGATACTGTAAAAAATGTAGATAGATCTGTTTATAACGTCTTCGCGAGATGTGTCCCTCCTTACTCTTCCAGAGCATAGAACATACCTCAACGATTTCTGTTCAGAGGGCTATGTTAAGTAATTGCGTTGATAGCTGTTATACATTTACCTGACAACACTGCGCATTGCATATGACACTGCGGAGCTCAAATATGATTACCGCGGTACAAAATGGTTACTTAGCACATTTCTTCACATCGCCTTCTTCTGGTTGCTGCAGACAGTACCTAATCATTAAGTAACAGTGAAGGTCTCGTGTTAGCAAACTGTATGAAACTTAATGTAAAAATTGCAGTCACGAGTTCACAAAAATCGCCTGCAGTGAACTGAATGCAATAGACGGAATGATCAGTCCGAAGGGAGCCAGGAAAAATCCACATCCCCAGGCAAGCGAAACTTTAAAGCGCATATAAATGAAATTTTAAGTATCGACGATTTTAAACCTTGGCGCTCCTGCAAGGTATAAGTTCACAAAATGAATTAAAGCTGCTGAGATTTTAAAGCACCAGCTTGAGTGGAAGAGAATTACCAATAAGGAAGTCGCCATTTATTCCCTTTCTCTAGTAAACAGGATGGGCTGATACTGATTAACTTGAACTCTACATAATAGTTTAAAATTAAAAATACAAGGTAAGCAGATTTTATTAAGTCTAGCATGTGTAATTAGCGTTATTTGAACTCTTTCGACGATTCTTACATTAAATAAAACGTATCCGAGTAATTGAGCAATATAAATATTTCGAACTTCAGAAAATTACCATCAATGGATGTACTTCCAAAAAATCGCATTTTCATTAATCCATATATACCTATGGTCTGAAATGTTTGGTTTCTCAGCACTACCAGCATAAAACTGCCACCACAACCGTCAAAGCTGTTTACAACAGCTAAAATAATTAGTGGTCTTTCTACTATAGTTCTACTTTTCTCAAAATGGAAGTCAATATTTGTATTCCCCTATCCTCATACAAAGAGAATAGAGTTTCAAAGCAAACCACATAGCGACCAGCCCTTCAAGAGTTCTGACTATCACTTTAAACCTAGGATATTTCCACTGCCTCGATAAGAAATTATGCAATAAAACACTATCCGCAAAACCTTTATCTTCTTCATTAATAATTTAAATAATACTTTATACAGGAGTGAATGGAAAAATCATATGATTGCAACATTTCGGATTTCTTGAATTACGTCATGCAGGCCGATACCGGTCAAACATTTTTCAAATCCTTTATGTTAATTTAAGTTTCCAATTTCTATCACACACCTCATTCAATGTAGGTACAGAGAAGCCTAAAATAGTTTCGTTTATTATGCTTAAAGTGTCAAAAGTTGAGTTACAAAGTTTGCTTAGGAAATCGATTAGCAGGAATTTGGTAAAGAAAGAATTTGTTTTTAACTTAATCCAACCAAATATGGTTCCTGTCTCGGCACCCTTTAACGTAAAGTGTATTTTATGCAAAATGTATGGTAGGTAACGTCAGAAGACAAATGCCACTCATGTGCGGTTTCAACAGTTACCATCTTGTTTTTCAAAGTAACAACAGCCTTGCTTGAAGAAAGTGAGAAAGGAACGCCACTGACAGCTATATAATTACAGGTTAAATGATGGAGATCAGATCATCGCTAGAGTCAATTATAACGAGGGTTGCCTAATTACGGTAGCAGGGGCGTTGATCACCGTAATTGCCTGTCGTAGCGTGAAGCGTGAAACCGCCACAGTCTGCTGAGATAGCGGACGAGTTTCAAAGGATCTTCTTTACTATGTGCCGCTTCGGTGGCTGACAACGCTATTATAGATTAAATAACGGATTTGGGCATTATAGCAACTATAAAATTAAGAACTTTCCTTTCTTATTTTGTGACTTTCTTATTTTGTTTTGTTGTTATAGACAACATCTGCGTGTAAAATGCCACTTAGTGTTATTCCAGTTACGAACGATGTGAACACTTTTTAACATATGAATCCAAAAGAGTATTTATAAAACTCTCTCTCTCACTCTCTCTGTGTGTGTGTGTGTGTGAGAGAGAGAGAGAGAGAGAGAGAGAGAGAGAGAGAGAGAGAGAGAGAGAGAGACAGAGAGAGCAACAATACTCGACAACAAAAGTTTAAGTACCAAACTACCCTTTCCATGGAAAATGTTTTGAAAGTGTTGATCTTTCTCAAACAAGACTTAAGAATTATGATTACAAATTAAGATTTTTCATGATGAATGAAATGTACAACTTGAGTTTTTTAGAGTAACCTATGAAATCTTTTTCATTTTGAATGCATGCATATTATTTGTCTTCTTTGTTGAGTTGACCAGGTTATGACTTAGAATTTTCAAATACTATCTAAACTTTTGTGCAGTAGAAAGCCATTGGTTTTATTCTAGCTCTGGCAAAAGTATGGAATTAGAAAGCCATCAGATAGTGACCAGCTGTCAAAGATTTGATATTTACTTAAGCTTATTTTGGTACCTATTGTAATGGTACCTATAAAGAATACACTGTTTAATTAAACCATTTATGGAATATGTTTCTCAGGTGATAAAACGAAGGGCATATGCTTTTATAAACAATTTGTTGAATAGGTAGAGAAAGTAATGTGAAAATAAGGTAAAAGCTCCTATAATTTAAGGATCCGTACAAAGAAAATTAGAGTCATGGCATTTTGTGGACAAGAACATTTTACATGTAAAATCCTAATTGGTAAGGAAATTTTAGATGAAGTTCCTCTTTAATTTTCTTGGTTGAGACAGTTCTTATTTTTACTCTAAGGAACCCGAGAAAAAGTTAAGTTCCAACATATAGTGGGTACAATAAAAAGAACGCTGTTTTGGAAAATAGTAAGGCAAGAGACGATCCTTAAACTGTATAAAGTGTTGGCCGTGCCTATGTTACTTTAAGGAACAGAAATTAATATAACATATAACTTGTATATTAATAACTAGTTTGGCAAAAGGAATTCAAGCAGCAAAAGTGAGTGTTAAGACTATTGGAAGGTTTCCGACTGCAAGATCACAAAAAAGCCACGAAATTTGACGCAGCACCTATCACCTAGGAACACTGAGACGACATATAATTTGATACCAGAAAGACATTAACATAAACAAAGGAATAAATATAAATAAATGACGTATACCAGAATAGATTAATGCCATAATGCTAGCATATACTCCAGAGACGGCCACAGTGACAAGGCCACTCTGCGAAGGTCAGTAAACTCCCTTTGCAATCCATGTAAACAAACAACCCTACTCTATTGTCTGTTTTGCCCTCAAGGCAAATTTGGTGCCTCCCAGTCGGAAACCAACCCATTGTTAAAATCCCATGCGTGCTTCTGACAACAGGCTATAAGATTTTCACCGACGTGCATAACGCATGCTTCGGTATAAATTTTTGCATGCGGACCGTTAGAGAAAGCATCTCTGATATTAGGTCCAAAACTGTAAATTCTGAACATTGATCTCAAGTGGGGATAGTTACCAGCCACTAAAAAATTGATATTTGTTCATGTGATTTTGCAAACTCCGAGAAATACCTAGAGTGGGGGTAATTCAAAGTGATGGCGGAAAGTAGGTTTTGCTAGTAAGAGCACTTCGGTCCTGAGTTCTGCGTGAGACGGACGCGTATTCGGCGCCGCCTAACAAGTACACTTCCGCGCCATGCACAGAGACAAAGTGCAATATCTAACAATCTCTCCAGTGAGAGTTAGCGCAAAGAGTAATATATAGGGAAGACAATATATATATATATATATATATATATATATATATATATATATATAATATCCAGTTTGACTTCGCAGTGCTACTGCCTCTGCGCTTCACATCACAATATTGACCGTGACGCTAAACACAGCAACCACACCGACGACGACTTTACGGTGGTGAGCGTAGGATCCTAAGGACAACAATAAACTTCTGTCTACCAGATTCGAGATGTCATCATTCAACCCACAACCAGGCAGGACGCACTTACTCTTGGAGTACAGATGAGAGATCTCATGCGGGAGCTACAAGTCACTTCGAACCGGTTACAATCTCCCTTTCCGCACGCCACCAATCCTTAATTGTGCGGCGTTGAGCACAAGGGAGAGCTCGACGTGGTCGCTACGGGCCGGACCGCCTCAAATCCGAGAGCAGTTAGGTATTGAAGGAATATAGATCAGTGTAGGAATAAAGGGCATGAGCATGACACAGATGAATAAATGACTAAAGAACTTCATGAATGCAAACCCAAGGTAGAAGAAATATCAGACATTCCTAGAAAGAGGTGGAACGTGAACTGCTTAGTTTCGGAACAGACAAATACTGTCTAATCCGAATTGTATTTTATGATAATGATCTTTCTGTAAATATTTGTGTATCATTGCTAGATATGATGGTAGCTAGTGCATACGGTTCTTAATAACGTAAGTTCAAATTCGTAGTTATAGCATCAAGAACACAATGTAACTTTTTTCTGATGAACGCTTGTGTAAGGAATTAAATGACAAGTAAACATTTTTGTAGCTTTAGGCTCTGCAGCCAATTTACAGTAACTTTCTACAGTCTAGCTCAGTTACGTCATTTTATTACAGAGAAGCGCTCTTATCTGTATCCTCTACCCCTTCAAAAGTTAACAGCAAATTGATTTATAAATTAGGAGAACGCATAAGATAAATAATTGAAATTAAGTAGTAGTTTTCACTTTCATCATGCAGTTATAAACATCGTTGTTTAAAAATATTTCATAGCAGTAGTTCCATATTTTCCTTGTTTAGTTTACATTGTTTCAATTAACGTTATTAAGACTATACTGTCATTCATATGGTGACTTATAAATATAATGATCAATGTAGGGTAGATTCACCCTTTCCAATTTTAAATCCAAATCCTTGAGATAATGGCCAAAAACTCAATCTTTTCTCTCTCTACGATATTCTTGCTTCCCATTTAATTAAAGAACAGAACATAATATATCAAACATGAAACTACATACTTACTATATATTTTCACCTCGTGAAGATATAATATGCACACGAATCAACTCCTAATTGCAAATTATATGTAGTATGTTACTGAGTCAATCACGAATGTTCACCTTACTCTCCGTAAGGGTTCAAAGATTAGCATTGAGCTAACGATGTAGTCATGAATAAAGAAATTTTAAGATGAAAATATTTCGGCATTGTCATAGTATAAGCAAATAATTGCTAATTTTTATCGACAATTTTGTAGTGCCTGTCAAGTGTATTGCAGAGAACTTCTCTATCCCTCTTCAAAATAACAGTGCAATTTTGGAAAGTAAACTGTCTACTTTGGAAAACCAAAAATTTTAGAAAATAAATAAGGAAATCATTTGTTTTTAATAATTAAATTATCTAATTATAACAGATATTTTATAAAACTAGCATTTTTAACCTCATAGTATGAGTCCTGAATTTTTATTGGATTATACTGCTTTAAATGCAGAGTGCAGAGTTTATCACAATGAATTTGCATACTAAAATTAATTTTTAAATTTTCATACAGGCTAGAGTTTTGAAACTGTTACTGTTGAAACAACTAGCAGATTTCATACTATGAATCTCTCAAATTTAGTGCATTCTCCTAAACAAACAGTTTGTAAAGGTTTTTTCTTTATAAAAATTGAACACTGCATTAATTACACAATTATATTCTTAATTGAATTCATATCATGTTTCTAAGATACTTGTAGGTATCAAATGTTGTTCATTTGTGCTACTGAGCAAATATCACTCCGGAGGTTTCATCTCTGTCCATGCTTCATTACACGCTTCATGAGGTTTTAACTTCCTGGAGAGCAGAAGGGAATGTTCCCCTCGTTTGCGAAGAACAGGTGCATTCCAAAATCGGATGCACTCTCACTGAGGCATGTAAAGAAGCTTGTTTCTAACACTAAATGAATTTTAATGAATAAGCGGTGGTAAGATGCGGCGAGCACCCGGGGAGAACAAAAGGGGTTGGTTGCGGTCGGTAAGTACATACATAAGACAAGGGGATTGTGAGCCCTCGAGGGAGTGATTCAGGCAGTGCGCCAGGTCAGGCGAGAGATTATACTTGTAGAAACCACCACCATAATTATTGAACATGAGTACGGAGACAGGACAAGCTTGGTGTATAGCCTACCACCCAGGGGAGTGGAACAGAATAACGGCGATTCACTTGAATGGCTTCCGTTACAGACGATCATTTGTTTCTTTGTTGCTAATTACACACTGTGTAACAGCTATGTATCGCTTCTTTCACTTTCTGAGAGTAAACTTACTTTTATCAAAAAAATATTTTGGGAAATTTTAATGCTGTATTTTCTTACCGACACTACTTGTGCGTTTATGTTTCTGCAGTGTATTACCAGAAATTGCATATAAGATAGAAATAATTAAAGTAGTGAACTATAAAGTAAAACTGGTTTTTATTAAATTATTGACGGGGAATATTGATGATTGGATAAGAAGATGATAGCGAGGTACATAGATAATTAAAATACGTAACATAAAAATCAGTGCTTTACATAGAAAAATAAGGTAATAGTTATACATGAGAAGAGAGACGTTAACTAAAAATATTTAGTGTTGAAGTAAAGATAATTATCATAAGCTGTTTTATCTAAGGTAATTACTATGTTTTTGATTAACTAAGGCGATAAGAACATCAGCTTGAAGTATCTGGAATAGTTTTGGTCATAAGTCAGGTTTATATTACTAAGTTTCTAGACCAACGTTCCGAAATTTACGAGGGCTGTTCAATAAAGAATGATCATAATTTTTTATGGTAATAATTTTTCGCACTAAAATTCAATCTTATTATATTCTGTTAGCTTAATGTGAAACAAACACGCCGTAGTAGTTTCATTGTTGGTACTCCTGGTCACCGCCTGTGAGAACCAGGCAAGTTCATACATGTTCAGTATCGTCTACCACTGCAATGGAGGTAAAATGCAGTTAAAGTTGATTTTAGAGGAAGATCCGGAGTTTCAAACGTAATCACTGCTGATGAAACTTGACTACATCATTTTGATCCTGATGAAAGCAAGCAGCAAAGCCCAGTGTGAAAATCTCCTTCATCACCAACCCCCAAAAAGGAGAGCTTGTTACTTCTGCTGGGAAAGTTATGGTCATCTCATTCTTTGATATTCCTGGAATGGTTTATCAGCATGTTGTACCTGCACACACATCAGTAACTGGAAAATACTACAGGGATATCCTGAAAACATTGCAAGTCCATATCAGGCGCAAAAGACAACATTTCCGTGAAACTGGCTGGATGTTGCACCACGATAATGCGCGGCCGCATATTGCCAATGTTTTTGCTGACTATCTTGAAAAAATAAGCGTGAAGTGCATCCCTCCCTATAGTCCGGTTTTGGACTCATGTGACATTTTTCTATTCCCTAACTTGAAGAAAGTCCTTCGTGGGGGCATTACCCATAAATAGATAAAAGGTGAAGGCTGCGGAAGCGATTTTGAAGGATCTCTCAAAAATTGTTTTGAGCATGTCTTTGAAGACTGGGAGAAACGCTGGGACAAGTGCATCGCATTCGGAGGAGACTATTTTGAGAAGGACAACCAAAATTATGAGGATGAGTAAAGGTACGTTGTCAAAATAAACATTGTGATCATTCTTTACTGTACAGCCCTCGTAGAATGAGAATGCACTTATAATTGTGTTATTGTGTAACAAGCAAATGAAAATGAAATGCTACATAAGTATGAATGTGGGACTAAGTTAATAAAACATATTTCTTACATTCGCATTTTTTGCCTTTCTGATTTGAAGTCTCACAGAAGATTTTTACCGTTGTTGATTCTCAGCGTCGCACCGCTATAATGACCGCGATCGGGTTGTATGCACTTGAAAATCACCGCAAAGGGGTTGTCCGAGTTTCAGTCACACATATTCCTTATGCTTTCCATTATCATTCTTTGAAGTGTTTTCGGTGGTAAATACCGATATGCCAGAATATACAGTGATCTACATAGAGCTGGCGCAATTCTTTCTTTAATTATTCCGTAGGAAATACATTCGATGGCCCAGTTTTAGAAGCACATTAAGCAGAATGTTCCAGATTTTCTTATTCCTTGTCACTAGATGTGCAGGTGTTTGTTTTATTCCTAATTGCTATTGTTGGCAGGTGTTTTCGATATTTTGTTCTAGCCAACGTGAAAATGCAGTACACATTAAATCAATTATACTTTCTTGTGAAGCAATACTGGATTATGAATTCAATCAGGGGCGGCCGGTGAGGCATTGTATTGGCGGTGCCATAATAAATAAATAATGAATTAATTAAATATTTAAATGAATAAATAAATAAGGAATAAATAATAAATTAATGAATAAATAATAAATGTATGAATAAATAAATACAAAATAAATAAGGTTTGTTAAAATATAAATATGTGTACCAATTTCAAACGATTTAGGTAATCTTATCGATAATGCATCCTATTTTATAATATACTGTACCAAACAGAAGGTACAGGGAAACGGAAATAGATATTTATTACATCCGTACTCTTGTTACGCACAGGTGTAACGAGTACAGTAAAAGTTTGATAATACAATTCATGGAGAATGTGAAACGAAGCATTGGTGTACGATTTCGCGACAGAGAGAGAGTTATCTTATTTCCCGTGCTTTACTGCACTCTACCGGATAAAGCGTAAGTTATGCGCCAGGGAAACCTTGGCACTACCTGCTCCCATAAGCTCCTAACACAGGCGCTTATGAGCGTAGACGTTGCCGTTTTGGAATCGGCACCGCACCATGGAAAACAATCAGGACAGAGCGCTTGCATTTAACGCGCCTATTCATACGAGGGAGCACATACTCAGAAACAATCTTTTTTGCGCAATTCCTATACACTTCTCTTTCTTTCGTTTTCATATAGATGGTGCCATGGCACAGTGGCACTACCTCAGAAGCCGCCCCTGAATTCAATTACAGTTAACCAAATGGCATAACAGAGAGAATTTGGTGTTTGCAATCCTCCCAAAAGAAACACAATACTGGGACTGGTAAACAAACTGGAAACAACTGAATCTCTGGTGAGTGAAAAAAGGCAAGTATTGTTCATCTAGGCTTCCCACGGTTGTTGATGTAAGAGCACGACTGGAACAGTCACGCAAATAATCATTAAGACGTTTGTCTCAGGAGTCAGGGTAGACCTATGTGTCACGAGCTTCGAAAAGTGCAGGCCTAAAGCCATATAGGGTTACGGTTGCTTATCAGCTACAGGAACCAGATAGGGATAAAATATTGAATTATTGTCGTTGGTTTCAGACGTTCATTGTCCAAAATCCTGCCATATTACCCATCACGTGGTTCATAGATGAAGCATGGTTCCGTTTATCCGGTTATGTGAAGTCACGCCATTGGGCCATCGAAAATCCACATGTGATCCATGAAGCACCTATGCACCCGGTTAAAATCGGACTTTTGTTAGCAAAATCCACACAGAGAATAGTGGGGCCAATTTTTTTAACCAGGCTGTGAACACTACAGGGTAACGACAGATTTACATGGAGTTCGTTGAACAACTGGACAGGTACAGCTGAGTTAAGGATATTTGCAGCAAGACAGAGCTCCATGTCATACATCAAATGACACCAAGGAACAAATCAGAAGTTTCTTTGACGACTGGAACCTGTGGCCACCGAGGTCTCTGTATTTGACATCGACGGATTCATTCATTCAAGTTGCTTAAAAGAGAGGGTTTACACCACACGTCCCCAGACATTGGACGATCTGAAGCACATCACCCAGGAGATTCAAGCTATTGACACAAAGTCCTCCAATGTGTGGCGAGTAACATGGAATAACATGCTGAGTTGTGCCTTATGCAGGATGGAAGGCATTTTCAACATTTGCTATAGAGGTAAATAGTCTCCCAAAATTTAGGTATAAGTTGTCGCTAGAAAAATACGTTTTAAAACAATTAATGAAACAAATGTCAGTGCTATAGAAATCACTCTGTAGAAGATATAGCACTTGAACATTTACAGTTTCCCGTGTTCATTCCTATTCTCGCACATTCAAAAACTCGTTTCGAATAACCCATATTAACTTCCATTAAGTGCACCGGCAACTTTTCTTGGTGCTCATACCCAATCGCGCATACTCGAAGATCTGAAGTACCTAGTTAACAGCAGGTTCATCGAAGGCGGGACATGCTGGAAACAGCATCAAAAGAAACGAACTGGCATTTGGCAAAAGTGTTACAAATCAAACGCTAGTGAATGAAATACAACAAAACAATCATTAAAACGTTATCAGAAGTCATAGGCAAAGAATATAAACGGTTTTTTTTTTTTTTTTTTTTTTTTTTTTTTTTTTTTTTTTTTTTTTTGTAATTTACGTCCTCCAACGTTAAGTCATATCGGACAATGAATGGAATGGATGAAATGATGCTCAAATGAGCCAAGGGTCCATAGAGCTTAGAGTTACACGACATTCGTATTTCTGGTTAATTGAAAACCCCGGAAAACCCTTATCCATGTAACTCACCCTGACCGAGATTCGAACTCGGGATCTCTTGAACGTGAGGCACTCTACCACCACGCTACCGAAACGGGCAAATATAAACTGAAAACAATCATATACTAAAAGAAATAGAAAACCAGATTTTATATAATTGGAAGAATTAGAATAATAAAATAATTAGAATAATTACTATAATTTTAAAATAGCAGAGGAAAAACAAAAATTATGGCTTTTAAAGGAAATTATAGTGTAAGATCAAAAATTGTTTTAGGAAATGGGATTTTAGAACAAATATTCAGTTTTAAATATTTAGGATATAACATTTAGGATGTAAGTTTTAGAAACAATGGTGATAAAGAAGAAAAAGTAAACAAATTCCGACCAATGCGTGGGAAAATCCAAAGAACTTTTAAAACAGAGTGAGACGGGATACAAAAATGAAAATATATAAGGTAATGGCTATTCCAACTTTACTATATGGAGGCAAAACCTGGGTGCCAACACAAAAGGATTTAAATAAACTACAGACTGCAGAAATGAAATTTTTAAGAAGTGTTAAAGGTTGTACAATATTGGACAAAATAAGAAATGAGGATATTAGAAAGGAATTAGAAATCGAACCAATTCATGACAAAATATCAGAACGAAGGCAACAATGGCATGAACATATATTAAGAATGGAGTATGGGAACTGCAGTAATAAACTATAATCCAAAAGGAAGAAGAGACAGAGGACGACCCAGTAAACGCTGGAGAGATCTATGAAGCCGGAATGGGCGATATGCCCAAACCATGGAGTGAAGAAGAAGAAGAAGAATTAGAACATATTTTGAAATATTTTAGAAATAAATCGCCTAAGTAAGATAAATCGATTTTGATGCTGTTGATGTTATCTTGGCCGCTGCAGATACATTTTGTCACAAGACTTCGCGAGTGCAGTATGAAAGGAAAACACAAATTATATACCTGGTAAGATATATAGTTGCACTCATTTGAAACAAATCACTTCTACAATAATGATACGAAGCGTCACTTGCCGCAAGTCTCAGAAATTTTAGTCGTTAAGGTCGCTCGCATTAGCCGCTAAATCTTTATAACCAAAGTGCATCTAATTCATCACGTATGGCTGACACGTACATGAAACCCGATCAACCAAAGAGACAGTCAAGCAAGCAAATTGATTTCATTTTCATCGGCTTCTCTACCAAACCGCCTCACACATATTACCCTCACCAAGTTCAGAAAAGTATAAAGCTATCATAAATGGCCGCGTATCAGAATGATACAAGTTGCTGCTGCAATAGCTAGACCTTAAGAACTTCCATCTGCTTTCTAATTCTGAGAATATTTGGCTACGTTACTTTCCAAGTGTAGTACACTTCAGTGACCACTCTCCAGAACCCTTTAATAACCAGCCAGGTAACACCTGGGCTTAAAGTCATCGAACATGTATTAGTAGCAACCCCTTTCTTTGGACAAATAAATTCAATATGCTTACATTATAGAATTGTTGAACTTATATAGGTTATTTGTAGCAATTATTTTTATACTTTATTCTCGTTTCTTTAACTAATTCTTCCGTCTATAATTGAGCTATTAATGTGAGAAGGCACGCGCGCCTGTACAAAGCAAAATTAGGTTTTCGGACACGATTAGTATGTATTAGAAACTGTATAATCACAGATACATAGAACATTAGACATACATAGTCAACATGAAAAATTCAATGCCACGTCCGGGATTTGAACCACGGATCTCCTGGTTTCCGTCCAGTCATTGATCTACATTAACCTATATACGGCTAGTATGAAGAAATGATAAATTTCCATCAACTAACTACTATAATAATAGTTAAATGAAGCAGCCTGGGACTCAAGTAAGATAGTAAGTTGCCACAAACGAGAGCCCCTAGTGGTCTACCGCAGAAATATACAAGTCAAATGGAGAACTTTATGTCGTGACGGCAAGTTGGCCAAGGTAGCTCAATGGGTTAGAACGACTGGACTGAAAATAGGGATCGTGTTTCAAATCCCTGCCATGGCATTGAAATTTTCATGTTGACTCTATCCATCAAAAAACTTAGCCTATATACGGCTAGTGTGAAGAAATAATTAATTTCCATCAATTAACTAAAATAATTATACATAGATGTTCATATTTCTAAAAATAGAAACATGAATGACTGTATTAATTATTAATAAATTAGGTACAAATTTATGCTGGTTTTACGTCACAATACGGATATTCCCATACTGAAATTGTGGGTATATGTAGATAATATGTCTTTTATTTGGCATTTGTTTTGACATTCCAATATAACAGGGTTAAGTGCTGCTATTAATACGAATTGCATCTGTACAGCATTTTGTTTGCGAATATATTTCCTTCCAAACTGAAAATTATACTTTGTTCTGCAATTCCGTGACTGCTAGGGTAAACTAAAATCTAATCCTGTAAATAATTATTTGCTATAGACCTACATGAAAGAGAAGAGACGGGGAGAGAGACAGAGGGAGAAAGAAAGATTGAGGAGAGCAAGGGTATTAAGTTTCCAATTAACATTAGAATTAACATTATTCAGTGGCTCTCAGCCACTGGAGCTTGTTACCGCTCATCTACCATTTTAGGTCTATTCTGGGAAGTGGGAATGAGTGAGAGATCCAATGCCTTATCAGAAGACCTCAGATTTTAGACTTATTCCCTGAATAAATAATCGAAACCAATCATATGTTCACGTTGCTGTAAAATTACAGCTTGTGTTTAAGTTTTATTCTACCTAAACGTGCATATTTTACCCTAGTGTACCATTTCACGACATTTTAAGCCAACAAATGCCTAATTATAACAAACACAATTTATAAAACAGTTTAAATTTATCAATTTAGCTCTGAGTCATATTTTGAGGTGTTATACATCACCAAATAAGGGATTACTGGACATAAACATGGAACACAACTCAATGGTTTTCACATTAAATGTATGTTTAAAAATACCTTAATAAAATCTGAGGGTTGAACCAACAAGTTTCTAACCGCAAGGAGGTGCAGTGTTATTGTACAAAATGGAGAAATTTCAAACAGGTTCGGAGTGGAATAATGAGGTGACCATTAGCGTCAAGCATGAAAGAAATGTCTAGGTCAACAAGCTTGTGAATTTGAGAAAACCGTCCAATAAGCAATTTATAACAAGCTTTAATCTCAATGACCATATTACCTGGCTGTTCTAAATCGGGGTTATTCTAATGATCTTCCAAGGTTTAATGGAATACATATAGTTCTCTTTCTACTTTCCCTGTTGAAGGCAAATCATAATAAAAACAGCACTTTGGTATACTGAAGTAGGTTATCACCCCTCTTAAGAATTTTCCCTCGTTTTGGACCTTCCACAATATCAGTGTACAGTATTTTCAATGAATGAACTTGCGTCAACAGCTATAAAATATAGTGTCAAAATGCCGAAAGTGAAATGTTCCAAAAATCCACTGATACAACAATGGATCCAGCACCGAAAAGGACTCCCTAGTTATGAAAAAATCGTTTTCTAAGTGTTTTGCAACAAACAAGTGATCCAATTTTCACAAATAATCAAATTGTAGAAACATTTACAAGATTATGTTTTAATTCATTTACTATTACTCTAGAAATGTCTACAGTTTGTTTGGTGTAGGTTTCACGTGAAAATAAATCTGATATCGATCCGTATGTTCGCATTAGTGGCCATAAAGCTGGAGTTTCCCAGACTGTACTAAAGAAAGAAACTTATCTCCTCAGTTTACAAGTGAAGCAAGTTTTAATATGGATTTGTGAAAATTGAGTAGTTACTAACATCCCTTGTAGTGGTACGGATCCAATTCTCAATGGATTTCTGTAGAAGTCAAAGTATCCTATTACATCTGAATCGACTTTGCAAAATATTACCTAAATTCTATACATATATTAGGCTCATTGCGTTCAATGAGAAGGAGGATAGGGAATTCCTATATCTCATTCCACATAAACACTCACTCCAGAATTACATCTGTTCAAAACAACTAGTCAACATCAAAACAAACGCTTATTTTATTAATAAGAATCTACAATTGGTTTTCTCGAATAGTATTGATAATTCCAAAGTTCCTCTACGTATAAATGCTGCATTATACAAAATTACTTCTTCAGCTCTCCTCGAATCCTTTTATTCAAATTTAATTCACCTTATCTGCTCAGCCCATGCATTGCACAGAGTTGCTGAAACCATCCGAAATTATCAAACATGAGATCGAGCGGGATAGCTCAGGCGGTTTCGTCTGTGGCCCGCATTCGGGAGGCCCAGGTCCGATACCCGTAGCCGACCTACCTGACCTCGTTTTCCCGGGTCGCTAGGTGAATGCTAGGTATATAATTACATTCCCCCGAATTTCATGTCCCTGCATTTCATCTCATTTCATCTCTTATTTGGTGGTCTGCTTCAGAGTAGAAGTGTCCGCGGGTGTTTCAACACAGTCGTGACACCTTGGATCGGCCGCCCTTTGTCTTTTCTTCCTCAACCTTCCTCTCCACTTGGGACCTAGGTACAATAAACCACATGTTTCGGTGCCGAATCCCCTCTGTAGTAAGGGGACCCCGTAGGGGAAGGGATCCGTCCCTTTTAGCTGCCAAAGTGCGGGCGCTACGGACCCCTAGCACTCGTGGTACCTCTGACGTTACTAGAGGAACCTCGGGCCGAACATAACGAGCCCCTCCCGCATGGGAGTTGTTCGGATTGGGTTGGTCTCGAGGGGGCAGATGGTTCCCGTCACCCACGGGCAATTGGGTACCTCCGGCCAGGCCGCCAAGGGCCGCCCGGAGGGGGCAGAGGGTTGTCTTATAAGTCCCGGGGACTAGCCTGCAGAGCTAGTAGCTGGTGAGCTAGACACTGGCGGCCCTACCAAGGTTATTTGGTAGCTGGTTCATTAAGGACTGGCGCGTATGTGGCGTATCCACATCCATCCTGTTTGCCGTGTGCAGACGGGGGGGCAGCTTATAAAATAGGTGCTGTCCTAATGGAAATAACAGACGAGGCCCGGGTTCCCGGTCCTACGGGGCTGGGGCTTATGGGAAGTAGACCTCGGCGAGTATGTAGTAAGGGGAGGGGAGGGGATCCGTCCCCTTCAGCTGCCAACGTGCGGGCGCTGCGGACCCTTAGCACTCGTGGTACCTCTGACGTTATTAGAGGAACCTTGAGCCGAACTGCCAAGCCCCTCCCGTCGGGGATTTGCTCGGATTGGGTTGGACTCGAGGTGGCAGTGTGTTCCCAACATACATGGGAAATTGGGTACCTCCGGTCAGGCTACGGCCGCCCGTAGGCGGTAGAGGTTGCCTAATAAGTCCTGGGTACTAGCCTGCAGAGCTAGTAGAAGGTGTACTAGATCACCATGCGGCCCCACCGAGGTTTTCGGTTGTGTTCCCTGCGGGGTTGACGGGCGTAAGTGGCGTATCCACTTCCATCCCGTCTTGACGTTGTGCTCAGCGGAGGGAGGGCTTTTTAGACTCAATGTATTGCCCTATGGAAAAATCCCCGGAGTATCTATCGCTCCTGGGTAGGAGGCCCTGGGTCCTACGGGTCCAGGACTAATGGGAGTGGAACCTCTGCACTTAACTGGAGCAACGGTAATCCTAATCAGACATGAGAAAACGTTTATGAAATATGTAGTGTGTAACGCCCACGTTTACTACATACGGCACCACAGGCGGTAGCAATGACGATACATGAGATAAAAATTGAATTGGTGGAATGAGATGTAGGGGAAAATCCGAGATCCCGGAGAAAACCCGCTCCAGCACTATGTTGTTTACCACAAATGTCACTTTGCGGCCCTCAGGGATCGAACTCGGGCCGCCTTGGTAAGCGCCAAGCGGTATAAATACTCAGCCCGGCGTGGCCACAAGATTTCTGAAAATGCCCTTCAAGGCTAGTATTGTTTTGACAAAGAATTCTTTCTGTCCTCTTCCCTTTTGATCTTTAATTACTCGTAGAGGTATCTGAATGGATGCTGTCATCTCCTTTGCTGAACATTTGCAAGGAATAATCAGTGGATGGCCATTTGGTATATGGCTTCTGTGGCAGAATAGCTAGAGGAAGATATTGTTTATATATAATCCAATTTTTCTTTGCTGTCTCCCTGCATTAGGAAACTTGAATCAATGAGAATGCCTCTTCCAGAGAAAATTGGCATAGTTAAAGAAGTAAGTGCCATTTGGGAAGGTTGGTGACCAAGTTACGGACAAGTGGAGCGTTTTGATAAAAAAGAATGTAAGAAAAATACATAATAATAATAATAATAATGTAGTGCAATCGATTTAACAATAAGTCACATATGCTACAACCAATAATATATTTTAGAAATAAAAAAGTAAAAAGCTGAACCAAGAATTGGAATTTTACATTTGTATAGCAAAAATATATGGTTTTTCTTTGTTCTCTCATTTCCTCATTTTCGTTTTTCTTTTTAATGGGATCTCACTTATGGACAGAAAGTATTACTGTAAATCTACTATGTGTGTATTTCTTTTGAGGATGACAAATAGTGTTGTACAATTAAATTTCCATCCCTGTTGTGCAGTTTATTCACATCATTGTGAATTCACATCATTGTGGTTGACTATTAATCAAATACACTTAATTATCTTTTCGGGGTATACAAAATGTAAAAAAAAATCTAAAATGTCACTTTAAGTAACTATTTCAAAATGTTTAAGACTTTCTGTACCTAAACGTTCATTTTAATAGCACAAAAATCCGAGTTCTACTGATCAGACGATATGCTCACTAACTAGGAAGGTACTCTAAACTATTCCAGAATGACACCAACACTGATGTCGGCGCAAGCCTAGTTGAGCTTCTTCACCTTTCTGAAGCGCCAGAAAGGAATCTTTACATATCGCAAAGTACAGTCTCACCACAAAGCACCAATCACCTGATACGAACCTGGAGTGTATGAAGATGAAACATCAGAAAAGAAATGGACAGGGAATCTGAGGTAGAAGAGAAACCACCACAGCATTCTCTTACGGACCTGGCAATAGAACAAACCCACGAGATCAGAGTGGCCTCTCCGAGAGAAACGAAACTTAGATCTCCTAAAAACAAGCTTCATACCTTATCAGCTAGGCATCCTTCTTGTGGAGAGAGAGAGAGAGAGAGAGAGAGAGAGAGAGATATTCACTACTGGAGTGCTTTTCTGTGTTGATATAGCTTCACCCCCCCCCCCCCCCCAACGAATAAATGGCTTTTGCGAACAGCACGTTATTAGGACTTCAGTCTGATATTATAAACATAGTTCTGCAAATTGATCCTACTGATCCTACTTTTCGAGTAAAAAAGCCAAATAATAATTTCCAGATGAAAAAAGTTAACCCCAAGTGCAACGGACAAGGTGTCAAGAAGTGCTCCAAGTTTAATCTATGCACGTCCCACTGCGCCGCTCCAACACGTTGGGAAAAAAATCCCTCGGCAGCTTTCTATCCTCTTACACGACCATTTTTTGTCTCTGAGGCCGTTATAGGCGTCATGGCTTGGCCATGAATCTTACTAATACGAGGTACATGCCGTCCACGGAACTCCAAGATCTTAAGAGAGGGGATGCCACCTGCTTCATATCTGGCGAGGTAATCCTTCCGTATTATGAGCAGTTGTTATGTTCCGTGCAGGTCGCCAGATGATGCCCTCCCTTACTGACGGACCTCTACCATTTAAAGGGGCTCAAACTATGAATCTGTAGTTCAAATAAGGTTTTATTTCTATTTTCTGTGCTAATTATTGACCATTTTATAATTAGTCTGACACGGCAACCTAAGGCTTTTACAGTAGTGAAACGAAAGCACAAATGGTTTACTCTACGTGAGGAATATATTCTGATGTCTCTGATTGGCTGAAGTTATGAATCGATTCGTAGTGGATGTAAGTAGGTTAGCCAAAAACTCTACTCCAACTAATGTACGATTCCCTCACATAGAGTAAATCATGAGCTAGGAGCTGATTCCACTTTATTGTTGTGGATACCTTATATTGCGATATCAATATAATTGTAACATTCCTGCAAAAGATTCTTCTTCTTCACTCCATGGTTTGGGCATATCACCCGTTCCGGCTTCATAGATCTCTCCAGCGTTTGCTGGGTCGTCCTCTGTCTTTTCTTCCTTTTGTATTATAGTTTAGTACTCCATTTGGATATCTTCCATCGTCCATTCTTAATATATGTTCATGCTATTGTTGCCTTCGTTCTGATATTTTGACATGGATTGGTTCGATTTCTAATTCCTTTCTGAAATCCACATTTCTTATTTTGTCCAATATTGTACAACCTTTAACACTTCTTAAAAATGTCATTTCTGAAGTGTGTACTATATTTAATTCCGTTTCCCTTCAAGAAACTCAGGTTTCCCTTCCATATAGTACCTAAAGTTGGAATAGCCATTACCTTATACGAGGCATGTCTTTAAGTCAGTACCGTTTTGGAATTAAAAGAAGACGTGCATAGATATCGCAATAATTTTATTTTTACATGAAAGCCTGTACCTTAATCTACTTTTCTACATAATTACCGAGAATATTGAGGAACTTGTCATAACGTGGCACCAGTTTTTTAATACCCTCCTCATAAAATTCTGCCGCCTGACGTGTTAACCACTGTATCACAACTGTTTTGACTTCCTTATCATCTTGAAGACCCTGACCGCCCAGATGTTTCTTCAAGTGCAGGAACAAATGGTAGTCGCTGGGCGCCAGATCAGGGCTGTATGGAGGATGATCTAGAGTTTCCCATTGAAAAGATTTGATGAGATCTTTGGTCCGATTAGCCACATGTGGCCGGGCATTGTCATGCAGCAAAACGATACCTTTACTCAACTTGCCACGTCTTTCGTTCTGGATTGCACGGCGCAGATTGTAAAATGTCTCACAATAAGACGCTGCATTGAATGTCTCATTACGAGGCAGAAATTCCACTAGCAATATTCCTTTTCTGTCTATGCACATGATTTTCCGGGTAGAAATTGTTTGCTTAAACTTCGCGTTTGTGGGTGATGATGAATGTCGCCATTCCATGGATTGTTGTTTCGATTCTGGTGTAACGTAGGCCACCCATGTTTCGTCAGCAGTAACAATTTGGTCTGAAATATCTTCACCTTCATTGTAGTACCGCTAAAGGAAAGTCAATGTACTGCCTAAACGTTGAGTTTTGTGCAAATCCGTCAACATTTTCGGAACCCAACGTGAACACAATTTCGGGTACTTCAAGTTTTCGGTCGCAATGCGATACAAAACATTACGAGAATATTGAGGTAAATAGTCGCACAGTGATGAAATTGTAAAGCGTCTGTTTTCTCTCACCTTTTCGTCCATTTTCGGCACCAAATCTTCAGTAACGACCGAAGGACGCCCACTCCGTTCTTAATCATACACATTTGTTCGGTCATCTTTAAATGCTCTCACCCATTTCCTTACCATTCCATCACTCATAATGTTTTGTCCGTAAACTTCACAGATCTCACGATGAATATCGATCGTTTTTACGCCTTTAGCACTAAGAAATCGTATAACAGCCCGTACTTCACAATCGGCGGGACTCACGACTGTCAGAGGCACCTTAAACACTCGGTAACCAACGTATACAATGAAGAATCAGACTGTAATGGCGTCAGTGCGTAGACAAGAGAAGTAGGTAACCAACGCGCATGCGCGAAACGCCGACCCTAGCGCTGCGGCGGCGGAATCGCAAAACGGTACTGACTTAAAAAACATGCCTCGTACATTTTCATTTTTGTATCCCTTCTCACTCTGTTTTTAAATGTTCTTTGGATTGTCCCACATATTGCTCGGAATCTGTTTACTTTTCTTCCATATCAGCATTGTTTCTGAAACTTATGTTACATCCTACATATTTAAAACTCGATATTACTTTAATCTCTATGGACCTTGGGCTCATTTTAGCATTATTTCACCCACTTCAGTAACAGCTTTAATAATACACAAATTTGGTTCTGTCTTTTACGCTAGTTCTCCTTTCAGTGGCAATTACAGAATAACGGTTAAGGATCTAGAATATGTATAGAAAAAGTCGGATGGTTGGTACTCAAATATAAGCTATGGAAACGATGCTTATTTGTTTCCTTTTAAACATTTGTTTTACATTATTTTCGAAAATCGTTTATGGAAATAATGTAACTACTTTATTTCGCACTCTATTGTACGAGCGGAGCACTCTGAAGAAAGCAGTTTAATAGTTACGTGGGTTTTGATGTATATAGCACAGGTACAATATTATTTCATACCAATCTGTTTCGGAAATTTTGATTCATGCATTCATTCACATACAGAATTGGACAAAATTGTTTTTGTTGCATTAACCCAGACATGCCTGAAATGATTTCCACCATAAATGTTCCTTCAATTCTTACGTATTGTATTGTTTTAAGTTAGTTTTACTTATTTTGACAGGTTTTACTGCCCAACATATAGTTGTCTATGAATAATCAATTGCCCCATATGTGGTACGTTAGGAACAAGGGCAGGTAAGAATCGTACCTATATTTCATGGGAAGGTGCTGTGTACTAGATACTAGAAGCAATAGTAACATTTCAGTAGACAAGTAATATATTATACTGTCATTAAAATATAGAATCTTTGTTAGTGGAAATCAAGTTGAACGCAAATTAGAGCTAGTTTTCATAATTAGAGCTATTTTTCATACACAAAACAATGCCCATCTCGGTAGCGTAGATGGTAGCGTGCCTGCCTCACGTTCAAAAGGTCCCGAGTTCGAATCTCGGTCAGTGTGAGTTACCTGGATAAGGTTTTTCCGGGGGTTTCCCTTATCCTGAAGACGAATGTCGGGTAACTCTAAGCTCTACGGACCCTGGACACATTTGAGCATCATTTCACCCATTCCATTCATCGTCCGATATGACTTAACGTTGGAGGAGTAAATTACAAACAAACAAACAATTACACAAAACAAAGAAATTTTAAAAATACTTTCAATAATGCAATTATACTTTGGTGTGGTATGCAAGGAAACATTTCACAAGCAGACCCACTTAAAATTTATTGCATATTGCTGGAGTCTTCATATGGTACAGTCGACAACGTGTGCTGTTCTCCCGTGGTGCTACAAAATGATCAGTGCGGTCATATCTGGAGTCCATATTCTCATGCTTTGGAGGTTTACCAGTAGCTTGTTTTGGAGCAGCTCCATGTCTGCAGAGTATTGCTGTTGCAATTCTTTTGTAAAACTCTAAATTATTAAGTTTGCTTCCACGTTTTTCTCGGATTTAGGCTCAGAAGTTCCTTCAGTTTCTGCAAAGTGGCCAGTCATATTTATTTCTTCCTCAGACCAAAGCAAGCTTCCAGGAAGATTGTTAATGTTCACATTGTCTTCTTCGTCAGAATCATCACTGGTAACACCTCCACAAGCATTTTCAGGAGATAGCAGCAGGACCTCAGTTTCATTGCATGTATCCAAATCATCTTCTTCCTCAAAAATGGCAAGTATTTCAGCTACACTTAACCCCCTGAAATAAAAATATAACTAATGTTTATATATAATTATATATATTGAATTATGCATTAATTACAAATTGTCATATTTATAATATATTGAATGTCCAACCTCTACAAATAACTTCCTTTTCCATTGCTATGCCTAGCACAGAAAAGTTTCCATATGTGCCTAGCGTCCCATATGTGGGACACCAAACGTATCATGACCCCATTGTCAGCATATTATATGATACGGAGTTCAGCATTAGTCAGTGATTTAGACACTATTTATTTCTAGAACTAAGTATTTACTATTCTGTAAAACCTATCTTTGATTACACATTGCAAAACTATGCAAAATTTCCGGAGTTTCGCCTTAGTTCCAGTTGCTTTGTTGACTCTCACAAATACCAACACAAAATGGAGACCATGAAACAACTTTCCTTAACATGTTTCCACAACTGCCATCTAGCTAAAGTGTTTACAACTGCTTCAGCAAAGGGCTGTCCCAAATTTGGGACGTAGGCATATCTGGGTTAAACATGCTTGCTTCAGTTATTTATTCCAAAAAGTAAATCGACAGAAATATTTTGATTACGTTGCTCATAAGTACGCCGCTACACACCGTAGTTTATGAATAGTATTTGAATGAGATATACACAGAATTTGTCAGTGGAACACACTGCTGATCTGTTGGGAGCAAGTCGAAAGAAAATGTCATTTCTAATTACGTGCAGATAATAAAGGTTAATGTTCATAAAGTATCATTTTAATAATGCTTCCCTAAACAGAATTGCATAATGTCAAACTCTTTAGTAGAAAATTTGGAGTAGTGTCACATTTGCACGGATCTAAGGAAATTAATGAGAACAGGAACATGCTTTAGTTCTGCAAATAGCTATAGGTACGTTGTGGTCCCTTTACTCATGCGTCAGTTCCACAAAATTCATTTCTACGTACGAAGCCTTTATCATTACCGTCCATTCGCTGATCCGATGCGTGGTCACATTGCTTTGATGCGTAAATATTACAAAGAGAAATTATAATCTCTGGTGCTGAAATTGTCTGATCCCTATGTCATGTAGCTTCTTTAAAGAGTTACTATATGGCTTCACCGCGAAGAGATAGGAAAGTTCGGTTTCTCCCATTTAAATGATCTAGCACCGTACAGCATGACAATGCTGACTTACTACGTGGAGTGTCGTATATGAAATTTATGTAAATACTGTAGTATTTATTGCACATATGTTACTAGTTTGTTCTTATTTGGATGTGTATTAGTTTTAGTTCACTTAAAACGTAATTAAATTACCGAGCGCTGTTGTCTTTCAGATTTATACTCGTGCGATTATTGCGTGTCTATTCTGTTAGATCAGTACCTGCAGCAATGAATCACACATAGACCAAGCTGTTTAAAACTGACTCCTGATAACAGGATATAAAGGAGGAGCCCATAAGGCACCAGATGCTCCCTGTCAAGGGTGAGAGTTCAATGGATTTTTTTTTTTGGGGGGGGGGGAGGGGAGCGTAAAGTTCTTTAGCTTGGCTTCCTTCGGAAAAAATGTAAAGCAAATCAGGTTAACATAAAATAACCACAAATCTGATAAAACGGTCTATCAAAAGGCCTCTGAGTGATACTAAGTGGTTTGAAAGAATAGGACGCCGAGAACCATAGCATTGTCGATAATCTATAATTAAAGAACGGGGTTCCTAAGGTTCCAACATGGCACCATCTTGACTTGACTAGATCTGTTTAAGCCAGGTACAGACTAGACAGCTCTCAGTAAGAAAGTGGCTTCCAGCAGTCCCGCAAAGCCAAAGGACCAAAACTTCCAGGACCTAATATCAGCAAACCTGCTGCAACACACCAACCCATATTCAGTCTAACTCTGTAACAGATAGTAGGAAACTTTGGGACAATAAATAGTAGACAGGAAATTTATGATAGAAGAGGAACGAGCATAGTATTGCCTATTAACTCGCGGAAACCACAAAAAAGTGGCTCAAATGCTGGAATCGACGGGAATTGAATGCAGGTCCTCCCGAAATGTAAGTCTCGGACGTTACCGCCGAGTTATTCAATGTTTTGAATACTTTCATAAGAAAGGCTATATGTCAAAATTGTAGAACATTACGCTTTGGCTTAAAATTTGAAGTGAACTCAAATGTATGCAACATTCTAAGTTCTTTTGCTCTATTTTCTATTATAGATGTAGCGCTTGTTGTCTTTCTATCTCTATAATATTTTTGAAACACAATTTGTGAATAAGCTGTTCTTGTTGTTCCCCTTTCTTCAAAAGAGCTGGTGATTTCAGATACATTTCGGGAATGTATTTAATTTATATTTGTATTTAATTTATTTTATATTTGACATAGTTTAAAAAGTGCTAAAGGTGCTCCAATCTGCAGGATCCTCAGGCTAATAGATTTAATCAAGTGGCAGAACTCATAAGCACAAATATTCCATAATTTTTTAAACAGTGAGGGAAAACGCCAAAGGAAACAGTCCAAATACATGTATTGATGCCACTCAAAAGCTGTTATAATAGAAATATTTGCTAGAAAGAGCATAATAAAATCACTGATGAGTAATTATGTAAAAGAAGTCAAAAGTTGTACTTCTTAACTTCGTTTACCTGTAATTTTTTTCTTTTTCCTGTGGTATACATTTTGCATATAATTTGCTTTTTGCAGTAAAATAGTAATCATCACATTTTACTAACTACATAATATGTATCACCTCGAGAGCTTGGAAACATTTTGTATGCCAGATTCACAATATGCACGGCCATGAACTACAATTCAGGGATAATTGTTCTAATGGTTGTCACATTTGCAGATGCGTTATAATACTAGTTACAAGTGCGTATCAATGGAAATAATATGAATACTGTCAGATCTTTATTTGGTGCGTTTTAGAAGATACTTCTTTTTATTTGTGAACACCTTGATAAACAGCTTTGAATTTACAGTTCAAAATGTACGGATAATGTTTTCATACTCGTTCATATATAAAAGTGGGCTCATCTAAACTGAATTATATGGAATTCTAAAAGAAAACTTCATGTGACACAAACATAGAAAAAATACTATCAAAATATTCACTCAGTCATAGTTGGTTATATGCAATATGTAGCAAAGCGGTTAATTAACAAGGTTTTTATTTACAAATCATAGTATTAAATCGACGTCACTCCATGATCTTACGGAGGTGAATGAAACTTTGTAGTGATTGAGGCAATTTGTTCACCATAAGATATACCAATGTGCATGAAGTGGATGAATATCACCTAGACTCGGCAACTGTACTTTATTACTTCAACAACCATTAACCGGCTAAGTAGCTGCTGCTTTCATTACTCTAGTAATCAATTTTGGTTAACTAGCTACTTTTTATTACCTATTATTTGTACAACCAATTACTACTGTCTCCAATATTCTGCAACTTTGTTATTTTGTGCACATTCATACATAGTGCTGCTCTTACATGCTTACATAAACTGTTTTATATGCACCGTGTCATTGGCATTTTAAGTGTCACTATTTTTAGAGATAAATTATGTCCCTATGCTCTATTCAAATTTGGAAACTAGTAGTTTTATTCCTCATTATTATACGGCACCAAACCGTGTATTTGTTTTACTTTTAAGTATTATCATCTTCAACATCAAAAATAACTTCTAGCTCAGTCGGTAGAACATCTGACTCCCATGCTAGGGGTCCCGGGTTCTGTTCTCGGCGGTGGGAGTTGGTATTTTTCTCCGAACAAGATTATTCATCATCTTCTCCACAGTCCGAAAATATGAATGACAGTGCGAATGTGTGCTTGATCAAACGATTAAAACCCAACAAATACGAGTTAACACCTACGATAGGTTCCTAAGGAGATCGGTCGCCGATATGACCAATGGAGTTAAAGGCAGGGTGTAAATGGAACAAATAAATAAACTTATTAGAGTTATGGTTCCCTCTGCGATCGTTTATTTCTGCGACTCTTGGCTACCGTCATATTAGGACGGCTGAGAGTTTGCAGTAAGTTAGTGTGACGAACTGAAACATGTATCGGTGAAGAGATTAAATTTTCCTTTTATTAAAGAACGACTTATTCAACGGCATAAAACGGTACGTACAGCAAAATAAAATTAATAATTTACTAGGAGCTATTCCATATGCTGTTTCCAAGATCCCAACATTAACCTTGATGAAAAAAGCAACAATCAATTATCTACCAGCGTGTGTTGATGTAAATAGTCAATAAGCTACACCTCATATTAGTTACAAGATATTGATAGTGTTGGGCTACATTGACAGCTGAAAAGAATGTAACATGTAAAGTTTAAAAATTTTATTCTAATAATCAGCATCATAATACGTCATTTATAGAGTAAGAAATAGTTCAGGATTTATGTTACATCTCTTAACTTCAAATACAAGGTGCAGTAAAATAGGTGACCTAAGGAAAGCAAGGAATTAAACTTCCACCATTAGACAGCAAACGAGAAGTAGATCAAAGGAACATTTAATTGTCGAAGAAGGTCATTTGTAGTCGTAAATAGGTAAGAGGTCACTGTAACTGTAAATCATTCCAAATTCTATTGTTTTTGTCTGCATTCATAAATACCTTTAAAGCAAAATATGATCAGTAAGTAATTTGTTAAACTTAATGACAATTTCCAAATGTGTCGAAATTAATTGGGTTCAGAAAAAATAGACTCAGAAACTGTAGCGTAATGTATTGGAGAATAAGAGGTCTGTAATAATAATAATAATAATAATAATAATAATAATAATAATAATAATAATAATAATAATAATAATAATAATAATAATAATAATAATAATAATAGTAATAATAGTAATAATAGTAATAATAGTAATAATAGTAATAATAGTAATAATAGTAATAATAGTAATAATAGTAATAATAGTAATAATAGTAATAATAGTAATAATAGTAATAATAGTAATAATAGTAATAATAGTAATAATAGTAATAATAGTAATAATAGTAATAATTGTGATAATAATAGTAATAATTGTGATAATAATAGTAATAATAGTAATAATTGTGATAATAATAGTAATAATAGTAATAATAGTAATAATAATAGTAATGATAGTAGTAATAATAGTAATAATAGTAATAGTAATGATAGTAGTAATAATAGTAATAATAGTAATAGTAATGATAGTAGTAATAATAGTAATAATAGTAATAGTAATGATAGTAGTAATAATAGTAATAATAGTAATAGTAATGATAGTAGTAATAATAGTAATGATAGTAGTAATAATAGTAATGATAGTAGTAATAATAGTAATGATAGTAGTAATAATAGTAATGATAGTAGTAATAATAGTAATAATAGTAATAGTAATGATAGTAGTAATAATAGTAATAATAGTAATAGTAATGATAGTAGTAATAATAGTAATAATAGTAATAATTGTGATAATAATAGTAATAATAGTAATAATTGTGATAATAATAGTAATAATAGTAATAATTGTGATAATAATAGTAATAATAGTAATAATTGTGATAATAATAGTAATAATAGTAATAATAGTAATAGTAATGATAGTAGTAATAATAGTAATAATAGTAATAGTAATGATAGTAGTAATAATAGTAATAATAGTAATAGTAATGATAGTAGTAATAATAGTAATAATAGTAATAGTAATGATAGTAGTAATAATAGTAATAATGATAGTAATGATAGTAGTAATAATAGTAATAATAGTAATAGTAATGATAGTAGTAATAATAGTAATAATAGTAATAGTAATGATAGTAGTAATAGTAATAATAATAGTAGTAGTGATAGTGATAGTAATGATAGTAATAGTGATAGTAATGATAGTAGTAATAATAGTAATAGTAATGATAGTAGTAATAATAGTAATAGTAATGATAGTAGTAATAATAGTAATAGTAATGATAGTAGTAATAATAGTAATAATAGTAATAGTAATGATAGTAGTAATAATAGTAATAGTAATGATAGTAGTAGTAATAATAGTTATAGTAATGATAGTAGTAATAATAGTTATAGTAATGATAGTAGTAATAATAGTAATAATAATAGTAATGATAGTAGTAGTGATAGTAATGATAGTAGTAGTGATAGTAATGATAGTAGTAGTGATAGTAATGATAGTAGTAGTGATAGTAATGATAGTAGTAGTGATAGTAATAGTGATAGTAATGATAGTAGTAATGATAGTAATAGTGATAGTAATGATAGTAGTAATAATAGTAATAATAGTTATAGTAATGATAGTAGTAATAATAGTTATAGTAATGATAGTAGTAATAATAGTTACAGTAATGATAGTAGTAATAATAGTTATAGTAATGATAGTAGTAATAATAGTTATAGTAATGATAGTAATATGCGAGAGTCAACAAAACCTATAGTTCTGGACGAAATATCAGAAAAGAATAAAGGCTAAAGGCGTGGGTGATCGTTTAATTCAGCAAAATGTTGCGACAGCCGCAGAAGGAATGTTACATGGAGGATTTGATGGTGTTGAATAACTGGAGAGGCGTGTCCACACTTCATTACAACTCAGTGGGTGGCTTCCCTGCCTCTTCGCAGCTTCCTCTTGTGCTTCAAGCCACACAAATTGTTTTGGTTCCTTCTCCATTTAATTTCGTTCTATGTGTGCCATTTTTCATCCTTTCGTGGCCTGCATTTCTACTTTGGTTTTATTTGTTCTTCTAAAGATTCTCTTTCCCCATACCCGTACCTCTTTCTCTCCTCCTTCTCTCTCCCTCCTTCCGCCCTTGCTATATTTCTTCAAACTGTAAGGTAAGACGGTACGGTTTGTTTACTTATAATCCAAAAAAGGATTTCGATTACAAGTTTTAATTTTCATTATAAGCAATTCTAATATCCATATTATTCCTTTATGCGGCACTGATTAAGAAAATTCATACTTACTAGGTCATTTTGTACCGTATTGAAATTTAGTTGTTTTTTTAAATATATGGCATTGTTACATAGAAAATGAAGCTAGCTACAGTGAAGCAAAAAATATTACACAGATATAAATATTTGTTACAAAGGCTTCACTTAACTTAAGAAATTGGCGTTAATACTTCTTTATAATGGAGATCGATTTAAAAGCAGATTGTTTTCATCATCAGTCAACTCCGTTGTCAAGGATTCCGGGTACCATGTTTTTCTTATGTTTTTTCAATATTACCAACATCTGAAAACCAAATAAACCTCAAAACAGAATCAACTGCTGGTATTTCAAAATTCATTGCGCGATGTTTATTTTCAAATTATTAAAACAATTAAATGGTCCCATAGATTTAATAGTTTGGGAAAAGATATAAGCTCCACTTCCGAGTTTGAGCCCATTGTTTTGATAACGACCATAGAGCCAATTTTCGGATCATCTTGGTAATGTGCAACAGTTACTGGGAGCGGAGAATTAAAGAGGCTTTGGCGATTTTCTCTGAAAGGAGCACGCTTAATCATGATGTTGGATTTCAGTTCAGCTCCTCTTGGAAACCGGCCTTAAAATGGAAATCCGTCGATTTAAGAAGCAAAGATCAATACAGGTTGATAATCAAGTTAAGTAGTTACGTTTCTTTGACACAATTTTCTATGCTCACGCCATCTCCTAACCTGGCATTTAATTTACCGAAAACAGTCTTTTGTTCAGTAATGCGAATTTTGATAGTGTTTTATCTTTGTTTATGTTGGTGTTATATCCAGTGATTCATTTATGGTTATAAGATTTTATAAATATCATGATGATGGGAGCGATGTACACTCCCGAAACGTCGATATCTAATCATCTTTTCACCTGGCTTGTTGCCCGAAAAGAAAGTGAGCAGTTTCCATCCCTTCATGAAATTTAATAGATTTACCAAACAATCCTCGCATTATCCAAGTCGATGAGGAATCACGTGAAGCTTCCGGAGATCCCGGATTCGAAACCTGGTTCTACTCTGACTGAAGGATTTTCAATGGGTATTTTGGTCGTCAAGACGAATGATGGGATGATGTCATTTACAAGAGCTCTCTTTTCCCTTCGTTTTAGCTGCCTCTTTAATGCAGATATAGACTTCGGTACTGAATGTCGGTCGATGGCGGACATATTTTGTTGATGCTGGCGATTTGGAACTTTCTAGCAGCATCTTAGGGTGACAGTTTGAGCTGCTATTACTGGGACCATTTTTCCTGCTTTCACTGGCTAGGAATTTTATAAGTCACCTCCAATTGTTAGGGTGGGAGTTCCATCCTTAATCCAGGTGGTCAGATATATATCTGTTTAGGAACGCTGCGCGCCTCTGTCGTCTATTCCTACAGCTCATGTCTCCTGCGGCTGCTTCGTATCATCCGTTCCTCCTTGTACGGCACAAAATATCCCCTCGGGGTCAAAATGCTAGGTGTCCTCTCTAATATCTAACCTATCCTCCTTTGGACACACAAGAGCACATATTGCTCAGATGCCTCTTTGTCAGTTTGAGGTTGTTTTGTGTGGCGTAGATCTACATACGAGATGAGTTTTACTTTCTATCCGAAGAAAGTCATATCAAGAATTTATACACGAGAAGAGGAGAAAAATCGATGGTCTACCGTGGGGTCTGAAACAGCGACCGAGGAAACCGAGGCTAAATGCCACCAGCACTTCTCCGTTATATGTGAACATCTATAGATGTTTGCTGAGTACCAAAGAATTGCTAAACGCTAAAAGTTCAGCGAAGAAAGAGGGGGAAAGCGAGAGAGATGCTGTTGATTGTAACCAGCAACATGAAATTCTCCACTTTACGACCACTTCATTTCTCAGCGAGAAGATAAATTAGAAGTTTCGATAACGGGGCAAGCGCAGCAATTGTTTTAGATGAACGACTTTTGGATGTGATCCTAAGAAAATGTTACTTATGCATGGTGTCTGGCTCGCGCAATGTCTGCTCATATTTCTTGTTTTCAGAAGTTATGATAAGGAAAGGAGGCTCCTGCACTGCTGCTTCTAACGTAAAACAATATTCTGCTCGATGGATGGTTACTGCGAAACACAGATGTAAAACAGCTACTCACTCGAGCAAAAAGCAAGGAATTGCAAAAACAGTGTGCACGCTTTATCATAAACATAAAAACGACTACTTTCTCGATGGAGATGGTTTTTGCTGTCAAGTTTTAAACACAGATGAAAAGTGTATGCTTAAGTGGAGGGGTTGGAAGAAAAAGGAAAATTATATTACCTATATAGGAACAGTGGAAATTAAAATTATGCTGAAATGTGTGGTATAGATGTGCTCTCACCAAAGCCTCCTCGTTCTCCCATCTAGTATAATTCTAGCTACTTGAATGACCGGCTCCTTTCGCCATCTCGAAGAATAAGGGAAAGAAATGAGCTGTCTTGAGGTGAAGGTACGTCATAATGGAAAGAAAGTACGAGGGGGAGCTCGAAGGGAAACTAGATTTGGGACACGACGCAAATGCGTAAGTTCAACGATTCCAGGTTGAGTTGTAGTCCACCCGTAAGTTCGGTTCCCCCATAGGTCTCTTAAGGTGGTCCTTTCAACACTGAAACGGCTTATGGCAAACGAAATTATGGGTGTAGAAACATACGGTACTACTTCTCAGAGTTTGCTGTCTGGGGGAACCTAAGGTGGCTCAGATAATCCTATAATGCATTAGGACTAAAAAGGTATGTCGATCAAGCAAGCACCTGCGCCATCCGTTTAAAATCTTCCAACACTATACAGCTTATAATCTTATGTTAAACATAAATAGGAAGTAAAAGGATAGAAACGAGGGAAAGCAAATTCCTGGTAGAAAAGAAAATTCAAATTCGTCTAAGCAACCAGGAGGAACCACAAAAAATCTATGGTCAGCATAGATAATCTCAGAAATCTAATCTAAGACCTTCATAGTCGGGCCCCGTATATTACCTAGGAACCATCTCGCATATGGTGTTTTCATTTTCATCAGTACGAATCAATTTCTTTCCTCATTTTCCAAATGTGACCCCTTTCCTTAAGCAGTGACGGGTGCCATCTCCATCAGACATGGAGACAGTGAGAATGAGGATATATGTGCATGATGTCGAGTGGACCACTCACAGTGAAAATCACTATAGTATTTCCTAACATGATTTTCCTCTCTAACCTAAAGTAAGAGACTGTAAATGAACTAGGTTTCATTATTGCTGGAAAGCAGATATCTCTAGGATTTGTACTTTTCTTGCCTTTATGCCATAAACTGCTCTTCTGTAGACATCATATACGAGTACCCGCTATATACAAGGGTAAAAGCGGAATTAAGGCAACCTGACTCATTGTGACCATGCAGTTACTTGTATGGGTGTAATGTTGGACACAATAGCTGAACAGACGTAGACAACTTTAAAGAATTACAGCAAAATTCTGACGCCTTTCGCAGACAAAACGAATGATTTTGTAAAACAGTGTGAGGTATTGCACCTCATTCGCGCAAGAGTTGTGTCCAGCGCTTCCTTGAGCTGTGCAAAGATTTCCTTTTGGAAGATAACAAAGCATGGCTTTGGAAAAACAAATCATTTATCCACTTATTCTGGTGTTGCAGTATGACTGATCGTATAGTTCCTTCTTTACACCATTGCCTTGTCATCTCACTTGGTGTGTCCTAGGGTGTGTCTCATGAACATTATTCCACTAACAGTAGTCTACCATCCTCATCACTCGCTACAAAAGCTAATGTTTGGAATTTGTAAACTCTGGCATCTCTCTGTATTAATGGATGTTCCATTAGTGTGGTTATTATTACCATTATTTTGTTAAAATTAATATTTTTGGGTAAGATTCTTCATCCAAATAAGTTAATCCAAATTGAGTGAATGAATATCATTGTTTCAGTGTATCTTAATATCATTTTAACGTATACCATATTTGCATGAAAGTTCTTACTTTTTGTATTATTTTTCATATCGTACTTGATGCGGATGTTTTATTAAGTTATGTTATAAGTTTGTGATTCACCCTGAAAGTATGAATAACACTACATATAGTAAAAAAATATTAGCGTGTTTAATTGCTTATGTTTTATTAATTTGCATATATAATACGCTGTTTCGGTTTCATTTATGTATCTCATGCATGAATTAAATATAATGACGTTTCTCATTGTCATTATATTTAATTCGTAGAAGTTATATACGTTCAAATTAATTCGGGGGGAATCTACTCTGTGGTTGATATTTTTAATAGTTGGTTTATACTGCCCTATTATAATCTGAAAAGGTAATTTCAGTTTCCACACTGAAATCTCTTTGTTCCTCTATTAATATTTTTTGCGTACATACATGTCACAAGACATCCTTTTTTATTTTTTACCAAGAACTCCTTAATGGTATTTGTGCAGTTTGTTCCTCAGTAATTTCTTTAAACAATTTTTCATACTTTTTATTCAATTATTCGGTGAGTTACTGGTAAGATTTTATTAAGTTTTAAAATCGTTCCATTATTTTTATATCCTTGTGCAATTTTCCTGCGCCCGACATTAGTTGGGCTTTTATATCATTCATTCTTTCAGGAATCTTTATTACTTCATCTGAGCTACATTGGCTTTGTGTTATGAATGCAGTTACGTATTTAGATAAATATGCCTTTAAAGCGGCGACATTATGCTATTCATTGTTTAAAACATCAATTTCCAAAGACATGTGCACTAGCATCTAAGTACGTCAGAAAATCCGTCATAAAATCCTTCAAATAAAATAAAATGGAATCTTGCTTCCAGTAGTCTCTATGGTATTTGGAAATTACTTCTGATTAATCTAAAATATCGCTTGTTTTCATTAATGCCCAGTTTCCAATTTGATTTCCAGCTACTTCAAATGTGATGAAATACATTGAATAAATAATCGAGGTCATTAATTTGCATTTACATACAGCGCTTCTCAAGAACATTTTCCGACATTAGTCATGGGTTTGATAAGATTTGACATACTTGATTGATATTTGAACTGAAGAATTTGTTTGCCACATCTCTACGTGGTACTAAGGTCTTACATATTAAAAATATATTTACAAGGAAATTTCTAAGAGAGAGACTTACGAGCCGTTATCCTATAGAATCAGGCATACAACAAGCTCAGTGCCTTAGGACCAATTTTACATACATCCCTTTTTTTATCCATTTATATACCACCTTTAACTGCAGTGCTCATATCGGCAGCCGTTCTCCTTTGGTACATATCGATGGTGTTAACCCGTATATGTTGGATTGCTTGTACTTTGTATTGTAATCATTAGATCACGCACACATTTAATCGCGTTCATACTTCCAGACTCTGGGGAAGATGGGAAACCATCTTGGTTGGAGAAAAATCCCCACCTAGAGCCAAGAATCGAACCCAGGACCCCATGCACAGCAGGCAGGTGCTCTACCGACTGAGGTGCCTGGTCAGCCAATATATATTTCGTTTCTCTACTGACCAACCAACAAACCCTTAGCAATATTTACAGATGACACAGCTAATATTTCAGTGCATCAAGATCCAAATTCTGCTTCACGTCTAGCAGAAGACCGTCTTAGGTGGTAGCATGTCTAATTCAGTGGAAGAGATCCCAAGTTCGAATCTCGCTCAGGGTCTGTTACCTGGAGAAGTCTTTTGCCAGAGTTTCCTTTATCCTTAAATTTGCATGTTGGTTAATTCTACGCTCTATGGAGCTGGGTTCATTTGAGCATCATTTCACCGATTTCATTCATCGTCCTATATGACTTAACGTAGGAGGACTTAAGTTAAAAATATAATTTACAGGGCATAAAAGTATATTTAGCATAATGACGTTTAAATAACTGTACAATCTAAAAATTGGGCACCTGCAGATTTTTCAGAAATTCAGGAATTAACTATAGAAGCTTGTGGTGTAGACAGCGTATAAAATGTTACGCATTTGTAGCGAAACAACTTAAAAAAAAGCAATGTTCCTATATGTTACTTTTCGAGAAGTACATAGCTGGAAATCAAATTACTGATTTGGAGGATTTGAAAAATTAATTTCTGGGCTAATAACAACCGGCTAATACTTTAATGCTTTAAGGATATTAAAAGTGATGCTTAATTACCGAAGCAATGGGCGGCACCTTGTGTGACATGTAAAATAATCGTACAGTTACCACCGGTATATATCTGCTACGTTTGGCAACAACGCACCGCGAGTTTTGCATTTTCGCATCGTGTATGCTTTGTAGAAAAAATGATGAAATGCAAGTTATTTTAGCTTCTATACGATTTCATATCATAAGCTATAAAAATTATAGATTTCTTAACTTTGTATATGTATTTGTCATTCAAATGGGGTACAATACAATGCCTTAGCTTACAAACGTAAAAGCCTGCTCCTTTATAGGACTTATACTTAATGGAAATAAAGGTACATATGTAAAACCAGAGCAGCTAATTGAAGTCGTTATTTCGCTATTCCAGGCTGCAGCGGTGCGAGCCTGGGCTGAGAATGGTACTCATCTACAGATAGAAGAAGAAATGCTTAGTGGTGGCGAATATATCTCCAATCTAGATGAACTGGAACTAGAGTTAGAACAGGTAAGACTGCTTGGATCATATTTAATCTCTTCTTATGTTTCATACAATTAACGTTTACCTAATCAATTTTTATTTAAATATTGGTCTTGATAAACCTAAAAAATAAAAGCTTCATGAAATGCAGTATGAGGTGAACCATTTTCATTCCAAAATAGTTCTTTTCTCTTTCATAAGCTCGAACATAAAAATTATTTGTATTTTAAAATTTATAAGGTGAGAAATTTCCCCATTAGTAAGGGTTAATGCACCATTGATACTTGCATTTTTTCACACATAATCAATTATATGTAACAAGAGTTAGCTCTATTAATAGCGCAGTTTTAGCGACTTCCTTGCCAGTTTCTAATTTTGTACAAGCGATTGAGCATGCTTCCATTTGTCCAATTTTCCTTCTCTTTTTTTCCAGACAATGAATAATGCTAATTTTTTGCATTTACTTCAAAATTTAAGTATATATTACGAAGTTATTCACATGGAATATTTGAGCAATGTATGGCGACGATTGTGTACAAGCAACATCTCAGCAAAATTTTATTAGGGGGTACTCGCTCAATGATTTTGATCTATTGAAAATAGCTTTAAGCCCAAAGTATAAGGTAGCTATATCATAGTAAACGTCTAACACTTCTCTAGAATACCTGAAAGTTTGTCAGATTAATTTTGTAGGTATTGTCCATTATAAAATTAGGACTAAGAATATACAATCCATTCTACCAGTTTTATGCCATTTGTACCAATTATTGTCCTTTCAGTTAACCCTAATATTAAGTACCGATAGTTTTAATAATTTCCTTGATTAAATTGTCGTAATTATTTTCTTTCGACTAGAATTTTATCTTGATGGCAGCCGTCGTGTCCTACAAGCAGATCTGTAATTCATTCAATCTGCGATATCCTAGCTCGCATACCTACATATTGTCAGTTCCAGTTTCACTACTACAAAAGCGTGATGCAAATAGACTTACGTGGCGATACTGTCGATTATTGTGCGGTTATATACTGCAAAATAGCACATACTTTTGCGTAAATTTTTGCTTGGACTGAGCGATATTTGAATTATAAGCTTTAATTTATATATAAATTCCATGATATTCAAAAGGTTATGGCTTTTTAGAAAAATGTAAGTAATTTGGATCCATGTAAGACAAAACCAAACTGTTCTAATTTAAACAACAAAATGATTTAGAGACTGTTGCGGAAACAAATCCAACAAATTCACTGCCTTAGTAATAGAACATACTTTTGATGACAATAACTGAGATGATACTTTCTCCCCACTTAAATCCACGTGATTCTTATTCTAGGGAATGCTTAGAGATACAGCTAGAGCAATCAATTCACATATGCTTGACGCGTTAGAAGATATAACCCAACGTTAATTTGTCGATATCCGATTGATAAATTCGCCTGATGTTCAACAATATACTCGACAAACACCAGGCTCAATGTCTTTTGTAAATGTGAACGAACATATTTGTATTGTTTCATTGTTAGTTTTATGTAGGAGAGAGTATAAGGCAGGTATCTGCTACTGGACGAAAGGTTTTGTATAACAGTGCCAGGGGACTAACAGCCTGCTACTCGTGTCGTTCAAGGAAAAACCGATATCTATTTTAGTCCAACCTATTAATATGCTCATTCTGAGTTGTGTATAAAGAGAAGACATCTCACACAGTCTTTAAATAATTTAATAACTTCTAGGCTATAATATTGACCTATAACCTGTACTTCAGTCACTAGACTCCGGTATAATATAAAACAGAATATACCTCGTCCAACCATTCATACCAACCTTCAATTAAAAGACTCATGATTATGTTACTTAATTTTGTGCTCCAAAATATCCTCTTCAATCTAAATCAATGTATTTAATTGATCTTAAATCTAAAACGTTTCAGAAATATTTAATACACTTGTGTGTGTAGGAGATCTGGGGGGGGGGGGCACAGGGGTAAACAAAACGGTGGACCAAAACAACAGCAGGTTTTGTAAAGAGCTACTAGGCTTACCAAGGTCAGCAACTAGGGAAGTAGCTTTAGTAGAATTAGGAAAGACAAGACGAAATGGAATTATAATGGAAAGAATAATAAAATTTTGGTACAGGCGTTTGGTTAAAGAAGAAGTGGAAATTATGAAATTATGCATGAGACAGAGAAAAGGATTAGAGAACCCAAATAGTTGGTGGGCAGAGATAGGAGGAATTATGGGAAAAATAGAAATGGGAGATATATGGAAATTAGAGAAAAGGAATATATGCGATGTGGGTAAATTATTAAAATGCAGAATAGAAGATATAGAAAGACAGGAAATATGGGGAAGTCTAGAAAATATGAAATCATTACAATTTTACATGCAAATAAAAAGAAATTAGGGACGAGAAGTATATGTAGATTACTGCAATAGGCAAGAGAGAGAGAGAGAGAAGGGTTAGCATGGATGAGAACAGGAACAGCATTTCTAAGAGGGATAAGAGGTAGGGAAAAGGGAATTTGTGAATTGTGTGGGGGAAAATAAACCATATAACACTATGTAACAAAATGTGAGGAGGTTGCAATATGGAGAAAAAAAGGTTTGGGAAGAAATATGGGAGACAGTAGAGAGGAGGATAGTAGCTATAAAAATGTTAACGGGCAGGGAGGAAAAGACGGTAAGAAGTATTGGTGGGTTCTTGCAGAAAGTAAAAGAAAAATGGGTCAGAAATGTAAACAAATGTAAGAAAGGAAGAGGAGGGGGAATAAAGGGACTAATGAAGTATGGAGGTTAAGAGCTACCTGGCAGAGCAAAAGACCAGGGTGTCTCGCAAGCCAAGGTAGCAACAAGGTAACGACAAATAAATGTAGCCAAATGTTGTAAATTGTAAAATTTTGGAAAATGCTACACAAAATACAATGTAGCATATACAAAGTGTTAAATTTTATATCTGGTTGTCTTTGTTGTAGAAATCAATGGCTGTTGTATTTTGGAGGGGGTAGAGGAAGGGGTTTTCAACGAAAGTTCATGTGTAGGGATTTAAAATTAAAGAGTAACAAGACCAACCTATCAATATTACTTCCTAGAACAAGCCTTAAACCATTGAAAGGATATTCCGTTAATGTCGATCAATACGTACCCATATAACTGTAAAACATTGTGCAGTAAAATAATACGTTTTGTACATCAAATGTAATATGAACCTGGCATGAGATGATTATTTTGGGATATTCTCCCATCAGGAATAACCAAAATGGCATTCAAAATAATGACAGCCTTTTCCCACGCACCGCATATTATATGATTCACATGAATTTGTAACTAATACTACATTTCGTTTTAAATATTTCATACATTTTGCTTTGTGTACTTAAAACCGGTATTTTACTGGCTATTGACCTGTATTACATGTGTACTTCTGCGTCATTGAACAACGTCGCAGTTTACAGATCACATTATTGGTAAAGAAAATCCTAGAAACCGCCTACGTTTGAGTTGTCTGTAGTCTTTTCAAATTTGATGCAGTGGTAACAGAGGCAGAAAATAAATATAGACATATACGAGTACCTAAGTTAATTATAATTTACAAAGACTTCTTGCAAACAAATAAGTTAAATACTATATTATTTAAATGACTGATTAGCGTAACAATGGTAATTTTCTAGTATCTGAAACACGAGTTGAACTAGATATAAGTATTTTAAAAGAAATATTGTTGATGTAAGATGAAAATGTTTAAAAATGCTCCAAACTATAACTAAATAATTACACCATGTATCTCAAAAAGGGTTTTAACAAATTTTATCGAATTTTATAAGTCTAACATAATATAATGGAGATATTTGTATGACAAATAGAAAGTACATATTGAACTTTAAATAATTAGCCCGTGACGTGCTCATCATTCTAATTAAATTTTGTATAGAATTGTATTCTTGGGAATAATAGAGTTTATAGCATACATTGCTGAGGTAATTGGATTGCTTTGAATTTTTCACTTTTCTTATTTTTATGAAGTACTTTATCTGATTGTTTTCAAAAGCAAAGGATAAAATTCCTTTTGAAACATTTCACTATCGTCTTCTTAAATACCCAGTAGCTAAAATAAAATGTATGAAGAAACAGTTTGAACTACTATCATGTTAAAACAAAGTAGTAGAAGAATAGACAGTGTTGTTAATAATTTTTGTAACAGAAATTACAATGATGTTTGAAAATTTCATTTTCATTATGTTCTACATTACATAAATGTTCGCTTTGATTACTATCATTAACTCACTATTCGACAATCTATGCTTGCAAATGTTCGATATTCTAGCTACTTCATTACCTCCGATAAACTTTTAATTGATATCTGCACAAATGTTCGTGCATTACAGTAGGCCAGAGGAGTTGTGACCTATTTCAGCCGAGAGCGAGGCCTACATTGCGCGTTACGTCAGACAAGAGCCATGTAGTACCAAGTTGCCTATATAAATGGCTCTGTGAGTACAGAATCTGGGGGTTCAGTCAGGTGTAGTGCACTCGATGACAACAATATAGCTGCCAGTACCAAATGGAACTGTTAAATTTACAATGTGACGATCTATTGAAGGACAAATATACACACAAGAAAGACTTGGCTGATTTTTACAAGAATGTCCCCAAAACCAGATTTTCGAGGTTGTATTCATTTTCTGAATTGACATATGTGTGCTAACAATTTTTTTTTCTGTTATGAAATTAGCTAAGTCCAAACCCCAAAGTAGCTTGTATGACAATCTAACTTGCAGCCTTCGGTTACAAATTTCTTAGACATTACGTGCTGACATTGATAAACCAGTTAAAGAAAATCGAAGCAAAGTATCGGAATATCCACGTAATTCTGTTCTGAGTGGGTCTCCTCTAATTTAAAGAGAAAATTACTTTGTTTTATTTCCTTTACTTTATAACATGCCTGACCTTCAGATAAACTACGAGTTGAAGTCTCTCATAGCACAGAGCCAAAATGTAGTTGTTTATAGACTCTGACCAATTATGTAATTAAAGCAGTCAGCATTAATATTACAACACCCAAGATGTAAGTTGTACGTATTAATAATACCCGATACGTTTCCTGTCTTTCCTACGCTGTCGGAACCCCAACACATCAAACTGTTTCCTTCCTCTTGGGCAGAAGAAATCAGCGCGGTGACGTCACACGCTAACCTGCCTTTCATTAGGGGCCATATTTGGCGGTTAGAGCTGACGAAGCTGACGTCATACTACCAATACCGTCTTCCCCTGCAGTAGGCAAAGCGATCATCAGATTGTCACAAATGTGTTGCTATGTAATGGCTTTGAAATTCCAAACACATTGCTCGACAGAGTAAAAGAAACAGCAGAAACGCAAAAGCATTCCAACATTTAAACCCAAACGAACAACAATCTTGGATGTAATTCACCGCACATCAAGTATTTGAACATAAAGAAACATAAGTTGCCTGCCTTAGCAAGATCTACATTTTTTGAGAAGTATGATTTTGGCTATTTTTGCTGTTTATCAGTTATAAAAAAATTAATTTAGGGTAAAGATCACGTTACTGACTGTTCTTAGAAAACTCAAGATGCACATTTGTTTTGTCGAACAAATACCTTAAAACATGCTCGTATGTTATATTAATCAGAATCATTGGGGCCATTTTTTGAGAAAGTAAATGGTAGGGATTACATTTTACTTTTAGAAAGTACTTTTGCTTGGCAGAATTTTCTTTAAAATCTTCAAGGGCCATCTTTAAAAGATCGGTGATTAATAAAATTAAAGATTGGGTGATTAATAGTGTCTTGGTTTGCTGTTCGCAAACAAACACACATATTTGGGTTCCGGGGAGCCTCAGAGCAATGTGCATTTTGATATAGAATTGTTGTCAAAATGCTCTAGGGAAGGTAAATTTAGTTTCGTTACAGTTTTTGGAAATGTTCCTTCAACGGATACGAAGGACAAAGAGATTGGGCGGGGGAAAGAGAAGAGATAGAGAGTGTAGAAGGAGAGGAGAGGGAGAGAAGATATGTAAAGTTGTGTAGCTTCCAGCAACAAATTAAATGAGTTAATGTCATTATGGGTACAATAAGTACATAAAATGGCGAAATGCAATTAAAGAGAATTAATGGCCTTAAGACCAAAGGAAAGAAAATAGAAACATCGTTATGCAAGTTAGTGGCAGCAATTTTTACATTGCAGAATAGGATTTTCATTGAAGAATAAATCAAGCAATCCATTAAAATGATTGTATGGGCTGTAAAGAACGAGAAACATACGACATTACTAAAAGAGTTAACGGAGGGGCAATGCTAAAACCAGCATATGTAATATAAAAATAGGAAATACGAGAAAAAAATAACGATGTAAACGAACTGAGAAGAAACTGATTGAACAAAATTGCCATCAGTATTTTACTACTTGGATATATTTAATCTCAACAATAAAGCTATAATTGGTTTCTGCCTTATCCTTATTAAAATTGAGTTTATACGTACCCATGCTGGATACTGCGTGTTTGTGATGAACAACATTAAGACTTTTTGTTTTACATTCCACTTGCTGGTAGTATAGATGTTCATCGGAAACCAGTTATATTGGTGTGTAAATCACTTTTAGTGCCAGTCAGACGCTAACATCGCACTGTTAGCTGAACAAACCTATTAAAATAAATATAAACACATGAGACACGCGACTTGGCGGAGTCCTATAAGTGTTTTCACTCGCAATCTTTATGCAAGTGGCAATCTGACCCCAACACCATCTATCAATGTTGTTGTTGAAGCACACGTCTCACCACGCCTTAAAAGGCAAACATGAGTCTAGACCCTTGATGCTATAAAACTTTCTCATAACAGACGGCAGACACTGTATCGGATTACTAAAGAATGTTTTATACAAATGAGTAGTGCAGGGAAGATTCTTCTTAAAACTAGTTTGGAAACGAGTAAGAAAAATGGTGGAAAATATTCCTGCTCTATGAAGAACAAATTTTATGAAATAGTATTCTCAGTTATAGGGATGGGCGGAAGTTAAAGTAATGTTTACATTACAACGGTTATCTTAATGGGACAGTTGAAAGCAAGGATAAAAAGGAACCAGTAACGAATATCTGGTAGATATCTCGTCAACAGATAGTATAATAACAACACAGTTACGAATATGGATAATATCATTGACTGTCATTTAGGTACTACATGATAAAACGTATCGGAAAAAAAATCGCAACACAGATGTTTACCTCAGCTTATCGCACATACACGGCGAGTCCAGTATAATGTCCTGACAGTTTGTCTGCACAGTAGGCTTCAGTATGAGCCGCATAAAATGCCTCCTTGTGGAGAAATTCGTAATGTGCTCAAAATTAGTAGGACATATTGAATACTGTGCTTTACGGTCGTGAAGAATAAAAGAAATGCTTGTTCTCCCAGACCCAGTCAAACATTCGTCATTGACTCATGTTGTCCATTACCCATCCACCACTGAACTGACAAGACGCCATGCGACTATAACCGATTTAATGTCCTGTCCACCTGTGTATAGGGAATAGTGGAGATGAACTAACTCAATCTATCAAAAATACAATTACTCAGAAGTGCTTACATATTTCCAAAGGATAGTTAATTAATTAATCTGTATATTTATCTGACATATTCAACAGATTATCGCTGTGTATTCTACATTTAATTTGTTATTTCCTCATTAACCCTTAGTTGGTAATATCCAACTTTGAGGCGGGTATAAAATTTCTCAACATATAGTTGACACACATGCATTGGTAATTTGATCTGATATTCCAGCTATGCTTCATTTGTGCGTGGAACTTTGTATTGCGTGAACATCATTGTTTTACTTTCACGAAAGTATTGTTTTACTCACACGCACGCGTCGCCCACATCGTCTAACATGCGGATATTACTGTAAAGGTAGGGTTGCTGTCTTTCTGGTTGATGGATATTACTTAAAACAAGTTTTCTTGCGTTATATATCTTACTTTTTAAATATATAATTATTTAGAGTAGGCTTCTAGTGGAGGGATAACTCACGTGTCACAAAGAAGCAGGAAATGGTGCAGTTGGCTTTAGAGCAGCTCAGTGAGAGCGACAACGACTATCATTCAGAGAATTCTTATGTTTCTGAAGAAGATTACATATTAGATTGAGACCATTAGATATTCTTAAATAGATTTTCAGCACATCTAAGAGTGAAGAGGGCGATGTTGACTCTGTTCTGAATAGGGAAAAATGATGACACCAAAATTGAGAGAATTTTCATGGTAAGATGAACTTTTTCATATAATGCCACAAAATCTGGTGTAGATGCTCCAGGATGAAGTGCAGCAACTATTCAGCTATCCGAAAAACAAGCAGATGGCCACTTGCAATATTTTACTTTCCAATATCGCTCAGCTGCGTTAATGCCTATGTTATATATCTCCACAAAGGTAAGATGTAAAGATTTGAGTTCATAAAGAGCATAGGATTAAATCTAATCAGAGGGCATATGCAGAGAGTGCTACAGATTCCAAATTTATCGGATTATCTCAGGAAAATCATTTTAAGACATTCTGGGTGAAGAGCATAGGTATGATTGTTCAGCAAAAATAGTAAGAAACGACAAGCTAGAAAAGAGAAAAAAGTCGTTACTGTCCTATCACGCTGAATAGAATGACGGCATAAAAGTTCGTAAAGTATGCTTAGTGTTCCATGAAAATATATAAAATTTGTGTAGAAAGTATGTTATGGTTTACCTTATTTGCACAGAGGTCATGATATCTCTGAAAACGTCAGCTTTAGAGGCTATTTTATTTGAAACAGTAATATACAATTTTGTGATTTTTACGTAAGTATAATCAACTTCAAAAACTATTTCATATGAAAGACCAATATTTAACTTTTGTATGTTTTTCTGCATATATTAAAGCAAAATATTTTTAACTGAATAAAACCATCAGTACTAATATTTCCATAAAGTTATTTTCTACACTCATTAAGGTGCACTTAAAATGAAAAATTTCATATGTTAGTCTCACAGACGGATGCTATCGTATGCGCCAATTTTTCACATGTTACCAACTAAGGGTTAAACCAATAAGCCACTTGCATGTAATGCCTTGGAGGTAAGTGATCACCGAATCATGTAATATGCATTGTATCTTAGCCTTATATTGACACAAATTCTTAATTTATGTTTGGTAATAGTACAACTAGAGGATTTGCACCTTCCTTTCACAAAGAAAGTAATATTACAAAATGGTTTCCTCTTCTATATATAAACCACTGCAATATGGATACCGGACTGCGTTCGGAATTCCCATTATTATTGGTATTTGTGCCATTGTACGCCAACTCTGCAAGATTCTGAATACAGTTAATAATTTGTAAGGTTTATGTACCTGTTCATTGTGCTTGAAAGCTGTGAAAGATGACTAGGGTGTAACGAGCGGGTTGTTACCTTCAACAACAAAACTCGAAACGCCATAACCCCAGGTAGTTTTGGTAAAACATTTATAACAATTAATATAAATAAATATGAAAAGTATGCTTGCTTGGAAAAGTTTGTAGAATATCACTGTTAAATGGAAATTAATGGAGGAAGTCAATCTATTTAGATATTGGCCTTTTCCTTTAGAGCACATCTGTGTATACCTCATAATATGCTATTTAAACGGTCAAACTCTCAGAGATAGGTAAGTGTAAGAAAACTAAATGAGAAGTGCTAAAGCACAGTTGTCATAAAAGATACTAAGGGCATTTTATTAGCATTATATAGGTTGTTTCAAAACGATACCGAACGATTACAACCATTACGTAGTTTATAACTTAACTAGTTCGAATTTCGATTTCGCAGCTTCTAAGTTCTATAAGATATAATTTTATGCAGCACTAAATATTACATGATTTTGTAATTAGGCAGCGCAGGAATCGCTGTTATTGGGATGCATCGGCCACGAAAACAAAAGCACCACGTCTTGCTCGTTATCAGTGGCTCTAGCCTCTAGGTCAGTTATTTGTGCAAAAATCGACTAATAACTCGGACAGTTGCAAGGTTGCTCCTCAGTAAGTTGTAAGGTTGCTCTTCCGTCCTAAGAGGGAGGATTTTGCGCGTACTTAGATAGCAAATCCAAGCAATATGGAGCGCTATACGAACGCCGAAATGACGGATATGGTTTTGATGGATGGAAGAGATGAAGGGAGTTCAACGAACGTACGATTAATTTACTTTCATTAAAAATATGAGTGGTGTGTGTAGTGTTTAACGCCCGCTTTTACTACATACGGCACCGCAGGCGGTGACACTGGTGGTACATGAGATGAAGATGGACCACCGGTGGAATGAGATGGCGGGGGAAACTGAAGGTCCCGGAGAAAACCCGCCCCAGCGCCGTGTTGTCCACTACAAATCTCACTTTGCGGTCGCTTGGGATTGAACCCGGGCCGCCTTGGTGAGAGCCAAGCGGTTTAACCACTGAGCCACGGCGCGGCCAAAATTATGAGTTGTAAAAGTAGTTACACCAATGATAATATCTATTTGCTTAACTTCGGAGCATTTTGTTATGACCTTAATTCTACAATACTTTCAACCATTTACTGTAAATATCATCAGATTCATTTTCAGTTACAAATACTTTATTAAGTATTATCAAACATGTGAAATAGAATGCTCGTCTCATTGTATAAGCCATTTAGTTTGGGTTAATTTATCTACAATTCCTTGACGTTTTATGTTCTGTTTATCATTTAATGCTTCCATTCTCAACCTCATTAACATTAGCTTTCCTCTAAAAGATATGTTCCATATGTCTGCCAGCTTATTTGCCATCATGGACTGCTACAACGCAATTTCGGAACACGTTAAACACTCATAAGCAATAATTAAGCAGTAGCTTCTTTATTGCGGTTTAACAAGCCAAAGAAATTCTTAATAGTAGCAAGCTACTGCGGAGTATGTCAGTATGTTTATAAACAGCTACAGTATGCGGCATGGCGTGTGACCTGTACCTGCGAACTCCGGCAGGGTGAGGTACACTTCGTTGTTCCTCTCACTGCCTAATTCACACTCATTCTGGAGCATTTTATGCGACTCTATTGACGGTAAAAGCTATTTATATGTGTCACAGAATCTGAGCAGCTACTTCTATATATTTGTTTGGTGTCATTTTGAAACATCCTGTATATACTATATAAAGCAGAAACTCTCAGAAATAGGTAAATAAAGGAAAACTAAGTGAGAAATGTTAAAGCACAGTTTTCATAACAGATACTAAGGGCAGTTTATTACTTGTTCTTAGTAGTTTCCTTTCCTGGAAGGAACTAAAACCTCGCATGACGTCTTTCTTGTCCGAACTCAGGCGCTTACAAAGTTTGTTAGCTCTTCCAGTACCGCACTTGCACACTTGTGTTCCCGCGCATATGGAGACATACTCCAGAGTCAGTTATCAGTACAATATCGCAGTGTCAGAATAATTTAACTGTTATAATTCAGGTATGAGGACTGAAGATGGATAAATGGAATAGAAACTAATTTCGTAAACAAATTAAAGGTCAAGAAATGTCGTAGAATAATCCCAGCTTTAATACGAGCTTCGCAAGTATCTATTATGTATCGTGTGACAGAATGTTGTTCATTAATTAAACATTAATTACAAAGTATAATTAGTTCATATTTCTTAATGATTGAGTTTTACTACAGGACAGTAACTGTAGACTGAAAATTTTAATGCCCTGTTAGACCACATACACTATTACTTGTAAAATTATAATGCTTTTTTGTAGTTAAAGTTTTAGCAGAAATCTTATTCTCATGTACACTAAATAAAAGATATATTATTGCCGATTCTCTCTCTGCACAAAAAATAACACACATGATCAAACCTCGTCGCTGAGACCGCTCCTTAAAGAACCCTTCTCTGTGTGAGGTCAGCATGTCAGATCCCACCCTCGATAAACATGGGGGACATATTCTAATCAGAACGGGGAGGCTCATTAGATCAAGGACAAGGGTACACGGTCTTTCCCAGTGCAAGATTTAATGAATAGTCCGTATTCCTTGTTCTGATACAATAAGGCTTGAAAGTTTCCAATGTAGCTAAAGAACAAAGGTTTAATCATTAGGGACCATGTTATTGAAATGCAGCATACAATTTGATGACTAGCTGTTGCTTATAGTTTTGGTCAGGAATGCATAATCCTTCACATTCAATGACTTTCACTTCCCATTCATAAAAGTATTTTTGGAGCTGAAGATGTTTTATTTTAATAGTCACATATAAAATATATATATGTACACAAAACTATATATAACAATGATTAAATTCTTCTATTGTAAGGTATGGCAGGACATATTCATTTTCAGTGAATAAACCGCACATATGTAAAGATATCAAAGCTAATATTATCTGTCCATTCCAATCGGTAGATTGATTGTTCATCATAGCGCGTGTTCAGCAGGAGCTGGCGGGGCGAATGCTTAACATTCACTCGCGACAAACACACGTGTTATTTACTTGCAAAAGAGAATACGTCACCAGTTTTTAGGAAAGGCGCGGCTACAAAATAGCCACAATATTATGAAACAGATGAAATACATCACGCGAATAGAAGATAATTAGCCCAGAACTTAATTCTCATGCCTAGGGGTAGTATTTTTATTATATAAAAATCACCATCTAGTTAGGATCCAAAATGTATAAGCATTTTCAATTTACATAAAAGTATAACACAATGAGATAAAAGTTTGGTTCTAAAGTAAAGCAGTAATGTTATGCTATCTATTTAACAAAAAAAAAAAAAAAAAAAAAAACGAGGGCTATCCAGAAAGTAGATTACGTTTTGGAATAAAAAGTAAACAAAGTATAGGAAACAAATTTTATTATATACAGATGAAAGCCACACTCAAATACTACTTTTCGACATAGTCACCATTCAAATTAAGGCATTTATCGTAGCGATGTACGAGCTTGGAAATTCCTTCGTCGAAAAATTCGGCCGCCTGCGCCTTCAACCACTTCGTTACCTCTTCTTGCAGCTGTGCGTCGTCATCAAAACGCTGCATAGCCAGCCACTTCTTCATTGCTGGGAATAGGTGGAAGTCGCTCGGTGCCAGGTCGGGACTGTACGGCGGATGAGGAAACAACTCCCACTTAAAAGATTCAAGAACTTCACGAGTGACATTTGCCGTGTGGGGCCGGGCGTTGTCGTGAATCAACAAGATCTTAGAGCTCAACATTCCTCTGCGCTTGTTTTGAATGGCTCTTCTGAGTTTTTGGAGAGTTTGGCAATACCTTTGAGAGTTTATTGTCAAGATTTTTGGAATCCATCTTGCACAAAACTTGTGGTAACCAAGCTTTTCGCTGATGATTTCGTGCAACAAACTTCGCGAAATTTGTGGAAAACTCAAAGAAAGTTCCGTTATTGTGAACCTTCGATTTTCACGGACTTTAGCATCGACTTTTTCAACAAGTTCGGCAGTCACTATGCTGGGTCTCCCACTTCGATCTTCGTCGTGAACGTTGGTTCGGCCATTTTTAAATCTGATGACCCACTGACGCACTCCACCTTCAGTGATAATGTTGTCCCCATACACTTCACAAAGCTGCCGATAGATTTCTATCGGTTTACAGTTTTTTGCAGTCAGAAACCTTATTACTGCACGCACCTCGCGGAATTTTCAATTAACGCAGACATTTCAAACCGTCACAGTATCTGAACGGAGCACAGCACGAACCTCTCACTAGCACGGCTAGATGCCGACTGAGCTGCGCAACGCTCTGACCCCAAGATGGCCGCGCTAGCCCCGCCCCTAAAGGAAACAGACGAAAACGTAATCTACTTTCTGGATAGCCCTCGTATATAAATGAAATGCTATCTAAAACAAATTATATTACAATTTTTATTTTCTAAATACTTCAAGACATAGAAAATGTATGGCTTTTACATGCCTTTTTACATATTTTGAGTCCTGAGCTGCAATATGGGATAACTTATTATTTTGTAAATTTTGAAAAAACAAGTGATAGGCCATTATCATTCAAGAAGGTCAAGTATACTTAGGCTGAGAAATATTTCCTTCTATTTCTGCCTAACATAAAATTTTAGTAAAATTGTAAAAACTGACAGGACCTTTCTCCCACCAAATTAATAGAAATGAAACGCAATTTAACACGTCCTTTTTCTAAAACGTTTTCTAATATCTGGCGTCACAAATTTCAACGTAAAATTTTACTGTCAAGAAAAAACACATTCTCGCCATATAGAGATCGAAACTTTGTAATTTTACACGAATACTTCACCTCACTTTAGGCACTTTTCTGCACCATACTCTACAAAATGTCGGCCTCTGTAAAATTTAATGAGGGAGAATAGAATATCAACAGTTAATAAGGGTGAAATTATGAATTTCTAGAACTGGAAAAAACGAAAACCTCTACGACGCTTAGGTCCTTTGAATTAATGGGGAAAAGGAAACAGTGAGACCTGGAAAATATAAGAAAATAAAAAGTGAAAAGCGGTGAAGTAGTAAAAATCTATATGGACCTAAGCGTCGTGTGACTAAGTTCAGTGAATGGAGCAACAGATTTAGGATGAGAAACAATAAGTGTTTGAAACTTTATCAAGACAAATAAAGCAAAATGAAAGTTAATTGCATATAGTAGAATAAAATATCAGCATTTAATGAGGATAAGTTTATTAAAGGGCAAGAATTAGGAGAAATTAAGCTTTTAGGAAGCTAAATCCATTTGAAGGGATAGATTAATCAATTATGTAATTTTGTAAAGTCAAAGTACTCTTAAAACCTGCCAGTACTACGCGAAACAAACATGCGAAATTGAAAGGGTAAAGTACACAATACAAATTCAAAGGAAATGCGAGAGGAAGATTTATTTCCATTTTTCAGCAAACAAAATGTGACGTGTACTTCTGAGAAATGCAAAAATTAAATTAAAAAACAAAACACGAGAAATAAACTTCATAAGAAGTTATTTACTTCTCTTATTTACTCCTCGAAATAGTAAGAAAGACGAATATTACCATTTACTTAATAATGCTCCATCAGAAAGAAATTTGCACTCGTAGTTATATTACAATAACTTATAACCTTATTCTTTCCATAACATGTAGTATGTACATTTAAGGGGTATAAGCTGTTTCAAAAAGGTGTGTTCCATCATGAAGGGCTGGCGCTATAGTTTGGGTTATGCACTTAAACCTACATAGCTCGCAGAAGGCTATAGGTCGCAGGTATACAGGCCACACATGAACGCGGAATTCCCTAATAATTCCAGGCTGATCCCACTGCTGGAATTGCCTAAAGAGGTGTCCATAGAGATAGCTCTTTCCTTTGAGCAAGCATCTCGCCGCGGTACCAGAAGCACATCCAACATATGAGAAGGGAATGGAATAAAAGAGAAATGATGGAAAGTAAATCTTGGTAGACAGATAGAAATAACCCTATCATTTGTCTACCGACCATGAAACCCCTAAGGCAGAGTGGGTGGCCGAAGAGAACTGAACCTACAACCCTTTATTACGAATGCCCTTGCTGTATCCATGTTTACTGTGTTTCACTTGTGAGTGCGTCTATTTTTTTTTTTAAATCTGATACAATCCTCACTTCTTTAGTTGTCGATTACTCTAAAGTCGTAAACTGAAAAAAGGAAATGAAGTTCTTATCCGTGAAATTAAATTGTGAGCTCTCCCACGATAGTTCTTGTAAAATAATGTTACACCGTTAATCTATGTGACGCAGAAAGAAAGTATATTGCAGGTAATAAAATTTGGCATGTTATGGCTCATGACATGTGAAAGTGAGGGGAAGCGGCATCTGTGATCTGTGACACAGGTAAGAAAGCAATATAGTAATGGCAGCTAACTCAAGAAATACTGACGTTAATGTTGAGGAAAGATTAAAACAAAAGTCTGCTCTCATACGTGGGTCGTAAGATAGTTAAGTCATTAAAATTCTTCGATCCCTGAACTATTTCTAACGTGCATTTAACTTAGACAAACCTGAGCTGCGAATAATATGAGTTCATTTAGAATTGTTCAGAACGAAATTTAACAGTTTCAAAACCTTTAAGATTTTGCTTTTTATGCAAACTTTGAAACTTAAGCTTAAATTGCATGTTACAGCTTTTGCTCTCGTAGCGTTTTAAAGCTTTAAGACGGCACTCTCTAAATACTGCAGAGCACATGGGCTAATAATCTGTATTTACTCCTAATGTCTTTTACAGATTTTGATCTTTTTATACTTATGCGCATTGAAAGTGTTCAGCAGGATATATTTTGTATCTAATCTCGTTTAAAATTTCAGCAGAAACTTGCAGAGAATAACATAAAAACTGGCGTATTACCTTCGCTACAGTTTTAAATCTCTCTAGAATTAACAAATTAAGTCCATCATTGAGGATAACTTGTTACAAAAATATTTGAACGTTTCAAGTTGCTCTGAAAAACCAGTCTGTGTACTAATATTTAGATAATACGGTAGATTTTTCTTTTCTTGTTGAATACTATGATCTCTGTATCAGATTAATTTGTAATTTATTAATTATTGAAATAAGAGTAAAATATTTGTTCTAAAGTGCTCTTAAATATTCTTATATGAAATATAAAATAATTTATATTTATGATGCAGCTGCTTATAGAACAAATTTGAAAACATTTATATAAATGGCTTTTATGTTTGGATGAAACCTCTGGATTACTTTAAAATCCTGATCCCACTACATTTTTACGAAAGAATTAATGGCTTCCTTGATGTAGGTGTAACATTCTTTTGCGGAGGAATGAAAATATTAAACGGACATATACGAATTTGGGAATCTAAAGCTTTAAACTAATTTATGTTAGACATAAGGCCTATAAGTATAGGACCGGTGCCCAGTCAGCATCCTGAGGAACATGAGGAGCTTCGCTAGGTAAGCGGCCCCCATCGGTTGGATGATCGCCCAACTCTGCCGTGAGTAAGTGGGTGTGAGGCCGGCAGTCTGTTTGGTAGGCCTCTGCCGGTAGGTCTGTTGCGCCAGGTTTTTATATATATACATATATATAAGGCCTAAATATGTTCAGTTTGACAACTTGCTCCAAACAGAACTAAAAGCTTCCGCGCAGCAAGAACGTAGTCATCCAGAATTACCTCTACTGTTTCCTATAATAACTATGGATCTAACAAAACATTGGATACTTTCTACAAATAAATAAGCATTGGTGTAACTCTTAGGAATACTCATGCTTTCGTAAATAAATATCTACGAAGTTTAATTTTCACTGATTAGCTCAAATTTTCCAAAGCTTAACGATACATGAAATGTTCAAATGATTTGGAGACTAATTAAGAGGATATGGCCTACTCCCCAACCCAGGTTTTACTATTGTGTATTGATTTTCTACAAAAGTTATTTAAAATATCTGGTCCTGTCGTACAAAAGTATTCCATAAATTAAAGTTATAACCCAACATGGTCACACCACTTTAAACTCATATCATGTAAGTTTCTTAAGGTCACAATGCGAGATTAGGTATTTGAAATAATTTTTGTAGTGATTGAAAAATGTTAATTAAACTATAGTCTTTTTTACTCCCCTTGCATTGTATGAAGCGTTTGTTTACTTGCTATGCAGGAATTCAGGCTAGCAAGCAGGCAAAACGGAAGTAAGAGGTAGATAGAAGTTGTCAGTTGTCGGAAACGAGACTGGTGCGGATGACCATGTACAGTTGCCCTTTCAGCTCCGCTTGTCCTCTTAGCCACTATTTCCACTTCCTCTTTTTATCGCTAATACCTGGCAAATGAAAGAGGAAGACGCATCCCGAAATATCTATTACTCTTGCTTTTCTTAAAGGTAAAAGCTAACAAACCACTGCTATGCATATTTTCAGTGCTCTTGGTCAGTGGTGGCTGAAACATGAATGTATTAGTAGTGCCAGCATTACTCCGCGAATGCATTACAGATAATAGCGATCTCTCTCACTGCACATCGACTGTCACTAACCGCAAGCCATATGATTGATCACATTCTTCGGACTCTGAAAGTTTAGTCAACCTTTCCCTCGAGCAAATATCGAGCTACCGTAAAATTTACAAATAAATAACCGAACAACATAATTTAAGGTACTCTGCTAAGTACCTTAGCGTTCCCACACGCATGAATTAAATTTGCCACACCTTTTTTCTAACTAAACAAAATGCCTGGAAATCATACTTGACTTCACATCCACGGAACCATTTATTTTTTCGTGTTATTGTCCATTTAATTCCTTTGCGCATCACCCTTTTGTTACATATTTAGATATGTGCAAATAGAAGCAGGTCTTCCACATATATTTTTCTTTCACCTTGTCTACTAACAATTTTTTTCCTCCTTTCTCGTCAACGCTGACGTTAGGAGGCACTTGGGTTCCCTGAGAGCGAGGGAGCCGAAGCATCTGACCTGAGATAAAATCAGGGTTGAGGGGTCGCCCCAACGCCTGAGATGAATGATTGATGGAGCATTTGGTGGAATGATGGCGGGGGAAACCGGATGACCTGGAGGAAACCAACCCCAGCGCCATGTTGTCCACCAAAAATCCCACTTTGCGGTCGCCTGGGATTGAACCCGGGCCGCCTAGGTGAGAGTCAAGTGGTCTAACCACTGAGCCATGGCGCGGCCGTCTACTAACAATAATGTAGAAAATGGGCTACTAAGTAAAAAAGTTATTTTGTTAGTGTTAAATAAAATATCACATCACATCACAGCACTTATCACTCGAGAGTTTTAATATTCCCAGCAGAAGCAAACTTTTCTTTTAATCTTCTGCTATATAATGCAGAAAACATTAGAAAACAAATATCAAGGTATGAATACTGAGAAATAACTAATGTACCTCTATAAAAGCTCAGTTTTCCTTTTTTATATTGCATCCTTTTTGCACTTGATAAGTGGCTTAACTGTCATTTCTCAATATAGCATGCTAGTTTTCAGTGAGCACCATTGATACTACTAACTGGATTGTACTGCCAACAATAGCATACCAGCAGCTAGCCGGCAAGTACAGAGGTATTTTTAGTGGCGCGTGACCTTGTTCGGATGTGCGCGAGGCTAACGAAAGAGATAGGCTTCGGCGCGACAGGAAAACTTTCGTGTGACGTCACACAGGCAGTCTGAGAGAGTGGACAGCGTAGCGCAGAAGTTACATTGTTTTGTTAGTGAACTGAATGATTATGAATAAACAGTATTTCACATATGTTCATCATTCTAGACAATTATACTTTAATTAACATAATTATACAAGCAATATTATATTAGAAGGGATTTTATGTCTCGGAACTGATTTTTGGTATGCTCGTACTACTAAGCTATATTACGTTTCTTATAATTACTTAAGTATTTATAATATATACCACTTATGTTATTATACTTTTTAGATCTATAAACATAATACTTTAAAGAATAAAGAAATAATGTATAAATGATAAGATACAGCATATCGCTCACCTTCAAATAAAGTTTTCAGAAGACATTTTGAATCCCTTTTTCCTAAAAAAATTACTTATATTTCTCGCACAATAATTTCAGTTTAATTGTTTATCGAATCAGGAACTATGAATGTAAAATGTTAGGATAATACCTAGAAAAAAAGGTGAGGTAATTAAATAAACAAATGAGAGTTACATGCAATTACACCACTATATGGAGATATTTATACATACCAAACGTATGAGGTGATCCTTGTATTCTGTCAAACTCCATACTTTAGCATAAATATTTTTACAGATGTTAGTGATAAATCCACAGGTTTAACACTGATATATACACTGAGTATATACAAAGTACAGAATGTAATGTAATCCATCAAAACAGTTTATGGAAGAAGTCTTATGATCACAAATAATGCCAAAATAATTGTTTATCGAATCAGGAACTATGAATGTAAAATGTTAGGATAATACCTAGAAAAAAAGGTGAGGTAATTATATAAACAAATGAGAGTTACATGCAATTACACCACTATATGGAGATATTTATACGTACCAAACGTATGAGGTGATCCTTGTATTCTGTCAAACTCCATACTTTAGCATAATTATTTTTACAGATGTTAGTGATAAATCCACAGGTTTAACACTGATATATACACTGAGTATATACAAAGTACAGAATGTAATGTAATCCATCAAAACAGTTTATGGAAGAAGTCTTATGATCACAAATATTGCCAAAATAATTGTTTATCGAATCAGGAACTATGAATGTAAAATGTTAGGATAATACCTAGAAAAAAAGGTGAGGTAATTAAATAAACAAATGAGAGTTACAGGCAATTACACCACTATATGGAGATATTTATATGTACCAAATGTATGAGGTGATCCTTGTATTCTGTCAAACTCCATACTTTAGCATAACTATTTTTGCAGATGTTAGTGATAAATCCACAGGTTTAACACTGATATATACACTGAGTATATACAAAGTACAGAATGTAATGTAATCCATCAAAACAGTTTATGGAAGAAGTCTTATGATCACAAATAATGCCAAAATAATTGTTTATCGAATCAGGAACTATGAATGTAAAATGTTAGGATAATACCTAGAAAAAAAAGGTGAGGTAATGAAATAAACAAATGAGAGTTACATGCAATTACACCACTATATGGAGATATTTATATGTACCAAACGTATGAGGTGATCCTTGTATTCTGTCAAACTCCATACTTTAGCATAATTATTTTTACAGATGTTAGTGATAAATCCACAGGTTTAACACTGATATATACACTGAGTATATACAAAGTACAGAATGTAATGTAATCCATCAAAACAGTTTATGGAAGAAGTCTTATGATCACAAATAATGCCAAAATAATTGTTTATCGAATCAGGAACTATGAATGTAAAATGTTAGGATAATACCTAGAAAAAAAAGGTGAGGTAATGAAATAAACAAATGAGAGTTACATGCAATTACACCACTATATGGAGATATTTATACGTACCAAACGTATGAGGTGATCCTTGTATTCTGTCAAACTCCATACTTTAGCATAATTATTTTTACAGATGTTAGTGATAAATCCACAGGTTTAACACTGATATATACACTGAGTATATACAAAGTACAGAATGTAATGTAATCCATCAAAACAGTTTATGGAACAAGTCTTATGATCACAAATAATGCCAAAATTTATGTTTTCAGTTTTTTCACTTTTCTTGTAGTGTCTGAATCACAAGATTTCTCATTGGTCATTTTCACAAAATTACTAATCAATATTTTGTTAACACAAAGAGCAACACTATCCAGTTTCTCAAATAGGGTCTTCTTATGTAAACATTTACATTCAGTACCAGTATTGTGTACATCTGATCTCAGAAGTTTAATTTTACAAATTTTCTGAACTACAGAGAGCTGTTTCCCAGAGGTTAAGAAATTTTGAGAGTCTCTTGCTAATAATGACATTGTATGCCATGCCAAACCAACAGTGAATACCACTTTGTCTGTGGGTAATGTTAATTTTCCTCTGTCCAAGTCCTTTACAAAGTCATATGAAGAATCCACTTCCACTTGTTTATTTAATTGGAGCCATGAACTGCATATATTACACTTAGATTTACGTAGCACTTGTCTAGATGCAAATCCCCCCAAATATGTCAGTATTGGCACTGTATCATTAGGAATTACTCTTCATCCAAAATATCAGAAAAACCATTCAGGTCAATATCATTATCATAATTTTGTTGGGTAGGTAACAGTTCTTTCAAATTTACACTACCATTATGAGCAGCAAACAACACAGTATTTTTAAATCTTAATTTCCTCTCATTTTCCAATACCTGTAAGTAAGTTATATAGTAATTTGCACCACTTAGCTGTCTGTATGATCCAAAACGACCCTCCAAATTATCACTCTGAAATTTGCTTAGCAAAATGTAATCTATGTTGTATTTCTCAAATAGATATGGAATGATTTCCAGGAAAGATTCCAGCGTAGTAATCAAGGACTGAAATGTCTGCGGAGTTAAAGCATTTACTGATGGAACAGACACCTTCCAAATTTTTAGCCAATGACACATTTTACTTAGAAATTCAAATTGCATATCTCTTTGGCTTTTAATGGCCTCTCTGTATGGATCATTGAATCGTTTCCCTTCGAACACACTTTTAACATTAACTATTTTCCACCTGTTAACAATGATATTTAAGATATTTGCAGTCTCATCAATATTTTCAGAAACACCAAGATCTTTTGTGACATGTTTCAAGGCCACAATGTTATTGTCATTGAAAATTTTCAATGCCAAGCTCACATTCTGCTTCTGAATTGACGATGGATATAACACTTTGGTGGAAAGTGTGTGCCCATACTTAACTAGGTTTTTCTTTTCTTTTTCATACATCAACTCTAAGTGCCTGTATTGAGCTGAAAGTATATTGGAGTGATGATTGAAATCAGGAAAATATAAGGTCTTATTTGCATTTCTTTTGGTCTCCCAATTATTTCTGATACATTTTAAAATGTGGACGGTGTCAAATATAAAGAAAAGCCTTCTTGATGAGTCTAGTGGGTGAGTAATGCTAGGCTGCAAAATTTTATTTGGGGTCATAAGTTCATATGCTTTTCTGTTCACAATATTATTGTCTGCAATTAAACTAATAACTTTAAAACCAATTCTTTCCAACATACCCAGAACTTCTATAATGTATGTCTTCAGCTGTTCACTTGTTAAATTGATAACTGGTATAATGGAAACGACATCAACATATTTAGAAAGTAGTGAGGATATCATGAAGACTTGAGCAGTTTTTGCACATTTCTGAGGATCAGTTGCACTACTGCCATAAATAGCACCTCCTTTAAATGACAGTTGTGGCTGAATATATATTTCATCCATCACGAGAGATACTAAGTGTTCATGACTTTTTAAATGTTTAAATCTGTTTTCCAAGTAAGAACTACTTTCCAAGGACAATTCATAGAATGAAATTAGTTTCTGCAGTGTACGTGGGTGTGGCAAAATCAACATATCGCATTTTCTTAGTGCATTGTAGGCAGATGATGAATGGACATACAGAGTGGAAGCAAGAATCATGCATTTGTTGCCATAACGCCTGTTATTCTTTGGAGTCTGTGACAGATTTAATTGCTCTACAATAAACTTCATATGCTCATTCTCATCATGGTATGGTAGAGACTGTAGCAGCTGGATAGCAGATTCTATTTTATCTCTAACTGTGGGTAATATTTCACCATTTTCAATTTGTGTCATAATACTATCCAAAACATTTAATGAATTCAATTTTTTCACATTATTAGTACTAGAAGCATTGATGCAAACGTTGTCCAATACAACAGTATAAGTTAAATCATCTTTGACTGTTATAAAAGAAATGACACAAGGTGTGCCATTGTTTATACCCATTAAACAAATATAAATTGTTCCCTCGTCCTTAATTACTGTCCAATTAGCCTTACTGGAATTGAGTTTTCTTATATCTACAAAAGAAATAATGCTATCTACATTATTTATTAAATCCCTTTCCACATGCTGTTTATTTGATTGAATACTGTCTCGAAATGCCTGGACCAAATTTTCGTCTTCTTTATCAGCAAGACGTTTTATTTTGGGAATCGTTTTAGAACAGTAAGAGGGTGTATTAGGAAATATTGTTGGTACAGCATTTTCTGTGAGTTTAGGGATTTTTCTTTCATATTCTATCAACTCTCCCTTTGAAGTAGAAATCCTGTCTATTCTTATAACACACGACTCCTCAAAATGCTTTATGCACACAAAAGGATTTTTTAATTTTGAAAAATCCGTCGGAATATGCCGTAGCCATATCTTACGAAGATTTTCGTCTTTTGGTAGTGAAAATGTTGTAGTTTTTTCACTTTCTGTGTCATAATTTGATCTACACCCAAAGACACTACAACGTCGAGGCATCTTTTACAACTCTGAGTACCTAAAAAGGAAAATAATAGTAATAGTAACATTAACTTGTATCCACCATGTGGTTGAACACAGAAGTTATTATTTTGTTTAATAATGGAGATAATTTTTCTGTACGTTTAAACAAAGATAGAACTATGTAATATCACACGTATAATAAAAGAATAAGCAGAATTTACTAAAATAAATGCTTCAATCTAGATTCAAATGAGAAGATGCAATATGGCATCGAAGCCGTTAGAACGTTCCCAGAGGTTAACTTACAGCCTACTTGAAAACACTACTAAATACATAAAATTTACGAACAAACTGGAATATGTGTTAACTACATGATAATATAACACTTTTTCACTAACCTGAACCACTAAATATTATTAATTTCACTAGTTAAAAAAGTAAAACAAACGTAATATCACACAGACCACACGAACGACATACAGTTCAAAGCCTATACTGTACAGGTTAGGACTGCTGTTATCAGCTGATTCAAACGCGCCATAGCCTGTCTCTTTCGTTAGCCTCGGATGTGCGCGAGTGACGTCATGCAAATCAAAGTTGGAGGTAAGAGCTCTGCTTTCACCAGCAGACTGATGATATAACTAGAGGCTTAGATGACAGATGATTAACCTCCCACCCCTTTTTTCTTACAAATAAACAAGTGGACTTGACCATAGAGTACTCTATTCGCCAAACCACTCCCCGCTCATGTCAAAGTCAAACTGAGGATTTACTTCCTTCACTTCTGTGTTTTCTGTTGATAGACAAGATATTTCACTGCAACTTGAGCAGTAGTAAGCCCGGTCGCATTAGGGGTATCCAAATAACTAAAGTCATATCCTCCCTCCTTAAGGCCGTGACATGACATAGAGGCACTACCCCTCAGACGCCCCTGCTCCTGGTCACTTATTCCAGTAGTACTGTTCGCGAGATGAAAGATATGGTGAGCCCCGTATCATATCTAAGACGAAGAACTGGCGTTACTTGTAACGGAACAGTGGCATAGTTTTGAAAAGCTAGAAGTTGCAGTTATTAAAATGCAAGGTGTGTATTATATTAAGAAATACAGTTTTGTACTTCATTCATTATAATTCATAAAATAATTGTTGGAAGCTCAAAATAATAATCATTTCTATCAAACTGAAGAAATAAATATATCTCACGTAAACTGACAGGAAAAATGAATAAAAAGTACTTAATATACATAGCAGTTACTGTAAATAAATATAAGCGTTCTTCAATTGAAATTGAGTTGCTAATTGGAGGCTATGGTACTGTCCCATATTGTGTATCATTTTTCATAATAAAGTTCATTTATGGGAGCATTTGCTATTAAACCGTCACTAGCTCTGTTGAAAAATAAGGAGCAGAAAAAGTTGTCCGTTTGGGTATACCGCAATTGTCTTATTTGTTTCCATAAAATGCTCTTATTTAACACATCAAGTGGATGATTATCGATTGCGCTGAAGGTTGGTTACTTTATGCTGTGTGAACTATACTGGAACATCAGAAGTTCGGGGTGAAGATTGCAGTGAGGAAGCCTGTTGAATGCTTTTAGACCATATTGTATTTCAATTAGGTTTCATTGCACTACATTTCCATAAAAATACAAAAATATAGGAATGTCCATAAGATTCATGTTTAGTTTACTTATTTTACGTACAAAAGTAATATTAAGTTCTTTGACGAATATAAAGCGATAAATTTTATCCCATTTGTATCTGAATATAGATATGTATTGTATAATACATTTTTCCCGATTGTGGATTTTGGTAGCTCTTTGTTTTGACATAGAATATGCCCTGATAATATATTAACTCTTCCTGGAAAAGATATAACGATGAATGACAGGAATTGAAGCTTACATTGAATTGCAAATGAAAGGATTCCTATGCATTCATAGTTTGTGTCTGCCGAAATGGCTGCCCACGCGAGTCGGAAATTATCACATTCGTCAACATAATCTTCATTATGATTTTAAACCAACTCACATCTAGCAATATTACTTTTATTTCCTATAGTATAAATGTTATCATTCCATTTTCTTTCATTTCACTGTCGTAATGAAATATAGAATCATGCAAAGCGATTAAAGTTTTGCCTCGCTCATTTAAATTGGGTCAGCATTACTTTCTCAATCAGCACACAGCAAACACAATGTCATGTAAAACCTGTTGCGTAACATGTGTAACTGGAATTCCATCAACATTTGTTCTCCATAGCATCAACAAGTGTAAGGCAAAGAGTAAAAATATTTCGTGTGTTAAGATCAATGGATTCCGATTATGAAAATGTACCTTTTGCGGTCGCGATGTGTGCTTGGTAGAGAGGCAGATTGTTTCCACATATAGAAACAATGTAAATCGCGTCTTGTGAAGGAGAAATGCATCTTCAAGAATCTTCAAAGAACCTTAGAACAAGATTCTTTATTTCTTTGCTGACTGACCCTTGACGAATTTCGAAACAGCAGACGAATTTCAGACCAGCCATATCAGCTAAATTGAGGTTAGGATTAACCTCAAATCTTACTTCTGGAGATTTCTACCCAAGCCTAATGTATTTGGTGATATTTCAAAACAGCAAATACAAACATTTCTGGTAAAATTCCTATTCTTGATTACATTACCGCTATATTACGGGCATTGCATACCTACATGTCGTTAATTAACGGTGTTGTCTTTTCTTTCTTTCATTTGTCTCGCTAGAATCCAAAGAATAATATGAATAGGCTGACTACCTACATCATATCCAGCTGAAGTTAGTCGGCTCTGCAAAAGTCGGCGGAATTTAACAAGCTTTCAACTGCTGGTAGCAAACAATTTTGTTTGGCCTAGATATCTTGAATCAAGATGTTTTAGAGTTTTGAAGCAATGGAGACCCGCCTACACACTATGTGCAGCTGATGACGCTGCTGATAGGTGCTGATACAGAATGCAGCATAATCACCAGCACTGACAATTGCTGACATTACAGATACATTTCAGTAGTGTAAGTGGTGATAGAAATAAGAACTTTCCTGTGCGAAAGTATGTTTATTTACACAAACAGCACTTACTCATTGACCAACTAGCGACAATAGAGCAAGTACGAGATGAATTGAGTAACGCTCTAGTCTTCACATTGCTTTTCACAAAATGTATGAAAATAGTCAACCTCATAATTTCAATGATGCAGTGCAGTTTTATTTCGAATCTTAGGTCTGTGGTGCAATTTACAACTTCCCTCATTTTCAGTGTTTATCCTGGTGCATTCCTCATATCTTGGGGCAGTGTACTATCTCTCGCCCAGCCCTTAATCAGTTTCTCTATTTTGAAACAAAAGAAACAACCACTAACCAATGAGCGATGTAATACCTGTTGCGAAATGAATATAGGTACAGAATGAACTCCGCTCTTTGGTTCATGTAATTAGTATACTGGGACGTTAAAATGGGATACTCTTTGTAACTGAATGCTGTCGGGCAAGCAACCAAGAGGAGTGCTGCGGTATTGTTATATTGCATTCCGTTTAAGTGGGGTATGACGAGTGTCAAATGAATCACATTTAATACTCGTAAATATTTGCGCTAAGACAACTATTGAGATTTTGCAAAAAGTGAACGAGGTAGGTAGGTGAGTGGGAGGGTCAGAACTGAAATTAAACTAATGACATGATGTGCTAAAATAAAACTTTGAAACTAGCCAAGGTGTTTGTTAAATTTGTTTACGAGTATGTACTTCGTGTTAGCTTTCAGAACGTGAGCGTCACACGCTATGTTTGCTTTATAATCAGGGACGGTGAACGTTCAAATCAGTGTCACTTAGCTGCTCTTCAGTTTTAAAACCGAGTAAAGTATATCAGCTGAATCAACTTGCAATTGAAATGGGACACGGGTATTCCACCTTTCTCCTTACATGTGAGTTTATAAACTGAGCTGAACCATCTTTTCACGAAGAAATTGGTAAGATGACACAATCCTGGGGAAAAAAGCACGAAACTAGCAGAATATCTACCAGAAAACGGCTTTTGGAAAGAAATAGCACGTGACGAGTCTTTGGGCAATATCATCATATAATTGCTAAACTCAGACAATGACGAGTTGTCTCTTGACATAAGTGGCATTGATGATGATGATGATGATGATGATGATGATGATGATGATGATGATGATGATGATGATGATGATGATGATGATGATGATGATGATGATGATGATGATGATGATGATGATGATGATGATGATGATGATGATGATGATGATGATGATGATGATGATGATGATGATGATGATGATGATGATGATGATGATGATGATGATGATGATGATGATGATGATGATGATGATGATGATGATGATGATGATGATGATGATGATGATGATGATGATGATGATGATGATGATGATGATGATGATGATGATGATGATGATGATGATGATGATGATGATGATGATGATGATGATGATGATGATGATGATGATGATGATGATGATGATGATGATGATGATGATGATGATGATTGCGTTTTAACGGCGCTCAACCTCCAGGTCATCAGCGCCCTTAAATGGCATTGACAAGGATATGTATGAGCGACTGGCAGATCCATTGGATTAGAAAAATAGGTATTACATAAACTACAATTATAGATTTAGAACACGCGAATATGCTTTTCTCAATTTTCATTTTAACAGCACCTTTATGAAAGTTTGGAAAATTCTGTTTCTTTCCCTTAGACTATCCTTAGACCTAGACCATCGGCGAGGAAACTTAATTGTTCTAGAATAGTGAGAGATGGGGAGGGAGAGAGGGAAAAGAGTGAAGGTAACTAGGTAGCCACGCAGAGCACGCAAATCTATCTCAATTTGCTGCGGAGCAGAACTCTTCCTATTTGAGAAACATGGTACACTTTAGCTCCGCTGACATCGCTATTAAAGTGCTCACAGCAGTAAAGAGGAACGAGCTTCTATCACTTAGGGAAGATGTTAGGAATTCTGGTTGGCTAAAGTCATATATGAATCAATCCTACTGAATGCAACGGGATAGCAACGAACTGTACTGCAGAAAATTATGGATGTGGTGAAAGTTCAGGTTTGCTGTCGATCAGTGAAATGTTCATACACGCTCTTTTACCAACAGTAAACCCTGCTTCTTTAATGGCTACCCACCAAAATTCCTACATCGTACATTCACTTGAGTTGCACATTGAATATTGTAAGAATTCTTGCCCATTTATTAATTTTCAAAACGTAATATAAGTGTGTTTCTGCAATTAATTCTTATATCTCAAAATACTTACTGTATTAAAATAGTGGAAACCTAAGCTAATGGATATCTGGTTGGCTTAATTCACTGGAACGCCTAGTTGTTGTAGCTGTATTAACCTCCTTAAACTCTTAAATTACCTACATAATGAATGCTTATTCCTTAACAAAATTTTTACCTGTGCTTCTTGTATCATGCATTGATTTTAACACATGGAAATTATTTATTGCGTTATTTATACATGTCTCTAGCATTTCTTTATAAATTTGGTCTTACCAGTCAATTCTGGTGCTGTAAGTAAATAGTGATTCTCCTTAACTAAAATTGTGTAGGTGCATTATCCCAGTTGACATATGGCCACTTGTCGCAAACTCAGTTACACCAACATGTAACCTGGCGGAAACGGAGCGAGAGGTCTGCAGACTGTTTACTAAGCCTCCGTAATTAATTATTGTGGATCAACCTACATCTAATGCAAAGCAACCGGCCGTGTCATATATTGAGAACGACGAAATGGGCTCTCGTGTGTTTCCCTTCTTGGGGAATATTAAAATATCTACTAAGGGTAAAGTAATACACATATATAATCTGCTGAAGCACACACGGCACATAGAAACGTATACATAACCTGCTTAAGTACACACGACTCATATTATAAAACCAGAAATGTAATTCCTCTGATAAATTTATGTTTCATAAAAGTACTTGTACTGAGGATACTACTACACGGATAGGTTTATTACATTTTGTTTTGTATGTTTGTGTATTTTCAGTAAAAATAAAGAAATTGTTTGTTTTGAAAAGAAATATAAAGACACTATATATTTTTATATTTCTCCAAAGAATTACAAAATACTATTAAGTTCTGTGGAAACTTAATACCAAGATTTACCATTACAATGGTGCTATCGCATTTTTGTCGGTTGGTTGAGAATGTAAATATTACACCAATTAGTTTTTCCAGTTCTTCGTTTAGTACTAATCCCCGTTCTTGCTACATATGGTGCCACAGCCGGTAAACACTGATTGTTATACATGCAATGTAACAATATTGGGAACTAAGCGTTCCAGCCTCAGTTTAGGCTACCTCCCTAAACCAGGTACGAGACCTGAGAAAAACCTAGAACTTCAGTCAGATAATGACACAGAGAAAGAGAGAAACAGTTGAAGCGCAGCAGAGCTCACATTATGAACTACAAAAATAGCTAGTAAATATAACGCTCAATAAATCACCGTAAGTTTATATACATATGTGTCGCTTAGGTACATATCTACATCATGCCGCTATGAAGTAGAGTAAAATTATTCCAGCTATCTTAAGGATTCATCCAGGTATCTGTTGTAATTCCAAATACCTGCACATAACTTCACATAACTTCACTTATTCTCCTGCATTCCACATTCAGTTCAAAAATGGCATTCCAACATATAGGCATGGCTCTGTATTACCAGGTTCATATTGCCCTCTCTAACAACGATATGCTGCATCGTATAGTACACGATTGTATCAATCACGTTCATTCTTTGTTCCAATTTATCTTCTAACCCCTCTATGCCTTTTGTTCGTCTTTCTATTATCTCACTCTGTTGTCTCCTGAATACCTACAAGTCTTTGTTTACTTCAATCCTTATTTCTTGTTTTGAATCTTCCTGGCCTAAGTTAATTTCCTGAATCTCCCTTAACTCATTAACTTCTTACTTTCATTTCCGTTGTGTTCGTGCTAACATCTTCATTTTCTCCTTACACACTTTTCCTTTCATTTTTTGTTTCCTGTGCCAGTTTACATTTTAACTCTTGTTTTAATTTTTTTGTAAACTCACCTCTAAATCACTTGAATTTTGTGTTAATTATTGTTCTAGAATAGCCGTTAAATTATTACTATTCTGTTCTAAATTACTCATATTCTGTATATTCTATGCTAATTCTATTCTCAAATCACTTACAGTTTGTGCAAGACCTTGTTTTAGATCAACCTCTGAATTACTCATATCTTGTCATAAATCACTTGATTTTTGTTCATTTTAGCCTCTATATCACTTTTATTCTTTGCTAAATTTTGTTTTACATCTTGTGTGAAACTATTCACAAGCTGCGTTAACTTTTCCATCGTTAATTCATGTCTATACTCTTTCCTATTTTCCTACCTTCTCGTTCTACTTCTTCCATTTCATATTTACTTTTATCACTTTTTCTACTATTCTCCATTTTTCTATCTTTCTATTTCTTTATATCATAAGCTATTTGATTAATTTTTACAACAAAAATATATTTTTCTTATTCAAGGAATGTTCTTTCTTACTTACAGTTACTCATGTTATTTCATTCTTTCTTGATTCCTCCAACCTTCATTCTTCGTTTCTTTTTGTTCCTCTCTTTGTGCTTCGTCGTCTTACCTTCACTCTAGTTCATTCATGTTTTTACCCCTCGTTATTCGTTTCCATTACCCCACCCATTTCAGGTGCCCCGATTCCTCTTCAACTCGTCCTTCCTTTCACAGTCGATTCCTCTTCAAACATCCATCCTATTCGAACCTCCACAATGTTGCGCCATTTGTAAACGAATTCTTATGTGGTATTTTGTGTATCGCCAAGTTGTGACGATAGCTGAAAAAGGTTGAATTTTTAATTTAGGTACGTTGAATTTGGTTTTAAGTTAAATTAAAATGTGAATTTTCAACATAATAACCCTTCTCCCAAACTCTTCTTTCAGAAGTGATTTACAAAATTAAATAAACTACGAATTTATTTTTTAATATATTGTCACTCGATCGTCGAAGTAACGACAGAACTAGCTGGCAGGAGAGAAAGAGACAGATAGCGTTTAGGTCACGCCTACTCCTGTGAAGGATTGGCACTTGCTGAAGGAGTGGGGAGAGAGAGAGCCAGAGAAATGTCTGGACAGCTCCGTCGCCATCGTGAAAGACCGTGATGTTTCGTGAAGTGACGGGGAAACTTCCAGAAACAGCTATTAGTGGATAAAAGCGACTACACCGGACGAGTCGAGTAAGTATCTGCGGGAAGCCCCTACACAGTGCACGGAAGCAGTCAGTCCAGCAGGAAGCCGTACGGAACGAAGTTGCTAGTGAGCACTGTGACAGATGGGCTTGAAGATAGAGTATGCGTGTGTTACGTCATTCTGCTGCTGTCAGAAGTGAACAAAGTATATTTCTACGGAAATGAACACTTACATTTTCAGTATCGCCTACCGCTGCAATGAAGGTAACATGCAGTTAAAGTTGATGTTAGAGGAAGATCCGAAGTTTCTTTCAAACGTAATCACTGCTGATGGAACTTTCTACATCATTTTGATCATAATAGCAAACAGTAAAGCTCAGTGTGGAAATATCCTTCATCACCAACCCCCAAAAGGCAAAAGTGATTGTTTTTGCTGGGAAAGTTATCATTCTTTGATATTCATGGAATGGTTTATCAGCATGTTGTACCTGCACACACATCAGTAACTGGACAATACCCTGAAAACATTGCAAGTCATATCAGCTGCAAAAGACCACATTTCCGTGAAGCTGGCTGGATGCTGCACCACGATAATGCGTGGCCGCACATTGCCAGTGTTGTTGCTGAATATCTTGCCAAAATAAACGTGAAGTGCATCCTTCACCCTCCCTATAGTCCGGATTAAGCCCTATGTGACCAGTTTCTATTCTCTAACTTGAAGAAACGCCTCCGTGGGAGGCGTTATCCATCATCAGAAGCAGTGGTGAAGGCTGCGGAGGCGATTTTGGAGAATCTCTCAAAAAATATTTCCAGCATGCCTTTGAAGACTGGCAGAAACGATGGGACAAGTGCATCGCATTCAGGGGAGACTATTTTGAGAAGAACCATCAAAATTATGGCGATGACGTTGTCAAAAAAACATTATGATCATTCTTTCTTGAACAGCCCTCGTATCATGCGGACAAGTTCAGAGGGGACTCCTATGTTAGTCTTATAAATTCTGCAAACCAACGCCAGCTTCAAGTGAAAAGTTCTCTTACAAGCTCACCTGACAGCAACAAGCTCACCTGACAGCAACCACTGATTCAGCCACAAGGATGTGCACTCCCTTCAAAGATAGGAAAGCTAAACCACAATGAAAAACAACTATGCTGTATGTACCAGTTATTGGGGGAAATGCTGTAAATTACACGTCATAATGTCAGCTCAGTTGTTAGACGCTGGGTTGCTAGTCCTACGGTAGAGGATTAAAACCTGGTCCATATTGATGGGTTTTTAAGTGTGCTTAAAAGCCGCCGTCCGTATCAGTATATTTACCAGTATGTAAAAGAAAGAAGAATTAGCACACTTAGCTGAGAGCTCGTTAGCAAACAAAATATTATTAGACCGTATAATAAGTCTAATTAACAGCCAGTATTACTAATTTTACTATTTAAAGTTTATTTTATCCCGCAAATGTTTAATTCCTGTTTTCACAACATCATGTGGCGTGCTTTGTAGAGAGAGACGGCTATGGAAATAGAAATAAGGGAAAATATGGGAGATGTAGATGGATGAATTAGAAACTGACAAAGCTTACTCTTACGAATGAGCTTAAATCGGTTTTATGAAATTTTAAAGGCGTTCTAGAAACAACCTGAAATTTAAATATCAAATGAACTGAAACCCGTTTGTACATCGCATTTTGTTTCTTTATACTTTGTTATTTTGAAAGGACATAATCGTGCGTAGTTCCGGTTAAGTTATAACTTCTGTCTCTATCTCCCTTTCACATGCAGAGATAAATAACCACATACACATACACACTAACTGACCTTCATTCTATGATTACAGAGTCTGCTATCTACCTTATAATCTGCAGTTCCCGAGTTTTGGTTGAGAGACGACCTTCTGGATCAGATTATTTTCAGGTTTTCCTCTTGTTCTTACAAGAAAACGCTCCGTAGCTCCTAGCTCTGTAGTGTTATTAGGACGCTACAAATAATAAATTATATGATGATATGATGGTGTGATGATATAATGATACTATAATGACATGATAATGATGATGACGATGATAATAATAATTAATCAAACCGCAATTTCTGAGACTTCAATTCTAGAGTTAAAACTCCAAATTTTCGGGAAGACTACTTCTACCTTAAGTAAGCGAGAGAGATAGATCGAGAGATAGAATCGAGAAGATAACTTAAGCATTCCTAGAATAAATGTTTCTACAAACACCTTGCCTGAGAAGTCAGTTGTGAAGCAGCTAAATGGCTCGAGGCATTCTATGGCAACACGGTTTTAATGGTTACAGATTCCAATCTGATGTAGCCGCCAGTCATACGTAATAATCTTGTTTCATGTCAGCTGCTTCTATGAAGATGCATAAACCCGCCATATCGCTTCATCTTAAATGACAATATGATCATCTTAGCAAGCTTCATTTAAAACGAAATTATCCTATATTTAGAATTCTACGCTATTTTAAGTTTGTTAACTTTAGATGAAATATGCATATTAACGTTATGAAGCACTACAGGGAGATTTGATCGCAGAATTACAAATCCACTAATAATCAAACAATTTCTTTTTCTTTTTTTTACGACTTATTTTCTAATGTTTCTAAATTTCTCAATAAACCCGTTGAGTTTAAAGACAAATCTCTGCTTTAAGTATATACACCTTTAAACAATATTGAAACGATTTAAATAAATATTTAAATCTATTTAATAAGTTAAATAAATAAAAAGAATTATTTAGAATATTGAATAATTGTATGAAAAAGTTATTATACAAAATTTATGAAGAAATGTATAAAAGTTGAATGATGTTGACTTGTCGTTATGGCAACGGTAAAAAGACTATATAAGCACCTGGACTGGAGGTGAAATCTTCCGTAGACAATAAGCATTTAATTCCCAAAGTATAAGCTCAATGAAAATTTTAGCCTGTAAGCCGGGCTCCTTTGTACCGGCACCAGGCCATGAAACAGAAAATAAAAACCTAAAACCTGATTCCTTCATCTTCATTTGACTTCCATGGTGAATGGATGTGTGAATAAGTCCGCAAATAGACGCTCATGTGCAATGGCAATCTTTTGTGTAAGAGTATATGTATCAGTATATTTTACTTGGTGCAACAGAAACGTGATTATTGGTGAACAGTTAAAAGGATTGCACAAGAGAATATTGATATCGATTAATTTATGTTAAAAAAGTTTTATTCTTAATAAATCTCAAAGTTTGGAGATTCGTTGGGGAAATTATAAATAATCTTTTATTTAAAACCACATTATCCTTCCATATCCGCGATCACCCCTGAAAAGAAGAGTCCATGCAGATACCAGGGCAGCCGAGGAACGACTATATCGAACTCCGAGAACTTCGAAGAAGTCCATCACCCAACTTCCTTCTACACCCCACATTTCAACATTTTGTTTCAATATCTTACTCATATTGTTGCTCAGGAAACGTTCCTCTGTAGTTCGGCGAACTAACTGAATATTTCTTGCCTATCTCAGAGATTGAGCATTATTTTGGCTTCTCAACCAAGTGTTGGCTGCATTTCCGTATTGAATTAATGCAATTTTTAGTTCTTCACAATCTTTCCCGACTCTCCACAATTACGGTAAATACCAAGTGAGAATGAACGTGTTTTATGTCACTATTAAGCAAAACCCAACTTTAAATAAATTAATCAAGGAGTTGTTTTAAGTCAATGACCCAGATGTAACCGTAGAAAAAGCCTATAAAGAACCTCAGTGTCATCATAGATCGACCAATTTCCAAAACGTGGTACTTTATTGGTAGCTTTAGAATTTGAATGAATGACCATGAAACGCCGGGAACAGCTTGCACCTTGATCCAACAGATATTTTGTGCGTATCACCCACACGATAAGTGAATAAACTGAAGGCCGCAATCGGGCGGTCGACCGAGAGAAATCGTTCCAAACTTGACCCAGTCGTGCTCTGGGCTACTCAGAGAAACCTACGGAAATCGTCTCTCTTAAGGCATGTTTTAGCCACTACTTAAAACAAATTATCGCTCCGGACCAAACATATTTGCTACCGAAAATACTAGATGCAACTCCGGCAAACATAATGGCCAGAAAATTTTCCTGGAAGGTTTACAAAAACACTAAAGTACGCCATACGTAACACTCATCCCCGATATCGCTGTCCCTCTCAGAAGTACGGACATGGCTGCTATTTCGCTACACTTTGACTGGAAAATTGCGCATGCTGCACCCAAGTACCTACTTTCGGCCACTTCGTGCACCTACTCTTTCAGCTTTCTTGTAAACCATGTACCAGTTAAAATAACCTAAAGTGATGCCCAAAGCCTAATATTAGATATCTGACACTATCTTAACAGGCCATAACTTGAAAGCAGCGACACGGCACTCTCCCCGAGAGTGGCACCTAATAGAACTAATTACAACGAATCGCAAGTCCGGGTGGAAGATAACCAATTAACAGAAAAAGAATTACTTTCGAATAAACGAGTATGCGGAATCAGCACAATATTAAAATTTGGATCTGAATCTGCCAATATTACATATGGTATATTAATACATCAACTTAAAAGAATTGTAAAAGCTGTCTGCTCACCTCATCCTCCCTCTCGTGGGTTCCCCACTTGGGGCATAGGTATTAGACCAGTCTGGTCGAGGTGCTGAATACCCTCCGAACAATCCAATGTAATCTCTTATATTTAAACATTTATTGATGGTTTCCATTATTTTTAAAAGTGGTTTCAGCTGTATAATCTTATGAAAAAATGAAGATGTCAGAAATGAGTTAATTCGCCATTTTGAATTTGCGGATAAAATATAACAATTTAATTCCAAAGAATGAAAAGTTATATTGGATATAAGGCGAAAACGAAAGGAATGTAGGGAGACGAAGGTGAGATAGACTCAACTGTCTAACATTTTAAGACCGACAGAAGCCTTAAAATTACTCGTTCCTCCAGACTAGCTGTGTATAGGCTAAGATTTGAATAGGTAGATTAGGTAGATCACACTAAAAAGTTCAATGCCGTAACCGGGATTTGAACCACGGATCTCCCAGTATCCGCCCGGTTGCTCTTAACCATTGAACTATCATGGCGAGCTTGCCAGCATGGCATTAAATTCTCAACCTAGTTTTTTTTTTAACCTAAAAAGACCTAATAATTTTAATCCTTCTATAATTCAAAAATTAAACTCGATGACTTAAAATTTTCTTCTATTTTCCAGATAAATCACTAGGGATTCTCATATACAATGAGATACGCACCGTTTGTGGCAACCTATTAAGCTGCAAGTACTTAGGTCTCTTTATATTTCATAGTTACCACTAGAGCGGAAGATCCTTGGTTCAAATTCCGGCCATGGCATTGAATTTTTCAGTCTGATTGTACTTAAGCAGATGCCTGAGAAGTTTAATCCTTGAAAGTTATTGTTTTTATTCGTCTTCATTACTAAAGAGAAAAAGTCGCGTTTTAAAAATGGCAGCACATCAAACACACTTCAACATCAACAGGCTAAAGCACATTGAATGCGTAAATTTTAATATTAGAGACCGAAAAAGACAAGGTTTCTGAACTCTGCTTTCAGAGATGGATTTTAATAATTTAATATGTAATATTTGTAACCACAGCGATTTCCGTAAGCTATTGTTTGTGATTATAATCTATTACATAACTTCTAGCAGGATGTACCCAGTCCAAAGCACCAAGAACAACCATCGAACTTCCTTTGAAAACCGCTTCTAAAGCGGAAGTAGGCTAGCAAGAGAAACGGAATCCGAGATTTTCTCACCTGACGGTGGGCGATGTTTCGGAGGTAGGCGATTAATTCACAGGCCAGTGCTAAGAAGCAAGAGGAAGTAAATCATGGCAGTGTGCGCGGCTCTCTTTGTTAACATCCCCTCGGGACCGGCTCAGTGTGCTACTAGCGGCGAAGTGACACACTACAGTGTTAATTAATATTGGTTTCTCTCGGAGCTTCAGCAGCTCTAGAAACTCTCGGCAAGTTCTCAACCGACGATCACTTGCATATCACTGCCAGTTAATGTCCACTCTACCGACTAGGGTACTATCCATATACGAGAAGCGAAACCTCATGTTCAGTTTGGTCTCCAAGCTATAAGGTGCCCCAGTCTCGTACATGGATCACAGCGTGCTTAAGTGATCTAGGTGATGTAACCACTCACTCGTGTGTAACTACCGAAGCTAGTGTACTTTTAATTAAAATTAATCATTTTAAAATGAGAGAAAATATTGGCAATTTTTATTTTCTTTATGTTTACATATAGAAGTCGGGGATGTATACCGAGACTTCACCGAAAATAGATGCTTTGAAGATCCCTGAATCATCCCCGAAAAGCATTTTTTAGAAAAATGCACACGTACCTGTTTGTGTGTATGTATGTGTGTATGTAAGTATGTGTTTGTGTGCTGGGCGGTGGCCTAATGAGGGAGGGAGGGAGGAAGAAAGAACAAAATACAACTCAAAATCTAAAAGTCCTACCAAACTTGACATTTAATTTCAGCATCTCCCACAGATGTCTCATATTTACAGTAATTTTAATTTTCTAAATGGCTCTAATTTGATTACATGTATGGAAACAAAGTCATTCAGAATTAAGTCTTCTTCATGGACTGCCTGACCGGCAAACTGTAAGAGGAACAAAAAAGCTTCATCTGCAGAAAAAATTGTATTTTTAAAGTTCACAATTTATGTAAAAGAGATTTTTCGTAGCACTAACCATTTCCAAACTACTTTTCGCTGTCGATTTGCTTTTTAATGTTTATACTTTTTCAGGTATATTATTTATCTGCTGTAATCATATTATCTTTAAACAAATATGTAGGTATGTGTAACAGCAGTTTTTCTCGATTGCCATAAAGAAAAAGGAAGCAATAAGTGCTTTTAAAAATTTCGTAGAAGAGTGAGGGGAGAAAGTCATATGAATCCTACGCCAGATTTTTGCACCTTGCTTTACGTTTGTATTTAAAGTACCAACCGGGAACATTTTACCTGCTTTGAAGTTCTTGTTAACACACAGCCTAGGCCGCTGATTATAACAAGGCTACTTCATTCGATGAATGGAGCCTAGGTGATGTACAACAGACATAGTTGGTAGCTATCGCTGGTTATTCATTCGTACATAACGATAACTTAAAAATATCTCAACAGTCAAAGCTGCTATATAATTCAAAATGCATGGGCCATCACATAAATTTCCATACAGTTCAATTTTCATGCACTACATTTCGAGGTACACTTTAATTTCAAATACGTTCAAATTTTAAGTAAATTCTATATATAAAAATGAATTTTTAATATATGTGTGTGCATGTGCGTGTGCGTGTGCGGGTGCGGGTGCGCGCGCGCGTTTGTGTGCGTGCGTGCGTGTGTGTGTTTTTTCTTTTCTTTTTTTCTTTTTCTTTATTCATCCACATGTTCCATTACATTTGTAATATTACATGTTCTGGTTTTCTTTGCTTTCTGATTGATTGTTCATATTAACTGCGGTGTTGAAATTATTGTGTTTTTAGATTGTGTTCACACAGTCATTATAGTCTTTTCGAATTAATTTACTTATTTTGTTATATAGCACTTTCTAGATTGATTGTGTTGACATATGCACTAAAGTCCCTTAGATATTGACCCACAAGTGCTGGTGTACGTACAGACCACTTGCTTCCTTTCTTGTTTATTTGAATCCTTAGTTTTTCCCTTTGGTCCTTCCATTTGATGCAGTCATACAGGATGTGATCTGTGGTTTCATCTTCTCTGTTGCAGGTGCATGTAGCATCATAAGTTTGTGCGTGTGCGTGCGTTCGTGTGTGGAATTTAACAAGAATGCTAAGGTGTGATGGACCTAAATGTATCTAGAACGGTTAGCAAATTGGACAAGGCCTACCGTAGTGGGTAGACCTACGCACAGTTTCTAAACCTAAACGTGTTTACCAATTGGCCAATAAAGTAGCATGTTTCCCATAGGCATCTGATGGTTCAAAGAATACTATCGGTTTCAAATATTGAAAATATGATTAATTGCATTTAGAAATAATGTATATTAATTATTTTTCGTGATGAAAGCAATCCCGACAGTAAAGTAATCCCGGCCTCGGTATACGCATGTATATTTTCAAATTAACTTATTTACAACATTCTTTATTTTGTAAGAAAATTATGTTTTTAAAATTATCTTGCTTTCGTAATAAGAATTGATTGCAAATAGGGAAACATGGCATACTTAACCTGATCTCCGCAAAGCTGTCGTTCACTGCCGTTACTATGTCATGTGCCTACGTTAGTTTATATTTATTTACATATAAATATGAAAATAGATGCATATGTATTATATATTTTACATTTTATGTACTATTATACATTATATAATATTTAGTACAAGAGAACTGTGGAATGCAATTCAAACTATTCTGCATTTCTTAAGTAAAAACATACTTGTATGTACAGAAACAAAAAGAAATAAACGGTAACGGCTCTTCTTGCATTAAACTAACATTCTTCATTACAGTTCCTGCATACTCAAAATGCCATTTGGCACGATGCAACTAATTTCTATTACCAATCTGTTGACTGTCCTACATATAACCTGGTTGTTATGCAAACAGTAGAAATTCACTAGTGTGTGGAAAGTAAAACAATCTCAACATATTTATTTTGACAATTGTCACCTAGAAGATAATTCAGAAAGTTCTACACATCTTCTCTTCAATATGCCTTTGATTTCTTCGGACGATGTCCAATACAGTAACATTTTGGAAGTTATATACTAATTCCGTAATTTAACTGTAACATAGTTGTCAAAAACGGACATTTCTACTAGAACCTTGCTGGAACTGTCAATTTATGCTTCTTAGAAGGAAATGCGCCAATACATTATTTTCGTTCATATCCGTGCCTTTTTCTTTAAGCGATTTTCGGACGAAATTATATTCAGCACAAACCCCTGTATTCATTTCTCTGAGATGTAAATAGTGTAATGTAATATAAATCCTCTTATTACTTGTTCCATAGTGAATTAAGAATACATCACATTGCTAGATTACTATAAAACTATAGTGCGATCCATATAAACCTGAACTACTTCAATAGGCCCTTTGAATCAATAATAGGACAAACGTGCAACTTTGGGAGAATATATTACACAATTGGGAGATTACAGTAGACTATGTACATCTCAGAGAAAATGTTGGAAGTGTCCTCCACCAGCATCTATACATGTCTGCACTCGTCTCACCATACTCTCTGAAGTTTTACGGAGAGTACCCTCGCCAATGTTACTTTTTCGGTTCGAATGGATTTCTTGAGAACATCAATTGTCCGTGGCCTATTCTTGTCCACTCTATATTTAGATACCCCCAAATAAAAAAAAAAATCCTGTGAGGATAGATCAGGGGAATAATCTCAAAAGGTCTGTGGATCCCATATTTCCTGACCTAACCTCACAGGATTTTTTTTTATTTTGGGGGTATCTAAATATATAGAATATATATAATAGGCCACGGACAATTGATGTTTTCAAGGAATCCATTCGAACCTAAATAAGTAAAATTAAACAGGATACTCTCGGTAAAACTTCAGAGAATATGGTGAGACGAGTGCAAACATGTACAGGTGCTGGTGAAGGACACTTCCTATATTTTCTCTGAGATGTAAATAGTGTAATGTAATCTCCCAATTGTGTATTATATTCTCCCAAAGTTGCACTTGTGCCCTATTATTGGTTCCAAAGTTATGGCCTATTTACGTGGTTCAGTTTAATATGGATCGCACTGTATATATGAGCAAGTATACCTATTTACAAGAATTCTGTTCCCATTTTATCAATTTTAATAGATTATCTTGTCAGATGCATATGTAAATATTTCAACAAATATATGCTGGCATCCAGAAAAGTTCGAAAGACGAGGCACTTACCTCATTAATACCACATAGTAACATATGCACACTAAACGGAGTCTGAGGTTTTGTAAGTCTTTCAATCACGCAATACACATTGATTATTTTCACCTTTCTTCTTACGGTTACCGATCAGCCTGAAGCTCTTACTTCCAGATGTGAACGGTGCTATTGCTGGTACTTCTTCGCTGTCAGATCCATTCAGGCGCAATCTTTACCAGGCAATGTTTTTCTACCCGTTTCTCTTTTTGCCTGCTTCCATCTGTTCGCTGATTTGTTGTAGCTTCTCCGCCAGGCAACTGTCTAACGAGCGATCACCGTTTCCTTCGCTCTCTGCATTGGGAATTTTTGCGATATCTGTCGTAGAATCAAAAGGAACTATCCCTCTTACGCAATGTTTCCCAGAACGTACCAAAATTCCCCCCAGATGCCAGTGTTGCGTTTTTTTTTACAGTAAATTAATTCTGTACATAAAGAATCTGAATATCGGCTTTTTACCTTTTTTACTGTACCGCTTACCGAATATAAGGACAATTCCACTCAAAGGTGTATGTGTGTATGTTTCTAATATAATAAACTTTGAATTTAAGTTCGTCTAAACTTTATTTTATATTTTATTTATTTAAAATATTTTCAACGAATTTATTTTAAAATCTTAGATTTTCTATTCCTAAATTGCTCAAGCATGGTGGAATTACAGAATAAATGGTTCCTAAATGAAACAGCATCAAGGATTGTGCCTAAAACTTGTGATAAGTGATTTTTTGCCAGTCTTCATAATTTATTCAGAGAAATATGAAATAATTTGAGAAAATTTTAGTTTTTAAGAGGTTTTAAAAATCACTGATAATGCAATAAAATATTCATGGAATGTTTATACTTCTGTGTTTCAAATAACATGATAATCTTAAAAAAATAACATTATTTAATTAAAATAGTAATTGCATCGTGTTAACGTAATTAAGGTGTTTTGAAACGACACTTCTTATTCCTAAAATTCCAAACACCGAACATTAGATGATTCTTTGATTCTGCCATGGCTAAAATGAATCTCAAAGAACCAAATGGAGACCTGAGGTTAATAAAAGGCACAGTGAACTTCAATATAATACGTGGACTATTTTATTTGTATTAAAAACACATTACCATGGAAATACATATTACCATTCAAATTATAAAATATGGACAGATTTAACATAGCCGTTTTTAAAGCATTTACTGTTGTATGTCAGCGTCATGAGGTTTTGCATTCAGTAACAAAAAAGAATCTGCTTATACGCTCGTTAGCAAATAAATAAACAAATGAATATAAACTGACAAAATATATAAACATAATGTAATAGCATAAATATTTCCTGTTGTATCCGTCGGATGTTGCACTTCCATTCAGGTCACTAAAATTGAAACTCCTTCCGCGCAAGCTTTGGTTAAAGTTACTGCAACACAGAGGTTTCTGTAGTAGCCGATGGGGGGGGGGGGGGGGGCGGGGGCTTTTTAGACTCAAGGTATTGCCCCATGGAAAGAACCCTGGAATTTTCCATCGCTCCAAGGTAGCAGGAGACTGGGGTCCTTGGTCCTACGGGTCCAGGACTAATTGTAGTAGAGCCTCTGGTGTTAAAAGAAAAGCCAAAAAATCAAAACTTGATTCCTCGCCGAACTATTTTACTACATATAATCCTTCCTTACTCGCAGAGACCTGATGTATACATGAAGAGAATGTGATTGATAGCTTTATGGTAGAAGCGATTACAAATAATGTTAAGAGAGTTTCTTCTCTCTCAAACTCTCCCTCTCTCCCTCTCTCCCTCTCTCTACTTACCTAAGCTGGAATAAAAAGAATAAAATGGTTGAAATTATGCTCGAATGGTTCCTGGATCTGTAGTAAACTTACTGAATTCGTCTTTTCAGGATAAAGAAAAACGTTTAAAAAGTCTAATGCATTTAACTCACGCTCTCGAAATTTGAACTCAACATTTTGAGAGCTAGCCAGACACGTTAACACCACACCTGGAGGGATGGAGGTCAGTTTTGATCAAATTGGTGTGAAATTTACACCGAAAATGGAGGTTTTTAGAATCGTGAACCCATATACGTGCGCCTCAAGGTCTTTGTCATCTAAGGTTATAAATGACGTGTTTTGTGTAAGTTCTTCCCTTCCAGATAAATCATAGTAAAAAGCTCTAAGAAATAGACAAATCCACACATCAGAAAAATTCATTAGGTCAATTTAAGTAAACTTTTTATAGTACCGGACGTTTCCAAAGTACATACGTTATGTTTTACAAATTACCTAAGGCTGAAATTGATGGTCTGTACTCGAAAAGTGTCATAAATCATGCGATTATTCTTTACTTTCTCTTTCTCATAGCTGGTTACTAACAAAGTTAAACCGGTAATATAAACTTCAAGGCGTTTTCCGCATAACGCTTAAGTTGATATCATGTCCAGCTAAAACGTTTTGGAGCTAATACCAAAGCAGTAGCACAGTTCTTCGAGCCTGGAACGTTAAGTGACTACAGCTCGCATCTGTGGCCTATAACCTCCTGTGGTTTCTTTCTCCTGAAGGCTAGTAGCTCAGTAGATATCCATCTGTTTTAATGAAACCAATGTAAATCGCCTATATAAATTAATTTATTGTTGTAAAATCTGGTCAGTCATATTGTTTATTAATGTGCTCTAATTAAAATAGACACCCGTGGGATCTGGGTGCCATTATTTCTCACATGGTCTGATAACACATATTGGCAAAAATATATCTTTAGCTTTCTTTACCCACTGCCGATTATTTGTACAGTTCTTCTGCAGGCCATTCTTAATGGTATATTTTCCTTTTATTTCAGTTATTTCATAAAAATTTTACAAAAGATATATTTATTATCTATTTTAATGTCGGTGCGAAAGGATACAATAAGCTGACATGATAAAATCTTTAAAAATATGGTTGCAATATACAGAGTGTCCATCTCGAATCTCCCTGATTTCTATTGCTTTGCAAATTAAAACCAAGGATGCTAGGGCACTTTTATAAATGCTATTGAAAAGTACAGCTCAAATAAGTTCTTAAAAATAATCAATAGATTCCTATGTGCGCTCCTTGGGAAATGAAATGTGTAGTGTTTAACGCCCGCTTTTACTACATACGGCACCGCAGGCGATGACACTGATGATACATGAGATGAAGATGGAGCACCAGTGGAATGAGATGGCCGGGAAAACCGGAGATCCCGGAGAAAACCCGCCCCAGTGACGTGTTGTCCATCACAAATCTGACTTTGCGGTCGCCTGGGATTGAAACCGAGCCGCCTTGGTGAGAGCCAAGCGGTCTAAGCGCTCCTTGGGTTGCACGCAGAATAGCCAAACGATATTCACTTTCAATCTAGGTTCACTCCAGCTTATCTGGTGTGATGGTTGCTACTGCTTCTACAATACGTGTACGTAAGACAGTAAGACGTAGAACAGAGTACGTAAGGTAGGGTACTTTGGTAGCGTACACAATGTCCTTTACACAACCCCATAGAAAAAAAAGTGTAATGGAGTTACGTCGGGCGATTGAGGAGGCCAAATTATTGGCCCGTCGCGTCTGAACCAACGGTTTGGAAAAGCACTGTTCAGAAATGTACGCACAAAGTGGCTCCAGTGAGGTGGCGCGCCGTCTTGCGGGAAGATTATGCCTGGCTGCTGTGTGATATCCGGAGAAATGCGTACTGTTCAAGCATGTCTAAATACGTAATGCCTGTTACAGTTGGCTCCATGAAGAAGAAAGCACCAGTTGTCATGTTCTTCATGAGACCACACCATACATTTACTTTAGGTCTGTCTCGTATATGTTCCTGGACGACATATGGGTTTTCTGAACCCCATATTCTAATGTTGTGTCGGTTAACTTTACCAGACACGGAGAAGTTTACTCGTTCAAATACAAGACTCAAGAAATCACTGTTTTGACTGATACCATCGAGAATGGCAGCTTGGCAGCTGCGAAATTCTGTCGCTGTGGTCTGCCGTGTGACTTAATTTCGTGAAGAAGCTGCAACTTATATGCGTATAACCGCAGTCTCTTGTGCAGAACCCTTTGTAGTGTTGCACAGGGGTATCTGCAGTTCATGTGATGCACGTCTTATGGAATATGCGCGTGCTACGAGTCAAGGCAGTTCTATGTAATTTCTACTCGCTCTTCAGATACGCGCTGACACCCTCCATGTCACTTTTGCACACTGCCTATGGTTAAAAGTCTTGCTGTCTATTCCTTTATGGTCCTTATATTGGGATCATTTTTCTGGAACACACGCCTAAATTGTCTTTGCACTCTGATGATAGACTTGTAAACTCTGCATACCATAAAGCTGTCTGCACTTTCTCTCGCATTGACGCTATGTTGAATACGCTACACTGGCGCCGCTCATTCATGAACTTAGAATTTCAATAAAATACTGGCAAAACTTGGCTATTTCTCCTTTCCTTCGCTTCAAACTGGAACACAATATCTGCAATAGAGAAGTTTTAAAAGTAGGTTAAAATCAGGAAAATTAGAGGGTGGACACCCTATATTTGTTTGAAAAATCCCATACTCTTTGCCTGAAACAAAATGCTATCTGGCACCTTCAGAAGGTGATGCTCAAGTATTTAAGAATTCAAACGAATATAATGTCAGTTGTTCTGATACATAGTTGTTTATTTTAATGAAATCTATATTTTTGCGTTTCTCTTACGGTTTTAAGTTGTACAAGTGATTTCGAGGCAATAGGAATTTTAAGTATTTTTATACTAATATATAAAAAATGTGTCTTTAACAAGCTGCTTTTTAAAATTAAAAAAAGCTAATATTTTCCCTATAAGAAACTCAGTTTAGGGTAAGGAATTTTCTTGAAAATCGTTGTGTTGCAATGTTGACGGTCCTTGGGGTGGAAGGAAAATCTTTTAGTTAGTTTGTAAGAAACGTTTTGCACACGAGTTCAAAGAATTACTAATATTATTATACTGTTAGTAACTACTCTTCATACTACTCACTACTCACTACTCTACATTTCATTTTTCTGGTAAGTTTTGTTATCCCTAATATCAACATATAATTAATATTGCAGCAAGGATATAATAGCAGCGTCTTTAAAGTGTTCATTCATATACGGTTCACATCCTGTATAAGTGTAAATAATCAAATTAATCGTGTTCTTCCACCAAATTAATTAAATTCTTATAAAAGGTTACCGCTCTAGTTGATAACCGCTCACCACTTCCAATAAATGCGTCATCAGGAATTCTAATTACATCCGAAGATATACACCACTCGTGAAACATCCCAAGAAAATGACACCATTGATCGATAGGGCTTCTCTAGTAAAGTGAGATGCTGGGTTCACAGAAAAGGAATAAACTAAAGGCAAAAAGGGAATGTGGAATTGCTTGCTTTTAATTTAAAGCAATTTTAGCCAAATGACATTCTTAATGACGTTTTGTTTTGTCGCATCTGCTGCTGTTTTCTTATGGATCTCTCAGACACGTTTCTCTCAAAAGGAGAAACGGTCTCGAATTATTAAGCCTCCTTCAGTAGAGCTAATTAATTACCCGTTGAAATATTACCGTACAGAAAATTACGGGGCAGAAAAACATTTGCGATTATGCTGCCTAAAACAACATTTACTTCCAACATAGCGACATACGTCTTCTATGCTGCATACTTGTGCATTATTAATTACTCATTAGGCAACACATATGCATGCCGAAATTGTTTTAATAATGCTCAATTTTGTTTGTACAACTAACTAAAGATAGTGTGGGCCATCACACACATTAAGTGCCTGCTACGGTAGCGTAGAGGTAGCGTGACTGCCTCCCGTTCAAGAGGTCCCGAGTTCGAATCTCGGTTAGGGTAAGTTACCTGGATAAGGTTTTCCCGTGGTTTTCGCTTATCCTGATAGACGAATGTTGGGTAACTCTAAGCTCCATGGATCGCGGATTCATTTCAGCAACACTTCCCCCATTTTCATTCATCGTCCGATATGACTTAACTTTGGAGCACGTAAATTTAAAAAAAATACATTAAGTAAAGAAGGAAAACTTGCATTTTGTGAATGCATCTCAGAGAGAGAGAGAGAGAGAGAGAGAGAGAGAGAGAGAGAGAGAGAGAGAGAGAGAGAGAGAGAGAGAGAGAGAGAGAGAGAGATGTCTGTATCGGTTGCTAAGAAATTTGGTGTTGATTTAATTTTTAGCTGGAAGTAGTGTGAATTGAAATGTGTATTTGAGCGCAGGTGTGCAGTTGCCAACTTTGGTTTGGATCCCAAACACATGTCAAATACCCTTTGTGTTTTCGGCATTCTTAATAAATTGATTTGGCCTCATATTTTGCACTTTATTAAATTTTTAAATGTTTAATTTCTCATCGCATTCAAATTGTCGCAAAAATCATTTATGGTGTCTAGAAACCTCTTCCTTGTGTTGGTAGCTTTGTACTCTCTTTGATTTGAAGCGTTGTTCCTTTATGACCTAAAATAGCACTTTTATAGAATCAATGCAGTATTATTTTATTAATATTTTATAAATTTTATGGCTGTCTCAGGTAATGGCTTTGAGAAAGGAAAAATATTAGCTCTGTACCTGACTCCATCGAATGTATGTGGCTTATGTGATTTCTCCAATGAATAAATTAAACACTTATAACTTTTGGTGTTTCTCAAAAGTCTTTAATATTTTTAAGCTAGGATACTATATTTGTGAATGCTCCATGTAACAGTGACACTGGAAACACGCTTAGAAGAAACACGTTACTATTCTGGCAATGATATATGTTACGCTAGGCATTTCGTACTCTTTCTCTCTGCTGATAAAAGTATTATTCTTCGGATTGAAGAATAAATGATCTTTTTCTCGTCTTATTAACTAGAAAGTTCATTTTCATTTTATATTTTTCTTTTTCAGTTTTGTAACTTAGACTGTGTAGCTGCATTATCTATTTCTTTCTGAAAGCTGTACTGCATCTGGTAATTGGTACCATGTGCATGAATTCACAGAATGAAAAAATCGTAACACCTACACACTATGCAAATTTTATTTCAATTTCTAAGGGAGGTTTGCTCAATAAATTAGTATACTTTTAGAAATGGTGATCCCTTAATGTTCAAGCCATGTAATTTCTTTTCCTTTCTTTTTTTCTTTATGTAAGTGGGGCTTCTGCGCTCTTTCCTTGACAGCTTTCTATTTGACTGGCACGAGTATTTCCTGATATAAAGGAAACCTATTTTTCAGAAACTTTTTATCAAAACTAAATGAAATTTGAATTATTAGGGCATCCTGTTGAGATGTAAATGACTGTGTAAAATAACTACGTATAAATTTCAATTAAACATACGTTCTGTCAATAAAATATTGGAATTGATTATAGCAAAATTTTGTATAGAGGAGATTCATATTTTTGCTGCCGCTAAGTTGGTACATCCTTCCTCAGGACCCACGCGGAGTTTGATTGTCATCTGTCATCTAGTTTGTTTACAAGGCAGCATTCTGCTAGTGCATCTCAAAGGTGTGTTGCGATTTTACAATTAATAAAAATATTGAACAAAGGACATGTCTGAGATTTTGCATTGCAAATATCGTATGCCAAATCGCTGAAAATGTTACAGAGGTCTTACGGTAAATTTACTTTATCAAAACCACGTGCATATGAATGGTGCAGTACATTCGAAAGTGGTCGAGATGTGGTGGAAGATTTGCCTCGCATGGGTTGTCCATCAATAGTTTCAGTTGAACTGAACATCACTAAAGTGAAGGAAATAGTCTGAAAATCGTCATTTAAGTCGCTGAACTTTCTGCGTCAGATGGAGCATTCGTATCATTTTAAAGGATTGTTTGGGCAAGACAAGTGTTGCCGCTCAATTATTTGCGAAAGACTTGACCTTTCTGCAAAAACTCAATCGCGTAAGGATTGCTGAAGACATGCTAGAACGAGGCAACTCCAACCTCACATTCATGAAACGCATTTCAACTGGTGAGATGTGAGTTTATGAGCTTGACATGCAAACCAGTTAACAAGCTTCGAGTGTTGAATTCCAGTTGAAGCAAAATCCAAAAGGCACGTCATACTGAATCAAAACCGAAATTCATTTTGATAGTTTATTTCGATTATCATGGTGCCATGCAATCAGAATTTTTTCTTCAAGGTCAGACGGTAAATAAAGACTATTATCTGAGAGTTATGTGGCGTTTGAAAGAACGAATACGGCGAAAAATACTAGATTTGTGGAAAGACATCTCATGGATTCTGCACCACAATAATGGCCCAGCTCACAAGGCTATCATTCTGAACGAATTTCTGGCCTAAAACTCAACAAATCTCATCGGACAACCGGCGTATTCACCTGATTTGGCTTCAGCCGACTACTTTCTCTTTCCAAAACTCAAGTTGCCACTTCGTGTCACCCATTTTTAGTCCATAGAAGACATAAAGAAGAACTCATTGTAAAATCGGAACACACCTTTGAGATGCACTAACGAACTGGCGCACTGTAAACAAACTAGATGATAGATGGCAATCAAAATCTGTGTTGGTATGGAGGAAAGATTAATACAACAAAATTTCGAATCCCTTCTTATACGAGTTTTTATATGATCAATTCCTGATACTTTCTTAACATAGTGTATAATTAAGAATATAAATTTGCTTAGTAAAGAAAATCAACATAAATACTTTTATTGTACAAAAGTAGAACAGTGAATTTAGTAGGTATTCAACCACAAGCTGTAAAATATTACTATGGCATCCCTGATAGCTCATAACTTATAAACTTTAGCACCTTCATTTAACTTAAAATAAAGCAAGCATATACTGGTACCTATCAATCGCTCGGACATAACAGGCCATTACATGCTTTTAACATACACAGAGTAATAAAACATGAAAAAAAAACAAGTAAAATATCTCCCTACAAGATATCAGACCTAAAAATTGATGTGTAGTATTTAACGTCCGGCAACGCAGTCGGCGACACTGATGATACATGAGATGAAGTTGGGGCACCGGTAGAATGAGATGGCGAGGGGAACCGGAGGTCCCGGAGAAAACCTGCCGCAGCACCGTGTTGTCCACCGCCGTGGCTGAGTGGTTAGACTCTCACCAAGGAGGCTCAGATTCGATCCCAGGTGATCGCAAAACAGATTTGTGGGGGCGGGTTTTCTCCGGGTCCTCCGGATTCCCCCGACATCTCATTCCACCGCTGCTCCATCTTCATTTCATATGACATCAGTGTCACCGCCTGTGTAGCCGCATGCAATAAAAGCTGGCATTAAACACTGCACACAAAAATTATATTTACTCTTCAACAACGAACTTCTAATAGTACCTGAATCGTAAACTAAAATTATCTTGTTTGAAATGTGGCAACGAAAGTTTTTGAAGATATGTTTATTTTCAAAAGTTGTTTATTCGGATTCCATTACAGGGCCCAGAAAGTCATACAAATTTGGAAGCATCCTATATACTTTCCTCGTTAAATTACTACCACAGACTTAGTTTTCTCCAATATATATAGAATCGTCCACTTTCGAATGCAGACAGTGGCTGTTGAATAATCTCGGTGATTTAGCAGCCCTTCCTTCTGCAGGTAAATGGTTATGAATTTACCGTCTGCATTCATAATTTATTACGTGGGCGGATACGCCACTTAAGCATTCGAAGCTGCGGTCCAATTTATTGATTGAAGTGAAATTATATCTGGTAGCTGGAATAATGAGGTATAAAGCGTCTCTGCCGTAAATTATTCAAATATATGTAACTATCAGGAACTCCTTGTAGAGCACCACGTGAGCTTAACATTCTGTATTTATGCTAAAAGCAGAAAAGTGACTCAATTTAGCCATTTAATAGACGTCGTTAAATTATACAACTACCGCAGATACCGCGATCAGTTCCTGAAGGAACAGAATATCAGTAAAATACATTTAAGGCACCACCACCTTTGTTTCTTTGTATTCTTATGATTTGTGTTCATAACCTCATTATTTGGTCAACTTTTTAAAGAATGTTATCTCTAAGAATAACGATGAAATGGCTGGCCCCATAGCTCCATCGGTAGAGCATCTGCCTGCCGTGCTATTTGTCGCGGGTTCGATTCCCGACAGTGCGTTTGGGGATTTTTCTCCTACCAAGATAATTCCTAATCTTCCCTAGAGTCTAGAAGAAGGAATGAGAGTGTGAATGTGTGCGTGATTTAGTGATTAAAACCCAACAAATACGAGTTAACACCTTCGATACGTTGCTAATGAAGAACGGCCGGCGATATGACCATTGCAGTTAAAGAAAATAAATGGAACAATTAAAATACGATGAAATGTAATACACTTATGCCAGAGAAGTTGCCTAACAAGCAAGGCGTTCAATTCTACACTAATTATAACTACGTAAATGACTTGGACATAAAACATATATCACATAACGTCCCTCGCAGAAGCAAAAATGCAGTAAACAGTCAATACTTCTATAATTCTACTAATGTCCACAGAGAGTACTTTAAGTTGCATTGGACGAATTGTCAACACACGCTGCTGACAAATTACGTTGCCTTACGCTAGCTGTGATAACGAATACGGCTTTCGCAGCTTTCATAAACCTTCTTGAACAAATGTTTTCACACTGAAGCCCCCTCCGAACTTAATCTGCCATCTAATGCTGCGACGTGAAGGTTCTCGAACAAGCCGTGCTTGCTAAGCGACTTCTCCGACATTCAAGTTATGTGCCTCTTGATATACCAGGCAAACTGTGACGTAATAAAGAGGTTGTGGCACACGTTAAGGTGAAACTCTCGGAACAGATAGAACAGAATTTAGTGTCATTTATGCTTAAAGTACAGCATCGAACAATCTACCCACATTGCTATTTATTAGTAGACATTTGGAGTGAGTATTATTCACTTTAGGTTGACAATCTCAAAAGCAGTTAAGACGGATTTGATTTTCTACATCTTTGATGACTCAAAGTCGTTCGCTTCTTCGAGTTCTTGATGAAATGTAGGCAACATTACTAAATGTTCACTATCTCTGCTGCATTATATAAGTAAAGAAAGGATTTTATTCACCCAAAATATTTCAACCGAAAAAGTTTTGAAAAAAAATGTATGATGTGTTATATGTACATTATTTTTCCTATTCTTCCTCAGACTGTTTTCAAAAAGTTTGTTCCTCTATTTCATTTTCATCAAGAGAAGATTTCATCTAATTATTTCGTTACATATTTCGTTGTAGTCACAGGGGCATTCACTGTGCTTAAGTGATGGTCTTCTTTAACTTCCCTAACTGTACCCCTATCGTGGTGCTAGGGGGTTCTTGTTCCTCTATCCCTTAAGGTCGGGCCTGAGGAACCGAACCTTTGGATCCGATAGAGAACCAGGATAGGTGATGAGCCCAACTCTGGTGCGTAGGTGAAGGAAGCTGATGATATATATGAGGGCGATATGAATGATATGAAAGATGATGGAGCAGTTGGTGTAATGCTGACCTGGAAAACCAGAGTACCAGGAGAAAACCCGTCCCAGCGCCATGTTTTCCACCACAAATCTCACTTTGCGGTCGGCTGGGATTGAACCCGGGCCACCTGGGTGAGAACCAATCGGTCTAATCACTCAGCCATGGTGCGGCCCTAGGTGATAATCGATTTTTAAAGTTCCTCTTTGTAAAGATATGACTATTCATTTGAAATTTAGTTCTGTTTTCATGAATACTAGTGAATTAATTGAAAAAAAGGTGCGCCGGTGTAGCGCAATGGTTTCGTTCGCGGCTCCCGTGCTAAGGGTCCCGAGTTCGATTCCCGGCTCTGGGGTGTCAATTTTAAGTCCGTCCTATCCATGCCTTCACCTCTGCTTAGCTCATGTGAAGTGTCCCCTATGCCCAAGGTTGTTCGGAGTCCACGGTATAAGCTGTAGGACCTCTCACCTCATCGTCATCTTCACTATCACCCTATCATTGGATGTAATAGACACCGCCCTCTGGGTGCCTCCACTCAGAAATGGGTCCATACATCAAGTGGTGGGGCGAGGTTACCCCAAAGGCCAAGGTTACAACATGCGGCGTGATGGTAACCAACCACAACTGAAAAAAGAGTAATATTCACATCATTTTTCGTGGGTATTATATATTCATATAGCTTCTGCAAATTATTTTGCGAAAACTATTTTTAATGAATGTTAATTAAGTTAAAATCTTGATAAATAGTTTTATTACCTGGTTCAATGTAAAACATAAGGAGAATGAAGGAAATACACAGAATCGTTAGTCGAATGTTTAAACTGCTGCCCTTAAAATTCCATTTCTTCTCCATGACATCGTGGGGAAACAAGCGACAGCGATTTAAAAATATCTCCAAACAACATTAATGAATATCTTGAATAGCAGAAGCCACAAAAGTTATTGGGAATAAATCAAGTGTTTAAAGGCATACATTTGTTCTTCCTTTTCTGTTCTTCCTTTTATGTTCTTCCTTTTGCTCTATAACTTAACGGCATTGGTTACACAGAAACTAGTATATCTTATTTTCAATGAATTGAACTTCATATTTTACCCAAACAAAATTCAAGACTTATGTTGTATTTGTCATTTAAGTATACTAAATATATGGTTTTTAATTAAAATTGTTTACCCAAATTTTGAAGAAATAAATAAAGTTCTGATGAACTCTGTCTGTAGGATAGCTTAGACCCTGGGAGATTTGCTTGAAAATACTCATATCTCATGTTTGGAAAATACTAAATATAAGTATTACATTTCGCTGGTCAGTAACAAAATGAAGCATTATTACAAATGCAATAATCAAACAGTAATTAATTAATATTTCTACTTTGTGGGTTCGTAGAAATAAAAGTCCATGCACAATTACAATCCACCAAGGTCGTTGACCACAAAGAGTTCAGTTCCAAACAAACCAGTTACAACTCTCGTTACAACACTCTGTTTAAGACTGTTTACGACTGCCCTCTGGCGTGTCACAATCTCTTATAAATCTCATTGACAAAATTCTGTTCCGTAACAATCAATAAATCGAATGTTCTGTCACTAGACTAAACAGAACTTTCTAGACGTGAAACTTTATCTGTGCCGGCAATTCTTTTATCTCCGCGTTATATTTATTTGTTCCGGCATACTATTTGTCTCCGTACTGCCTATCAGTTCCTTTGTGTGCACAGGCCACGCTATCGCGATCGGGTTCACATTTTTTTATTTGCACAAAAGCAGAACGCTTATAAAAGCAGAAGGAAGGGGGAGAATCAGTTTACAAGATGGCTACTTTCGCGCAATATGAAAACATTACAGGAGAAAACAGTTAAAAAGTGATGAAAAACAAATTATATTGAACGTGCTTTTCAAGTTATGTACAAAATATCTGATTTTGGCAACGGAGGACTTAATTTGTCATCAGAATAAATCGGTGTTTCAGCACCAAGGATTAATGCCGCTCGAAGTGAAGTTGTGGATTTCCACTCCCGGAAAACTTTAGGAAAGAAGCCAATTGTGGAAGGTGAATGTGATGAATGCTTTTAAAGTGCTGTACGAACAAGATGCATAGCTTCTTTGGAAAAACGAAGCCACCAACAATTACAAGCAGTAAGCAATAATCCTAAATTGTCTATCTATACAAAATCGAGCTTTCATACCTTACTTTGCGACATAGGTTTTGAATTTTTGAACAGAAACTGAAGTAAATATAATTGTTATGGCGCAGGAAGTCTCAAATGGAAATTCGGAAGTGGGAGTCGTTTAAGGAATGCATCCGTTGTCATACTCCAATAGGTACATATATCAGTTGCACGCCAGTACAACTTTTTAGTTATTTCCTAGGTAGCGATACCGAAATTAAGGGATGCAATGAATAGAGAACTGTAATGGACTTCAAAGGAACGTGGTATATTTGTTAAAACGCGAGCAGGTGCATTTGCGGTGAGTACTTTAACAAAGTGATGGGAGAAAGCGGGTTCTTAGAAGACATTCTAAGTGGAAAACACTTGACTCCGTTTGAAAAGGCATTGTTCGGACCCTTAATGGCATAGCCGAGACTAATAATCACAATGGACAAAATAGTCACAAAAGGAATTTTGGTGTGAATAAAGACAGGCTTCGAGAGATGAAAGTCACACGCAGCTGCAGTAAGGAAGACACACAACTGGGCCGGTGGTCCATTAAGAAAGACGCAACTGGTTCGATCTTCAGGGAACGTAGACGAAAACCGAGAAGAAAAGGTATCTATCGGTTCCTACGTAAATAACGAATTCAGTGTTATCGCGTAAAATGCATTTTACATACGATAACTCTGAACAGTGATATATTGGTAAATCTTGGTCAGCAACTTCGCGATTGATGTGATGATAAAAAGGAAGCAGTCATTAAACCAGTTTAAAGCTTGCAATCCAGTGTCATTAGAACCATCCTTACTCCCATACATATCCACGTATACCCTTTGACGGAACTCTTGCTCGACCCTCAGAATAGGCCACATTGCTTCAAAATTTACAACGTAAGAATAAGCCGTATTAAACTAAGACCAATGCGTGGAGCAACCTTTTCCAGTGCATAAGTAATGGACGTGAAAATAAGTCGCATCAGTAGCTGTATGAATTTATTTAGCACTGTGTTCCCGCAGAAATAACCGTCTCTTTGTTTTTAATTTATAAATGATGTGAAGTTATGTGAACAAACCAAATATTTGAGTAATGTTTATAAGCATTCAGTCACTTTTTAGCGTAAGAAAGGAAAAAGAATGTATTACACAGTACATAAATCTTTGCAATTAATGTTATCGTAAAAGTGCTATCGCATAAGCTACCCAAACATGGAAAACGGCAAAGCAAAACTTTGCATAGAGGTTCATTGACAGCGCACATGTTTGCCATGTGCGAACAAAATAGCACGAATAATTCCTCCAATCACAGTCGCCGGTGGGTAAATATATTTTCCCGCTTTGTTTACTTCGCCATATAAACTAAGGACGGTGCCAGTATAGAAGCATAGTTGACAAATGAAGAAGGAAACAAATGAAAAGGAAGTAATGGAAAGGAAACCATTTTATATGATAAACTTAGTATTTACCTACCGACCATGGAAAATAACCGAACACCAGAGTGACGGCCAATGGAAAAGGAATCCGATACCTCCACAAACCTCACTCGTTACCTCAGAGCCATGTACAACCCTTGAGTAGGTACTCGTAAGGAAATGAAAGACGATGTTTAACATGAAGGTGTAAAAGTTGCCCCTCCAGAAAGTAAAGCCATATATTTTCTGAGGGCATTTCTACAAATGTTATAAATTCTCAGTCAGTTCAAATAGAAGAGTACGCTTTGATTTATTTGAGCCATTATGTTCCACTGAAATTCACGACCTGAAACGATTAGACATCTTGGGAATGTTAGAAGCGTCCACTCCACAGCCCCTCACAAGATTGTTGCAAGTCTTAATATACTCATATTACCCGGCGCCGAGAAAAGAAATGATTTGGTGTTTTATAAGTGGTGGCGCCGGTGGCCATAAAAGCGATGTTATATGAGGCCAACTGGTAACGCTAGAGTTTCGTGGAACCGATTCACGTTAACACGTCATAGATTCGTCCAATGATAAAGCATCTAAAATCACACTTAATGGGAAACGGCCCCAAGAAAAAGAGATATTTCGCCGTAAAGTGGTTCACTTTGAGCTATAATTGCAGCGCGCTTCTACATCGGAATTTGCCGGTAGCTCTTCGTGGAGTGGGAGGAACTGCTGATTTACATAAGATATCGTAACAGGAGAATATGAAAAATTCAAAGGAGACTTTAAACTTTCGCGAACAGCATGTTTATTAAATTAGTAAACAATTTCTCTGCAATTACCTCTTGAAAGTTGAGAACTTGCAAATGAGGATCGAAACTTTTTTCTTGTTTTCTTTGTACTAACTGTTTCGATAGGTTCGTAAATTATTGCAGGCGGCGCCAAAATTTTTTAGCTATTCGATAAGTTTTGAAACCTTCTTTAAATTGAACTGTCACAAGATGTTTCAAAGATGTTAATCTCGCAATTTAGGAGCACATTTTAAACATCTAAAGTGTTACATTCTGATAACATTCTCCCATTATCATTTTATACCTCTTTCTGTAGTATTATTACAAAAACGTTTTCTATTCACCTTAAGTAACTCCAGATAAACAGTTAATTTAATTAAATATTCCTTATTTAATTGCACGTTTTTCGTAGACTCAAAAGAGCGACAAGAAATGCAATAGTCGCTTCCAAAATTGTTCTTTGCGTTAAAGGCAATGCTCATTTCAAAAGATATTGCATTTCTCTTTCAAACAAACCTCCAAAGTATGTAAACTGCGAAGGACAGCACCAACAAAAACATTGCCTTATTCAGAAGCATTTTAAAAGTAAACATCTTCTATAAGCAAGTTAAATATCCTGAGTCATATAAGTCTCAGAAATTACAGCCAGATGTGCGAAGTGATAAACGTATTTTCAATTTGCCTGTGATTCAAATCTGCAGTAGTGTTCTCATGAACGCTTAACAACTTTGGCCCATGCCCTGCTTCATCACCTCCATTTTCAAGTAACTGTTATGCAGTAGCAGTTCAGTTGCAGTCTTAGGGGACAATGTTCAACATTCTGCTAAATAACTTCGATTCTCTGTTCTCTGCTTTACCACCTTTAATTCAGTCACCAACTTAGGTTAATTGTTGTATTAAAATTAGATCCTACGAACAGGAATGGTATAGGTATCTGCGCTTAGAACATTTAGGAACAATAAATAAAAAGAACTGTTGTAACTTCTTCAAAGTTATATTATGTATGTACCACAGAAACAAAAATAGCAACCTATGAATATCCATCGTGTTGACCATCCTAGTGGCCACAGAAAAATTATATCCGCAATATTTATCAAAAGTTTATAGTTGCACCATAAACTGTCGGCGATTTTAGAACCAGAATATCAAATATGAAGGATTCAACTGCCCTTTTTCTTCCTTACGTTTCAAGTTGGGTTACTTTATTTGAACCTCAAAATAAAATTGCTAAATTAGATTTCTAAGCAATAAGCATGAACAAACTAAGGATCTACTGTCTGTCTGAAAGCGATCTTATTTGTAAACTAAAATTTATAATCCACTCTTGGAAAGAAGTCGGTGTGAGTGGCTCATTTGGGTAGATGCTGACCAAGTTCGTGGGTTCAAACACATTTCAGACCACTGATGCTTAAGTGTACTTAAAAGCCATGGTAGGTTACAGCAGAGTTGCTGGAATAGAAAAGAACTACAGGACGAAATTTCAAAACCTCGGGAACATTTATAAGATGCTGACATTGTATTACGTCATACTAAGCAAAACATATAATGCATTGTGTAAATGACTGCATAATGACACACATCGGTTACAAGTTAATAACTATTCCTCTTATTGAGCCAACAGCATTATCCCGCTGACGGTGGAGCTCCCGAATTCTACACTTCACTTGAAAAGTACTACAACTTTTTAATTCAGCATATGTACTATGCAAGCTACGTTCTGTAAAAATCACTATTTTTCTCATCAAAGCAAAAATCAGCTCCAACTTTCATAAAGCAAACTTTTAATTGCAACATCTGTAATTCCACTACCAGTCCTATAGCTGATAAAAAGTTCCTCCTTCAAATATCGAAATAATTACACAGTGGTTTCCACCTTAACTAAGAACATCCAGTATGCAGCAATTCTAGTGGCAACGATAAAATCCATGCAATCAGTTAACAGCAAGTTATTTACACTACAATCCAAAATTAAAAGCTTTGGGAGCGAACATAGAACAAGTTATAACAGGCCAAATAGAGAATTTACAAACAACTTAAAATCACAACACTATACGGCTCTAGTAAGCCAAACATTGCCGTTTAATGTACAATTCTCTGGGAAGAAGTAGGCAATTAAATAAACAAAGGCACTACCAATACACAAAATTTATACTATATTTTATTTTCCTTAAAAGTGTAAGCAAGATGTAATAGTGAAATGGATCTGAAAGCTACATATCACTGTCTTCTGATAGTTGTTCAAAAGTATTATGTGACTACTTCTACCTCAACATTTACAAGTAAAAGTTTTAGATCTCATCATTGTATATGAATAGTTATTAAGAGAATTCAACCTGCCTTGCATATTTCTTGGATGCAAATAATGGATTTTGTTTGCTTAAGTATGGAATATTTTATTAAATAAAACTCATCTCTCTGAGGCACATCTTGTTAAAACTCTTCTCGCAGCAACCGTAACTGTTCTGTTACTATGATTTTGTGTTAAATCCCATAAAATTTTCTCCCGGGGCTCTGTAGGACATCGTATTTTGACTTTTCGAAACATAAAGGTCATACAATCGCAGACTATTGTGTTGTGATCACGTAGCTGTGTGGTGTACAGGTGATATTTCAATATATTTCAATCTGCTTCAAGAATTTAGCAAAGCCTGATGCAATAAATGGAGATTAGTCTTGAACCCTAAGTTAAAAACAAGTTTAGCAGTTTTCTTTCCCTATACATTCAATAATATCTAGCCACCGGTAAATTTAGGATCAAACTGACATGAACCGGAATCAGATATCTTGGACGGACCTTAACATGAAATTCGCATATATCCAACACATTCACTTAAATTTCGATATAATTCAACTGTAATGTACATATATTCAGAGAAAGGGCACTGGGTAGCGCAGTGGTTTCGTTCGGGGCTCCCGTGCTAAGGCTCCCGAGTTCCATTCTCGGCTCTGGGGTTGGTGATTTTAAGTCGGCCCTATCCACGCCTTTACCTCTGTCTAGCACATGTGATGTATCCCCTATGGCCAACGTGGTTCGGAGTTCACGGTATAAGCTGTAGGTCCTCTCGCCTCACCGTCATCTTCGCTATCACCCCATCACTTGAGATAATGGACACCACCCTCTGTGTGCGTCTATCTGAGAAATGGGTCCAGTCATCACTTGGGGCGGCACTGGTTACCCCGAAAGCCAAGTTTGCCGTGTGGGGATTGTTGGCAAACAACCAATATTCAGAGAAGTGTCGCCACCTTATTACAATATAATCACCACATATACACATTTTAATACATGCAATTTGTCAATATAGTTGTTCAATTTTGTCACCTGCTTCTACCAAGTACGTACAGACCAAACAGAACAAGCACTCACGATATATCGTGATATGTATGCAACGCAGTTCTTCATGACCACTTGGCACTTCCGGGTGTAACCACTTTCCTCCGCATGATCTACATCTCCAAAGGACATTAAAAAATCTTTAAAATCCTCTGATTCAGCAAATAACGGCCAATTCACTAAACACAAGACCCAACACTCGGAAGAATAACACTAAAACGACAAACTAATAATAACCCGCCTCAGTAGCGTAGATGGCAGCTTGTCTGCCTCACGTTCGAGAGGTCCCGAGTTCGAATCTCGGTCAGGGTGAGTTACCTTGGTAAGGGTTTTCCGGGGTTTTCCCTTATGCTTAAAGACGAATGTCGGGTAATTCTAAGCTCTATGGACCCTGGACATATTTGAGCATCATTTCACCAATTCCATTCATCGTCCGATATGACTTCACGTTGGAGGACGTAAAATTACAACAACAACAACAACAAAAACTATAACTCCGGTGAATACATCCTCAGAATAATCGTTGGATAAGTACCTGATCACATGTTTCATACTACGTATTTGCTAACTTAAAATGGGTACACAACTATGCTGTATTCAGTAATTCAGTATAGTTATCTAATGAGCAAAAAAAAACAAAGTCACTATTTGCTTTTTTTTTCCTGTGCAAATAGGATGAAATTTCAAATCCATCACATTGAGACTATAAGATTTAACTATCGCTTAAGTATGGTGTACCCTACTGCTCGCATTCTACATGCAAGGAGGTATGTATAACATGTTCTTTTACAAATGTCTATCCCGAAAAAGGTATGTAGAATAGTTAAAGAAACAGTCAGATGTGTGCAACAATAAACTGTTACATAGAGAAAATTAATACAGTTCTTAAGTATCCTTTCTATCAAAGTTCTAAAACGCTAAGATTCCGAGAAAAAGACAGATTTGAGGCATTTGTGACTCATGTTTCATATTACTACTTTTCAAAACTACAATATTTATAACAGCCCTTTGGAGAGAGAATTTAAGCACCCTCATAGCCCGTTATTTACGGTATACGGTTTGCAAACATATATTTGTAGACAAAATATCCGCAGGCAGATAACTTTAAAGTAGCCTTTTTTATCCAGTGTAAGCCATTTTAAAGTGTAAGACCAGTTGTATATTTAAAATCTAAATTTATCGATACTAATCTAGTATATCTATATACGTCAAAATTTTCAAAGTTGTTCTATAAGACATTTTGTTTTCGTTTCAAAGCATAATGATACGTTTTCAGATATTAAGTGCATACTGTAAAATACTAAAACACTAATAAATCAGTAGCTCTCCATAAATGTTCGGGTACATGTAAGCATTTTCGCCATTTCATAATGATTAATCTCTCTTTCTTCAACAATAATTGTAGAGCTAAGAACCAATTAAAATCCCAATATATGTTAGTATTCATGGTAATAATATATCCTTTGACTTCTTAAAAACGATATTAATGGAACTTGACCAGTAACCTCTCCCCCAAAAAGCAAACAGACGCGCCAACTTTGCAATACGCCCAACACACGCGTAGGTATGTTCTAAAAACAAAAACTAGTTGAAAAGAAAGGCGTCGGAAGTGACTTTTCTTATTAACGCCATACAACACCCCCTGGCGCTTTTTGGCTGAATGATAAAACACTTCTGCCGACATAAAGGACACGGCACCTCTCTACAACTTACAAGTAAGCACATATTGTTGTTCTTGTTACTTCTTAAAACTAAGCGGCATGAATAATGCCTTTTGATGTTCCGGTAGAAGATCCACTTTAATTTAGATTTGAAATATGGAAACAGTGGCAAGAATTTATCCTGCTTACTTTCTAAAACACAAAGGTGTTAAAGGAGCTAAATAGCTCTTCAAGCACAGTTCATTTCAACACTAGAAAACTTTTCCTTGACCATTTACCTCATCATATTAACAATGGTGACAAGAATTTGAATTTAAACAGTTTCTACTAATGCCACTTTTATTGTAAAACTGTTCCACACTTCCTCCCTCCCTCTGCCTGGTTCTAGTGCTAGTTGGCTGACGGATAACGTTGGTTCTCGTCAGTCCCTTGAGGTAGCGCTTAATTTTGAGGTTTCGTCTTCTTCTGCAGTCAAATACAGTCTACCAAAGCAAAGAAAGTCCCAGGGAAATGAGACGTAGGGGGGGTTGGAAAAGATTCCTACACCCTCCCTCGACAGGTTTGTGACATCCCATGTCAGTTCCGTTACAGACCATTCAAAAACATTCTGACATCATCTTCTTTTGTGAATAAATCTCGGTTTTAGTGTAGTGAGTGGATAGGGCACAATTTTCTTTTCTTTTTTTTTTTACCGTTTTGTTCCTTTTGTAGCACGCGTTCTGTCACACACATTTGCTGTCCTTGTCCCAATGTGTAAGGGTGGCACATTCCTCTCAGGGACCTACTTTGCGTTGCTGGACAGTATGGCATTTCCGCAATAGAGAGGAATCATAGTGAATATCATAATACTTCAAATGTTACTACTTCATTTACTTATTCTCACCCAATGTGCACATTTTATTCTTAGAATGTACTGTCGTTCTTTTTCTCTTAATTTCAGCAAACACATTGGCTAGAACGTGTGCCGGAGTTAAACGTTTATTTTCTCCAGAGCGAAGGATGAATTGTTGTGAGGGGTAAAGCACAACGGTCAGTTCTCACGATAATGATGATTGTTGGACTTATTTTCACAGGAATAATAACAGGTGCATGTTACTTCTTGCATTTCCATAGTGAAAGAAATAATAATTAAAGTTAAATACGGTTAAATGGCCATTAAATGTTTATCCTTGCATTTGCAATACGTTCATCGTTTATTTTAATATGTAAGTGAAGTTAATGAGCCCAGATTACCTGTATCAACAAGTCAGGTGTTTTACGGGTGAACGCTTGATGGAAAACCAGATGATCTGTATCAAGAAGCATTGTTCATTTGTTGGCGCAGTTAGTAAAGTAATAAATTATATGATGTGTTTAGAGGAAATCTGTTAGACGCAGACACGGTAAGGTATCTGCTACAAAATTATCTGCACTTACACCCCTAATATTTTGTGATAATTATTATAAATAAAGCATTAAATGTAAAATTTATAGGCTAGCTAATAATTATATATTGCCAGTCGTTTAGAAGTACCTAGGTTTGCTAATTTAGAATCTTAATTTATCTGTTCATTTGAATTTCAGTTGCACATAGCTGTGTAAGCAATTTGTAATTTATAAATAAGAGAAGCAATATTCAAGGTGATGTCCAGTTCGCTGTGGATTTTTCACTGTTGCCCTTCGGGTAATAACAAAACATCGCCTGCTACAGGTGATTGTGTTAATATCCCAAATATATTTCATGGTTCCCAATCAATTATACCAATATGGATAATTATTCAATAAGATAAAATATATTATTTTCGGTTTTACAGTATGTTCGAATTAAATCTGTATTTTTGGGATAGAAAAGTAAAATATTAGCTTGTGATCTTGAACAACCACTTTGACATTTTAATACTTAGTGTTTCCCTACTACCATCTGTAGCTGCTAGTGTATTCTATATGGGAACTACTTCACAGTGTCCCATTGCTCCTAAAGATCTCTCGAAGAGTTCCATTTCAATGCAAATCAGTGGTTAGGCCATCCCTGACCGTTTCACCACGAACACCAAACTCCATTTATGCTGAAATGGATGATATTTTAAATTGAGTTTAATTATATTACATTTAAGGGCCGTTTCACATAACAGTAAATTAAAACCATAAAAGGCCCTTAATCAGGTTCGTCTATCCGGGGAATTAGAATTGAGGACCTACATAACACAGGTCTCCCTCGAGACCACTGAACCACCAATCCCAGTATAGCGTACTGTATATCGAGTAGAATGCTTTTGTATATGATAATTCCTAAACATAGGAAGTGTTTAAAATTTAGAAATGAATTATGGCTTTCTTAGCACTCGGATAATATATGCTGTTCTTTGCCTTGTTGAAATTTCATAATTCTGCTTAAATAATGGATTCCGTGTAGAAGGTGAAGAGAAAAACTGAATATCGCGCTGATTTAAACAATTTTCTGTAGCTGGATTTATCAGTTTTACAATAATTAGATAAAGTGAGCCAATGGGGAAATTTCTATAATCGATTTTCTCGTATCCAGTTATTCAGAAAACGCAAAGTATTCGAGTATGAGGTAAATAATGCTCTATAAATTTAATTTTATACAAATGTGAACCAATATTTAGTTCCAATCTGAAATATTCAATTATAGATATGTTTGCGAGTTTTAGTAGCCATGTTGTAACTTAGCGAAATGACGAGGTAAGTGTAAACGTCGTATTAGGCGCTCACGAGTTCGAACTTCACTTACCATAGCTTTTTGTCCTGGTCCCCGCAAGTCGGTAAGCAAACATGTAGTATTTCACCTTTCACCCTATTTTCTATTTCCCGTCCCATTTGTTTCGTGTATTTTAGGCGAGCGTACCGTTGGTGCGCCGCATTAGTACGGTAAAACTTGAGCTATGAAAACATTGCTCCCGGGTACTTGGCTGACTGCTGTAGCCCCTTTTCTTTGTGGGTTTCCAGAACCCGCAAGTCGATGGCAAGTTTGATGTGATATGGAACCGTTAGGGATCCCTTCTTGCTACCACACCTCATCGTCGGTATTTTGTCACCCTTCACGATTAGCATATACGGAACAAAAAGTTTTATTTTTGGCACTGCTTATAGCTTGTACGTTGGAGATTTCGAAATAATGTAAGGCAAAATAATTCATGAGTGTCTCGTTCTCTAAATTTAAAATTGTGACACTAATTTGGACGTCAATAAGCTGTAAATATTATGATGCAGTTACCCCATAAATAAATGCGAAACCTCGAAGTGTATTCATTTCGCTAAACTATTCACGCTAGTGGGTTTTTTCTCAGAAATTCTTTCAAAGGAAAGCCATAAATATCATTAGTAAGAGATATTCATGAGACTAAAAATGCAAAGTACTTTTGGGAATTCTCTAAGCTTAACACTTATTTTCAGGTTAGTAGGCTATTTCATTCCATCCTTTCATTTCCGTAGGTTACTGTAGCGTAAAATAGTAAAGTGTTTGGGTGTCAGGTCATTATCGTAATGTTTAGAACACCACCCTACAGGAATTTCATATCCGTAACACAGTGTAAGCGTTCCTTTGCTAACGGGAGCCTCATTTCATGAATAACAACTAACCTACGGATTGTGCAAGTGATTTAAATATATTAGAAACATTAAGTAATGTCGCCCCGAGGCTCCTCCTTGTGCCTTCCTGGAAACAACGCAGAACTGTTTTGAGATTCACACGCCTCGCTGGCGCTTCTAAACTACTTAGGTGGGCTAGGCGTCGTTGCACGTGCTGTAGCATCTTGCACGTATGTATGTGTGAACAATGGCAGTGATCACAGTTACTTTCAATATACGCTTTATTTCATCCCATTAACTTCTTCAAAGCAACTAAGCGAAATCATTTATCACGAGATTTCCTTTACATGGAGAAGATATTCTAATATCTCTGATTGGCGTAAGTTAGAAATTAATCAGTTCCTCCTAGATTGAAGCGAGAAAGCAATAAAGGATGCGATTGTTTCCTTTCTAGATCTTATGCGTTTTGCAACCCATTTCCTTGTCGTGACATAACATTTAAGCGTTTGCTGTTAGAAATATCGTGAAGGTTGAATATAGAACATTTGGCTTGATAGGTTCCAACTACATCTATATCTACATTTCTACATTCAAATGCAGTGATGCCCAACATATGAGAAAGAGGGGAGGGTAGATTTTCCTCCACTGAGCTGTGATGTATTCATGGAACTGACAAGCACATCTCCTTAATGCTTGAATGAAGGTGAAGTACCTATGGACAAAACAAAAGAGCCAGGATAGAGTGACTACGTGACGTCGTTAGAACATAGAGGCAAGACGTGGCATTCTACTCTAGTGTATTACATTTAATTTAATGGGTCAATGTTTAAAAGAATTATAGCTGATAATCTTAGGCTTTTTTATCAACAGTCTGAAAGAGGTTTAGCTGACTGAACGTCAAAGATCGTGCATGTTATGGAGAAGATCACCATGCGTAGCTTTGGCAGAGAGAGTTACGGATAGAGGATAAAAAGGGTTTCATGAACATAAGTCCAAATATTGTTTTTCCTTTTTAAAACACTTTTTAAACAGCTAAAACCATACAACAACATCGAATGATATAACGGTGGGAAAGCAGGAAAGCATATGTTCAAAATGGCCTCCATTACTTCCAATGCATCCGAATGTCCGCCATTGCATGAACTTCCTAATGTGCTGAGTTAAGCCTCGAGAATTTTGTATACGAGCACGAGGAGTCCTGACATCTGGAATTGCAGTTGCATAAACAATCAAATGTCTCCACAAATAAAACAATTTAGTAACGAGAGTGGAGACTACGGAATTGGTCCACCTCTTCCTATCCGTCTAATAGGAAACCTGCTATTCAGAAATCGACAGACAGAAAGTCTGAAATAAGGAGAAACTCCATATTGCATGAAGTGAGTACCGGTGCCTAACAAGCGGACTACCTACTCTACTGTAGCACAACTGACATCGATGAAATGCATCATCTCCATCCGATTTAACCAGATGTAAAAGTAAATGTTTATTACTGTACTATTTAACCATTGTTCTGTTGTGGGATTATGGCCACACAGCATAATGGTAAGCATGTAAGCGCAGTTTTAGAGGAGGAGTTCTACCATGGAAGTAAAAAATTTCTGGCCCTATGTATATATAATATATTTTGTTTTTTAAATGTAAGAAATGTTTCCCATACTTTAGATATACCTTTTTGTTACATCCAGTATAATACTATATGAAAATTTCGATTATTTAGAAAAATTGTACTGCAACTTTTGTGAAAACCATAACTGAGGAGAAAAAGTATGCAGAGGGAAAATTCTTATTCAGTCTAACTTCCCATAGCTTTTACATTACTTTGATATTCTTGAACCTAGTACAATGGTCATGAAGTTCCTATAAAAATGCATCTTAATGGCAAATCTAGTTTTAAGGGCAGAGAGAGGGGGAGAGATAATCTTGTCGCAACATCTCACTAAGTTATTATATCGAATCATTTTAAGATATTTAAGATTTCTATACCCCTATATTCTAAACTTTCAACAACTGAATGTTATATTAGCTTATAAATACATATTACGTATCACTCCGAAAATAAGTCGCAATTTTTATTCACATGTCAGTGGAAGAAAATAAGGGTGTAACTTATATTCCCTCCTATACTTTCGTATACCACATTCTTTTTTAAATCTACCTGCGTACTTAATTGCAACAATACAGCTAGTGTTTAAATGTTAAATTGGCTCAACGAATACTCAATATATATGTCCAATACTCAATATAGATGATAGGTACTCAATATAGATATAGAAAGGGATGTCCAAAACATTGCAAGTCCATATCAGGCGCAAAAGACCACATTTCCGTGAAGCAGGATGAATGCTGCACCAAGATAATGCGCGGCCGTATATTGTCAATGTTGTTGCTGAATATCTTGCAATAATCATCGTGAAGAGCATCCCTCACCCTCCCTATAGTCTGAATTTAGCCCCATGTGACTTTTTTCTATTCCCTAACTTGAAGAAACCCCTTTGTTGGAGGCATTATCCATCATCAGAAGCAGTGATGAAGGCTGCGAAGGCGATTTTGAAGGATCTCTAAAAAATGGTTTCCAGTATATCTTTGAAGACTGGCTGAAACGCTAGGAGAAGTGCATCGCATTCAAGGGAGACTATTTTGAGAAGGACCATCAAAATTATGAGGATGAGTAAAGGTACGTTGTCAAAAAATTGTGATTATTCTTTATTGAACAGCCCTCGCAGATAAACGTGCAATAAATTTGTTGCCCATGTTTTCCCCATTGTTGGATGCCGTAGACTGTATAAAATATCTGAAAATTATCCATGAGCTTTTGTTCGGTTTATTTCAAGAAGTGTATGACAGAAGAATGGAAGCATTAGATTCAGTATCAAGTTTTAAGCTATGGCCGAGTAATATGAGAAGTATGATAACAATCACAATGACCTCCATGTTATGTATACCTTATGATGATAACAGAAAAATTACAACAAAGTTACTACTTAAACCAAATGACAAGCCATTTTAACATTTATAATGCAATTAGCAAGAATCACCCACAAAAAATTTAAATTATCGTTGTAAGTGATGATAACTTATCATAATGTAATTTTTCCACCGTTGTGTTCAGTGAAGTGAACTAGTGTAGTGAACTAGTGTAGTGTAAAGCTTATAACTAATCATTGGAGTTAATATAGTAAATCCCTATTAAATCAACTGTCGATTTGTGTGTTGATTAGCAGTAGCTATTGGTAATCGCTAGTTCCCCCTTCCCCCCAAAAAATAAAAACAAAGAAAAGTGAGATATTTCTTAGTTTCTTGTTGAAGGATTGCAGGATATTTGGGTACCAGTTGTTGTGGGTTAATTCTCTCCAGTAATGTTTAGGTATAACTGTGAGTTGTTGACTTTTTTTTACCTTTATATGGTTTTGTTATATACCTTATTTTAATTCACTGGGTTATCTAAAAAGTGCAAGTAATGTTAATTATTTCATGTTATTGAACATGAAATCAGATTATTCGTCCCGCTAAAGTGACCTAGGTGATATGATTTTATATTCAGATTTTGTGTATATTTCAGCATTTAATGTTGTTTAGTAGGATCCATATAATACTTGATCAACCAAAAATAAAACGCGAGTCAAGACATAGCTGAATATAAAACTTAGGTCATGCTCGTAGCTAGTATTGTTATACATTATGTACTCGTACATATACCATGAGACACACAGCATTTATTATTACATAACATTTAATAAATCGCCACAAAATTTAATGTTTACCTTTTACGCTTTAAGAAAATAAATGATAAATATGGATCGAAAGGGAGTAACAGTTGAGTCTCCATGTGATGAATTCTGTTAGAGACGACACTGAAGTAATTGCTGAATTTATTGTAAAGAAAAACAACCACAACGTTTTCAAACTTGTCTTTATCTCCAACAAATCACCTGACACCGCTGTCAAATGAAGGATTTGTTCGAACAGTCCCATCCCATCTTCGCCGTTCTTCTTTCCCATCGTTTTCTTGTTTTTTGACTTTCATTGTCCTCATTAGTAACCCGAGAGAGCATCTCTAACTAGCTCTGACTTGTTAATTGCATGAAGATTCAGCTTTGGGGGCCCATGTCGTTAAGCACATTTGTTTGATGGTTTACAAATAGATCACATTACTCCTCGACAGGGATTTTGTATTGGCTGTCTGCTTAAAAATTAGTTAGGCCTGAAGCTTGCTTGATAAATCAACAGAAATGCTCGTCTCGCATGAATTTAGATTATTTCTGTATTTAGGGAATATGCTGTTGAAAAACCAATGCATACCTTTCTTTACCCACTGTTAATTCACTATTATCCCTGATATAACGCAGAATTTGTATTATCTAATATTTTATGCTAGTTCCATAAATGCTTCAACATAAACTGTTTCATACTAATGGAATTTATAAATCAAAATACAGAAATAAACTGTCTATAACAATAATGTAATTTCAGCAATAGGAATTTCATTAAAAGTGCACATATTCAAATACAAAGCTTCAATGGCGTACAAATACTCAACTAATTTGTTAAAAATATATTAAGCTTCCAAACGAAGTTTTTAACAGTAATTTTAGTGAATTCTAAATTTTCCGTAAGAACTGCATTCGACCTCTTATAGGTTCTTGAATAGAATTGGAAGATTTCAGTTTTTCTGTTAACAGAAAGGGGAGAATTCTATTCCGTGCTCGAATATCTCAAATATATGATACTTTAACGTAAACGCTCAAAACCATTTGAATGTATTGAATTTTCCTTGTCAAGAATTACCTGGAGTGTAGAATTTATTAAGAGCTTCATGTTACATACTTAAGTAAGATCTCACTTAAGACTACAAACTGACGCTTCTATGTTTTTGCATTCACACACACACACACACACACACACACACACACACACACACACACACACACACACACACACACACACACACACACACACACACACACACACACACACACACACACACACCTCTCTACTCTCTTTTCTTAACTCAGGCTACCCCAATTCATTAATTCCAGCAATGACTCGTTATAGAATTTGTAATAATTCTTCTAGATCAAGTGTCTGTAACGAAGTTAAAACCAATATACTAATAAGGAGATAAATTTATTGCAAGACCAATTTTCCTGTAGCCTTCCTATTTTAGATAGAATTCCGATCTAGGTGTTCTCAATAATTCAGAATTAGGAATCCTTTCAGATTGTCAGTAGCATGTTTCTCATCAGCGACTGTACATTAGGGTAGTGGTAAACTCTTATTGGCTAGAATAAATAATTCTGAAACTAATCAGCTCTTGATTGGATTATGACTGGAGCTCGGATTTGCTACTGATGCCGGTTTTACTCTTTTTCCCCCTTCTAAATTGACGTCCTCCCCCATTAAGTCACATCGAACAATGAAATGAGTGAAATGATGCTTCAATGGGCCCAGGGTTCATAGAACTTAAGTTATCCGATTCTCATCATTCACGATAAGGGGGAAAAGAACGTTACCCAGATAATTCATCCCGAGATTCGACTCTGGATCCCTTGATCGTGAGGCAGACACGCTACACGTGCGCTGCATAGGCGGGCAAGAGGAGAGGTATTACCTAATGTGTCGCAAATCATGTGAACTCGGTATCACCCGAAAGACAGAGTTCTGGAAAGTAACAAAGTACTCTTGAGTTAAGCAGAGGCATCTTTTTTAATACATTTTCATTAGCATCTAAAAGAATAGGTTACTTCAAATAGTTATTCTTAAAATTATACATATCCATGTATGTAAAGTGACGCAATAAGTGAACAAATTATGTTACATGCAGTAAGTTAGTAGCCTGTTACAGAATTTTATATTTTTATTAAATGAGCTTTCTGATATCATAACTAAATGTTACTTTATGGGCTATCAAAACACGGAGGTGTAAAGATAATTTTATAAAATATGGATGGTATTTATATGCAAATAATACGTACGTATCGAAGTAGAATTATGGTACTTAAAACAATAAATGAGCATATTTAGTAATTTAGGAAGTAGAAGTTTGTACATAGATAAAATGTTACAATTATCTAGTAGGAGCAAACTGAAAGGATCCAGATGGCTTATTAATCGGCAGAGTAACAATGAAGCTGACATTGCCATGGAAATATCTCCTCCAGCAACTGTCATTAGTAATTTCTTGTTTTTATTAAACTGTAAGACCTAAAGCAGCGGACAGGAATAGCACTGAGAATTAGTTTTCTTTATATATGAGGTTACGTGTTTAAATATTGTACAGAAAACAAATTTATAAAAATGTATACAAAATATTCTTTAAAACTGAATTTTCACCCTTGGTTTAAATATTAAATCCGTTCTCCTCCGAAAAAATTCCTAAATTTGGAATTAATTTGATGTGTAATAAAGTGACACATTTGTTTGTATGTAACTATTCAGTTATGAGTAGCTCGAAGGAAGCTGTTAATGAAATTAGCAGATTAGACGAAAATCGCAGTTGATGCAAACATAACAGTAAAGTCCACTCTGAAATTTAGTTCTATGCATAAACTTTATTATTCAATATTTGGGATTTCTGTTAAAATCTTATTAGTCGTACTTAAATGTATTATTTCAATAAATTATTTTTAATGTTATTTCTTGCTATTAATAATAATAATAATAATAATAATAATAATAATAATAATAATAATAATAATAATAATAATAATAATAATAATAATAATAATAATAATAATAATATTATTATTATTATTATTATTATTATTATTATTATTATTATTATTATTATTATTATTATTATTATTATTATTATTATTAGTATTATTATTATTATTATTATTATTAGTATTATTATTATTATTAGTATTATTATTATTATTAGTATTATTATTAGTATTATTATTATTATTATTATTATTATTATTATTATTAGTATTATTATTATTATTATTATTAGTATTAGTATTAGTATTAGTATTAGTATTAGTATTAGTATTATTAGTATTATTATTAGTATTATTAGTATTATTATTAGTATTATTATTAGTATTATTATTAGTATTATTAGTATTATTATTAGTATTATTATTAGTATTATTAGTATTATTAGTATTATTAGTATTATTAGTATTAGTATTATTAGTATTAGTATTATTAGTATTAGTATTATTAGTATTAGTATTATTAGTATTAGTATTATTAGTATTAGTATTATTAGTATTAGTATTATTAGTATTAGTATTATTAGTATTAGTATTATTAGTATTAGTATTATTAGTATTAGTATTATTAGTATTAGTATTATTAGTATTAGTATTATTAGTATTAGTATTATTAGTATTAGTATTATTAGTATTAGTATTATTAGTATTAGTATTATTAGTATTAGTATTATTAGTATTAGTATTATTAGTATTATTAGTATTATTAGTATTATTAGTATTATTAGTATTATTAGTATTATTAGTATTAGTATTATTAGTATTATTAGTATTAGTATTATTAGTATTAGTATTATTATTATTAGTATTATTATTATTAGTATTATTATTATTAGTATTATTATTAGTATTATTATTAGTATTATTATTAGTATTAGTATTAGTATTAGTATTAGTATTAGTATTAGTATTATTAGTATTATTAGTATTAGTATTAGTATTAGTATTAGTATTAGTATTAGTATTATTAGTATTATTAGTATTATTAGTATTAGTATTAGTATTATTAGTATTATTATTATTATTATTATTATTATTACATTAGTAGCTTCACAGTAATATTTCCAGAGAGTAGCACTCGTGTGTTAATTACAAGCTAAAGTATGTGGCAAATGCAAGCATTTGGCGTAAAATGTGCTAAAATACGTACGTTAAAATATGCATTTCCAATAAATAGATACTTATAAGCTTATAGTAAGTGCTAATAAAGACATTTAGGCATAATGCTTTATTTATGTACCATTTAAAACCCATTTTGACTTACACCATAAAATATGAAACATCCGTAGAACGTATTCTATATATTAAATTTATTAGAATCCTTTATTCTCTCAGTGTAAATTGTAAACATTATTTCCTTAAATGTGTGCTATTCTTTTAGTGAGTGTTTTTGTGGGTAAGCCTGTTATCGGTTTTTAACTAATTTCCCTCTTGAATAGTTTTACGCTCCCATGCTGGTTTAGTAGTATGTCAAACAGGATATTTGCAAATAAATCTAGTCTTTTTATGCCAGCAGTGGTTTTACCCAAGTGTAAAGTAGGACATAATAAAATTTTAATGAACCAAGGGATGAGCTAATGTTAGATTTGTCATAATTGTAAACAAATATTTGTTTTTTGTGCTACACAATTTACAGTTTGCTGTATTGTGCTAAAGGGCCTCTATTTTAGTATTACGGAAACAAAGCAGTTATTGTCATTAGAAAAGGATTAACGGCATTACAAAGCTCCTCAGGCATGTTGACCACAGCGGCTCATTTGCTCAGAGCAAAACATATTAATTGGAATACTAGCGTTAATATCACATGAATATTACAAACAACTGCCAGTAATAGAAGTAATTAAATATGATAAACAAAATAATTTATGAAAGCTTGCATACCAAAAAAAAGTTTATAATAGGCTTTTAGATTATGAAAAAGTCTCACACTATGAGAATAGGCACGTAAAGGCAGTGCAAAATTAGTATCTCATTCCATCGAATATACTTTTTCTGCACAATGTCTGCGATTCTACTCAAAGGAACAAAATAACCTAATGGACAAATATGGAGCTCTAGTGAATATTATAAACACAAATTTTGAAATCCTATGAAGATCAAAATCCAATTCCCTTCTAAAAGTGTTATCAGTTAATGCTTAAAAGGCGGTCAGGTTTCTTCTCTTCTAATGAAGAAACTATATCGAAGTTGGCAGAGATTTTAAAGGAAGTAAAGCTGAAGATTCAATAGCAACGAACTATGTACCAAACATTTAATGGTTGCAACAAATAGCACCTATAAAACTTGTTATGATAGGCAAAAATGGTGTACATCGTTATTACGTGATTAGTTATTTCCCTCTTTCTTTCTTTCTTTCTTTCTTTCTTTCTTCCTTTCTTTCTTTCTTTCTCTCTTCCTTTCATCTTTCTCTTTCTACCTTTATCCGGTCCTCATAATTGTAAATGTCTGGCAAATGGTCTAAGCATAAACCGGGAGGTTTATTTCCATATTTTTCTCGATGATTATGTAATTAACTCACTTTTGATGCCTCTAATATCCTCGTCGTTTTTAAACAAGCGCCATTACAGTACTAAACTATATCTTTTTCTGAGGGTATACGCGGGGATTGGAAAAATAGACAGCACTGGCTAATTTACCTGTTAAATCTAATGTAGGCTAATGTATGACCTATTTCAAATGAGCTGCCGACTAGAGAGTAAAGCATTAAGATTGTTTCTAAATCTAATCACTAGAAACTATACTATTGATGCATTATCTCTGCTACCTCTAATGTGTCAATTTTACGGAATGTAACTGTTTCCACAGTAACAATGAGAAGCGTTAAATTATGGTGAATTCGTTAAAATATCTCATCTCGGCTATGGTGCTTAGCTCAGCACAGGTTGTGCTACCCGAGCGCACTCTACAAGCGCTACGAGTACTGACAATCGATCATAGTAAAATTCTGCTGTAAGACACAATGTACTTGTTATTCTCTTAATATGTGATCCACCTACAAACTTCCTACACAATTTTATTTTTAGTTATAGCAACAACTTTTATAGGTTATTTTTTACCTAATATTACTAATGATACTATTATTCATATTTCCTCACTTAATTTAAATATTGGTACTAAATTAAAATAAAAATAAAAAATTGATAACGAATTACAGAATATCTTGCTATAATCATAAGAACACAAATTCAAAATCTTAATATAACCAAACTATTGTTTGTGAAAATTGCAACACCAAGAGGGAACCGTATGAATTAAATGAATTTAATATCACGGTTTGGTACATGACAAGAAGCAAATGTTTAATTTTTCAAATCTGTATATGACCTTTTAGTCCTAATATTCAGTATTTCGTGTGGCCTCCATGCGCTGCAATTAGAGCTGCTATATGCCGTGACATTACATCGAAAGGGTTATGAATAAGTTCCTGAGGGATTTCCCTCCACGCGGTTTGTATTCGAGCCCTCAACTTCGTGACACTGGTTATTGGAGGACCACGACGCACCGGGTGCCGACCAACCATAACCCAGATACGTTCATTGGGCCACCTGACAGGCGACCGTGCAGACCAGGGAAGAATGGTGCCCGATGCTCTTCGAAGAAGGCTTGTACATTCCTCGCAATATGTGGCAGTGCATTGTCCTGTTGAAATACGCCTGAGGATAGGGGAGTGCCTCAGGCTCTACATGCACCGTTAGGTACCGGTTGCTGTTCAAAGTGCCCTCAATTCGCAGGAGGCGAGATCGGTTGTTGTAAGCAGTGACGCCCCAAACCATCATACTTGCTGTTTGTCCACTATGCCGCTGAACAGTGCAGCCTTCCAGGCTGCACGGTACCGTCGAGAACGTGTGCGGCCATCACTGCAGCACACGTTGAAGCGGGAATTATCCGGAAAGACTACATTTTGCCACTCAAGCACCCCAGTGATGGTGTTCACTTGCCCATTGCAGTTGGAGGAGCTTATGGTTTCTGGACAACGGAAGCCGTCGTAACGGCATGCGTGCCACCAGTCTAACCTACGGTAGACGGTGACGAACCGACGATTCAGAAAAGTTCACACCTGTTGTGTGCTCCAGCTTCCAGCCAAAGTTGTGGATGAAGCTGTATGGTGCGTTATGGCCATAATGACAAGATGACGATCATCCCGTGATGGTCGTTTTTCGTGGTCCAGTTCCCGCTCTTCGCTGCGTATGACCTCCCTCTATTCGGTCTATCCACTGCTACGACATACGCATCAATGCCTGCACCATGCAACGTACCGAAATGCCACGGTATGAAAAACCCGTTTCCCGAGACCGATTATTCTACCCTGTTCGAACTCGGTCACAGTTTGATATGACTCCATTTGACGTCGACGAGGCATACTTGCACTCACTTAATTGTTTCCACCTTGCTTGTCAGTTGTGCACTGGGTGCAACACTGACCTTATCGGACTAACACGTGAAGGCTCTGCCGGGCCTACATGTACCCTATCTCTCTGCAAAACTAATCTCTTTGGTATTTCTTGCACACTCTTCCCTTCCAACAAGTTTGAAATTATTCGGATGATTCTTTGTTGGTGCTGCAATTTTAACAAACAGCAGTATGTTGTCGGGTCTTAATTTCCTATTCGTAACAAACCCAAAGATAAAATTCTCATTATTAAACCTAATTGACTTAAAGTTGATAATACACATAATCTTCTTTAAATCCTATTCAAAATTAGCACATAATCCTGATATACAAGGGGCGTCCAGAAAGTAAGTTCAGTTCCAATTTATCTCCGCTGCAGCGCTGCGGTAGCAGTTCCACACATGCGCGGTAGACGCTCTGTATCAAGGAGAAGAAACGTGCGCCATTGGGAGATCGCTGTCAGCCACGTACGCTTTGTTGTGTTTGTTTACAATGTCGGTGTTCATTGAAAATCCCGCCACTTGTGAAATCAGATCTGTTATTCCTTTTCTGAAAGCTAGGAAAGTGAAGCCAATTGAAATTTATCGGCAAATTTGCGATGCATACGGACAAAATGCGATGAGTGATACCATGGTGAGAAGGTGGGTCCGACAGTTCAATGAAGGACGTAGTGAAGTGCACGATGAAGAACAAAGTGGGCGTCCATCTTTGGTTACAGAAGAACTGGTTCACGCGATTAATGACAAGATCCAGGAAAACCGCAAGTTTACAATTAGTGCTCTCGCTATGGAATTTCCCCAAATCTCACGATCATTCGCTCATGAAATTGTTACCAAAAAACTGAAACTTAATAAACTTTGCTCACGTTGGATGCCAACGATTCTTACTGAGCAACTCAAAACGAAACGGATGGGTAACGCACTTCAGTTTTTGACCCTACAGGGATTTGGTTGGGACGTGTTTGACCACCCTCCGAAGAGCCCTGACCTCGGTCCTAGCGACTTTCATCTGTTTTGCATCTCAAATCTTTCCTTGGCGTTCAACACTTCAACAGTGATGAAGAGCTGAAAGAAAATGTTTTCAGCTGGTTGAAGACATAGGCGGCAAACTTCTATGAAGAAGGTATACAAAAACTTGTGCCTCGCTGTGACAAATGCCTGCAAAATTTCGGCAGTTATGTGCAAAAATTAGGTTAAAAGTTGTAGACTTTTGTGCAATAATTTTTCTGTATCTTTAATTTTATTACCAAACAGAACTTACTTTCTGGACGTACCTCGTAAATATAGTTAATATAGGAATTACCAAAATAAAATTCAAATGTAAATTCAAAAGTCATTTTACTCTATCACTTGCAAGATTCTAAGAACTTTTTTATCTAAGAAATTATGTATTATTCGGAGGAGAATATGAAAGATCTATTCATAGCTAAAAATTCTGGAACAAGTATTATACTATAGACCTTTATAGCACGTCCTGTAAAACCATGTATATACAGTAAACATGGCACCTATAAATGTTGCGTCTCTTCTTTCATGCTCCTTTTACATGCTTTACTTTTCACATTTTTATACTTAGTTGCCAAACGTAACTGGAAAGTATTGTATGCCATCTAAAACTTCAATGTAGAAATTTCACTGGAAATAAAATGGTTTGTAATGCCAAAGTTATGGTACAAGAATTCTTGAGAAATTCTTACAATCCACCCTTCATGTGGGTATGTTTCGTGCGTGTTCTTTTTCTATTTATAAACATTTCTTAACAATTTTGATTAAAATATATGTTTCAGGATATCCTAGATATCCTTTAAAACTGGAACTGCTAAACTTAGGCTTTTCTTCTAAAATGTTCTCTTCCAATAAGCATGTAATTCATGTTCTACTGCACCGCCTGAAGGAATGGGCGTTAAACACTAAATAAAGAGAAAACAGTTCCTTTTTTCTTATGATCATGTAAAAAGGGTCAATATAGCGATCAACATTCTAAAGATCGCTTTAGCCTTCTGTATATCGTTTCCATAGCTGCAGCTAAATGAAACTACTTCTGCAAACGTTTCCGATTTTCATTAAATAAGGAACTGTGACCAATTAAGAATGGTCCATAGAAGAACAAGTAGAGAATATAGTGGTGATGAGATCACAAGGATTTTTTTCTCTTATTAAAAAAAGAGGGAGAGAAAATGGTACTTCTTTCTCTCTTTAAGCTACGAAAATCTAAGCCGGAATGCTGCATTTTGCTTTCGTTAATTAATACGGTAAATATGTGGTGCGGGCTGTGTGTGTGCGTGCGTATAGGAGGGATCTGTAGAACTATTATCAGAGTTAATCCCCTTGTACCAGGCTCAGACCGTGTTCCATGTACCGCCAACAGGCTCTTGTAAAGATGCTAATGTGCCGTTTATGGTGTTCGTAGAAGATGGCCAATTACACAAATGGTGTCATGTGTTAATAGGTAACGCCCAACATATTTCTCACATTCCTGGAAGTGATAGGCAATAATTAAACACCTCATGTTCTCCTCCATCAAGTAGACAACTAGCACCGTGCTGATGAAGAAAATGTTGCCGAGCTTTTATGTTCATCTGCGTTTTATGTCGGACCACTGCGATTTATATAGTTACAGTAATCTCATCACATTATTATTGTTATTATTGCTGTTATTATTGTTGTTGTTGCTGTCGTCATTGTCATCATTATGAAATTATTGTTATTGTTATTAACTGTCATTATTATTGTTATTATTGTTATTATTCTTGTTGTTATTATTGTTATTATTGTTCTTGTTATTATTGTTATTATTGTTCTTATTATTATTGTTATTGTTATTATTGTCATTATTGTCATTGTTATTATTGTCATTATTGTCATTGTTATAATTGTTATTATTATTGTTATTATTATTGTTATTATTATTGTTATTAATATTGTTATTAATATTGTTATTAATATTGTTATTATTATTGTTATTATTATTGTTATTATTATTGTTATTATTATTGTTATTATTATTGTTATTATTATTGTTATTATTATTGTTATTATTGTTGTTATTGTTGTTGTTATTGTTGTTGTTATTGTTGTTGTTATTGTTGTTATTATTGTTGTTATTATTGTTGTTATTATTGTTATTATTATTGTTATTATTATTATTGTTGTTATTGTTATTATTATTATTATTATTATTATTATTATTATTATTATTATTATTATTATTATTATTATTATTATTATTATTATTATTATTATTATTATTATTATTATTATTATTATTATTATTATTATTATTATTATTATTATTATTATTATTATTGTTGTTGTTGTTGTTGTTGTTGTTGTTGTTGTTGTTGTTGTTGTTGTTGTTGTTGTTGTTGTTGTTGTTGTTGTTGTTGTTGTTGTTGTTGTTGTTATTATTGTTGTTATTATTGTTATTGTTGTTATTGGAATAACTTTATTCCTCCTTTCCGGAGAAGTTATTCCATAATTGGCTTTGGAATTTCTACTTGCATACAAATTCCAAATCCGGGAGTCTCGGGTTCAATTTGGGGCTGGTTGTTGGGAAGTTCTGTTCAGTCAGACTTACTCCCTATCTTCCATAGGGCTAAGAAGCATGAGGGTGAGTGCGAATGTATGTGTGTACTTGTGTATTGTATATGTGAATTTACTGTTGATATCCAAAACTCAAGTAAGCAAACCCAAGGATACGGTATAATAAAACGAAAGACTATCGTCACACATCATTGTTCCCAAAGCCGGCCGTTATAGTTGTCAGATTTTACAGGTGGCACAAAAAGAAAGCTTACTATTCGACCATATAAATATTAACAGAACATGCATGGTTCTTTCTGAAAATATTTGCTGTGTTCTAAGAATTTGTAGCTTTTAATGACAGAATTGAAATTCGGATCTAAGTGTTCTTTTCTCCCCAATTTTAAGTATTAGTTCAGTAGAATTACATCTGCTATATATCTATCTATTATCTTTACTTTCCCGTTTTACTCCCTTAGCATCTTAAGTTACATAAAAATTGGCCCAACTAGATAAATTTTCTTCACAATAAAGTATTAAACGTGTAAAAATAATAAAAAGGCTGCTTTTTCTACATATGTCAAAAAACGTAATAGAAAGATTTAGTTGCATATATTCACAGCAGTTGGAGCCCATGGGAGGTAATATATTAAAGGGATATAGTATAAATTTCTGTGAGAGCTTATTTCAGCAGAAATAATATTTCTGATTTTGTGAATTTGTAATTCACAAATGGTATAATTAAGGCACGTGTTGTTGAAGTACGTCACTGCACATGATTTGATAGATTTGCTTTCTTCCGTATGGGCCGCCTCCTTTTAAAATAATTTAGTATAATGAGCAGCATAGCTTAGGCTAGAGTTTCGGCGTGACTACAGTGGCCTGTATACTAACCACACATGGCTTACTCGGATCACATGGTCATTTCGGTTGGAACAACGTTAACAACAATGAACATTGTTTACTTTGCTTGCATTGTGAATTAAAGTAATTAACAGTTGCTTCGCATATATCATGTGTCTGTTGACCTTGAAGGTAGAATAATACTAAAAGTTTTAATGCCATAATCAGCATTTGAACCATGGCAGGCTCTCCGTGCCGTTTTCTCTGACTGAGTTATGAAGCGGTATTTTTACAAAAATGCGCAATGATGGTAGACGACGACGATGTTCTAAAAGCACCTCGTTGTGGCGATCATCTTGAAGCAGTTTATTGGGATGAAGGTGGATGCTGATGAATTTCTCACCTTTGGTGACGATCTAGAAGGTATCTAGAAGTTTCCCTGCAAGTCTTGTTGTGGGTGTGCACATCAGTAATTCTGGAACGATGAGTTGTTTTTCCCAGGGTTGTAGTAAAGGAGCTGCAGAATGTACAAATAATCCTCTTGTTCAAACTTGTCGATTTAATTCTTCTGAAACATTTTCAAATTTCGATACAAATTTAAATAATATAAATGTTGTTCTTTAACATACGATGACTACTGTTTCGTTTAATTATTACTTTCTTACACATATGCTATTTGACCATCTTACATGCATACTCAAAAATATTTCTGTCCAACCTCGGAGAGAGACAGATGTATATCTTTCTCCTACGACGTTCTTAAGCAGAAGAACAAAATCTTTTAAACATTTAACAACTTCTTCTCATATCAGGTTGTCATAATTACACCATTACCTACCTTACATGTTATCCATTTAATTAAACATTACAATTCCTTTAACTTCCCGCCACGGTGTAGATGGTAGCATGTCTGCCTCACGTTCAAGAGGTCCCGAGTTCAAATCTCGGTCAGAGTGAATTACCTGGATAAGGTTTTTTCCGAGGGTTTTCCCTTATACTGAAAGAGGAATTTCGGGTAACTCTAAGCTCCTTGGACCCTGGGCCTATTTGAGCATCATTTCGCTCATTACATTCATCGTCCGAAATGACTTTAAAAGTTAAAGGACGTAAATTAAAAGAAAATTTCCTTAAACTATTCTTTTTACAAAACATGAAATATATAAAATAACTGCTTCAGTTATTACCAACATGCCGACCCTGTGCGAATCAAATGCTGACTATAATTTTTTTTTTCAAAAATATAACGTTCATACTGTCGCGAGCTGCTATCTACTATCGCGTGGCTTTTTTACACAAAGGAACTGATAGGCGGGCAGTGTGGAAACAAAGAGCCGGCAAATAAAAATAGTGCAGATAATTAACAGACAGATAGTGTTTCATGGAGGTAAAGAGCTTGCATAAGCAGATAAACATTGCGCCGGAAATAAAAAACTTGCTGATAGATATAATTACATTCTAGAACAGTTGAGTTTTATCTGGTGACATGTTAGCGAAACTTCCATAACATATCGAATTATGAATGACGTATTTAAGGAAGTGATGACTCGCCAAGGGTGTGTTGTAAAACGTGAAACTAAACACTTGTAAAGACTGGTAACAAGAGTGTTGAGAAGCTGTTTGTTATTGTAATCGATCTTGGTGTTTTAGATTGTGATATGTGACGTAATTTTGCTGCTGCGCAGTGTGTTTCTACGCAAATAAACGTTTAGAACGGGCCCAAATGACCTTGTTGTCGACGGGCCCTAAAACACCACACACACACACACTCACTCACTCACTCACTCACTCACTCACTCACTCACTCACTCACTAAACGTTTAGAATTTCGGCAAATTGGACTTTTTATTCTACTAGCCCACAGAGTCACAATATGTTAGACCTCCTTTTATTGAATGTGCACTTATTAATTAACTGGTTTTAAAACACGTTAATTCAGTTTTTCCTTTTAAAGTTTTGATAGTCATTTGAACTTATTACTGCACCTATTTAGTTTCCACTGTCGGTGTAATCAACGTTTAACTACAAATAATTATTTTCCTTTATGCGGTTGTAGCTGTCTTGAAAATAATTAAAACTTTTGCTTAAGGTGCACAAATAATTGTCTTGGAAGTGCAACACTACTACTAACATCATCGCTCTTGTAATGCAGTAAAAGCTCGCGGTGCGCGTCGCAAGCAGAGCGCCTATTTTATCTTCTGGCAGGAATTACAAGTCTTGATATATTCTCGTCCACCTGCAGGGAGACCTGACCTTTCTCTTCTAGATTCAGAAAAAATGGTGATAAGGTTTTCAAATATTCATCGACATCTGTATTTGTTTCAACTTTAAAATGCACTTTTTGGCTTCAGGATAGCACATTATAGACATCAACATTTGTTAGGTTTTCGAAATCGAAAGCTATCAGTACGGATATTTGAACAAATTACCACATTTTAACATATTTTTGTATAATCACAAGCGAGATTTTTTGTGCAGTTTACCATAGCACACGCGATTTCAACTTAACAGCGCCATTAACCCTGATCGTACTCTTGAACATTATGGCTTTATTGCTTCGGGTATAGGCTGATTCACAGCACGCTTTTTGAGCACATCGTTGTGGTCATTACACGCCAGTGTTATTGAAAACATTTGCGAAGCAATGTGGATGATCTCGGAGCACCAGAGGTAACTAAACAGAGGTGTGGTATGTGGCACAGGCATAACCGGCATTGATTATTCCCATCGGTGTTTCATTTCAACAACAATGCTTCAATTATTGCTCACCCGTAGTAAAAATAAGGCATGCCCCAGAGGGAACTAACACAGCAACGCCTAATTTGCGAACCAATTTGAAATCACCACCCCCTTGCTACTGCGACACTCGATCGGAAAATTGTTAGTCATCACCCCCTTATTCTACATGCTCTTTGTGGTTATTCTATTAGCTTTAAAAAATATAGTGTGTGTAAATGGGTTGGGATATTATTTGTGGCTGAGAAACGTTAATATACAACTGCAATTAGTTTAAAATATACCAGGCGGAAGGAATTTAATACATTCTTTAAGGAATGCACTTCATAGAAGTATTATAAACATTGGTACAAACATTGTACATTGCTAAATAAGACCTGAAGCTTTCCTGGAGACGAATATGCTCACTTTCTTCTCGGGTAGCAAGCCAGGTTAAAAGACGATTAGATATCGACGTTTTGGGAGTGTGCATCGCTCCCATCATCAGGATGTATACAGGATTTCAGTTCACTCCTCTTGGAAACCGGCCTTAAAAATGGAAATCCGTCGAATTTAAGAAGCAAAGATACTATACTCACGCCATCTCCTGACCTGGCATTTAATTTACTGAAAACAGTCTTTTGTTCAGTAATACAAATGTTGATATATATCCTGATGATGGGAGCGTTGCACACTCCCGAAACGTCAATATCTGATCGTCTTTTCACCTGGCTTGTTGCCCGAGAAGAAAGTGAGCATTGTACATTTGTTTTTTATTTATATGTACGAAAATTAAAAAAAAAAAAACAAATGGCTTCCTTTCAAAATTTGATATTTAATTCAATGAGACTGTATGAAATATTTTGTCATTTAAATACTACTAACCCATTTCTTAATAGTTCAACCAGTAACTAGGTAGTATTGAATCGGTTTTTGAAATAATTAATCGCTTAAAAGGATATCTCAGCACTTCTCATAGAAGTAATGTGGTTGTAGAACTCGGCAACTTACAGATAGTTCGGCGGAGGTCACACTCCTAACCGGATGTAAACAAAACATAGCCCACCTCACTATTCTTCTTAGTTTGACAAGTTGACGTTCCTTTTTTTTCACAGTTCCCTAACTGTAATATGGAAGGAATGTCTTCAATATCCAATGAAGATCTGACGATGTGATGTTTTTCTTTAGTATCATAAATTAACATGGGTTGGTTAATTATATTACAGCAGTGCCAATTGAAAAATATATAGGTTTAGGAGTATTATTCAATGAGCCGATGAAAAATTAGCATATTTGAGAGTGTGTGATAAAAACTGTCTCACTTGACTTTTGAAAAGTAATTATTAGGAGGTACCAAACGTTTGCTTACGTTAAGGAAATTCACGTTAAGGCAATAACAATGTGGGGAGAAGTAACAACCCTCTGATCAAACGTGCAGCGGTGGCTGACTTGTGAATGACATATAGCTGACACGCCAATGTTATCCCCCTCTCAATCGCCTATATTAATAAGAAACTCGTTCTTTCCAACAACAACAAAATATTCCAATGTTCGAAGTGAGGCAGTTCAGTAGTGCAACATATTTGCATTTATCTCAATCTGTTGGTTTGTTATAGGATTAGCTTTGTTTTGTTTTGTTTCATTCAGTGAACTACATAGATTATGCAGTTAAGTAAAATTTACTGAAGCTTGTAACTGTTTTTAAACTATGGAATTAATCACACCAAATCAGTATGTTAAAATATATAGGAAAATATTTTCACGCATTTGCATGTGACAAAGGAATCCAAATTAAGTAGCACATTGAATATATCACATAAAATCCTCGTTCTTGCAGAACAACACTAGTTTTAAAAGAGCGTCTTTCTGTACATTTATACCAATGCATTTCCAGATGTTTTAATTGAGCAAAATAATTGTCAATCTCAATATCAGCTTTATCGTTTCATATAAATCCTCGTCCACCATACTATTTCTTCAGACTAGGGAAAAAATTGTCTCCGAGAAATAATTCTAGCTGTTATGACGGATGTTGAAGAAAGGAAGTGCAGCTAGCAATAATTACGGACATGTACGAAGGGTGTGTCCTTTGTTTCTCAATGTGTAGACTTTAGAATGAAGAGCATCCTTTAATTGCTGCAGCAGTAAACTTAATACTCTCTACTGATGGTTCTCCATTCTGGAGGTAGTGTGTAAACACCTCGGAGGCCCTAGTTACAGACGGAACGCTTTTGCTTTCCTTGGTTTTATTTCGGTTTTCCCTCGCTCTGATAGTGATGAATCCAGGTTTCTTTCACTTAAGGAAACGTCAGCGAAAGTCGCTCGAGCTGCGTTTAAACAACTCGTTCTTGAGAAATACTCATTAAAATGTGATTTTGTTCATTGTCAACACATGCGATACTGATTAAGCAAAATGCAGTGGACACCTCCTATCGAGGTATCTGCATTATAAACCAAATCGCATAGTTTCATTGTGCGATCAATGATTATTCTCGTCAGTAGTAGCGATTTTGGGAAACTCTGGGCCCTCATTATTTTCAACGAGTGTACGAGCTTGCTTAAATTCTTGTTTTTGTGTTTTAAACAAAAAGAATCTTCCATTTCTAAACCGTACCAGTAATGACAATTAATTTATATACTATGTAGAAAACGTTTATTAAAGTACTTGCACAAACGGATAAATACACTTGTAGGATAATGCTTAAATGCTAATCAAACAGCCGACAACATGGGCAAATTAGATGTCAGGTTCAGAAATTTTATAACGCTCCTCATTCAATCCTCTTAGCCACATAAGATAAAATAGTGAAAAGTAGTTTCATACAGCCAAAATATCAGATCGTCGCTTTGTAATTCTTGTCAGTTTCTCTATTTTTCAAATTAAGGTTTAATTTCGAGTAACTACACGTATTTGAGTTTGATTTATGAGGCACTATGTTTACACTCTAACTTCACTTACTTGTTGTTGTATAATTGAAACGTTTTCAAGATCATTCGATCTCATCCTCAGCTGTTTGGTGACTAAATGAACCTTCCTCTTCTTCCACTACTACGGAGCTCCGATCACTCTGCCATCTGGTGTTAGGGTCATTAAGTTTTAATACTTCATTTAATGCCGGGATTTCAAAATTTATAACTTTATCACGGTTTTTGTTTATGAATATTTTTTCCCAAATATCCAATTCTATGGGTGTACTTAAAGATTTTAACAGTTTAATGTTGTGGCCAATGTTGTGGTTTTCTGTCCAAAAATGGTGTGAAACTGCAGATTTTTCTGTTTGTTTCAACTTAATGTTCCTCTGGTGTTCTTTTTGCCTGGTTAACAAGTTTCTCTTAGTTTTTCCTATGTAGCTTTTTTCACAGGTTTCACAATTAATCTGATAAATTCCTGATTTCAAATTGTTGGGAATTGTATTTTTCAGTGGTTTATTTAGACTGAATTTGTTTTGGGGTGCTAGTTTTAAGTTTAGTCTACACGTATCCCGTGTAAATCTCCCGCGTTTTTTGTACGGAACCTACTAGTTTAAACCAAAAAAGCTGTAATGTCCAACCGTACATGACTTTGTAAACGCATGTTAATTCCTTGCTATTCCTTTAAAATCTTCTTCGTCCCATTTAATTACATTAATTTGTCTCGGAATAGCTTAAGTCGAGTCATAGGAACTTCACTTATTGTAGCATATAGGCAATACTCGAATATAAAGGTTAAACAACTGCGAATCATTCCATGTCAAGTAGATCTGCTATAATATCTGCTTCTATTGACTTGCAGACTAAAAATCGGAATTTATTTACTTCGATGACTCAAGTTAAACTAATTAATGTAATTAAGGATATTGTAAAAAGTAAAAGTTGTACTTCAGAAGTTCAACTAAGGCTGATAATTTAAGAATTTCGGCAGAGCTTGACATAGAATTCAGGAGTCAATCACATTTCTAGTAAATCTACTAGTTTCCACAAAACATGTACTGTAAAACCGATAAGAAAAGATTTTAAAACGCAGGAAGCAAAAATGTACCTTTTTACTTATTCAAAATTTTTCTTCTGTTATATAATAAGCACTTACAATTAGATTTTCAATTTATATTTGCCTTGTTATATAGTTTTTATGTCATTCTAATGTGAGCATCTATGGTATTACTTTTAACCGTGCCTGAGTGGTTAGATCACTTGGCTGCTGCCAAAGCGGCCCGGGTTCGTTCCCACAAAGTGAGATTTGTGCTGGACAACACGGAACTGGGGCGGGTTTTCTCCGGTTTCCCACGCCATCTCATTCCACCGGTGTTCCATCTTGATCTTATATATACGTGTCACCGCCTGCGGTGCCACATGTAGTAAAAGCGGGCGCTAAACCCTACACATCACTTTGAATTTATTGAACTCCAACGCAAAGCTCATTGGAGAAATTTGCTGTACAAAGGAAGCCATTTGACATTTAATACAACTGAATTACCAATTTACTGACATATTTCATATACAACATTTTTAAAGTGAATCTATTACCAATGTTATGTTCAATGAGTTTATAAATGTTTCTCATTCTATCATGGTTTCCTAGTTAAAACAAGTTACCAAAATTGATGTAGTGCATAGATTGAAAACATAAAAAATGAACTCATATGTATATTTATTATATCAGTCATGAGAATATAAGCATGTGAATACAGAACGTTGCAGCAATCGACCGGGGTTATAGAGGTTTGATGAAGGAAAATTTGAGATAGGACACTTATCGTCCCAGAGTGCATTATTCTGTGCAATAAATTTGATCCGTATGCTACTGATTTCAGCTCAGTGATTAACATCAAATTTTTATGTGACGCAAAGTTGTAACTCTTTTCTCTGGAAAACAGAGGGAGCTTATTTTTGTCTTAGGCCAATTATGTTTTAGTAAATCCCACTATATTTATTCGTTGATCATGCCCACGTACTTGCACAGGCACAAAAGACTATGATATGCCTTTTGTGGCAACTGGTACGTAAATTTTGTGCATAAAAATGGACCTGTTCATCAGAGTGGTATCGCCATTGCAAGAACATACGGTGTACTGTTTATGCTACAGTTTGTTTATGAAGGAAGAGTTTGGTGTTTACTGCATGGCAAAGCGAGAAAGCGTATCGGTAAAAATTTGCAACACAGATGTTTACCTCAGCTTATCGCATATACACGGCGAGTCCAGTGTATGTGTAGTCTGTTCAGATGTAATCATGTCTTCTGCATAGCAATGTGTCATACATCGGCAGGCGCGAGGAAACATATCATATAGGCACACGCAGCTTCCAGTCACTCTATTTGTGTTTCGTAAATTACTCTACTTCAACTTACTAATATTTCACTCTCCTAATCGACCAGATAAAACCCGATAAGAGACGATCACAGCGTTGGTCACCTGAAGGTCAATACGCCTCAACGCTCTGTCGAGTATTACGTGAAATATAAGAATGAATTTACTTTTATACTAATGGAAATAACATGAATAATGCGTGTATGGAAATGCTAAGTGATTCTGCATTGTTCTAGAAGTTGTCTAGGGTTACCAATGTCAAATCGAAGGCTACAACTCAACGACAGCAGAAAGGCAAAAGAATTAATTCTTGAACTCTTGAACTACGAAAAAAAAAGCAGCTAAAACTGTGTGGCATCATCTCCATAATCTATCAAGCAGACTATTTATATAATACTAGAGTGTTGATATGGTATAAAGTCGCTATGAGATAGTAGTCGTAAAGACGGAGATATCGTGGATAATCAGGAGTTTGATGTACGCCGTAAAGTCCGCAAGAGCTGCATCTCTCTCTTCATGATTTAAAACAATTGTTCTTCTCTCTTCGCAAGAGATAACTTTTTGAAACCCTGACAATGGTACAAAAAAACGTGCATCATTCAGGTGTCGTTAAATTTTTACGACACTGTCATAATTCGGAGGCCGACTATGAAAGTTCCATTGAACCAAAGAGGGTTTATTGCCTGCTGAAATAGGGAATGTTCGCTGATATCATTGTACACAAAAAGAAAGCGTCTTAGGCCATGAGAGGTTTTAACCTCTTGCTGTGTGGCGTATAGTTTTTCAGTTTGTCTTTCTATACTACATCAATTTTAAGAAAACGACTTTCAAAAATGTTGACCGTTTAGAATTTTAACAAGGAATAATAATCGATGATGGTGCTTCGATTAATGTTTCCGATATAAAAGGAGATAAAGGTGGTAACACTTAAACACACGTATACTGCAACTGTATCAGAAAAAAGTTAAGGTATATGTATAGAAATACCACAAAATTATGTAGAATATTTGGAGTCATTTGGATTTGATATAGTAATCTTGCTTAGCAGTTTTTTTCCTGAATCTAAAAAATAAGTTAATTTAGGAAAAGTTCCCTGAGTAAGCATGATCGACGGTGTGTGGGTGGGTGCGCGTGTGTGGGTGTGTGCGCGTGTGTGGGTGTGTGCGCGTGTGTGGGTGTGAGCGTGTGTGCGCGCGTGCGGTTTTTTTAGACAGGGAGAGAGAGAGAGAATAAAACAGTCGAAAACAAAAAAGATCTGAAAAATATCTTCCACTTATGGGATTATGTTCATCTTCTCAGGATGTAACACGAATATTATCTGTAGCAGCATCCCTAAATATTATCTTTTGTTTCTTTTAGTTCTCTGAAGCCAGTGGTGTAGAAATAGCAATTAGTTAATGATGACAATAATGACAAACCTCAATTAAACTACCTAAATAAGAGAGGAGTTCAGTAGGATAATTGAAATTCAGTAATACTATTTTCTTGTGCTTTTAATGGTTATATTGCGAGAGAATGCCTCTTCTTTAACGTTTTTTAAAAGTTTTGGAATATTTCTGAGGTACTTAACCCTTATGTGCTACAATCAAAGGTATACTATGCACTCATCGTGTCATTGTTTTGGTTGGTTTCAAATACCAGTAGTGAGCAGATAATTTCTAGGTAGAGATTCTATGTATTAACATTGAATATAAAATAAAACTTATCCTTTTTATTTCTTGAATACCATACTTTTAGAATATTAAGTACAACTATGGCTGGTGCACAAGCCACTAATGAGTTGTACCTGGCTGAAATTATTTATTTATAAATGTAGGTAATTGTTTATAAAATCCCTCCACCTAAACTACTTACTGAAAGGCTGCTTTGTTATCCTTTTATTTCAGAAAATTACTACAAATATCTCGAACTAATAAACATATAACTTTAATTATTTTGCATGACTAAAAATCTTGAACTTTCTGCCGATAATTTTTCTGTGAAGTCCTCGTCATTAGGATTGAATTCTGTATAACTGGTAAGTCATAAAAACAGGTAAAACTTACCACACGATATATGTAACGAATATGTCAATGTTTTGGTTTCATTATGCATTTTTAAATATTTATTTTTGCATTTTGTAGCTTTTATCAGACTGGAAGGTCAAATGGTATGTGTGAACCGTCACATAATATGCGATGCTTAATTTTTCTCGATCATATTGCTTAATTTTATATCGTTTATTGCCTAAATTTATCGTAACATAACGTAAATAGGGCAATAAACTTTTATTTAATTCTCCCAGTAACATACCTGAAATATACCATAAATAATTCTCTTAAGTAAAAGTTGAATATTGAGAACGCCTTTATAAGGCAAGCATGTTGTTTTTTCTTACTTTTTTATTACCCATCGATCAGCAAGTATGCTTTACAGCTGTATGTTAGAGAGAAATGTAGTAACAGTACACAACAATTGAGGTAGCCATGAACGACTCCTCCAGCTAAATAAGGCAGAATCACTGTAACAGAAAGTGAGGACTTTAAGTCTGATAGGTATCACTCGTCTGGGTCGTCTGTACTGGGGAGATCACTCAGGAGATCTTGTGACAGTCTGCGCTTGAGGCGAGTTGGTTGACGAGTGCGAGCTACTAAGATTGTATGTAACAGCTCCTGGGACCTCCTGGAGATGGTAGATGTACTGGTGAACTAGTAGACCAAACTCGTGATGAAGTTGGTTTCTGACGAACCATGGAGCATTTGTAGCTGTTCGGAGCACCCTGTTTTGCAGTTCCTGCAGTCGGCGGAGATTAGTGGCAAGCATGGTGAGAACGTCTTTCTTCGAGGAGTTATGCAACTCGCGTTACATAATTTATCAGCAAATGAATGAGAAGTCAACAAGCGAGAGGCCAGTGTCTGCCTTCAAAATTGTGAAAAAATGTTCTAGTTAAGGGTACTTTGGGATTGAGATTTTTGGGGGGGATAAAAGTCTTCGTGTCACATCTTCGTAGGCTCCGAAACTTAAATGCCAAGTTTTGTATTTAGCCAACTTCTCGCTTTTGTGTTACACTGTTTATATCTGTGCGTGGACCTTTGTCCAATAATGCCTCTTTTATTTTATTAGTTATTTTCTTTTCAAAGCGACATATACATATATTTTTGGCGAAATATAGACATAGAAATTTTCCTTGCTGTATTTACCTACGATGTATAGTAGAGAACGTACTACGCTTTCGTAAGGATGGGTTTTGGAGGCTACATAAAACAATAGAAATTAGAGAAAGTCCTGTAGATATAACGCATCATTTTCCGTAACGATATGAACTATAACCAACACTGGTTGGTTTTTCTCTACAGATGCGGCATGAAAGGATGTCTTGTTGAAAGGTAAAGGCACTCAGAGAGAGAGAGAGAGAGAGAGAGAGAGAGAGAGAGAGAGAGATGGGGGAGGAGGAGTGTTTTAAGGTGAGGTGCTCCAGAAAAAAGTATGAGGAAAGAGGGAATTTGGCATGCAGCCACTGCTTTGCGACTCCGTGATCCGCATGTCTATTCCTGCATAATGTTTCCGGGACGTCAACAGTTCCTCCCCCTGGGTTGCCGGATGGTTTTTCGATATCGTCGCTTGCTAGCCCCTCGCTAATGCCACCTTTTTGCCCCGTACTAATGAAACACCTAGCGCTTATCACGTTCTGTCTTTCAACAGTGTTTTGTTTTAATCTATGATGCCAAACGACCTCCTTGAAAGATAAGACCTTTTCTCCGTTGTATATGTTAAAATACAGACTTTAAAGTTCCGTACCACCTGAATAAATATTGATTCATGTGACTGATTAATAGCAAACTTGTGTTCGAAGGTAGTAAAAAGATTGCAACAATTAATTGCTAAACCGCAAGTAGCGAACTACCCTTTGCAGTTGTTGAACATACTTTTTAAATAGTATTCTTATTTTGGTTTAATTTGCAATCCCTTTTAACATTTGTTGTTACTCGTATCGACAGAATGTTTAAGAGGAACAATTGAAGGTAAGCCTGGAATTGTGGGTTAATCCTTTATATTACTCATTTTTTAGCAACTTGAAACAATGATCATTCAACGACCAGTCAGGAATGTGCATTGAGGCACTCATGGCCGGCATTCAAGTGAAGTGTCCGAGGTTTGTAGGTCTTGGTGATAACTCTTTGATGAATCACCTCAAGATGCTCCACGCAGAATGGGGCGAATTAGGCACAATGCCTATTCTTAGACTATGGCCTATAAATCCGGAACGCTTTGACTGCGTCTCTTGAAGTTTAAAGTCGATTAAGTCCTCGAAAAATCCTTATCCAGATAACTCAACCTAGCTTACGAGTATGTTTAACCCCAGACACCTTGAATGATAGAGGCGCTACTCCCACACATTATATTTTAGTTTGCACAGGTCATCTTGAAATTAATTCATTCCATAGTAGTGACGCTGGACTGATGTCACTGGACATTTAGTAATTGTTTTCTTTAGTCCATTTTTGTGGACACTTTACTATATACTTATGATATATTGTGGCATTATAAGATGTTTGAAAGCTAGAAATAAATCTTTTTGCATATAATATACATATGTGTGTGCATGTTCAGTTATTTGCTGCTGCAAATTTATATCTTAAGCGTAAATTAAGAGAAAAGTTAAACTGTAATGAAACGATGCTCATGTGATATTTATATTTCCATTTATTTGTCGATTAAATAAATATATTTGTTTATTATTTCTAATAATGAATTTTAAATAACTTGATCTCCTATTGAATACCTTAAAATAAAATGCCTCTTTTACCTTGTTCAGTCTCCTGAATTCTCCCACAACCTGATAAAGTCCATTGTAGCTAATACAAGAAGTTATTAAAATACTGCTCAAATTTGAGTTTTAACTGAGTGTTATAATTAAACATTTAAGTTTAAATTATATAGTAGATAAAATAAATACTTAAATTGTATTAATTAAAAATTAATCCCTACTCTTTAAAATTAGAATTTAAAATCTACTATAAATCAAATAGTGTGCTCTTTAAGCACTACTTCTCAATGCCTCGGTAAAAGAGCGCGCAATCTAGTCTGTGCATGCTTATCCCAAATTTGCATTTCACGGCGGTTTTCTGATATAAAAGTTAAAAGTGAAAGCACTTTCTCAGTGCACCCATGATGCTTCTGCCTAGTGTTACATGTATAATTCAAAAAATATACTTATATTGAAGTTACCTGATACTAATTTTACAGTGAGACTGTAACCTGATAGACATCTGCTTGTTATGCATTCATTCTGGTTGCCTCGTGTAACTCTGCAACAACTGTCCCTTTTAACAATGCAGTGTTTGCGTTCTAATTCTTCCATTAATTCAATTTGTTGTTACAAGGTTAGCAGATGAAACTGAATTTCCTTTCTCTGCCGAAACGAAATGGGTATTCCAAGCAATTTCTCAAAACACATTCACTTACAGAAGGTATATTGGAAGTGAAAAGTGCTCTCGAAAAACGAGAGCTTCCTTCTGAATTCTCATTTCATACCCAGCGAGAAGGGAAATTTTCCGTCTCGAGTGCTACTTTGCACAAGGAAAAAGATCCCCTGATTATTCAAATGTTTCTTCCCATTTCCTCGACGCATTTTTTAAAACTGCACCGGTTTCCCCAAGGGTGGCGTTATCGGTCCAGGCTGGGTCCAAGGGAAAGTCCCTTTCTGTGTTAGACAAAACCCCAGGTACACGTTGTGACAAAAATTACATAGCGTCTGCCTGATACAAGAACATTCTTAGTGGGTGGTTTTGAGATAACAGTATTACCTTGTTTGTTCCAGATGGTGAATTTAATACAGCGTTATCTGAAATGTTAATGAAAAGTCAAGGTTTTGAGTAAACCAGACTGAAAATGTAATCACAGGTCTATTTAAATTAAGCATTGAAAGGTTTCACATATTATAGGTTATACAAGAAATGGGGGCATCTCGCACACTTAGACTTTGACTACCACCTCTCGCAAGAAGGCGAGGAAATGAAGGAACCACAGAAGGCAAACACGTGGATATATAGGTCACAGAGACGCTTAGTCCTCGATAATTTAACTCGAACATACGTCCGGCAAATGGAGCTACCTGGAAAAAGACTATAAACGACTCGTGGACCAAGTAACCTTCAATGTTCACGGGGAATACGGTTTCCTTAAAGCAGCATCCGCGCTGTGGGATTCCCTGTACGTCGCGAAACAGAAAGCACATCTGAAAGACGAGAAATGGAATGGAAACCGTGTAGATAAGAAACCATCCCAACATTTGCCTATCGATCAGGATAATCGAAAAACAAAACCCTTCATCAGACTCTGTGACCGAAGATAATTCCCGAATGTGAGTCCTTTACCTTATACTTCGTGGTGTTTATGTAAAACTTCAGAATGTTTGAGGATCGGGGAGAAGGGAATCTTCCAGAAGCCCGGTGATCTGTCGATAGCTTTTCTTATACGAGTATTTACAGTTGCTAAAAGCACTACTTATCGTCTTTGGCAGCCAATTGATATCTCGGCATGTAGTTGTATAGTAATATGACGTCAATTCCGTCTTTTGATGCATTATTTTTAAGGCAAGTCATTTTAACGTCCTCAGTTATTCTTGCTACCACTTCTCACCTTCCAATTCAGTAAGCAGCGAGTATTAAACAGGTATTAACAAGGTTAAACACAAATGCATATGTTAAAGCTTTGAAAGTTCACATCTGAAGTCCGTTTAGATCTCATTACTCACAAAACATATCTTTATCTCTCATTTCTCAATCAATCTTATGATTATAAACGTAATTTAAAGAGACTAACTAATGTTCGGCCTTGAAATTTCTGATTAGAAGTATACTAATACAGCACAAAGACTGGTAAGCTTGAAGGCTTACTTTTGCACACTTAAGATGTTGAGCCGGACATTTTGGACAAGTTCTATATTTAGAATTAACCCATGAATCGCTTTGCCTATTGAGCTTTTATTGAAGTTCCGAGTAAATTTACGAAACTCAAATTTGTAAGTTCCAATTTTAAAAATTTAAATTTGGTTCTTGGGAACACATACGAATCACCGAAGATTTATGTTTCAAATACCAACCTTGCCACAGTGTTTTAAGGTTCCAGTTTGCCCGCCTCGTTAGCGTGGTGGTAGCGTGTCTGCCTCTGGTTCAAGAGGTCCCGAGTTTGAATTTCGATCAGGGTGAGTTAACATGAATAAGGTTTTTCCGGGGTTTTCCCTCATCCTGAAAGACGAATGTCGGGTAACTCTGAGCTCTATGAACCCTGGGCTTATTTGAGCATCATTTCACCCATTCCATTCATCGTCCGATATGACTTAACGTTGGAGGACGTAAATTACAAAAAAGAAAGTTCCAGTTTCAGCATTCAAGTGAGCAGGGTAAAAGAACGCTTTAATAATGAATTTCCTTGCGATTGCAATTTCCTGCGATTGGTATTCAATACATCTACGACTATAGGTTACTACCGATACTATGTGAAGTTTTTTTCACATGGTAGGTGCGAGAATAGACGTCGCTCATGTCTGCTGATGACCTATTTGAAGCGACTTACTGACTGTTTGGGAATGTGGTACTGACTGAATCTTAGAACATATAATACTTAAATTGTTACAGAATCTCAATACTAACGTTTGCCTGTCAATAATTTACAGTTTTATATTTTACCTTAGGTTCTTCAGGATGGCTGTACCCTTTCATAATAATTTACAGTTTAATAATATGATAACCATGCCCGTAATATCAATAAGAAGCAAAAGTTGTGCTGAAATCCTATTCGGAGAATCTTGTTGTGGTGACCTCTATTGACTGCCGATAATTTATCACAATAAACACTTATGCAGAACTGTAATATACTCGAGGAGAGGCGAAATGTTTAAGAATGCACGCTTTTTACCAATGTACGTGCTTTCTAAATTAGGGCTGCCGCACTAAAGTTCCTACATTACGTTGCCAAATTTTACGTTGCTACTGTTACTCAATGACTTACTAAATTATAAGAATTTAATTTCCTTTTTAACTTACAGAACTTTTCCTACATGTGTTTCTGCTCGTAACAGCTTAATATAGTTGATTTCCAGATATTGTACCCTTAATTGCTGAGCTACACCTACTATGATTGTGTTTTCTTAAGCTTGCAAGTTGATTCTTGACTTTTTCTTTCCTGCTGGAAAAAATGGACCTCCCTATAACATGGTGTACTGTTTTCAACATACAACTATTTATTGCGGATATTCGTCTTTCTTTTAAAGTTTACCCATCAATAACTCTGGTATCATCTTAATAGGTAAAACTGGATAGAGCACGGAAAGTATCTCAATAGTTTTGATTTTTTTATTCTTTCTGACAATAACTTTACAGCTACTACCACACCATTTTCACCACACAACAATCCCCCCAGAAATTCTCGGCTAACCCTATGACTTATTTCTTATTTTCATACTGAATAATAAAATATTTGGAAGGAATTGTGTGACTTGGGAACAAACGCAGAGTCGTTACTGCGGCAACGCTGCAGCGATAGAGTTAGCGGAAGAACTAACCAGAGTCAAGATTTTGTGAGAGAAGATAAAAGTACTTGGAAGTGAGGACGTAAAATTGTGGAAAGTAATCCAAGGAATGGAGACGAAGATGAAATCCCCCAAGGGGAAAAAGCGAATGAAGGCCACTTTGGAGTGAAGGTTTCAGAAAGAAGGCCGAGGGCAGTACTTGAGTACAACGTGTCATCTACCAAGTCTACGTCACTGGTTACAACGAGCAAATCATGCTCAAGATAAGCACAAACTCTGAAAAAGTGAACCGTAATGAAAACTGGTTTTGGTTCACTGAACGCAGAAGTTTGTAAACTTCAACTTCGTAACTTCCAAGTTACGACTTTAGAAATACAAATTGAGAAGCGCACACCTTCAATACTCTATTTTGTAACAGCGTCAAGCTTTTAAAACGATATACGATACTATAGAGCTAATTAAATTGCCTTTATGTTTACGCCACGCTGCTTCAAGCTCAATGGACATTTCTGCAAAATCTTCATGTTATAGGTGCAGTAAATATTTTCTTTATTTCTGTAGCTTCATATCTTCAGTTTGCAAAACCTCTGAAGAACTAGAAGTGTCAAAATGCTATAGCATATTTCAGGTAATGAAGGCCACAACAAGTGACATAAGTCAGCTACCGTCACATATATTACAGATTATTATAATAAAGTCTGGAATGTGATAATCAATGCCTTTTAGGTCTGCTAGTTAGCTTTCATGTGTGATTTATTTTATCTGATCACGTTCTCGGCATTCTTGTATGCCACAAATTTTGATAACATTCGATCGCTGAATTTTTTTTTCTCCGTCCTGATACCAAATCGTCATAAATCATTGTACATGTCATATATACAGAGTGTTTATAAATGAATATCGGGGTTTTAACTCTTTATAATATTTATTACTTTAAACTTACAGTTATAAATGATAAAAAGCAACTCAAACAGTTTTGTTTGTTGGCACCAGTGCGTATGTGCGTGCAATGTTTCTGCCGCAATCCGCTAGACAGTAGTAGTAGAAAGATGGCTTTGTGTTTTGCAGTTTGCAAAGACCGAATCTGTAGTTGCTGTACAACGTGCGTTCCGCATTAAGTTCGGTTGTGATCCTCCTAGTGGTAATAGCATTCGTAGATGGCATCATTAGCTTGAAGATACCGGATGCCTTTGTAAAGGGAAGAGCACGGGACGATCAAGAGTAAGTGAAGAGACTGTTGAGCGAGTGAGAGAGTCGTTCATTCGTAGCCCAAAGAAATCAGTCCGGAAGGCTAGTCGTGAATTGCAAGTTCCTGTGTCGACTGTCTGGAAAGTTTTAAGAAAACGCTTACTGCTACGTCCTTACTGTTTACAGTTATTACATGCTCTAAAGCCGACAGACTACGGATTACGTGCCAACTTCGCAAACGATATGTTTTCATGATGACGATTTTATAGATCGTGTTGTCTTCACTGATGAATCGACCTTTCACCTTAGTATACATGTTAACACTCATAATGTGCGCATCTGGGGCTAAGAAAATCCTCACCAGATGGTACAAATGCAACGAGATTCCCCTAAAGTGAATGTCTTTTGTGCCGTATCCCGCCGAAAAAGTTTATGGTCCTTTCATTTTTGGTGAAGCTACTGTAATTGGCACTTCTTACCCTGGTACACTAGAGCAATGGCTCTTCTCTGAGTTGGAAGAAAATGAGACAGAGAACATTTTCCAGTAAGATGGTGCGCCACTTACTGGCATAACGAAGTACGCGATTGGTTGAATGTCACTATACCCGAGCACTGGATAGGCCTCAAGGCCTCCAATGCAAGGCTTGCTATGCATGGCCTCCACATTCCCCTGACCTAACGCCATGCGATTTTTACCTTTAGGGCTCCATTAAGGATTGTGTGTAGGTGCCTCCACTACCAGCTGACCTCCCTGAATTAAGAAACCGGATTGAAGCAACTGTTGCTACAATTACTGAATACACACTCATCAACGTTTGGAAAGAACTCGGCTATAGACTTGATGTGGGCCGTGTGACAAAGGGTAGTCACATTGAACATCTATAAGATTCTTGGTAAAACTGTTTGGGTTGCTTTTTCATTTGACATATTATTTAAAACTATAAGTTGAATGTAATAAGTATTACAAAGAGTTAAAATCCCGATATTCATTTATATATACCCTGTATATATCATATTGTACATAAATAAAATATACCAGGGCTTGTTTTGTTGTACTGTGGCTTAAATGCCGCGGTAAATACGATATATGATACTATTACAACAAAAGTAATATACAAAGCAAGTAGAAGAAATATTAAAATCCAAAATTCCACACCGATATCTCACCTAATATAACCCTTTAAATTCTCTCAAGAAAAACGGTGTTTGCATTTTTTTTTAATTCACGTCCAACGTTAAGTCGTGTCTGACGGTGAATGAATTGGGTGAAATGATGCTCAAATGAGTCCAGTTGCCCGACATTCGTCTAGAAGGATAAGGGGAAAACCCCAGAAAACCACTTATCCAGTTTAAATCGCCCTGACCGAGATTCGAACACGGGACCTCTTAAACGTTAGGCAGACACGCTATCATCTACGCTATCAAGTCGGGCGTTTGCATGTGTGAGCGTGTGCGTGCACCTCAATACAGAACTCGATATTTACATTATCCTTCTTTCAGGGATTAGGCACTAGCATTTTCAAGTATATCCCGTTATATAACTAATCTTTCTATCGAGAAATCTTCTTAATTTTCTCAAAATTGACTTTTATCGGTTTTAATTGAAATGCCGTACATGTAAGATATCTACTAAGGTGCTTCTCTTTAATTTCTGGCAGCTATCTTTGTTGAGATTAACCTTTTTATAACTGGTGAACCATAAAGGATAGACAAACACTTAACTCACAACAATAGATCCATTAAAGAACACAATTTCTGTCACATTCTAGGTTTTGTGTCAACCATTTCTGAGATCCTTTTGCAAATGTATTTTCAAATACCTTGTGCTTTTTAACTCAAATCGCTATTCTGTTGTTTTCTTTCTCTTCCTACAAAGAGCATAGGATTTCAAGCTATCACTCACGACCCACCTCTATGGCACTTAATTACTTTTTAACTTATTATATTCTTTTCACATGTTTAATCGAAATGTTTAATGAAGATTTTGCTGTATTAACATGAAGTAGATAGAAATAAGCTTTTCAAGAATGGTTTACAGAGTAGTTAGTTGACTGAGGTTGAATATATCAAGTTTTTATCAGTGCAAATGCTTTTAATTCTTATCAAATATCATTGTTTCCTTTCCAGAGAATCGATAGTCTCACTTATGTGAGAAACCGAATCTTACTTGATGGATTCTAAATTCTGCCTTTTCTCCTAAATTAATGATTTATTTAATGTGGAAGTACCGGGATTTACTTTTATGTAACGATGAAATAACGTGGTAAAACTGAATATTCAATGCACTGCAAAGACATACACAGGAATTATATATAGGTAGTGCTTAATACAATTCTAAATATAACAGAAGCAGAACTTTTGAAAGATCATGGAAAATGTATATTAAGGACAACTTAAATGTTTGTCTGCAAGAAATTTGTTTAATGTTACTATGAATATAAATGCTAATGATAATGGGATGTTTTGATCGTTAGTTCTTGGGATTTCGCATTATTTTGAACACCTTACGGGCTCAAATGACCTAGCTCTCGACGCGCCCTTTTAACTTCACTTGCTTATTGTCTCAATGTCACTCACTCATTGAATCAAAAATGAAAGGCGCAACTGTGGGGAAAAAAACTATAATCTGTATTAATAATTGTCTCTCCATATAATGCAAGTTGAAGCAGAATTTTATTGGGATGATATAGACGACGACGACGGTGTTTTAAAAGGCTCACATTGTGGCGATCATCTAGAAGTTTAATAGGATGAAGGTGGATGCTGATGAATTTCTCACCTTTGGTGACGATCTAGAAGTAATCTAGAAGTTTCCCTTGCAACTCTTGGTGTGGGTGGGCGCATCAGTAATTCTGGAGCGATGAGTTATTTTTCCCAGGGTTGTGGTAACTAAGCTGAAGAATGTACAAATAATTCTTTTCCTGTTCAAACATGTAGATTTAATTCTTGCGAAACATTTTCAGATTTCGATACAAATTTAAATATAAATGTTTTTTAACCAACGATGATTGATGCATTGATTAACTATTACTTTCTTACACATACGCTATTTGTGCATCCTACATGCGTACTCAAAAATAATTCTGCACAACCTCGGAGAAATACAAATATACGTCATTCTCCTACGGGGTTCTTAAGCAGAAGAACAAAATCTTTTAAACATTTAACAACTTCTTCTCATATCAGGTTGTCATGGTTACACCATTACCTACCTTAAATTTTCCCGCCTCGGTTCGAATCTCGCTCAGGATTGGTTACCTGGATAAGGTTTTCTCCGGGGTTTTCCCTTATCCTGAAAGACGAATGTCGGGTAACTCTAAGCTCCAAGGACCCCGGACTCATTTGAGCATCATTTCACCCATTCCATTCATCGTCCGATATGACTTAACGTTGGAGGACGTAAATTACACAAAAAACTTAAATTTTATCCATTTCATTAAACATTACAACTCCTTTAACTAGTCCTTTTACAAAACATGTAATATCTAAAATAACTGCTTCAAAGTGTTTCTTGGGCAGAAGACGACCAAAGGTCTGTTGCCAACAGAAGAGCAAATATATCAATAGGTTTATTAAAAGTATATAGAAATATAAGTATATAGGTTAAGTGGAAATCAGAATCAAATTGTTTGAAATCATAAGCTTATTGTATCGATGTTTCTTGCTATTCGTTATGGTATGCCTATCATAAAACGTTATTTTACCATCGCTTCAACTTGTTTATGGTGCTAGTATTGCAGATCGTTTCTCTCGCAATTTACTTCAACACTGTAGTTAATTTTTATGCGATAGCCTAAACATTGAATATCTCTACTTGTGTTCAAGAGTAGCAATTTAAACTACTTTGGACTATTGAAAGATTAATCTTCATAAATATTTTATGGAGTTCATAGGATATAATTCGAAATTTAATTCCAAGTTAGAAGTATCTGATAATCTGCATGTATAATGGTTAAACTGTCGAGATTAGTTAATTAGTTATCAGTCTACATACAATTAGGAAAACTCGATATTGGCGTAATAGTTTCAGAGAGTGCCTCACTAGAATTTGGTAAAAATCTGAATATTTTAAAAATAGTGAGACACAATTACGCAGTTCATTCTATGTTTAAATTGTAAATAGGACGTATGTCGAATAATATAGCTTTCCGAAAAAATCATTTATTCACTTTAACATTAAAGTTGTTATAAATTGTACATGCGAGAGTCGTTTGATAAATCTGGTAAATTTCCATGAAGGGAAACCTCGTGGGTTTTTGTTTATTCAGAAGGTTGTACAGACAAGTTTAATGTGATACAATATACAGTTCATTAACAGCCATCTTAAATGGCAATTATGATTGCTGCGATTTCAAATGGAAAAACAGAATTTCGTGTTGTTATTAAACATTTCCATTTGAAGGGCTGAACTGCCGCATAAGTCAAAACTGAATTGAAGTTCATGCGGACTCTGCACTAAAACTGAGGACCACTTACTCTCGGATCAACTAATTTAAACGTGGTCGTAGAAGCACCGAAGATAAATGGCACTCTGCTATGCCCGCCTCAGTAGCGTAGATGGTAGCATGTCTTGTCTCACGTTCAAGAGGTCCCGAGTTCGAATCTCGATCAGGGTGAGTTACCTGGATAAGGATTTTTCCAGGGTTTTCCCTTATCCTGAAAGACGAATGACGGGTATTGAAACTCAAAAAAGTGGTCTTTTGCAGGATAATGCACCATCGCACACATCAGCAATCGCAAAGACCAAAGTGTATGAGTTGGGCTTTTAATTTGTTCCTCATCCACCTTATTTACCAGACTTAGCGTAAAGTGATTTCTTCCTGTTCGCAAACTTGAACATTTGGCTTGCTGGTGAGAAATTTTCATCAAATGAAGACGTGATAGTCACCGTCAACGAGTATTTTACAGAACTTGACGGAAGCTATTTTTCGGACGGGATGAAAAAGCCGGGATATCACTTGACCAAGTGTATAGCCATCAATGGAGATGCCCGCCTCGGTGGCGTGGTGGTAGCATGTCTGCCTAACGTTCAAGAGGTCCCGATTTCGAATCTCGGTCAGGGTGAGTTATCTGGATTAGGTTTTTCCGGGGTTTTCCCTTATCCTGAAAGACGAATGTCGGGTAACTCTAAGCTCAATGGAACCCGGGCTCATTTGAGCATCATTTCACCCATTCCATTCATCGTCCGATATGACTTAGCCCACAAAAGTAAAGCAAGGTTAAATTTAAGTGCTCAGCTAAATTTACAGAAACATTTGAAAACAGTGTTTTCATTGCATTTATATCAGGCTATATACCATACAACTTAAATGCACAAACAGGAAAGAAACGATCTGTAGGTAGCACTAAATGTTCTGTCACGCTTGTGTTTGGCAATTCGCATCTTCATAATTTCACCAAAAGGTGGAAGTTATAACCTTAAAAGTGTCACTGAAGCAATTAAATTACTAATAGACAGTTTCTGAAGGCATCAGTTAACACCACGATAAAATGTGTGCGTGTTTGCGTCGCCAAGTCGTTACAGAGGAACATTAAAATTCTGGGCCGGTTTCCTTGCGACTTTACGAGGCACCACCAGTCACTGTCAAACAAGATCCCTGCCAGCAAAGTACCGGCGGTTACTTTGAATAGGATTCACTGTAGACTACAACATACGAGTTAAGTATTACGTGGCAGACTAATGTTGATTTATCACGAGGATGGGTCCGCCTTCAGAAAACTTTTGGAGAAACCTGCAATATAATGTCTCCCTTGGAGCTTATGAGACGCAACCCTCCTTAAAGGTAGTTTCGTTTTTACCCTGCCCTTTTCAAACGGAAATTGCGGAAGAATCGTTAAGACAAAACGGGCCTATGACTACAGATGAGATGTAGCAGGTAAATCAACTACCCACAGCCTTCATTTTAATTTGTGCTTCAGTTTTTTCTTTGTTACCTGCTTCACAGCCAATTTAGACAAATTCCGTGTGGTGAACAGTGATTTAAGGGAGGCTACGGACAATCTAAAAAATACATTCACTTTCTAAATTCACAGAAGTTTTATGGCTGAATTTATAAACTTTGATAATAACCTTAATACTTTCCGATGAACGAGGTGTTCGTCCTTGCGTCCGCTATCAGAACCAACCAAAAATAAAATGCAACGTATGCAACTAGAGTACGGAGAAGGCGATAACTAATTTTGAAACTCTTCTATGAGCAAACGTTATATCTTCGGCCTTTTTATTGGCGGTGTTAAGACGTCTATTCCAAGCTTAAAGAAATTCTGAAAGTAATTCATTCATGGTTTCGAAGTTATAACTTAAGTCTCTTTAGCATAAAGCTTTATAATTGCTTCAACCACGCTCTTTTTTTTTTTTTTTTTTTTTTTTTTTTGGTAATTTGACGTCCTCCAACGTTAAGTCTTCTCGGACGGTGAATAAAATGGGTGAAATGATGCTCAAATGTGTCTAGAGTCCATGGAGCTTAGAGTTGCCTGACATTCGTCTGAGGATAAGGGAAAACTCCGGAAAAAACCTTATCCAGGTAACTCACCCTGACCGAGATTCGAACTCTCACTCTTGAACGTGAGGCAGACATGATTACATCTGCGCTATTGAGGTGGGCTTCAAACGCGCTTGATTTCAATATTCTAAATACGTAATTGAGTGGCATAATGGCTAACAGTTCAAAATAATTTAAGAACAGCTTAGTTTTCTTGTTTCTTTCTGTGCTGCGTTAGAATTAACATAGTTAATATGAAATATACAATGAAATATTTCTGTATTATCCTGCTTTTTGCAGCTTCTTTGCAGTGATGCAACTATTCATCATGCCGGTTAGGAATAGGATTGAATAGGTGTGCCATAAGAAGCATAGCTGCTGAGGATGCAACGTTTGGCAAAAGGAGGGACGTCTCCACATCTATAGCCCATAAATAGCACGTCTAAAGACGTTTAATTTACCTGATACAGAAATATTATTTGCTCCTAGAATAGCTCGTTCACATTTCTAGGATCAAAAATGGCAGTAACAATTACATCCTCAAATATAAGATAACTCAAAGGCCCTTTAGAAAGCTTGACTTATTAAGATTATCAAAGATTAGGGAATTGTAAACCAACAGTTTTGAACTTCGCAAATGATCACCAAGTCCACGAAGTAACCACTTAAGAACTCTGTATTGGATTTGGTACAGTGGAGCATTTTAACTCCCTAAAGGGATATTGAGAAGAAACTAATCAGCTACTGAATTTAACCTAACTCGGGCTTTCACCTGAATTTGCTGCATTTTAATCTGCCTGTCTTATGTCAAATTTTATCTATCTTCTTGAACAACAATGGCGTCGTGTAGTGTGATTGTTTTACAGAGCACATCATGTAAATTTATGAACTAATTGAAATATTTTTAACACACTGAAATATCTTTTAAATAAAAATTGGCAGTATTTTAAGTGTTAACTAATATCTAGTTGTTCCAGTATTATAACCTTCTAAACATATAAATTGTAAATGAACTAACATTTACTAGCAATTGACATTGCGGCATTAAAACTTAAAAATTATGGAGAATTTAATGTAAAGAGAATAATACTTTTCTGGTGTACTGCTCGATGGATTATCTGGATCCTTGCATTACATCTGTAAGATTCCTTTGGACATGATCCCTCGCACTGTGATCTCCTTTTTCAAGAACGATTTCAAAACCATCATGTTTTATGTTAATTTTAAGCATATTTCCAAAATATTATTGTGCCCGCTAACTCTATTCCAGCCAATGAAGGACGCAATTGTCACCTCCTTCCATTTAGTAGGAACTGATTCATATCTGAAACAATATCCTTCCAACATGGAGTAAATCACAGGATAAGAGCTCTCCGCATTACTGCTGTGAACATCTTATATGTGATGTCTGCCTACTTGTAAAATTGGCGGTGAAAGATCCTCAGAATGGTTGTTAAATTGTAAACATTTGTACGAGCTAAATTAATCATTAATTAATTAATCATTTGTACGAGATTAATTAAACTGTCCACTTGTCTCACATCTACTATATCATGTATTGGTCTAATAAACTGTTTATCTGTGATACAGTAATTATATGGCGGCACATGTAGCAGTCGTTGAAATTGGAGATAGATTTATAAAAACTGTAAGAGACAAACTAGGAGAACTAAATATAAAAGAATGAATAATAGAAATAGGATGGGTAAAAGCCCACATAGGAATAGAAAGAAACGAAATCGCAGATAAACTTGCTCAAAAAATGGGAAAGAAAATGCCAAAACACATCGAAAGGACAAGAGATAAAACAATATTTTCCCACCGGAGCAAAAGACTATATCAAAGAATCAACCCAACAACAAACCTCTCAACCTTCTTAACAGGATATGGAAGACTGAAAGCCTATTAAAAGAGATCCACATAATCTATTATGGTACATGCACCTGCAGCATAGGAGACGAAACGACAGATCGCATCTTGTATGACTGCATCAAATGGAAGGACCAAAGGAAAAACTAAGGATATAAATAAGCAAGAAAGAAGGGAAGTCTTCAGTACATAAACCAGCATTTGTGGGACAGTATCTAAAGGACTTCAATGAATATGTGAACACAATCAATCCAGAAAGTGCAGAATAAGTAACAGAGAAGTGTAAATAAATGTGTTGTTTCTAAAAGAATTCAGTGATAATGTGATCACAATCAATCTGAAAAACACACAAATACATTAAGACTTCAGTTAATATGAATAATCAATTCGGAAACAAAGCAAACCAGAACATGTAATATTACTAATGAAATGTAACATGTGGATGAATAAAAGATGATTAAAAAACAAGCACACACAGCTCCGGATACTATAGATCGTCTGCAGTAGTACGGCTGGAAATGTTAAATTATCACCTTATAGGCGGGACCTCGCTTCAATTTTTTTTGCACCTCAAGAAATTCCTATACGGTTAGTATCAGCATTTCCAGAATAACATCATGCACAAATCTTTAACATGTAAAATGAATTGAGATTCTATACTCCCAGGCCGCTGCGCTAACCTTTTTTGGAAAATACATTCAACTTGTTCGAACAACTTGTTTAAATTTACACAGGGAGTACATCAAAATTCTCTTATATGTTTTATTGGGAAAGGTTCCGTATAAGGAAAAAACTGAATAAGTCCTGATTTTGAATCTGGGTTAAGGTGTGTTACCTGGCTAAGGTGTTTATTCCTAAAAAACGTGTTTCTTAATCTAAAGGTGAATTTCAGGTAGCTCTATGGATCCCGAACTCATTTATAACAACATTTCAGCTATTTCATCCATAGTCCGACATTATCCAACTAGTTAAAGGGAGTTAAAATCAAGACGAGGAGGAGGAAGAACAGATGAAGCTCTTCGAGTACAATTGAAGCAACAGTTGGTATTTAACACTAACAATGGTTTAGTTCATGGCATTATCAAATAAAAGTCCTTTTCGCTAGTATCTTTTAATGACTTATCCTGTTCTACTCAAGGCGTTTTATTGCCCATATCCGTTAGAACAAACTGGGTTTTTTCAATGGTGAAGGAAATATTAAAATTGATTCATTTTTGAGATTATCCTATATATAGAAATATTCATAATGTATCTATGATTATTAGTATTTCTTTTCACTTACAAACGCTTACTCTTCTACCTACTTCATTATAATATAGATTAACATTTACAATAAATTAATTTATTGCATACCTTCTAATATGTATAAGATGAACACGCGATTACTGATATTCGCTAAGTGATTTATTTAAAGACATATGAAGTAACTTCCAAATTGAGAAAAATATAAGCTTTAAAAATGCTAACCAATAATAAGGAATGCCTCAGAATGGACAAATGTATAAATAAATTGCATTCAACATTGGTGGTTTAACATAATTTAATTTTTTGTGGAATAAAGCGTCTCTCTCTCGCTCACTCTGATGGTTTACTAGTTATTCAAGAGTCGGTTGAATGACAAGGACTTTACAGAGTATTACCAGAAATTTAAAATGCACATCTCCTTTGTAATGAAAATGCCTTAGGCATATGGTATTTAAATCAAAACGTGCATAGCCATGCTATTTTTTCCATGTAATGGGCACCTTAAAATGTGGAAGTTTCCTGTAAATCTTCGATCTCCTTTAAATATTTAACTGACAAATGCATACATAGAACACTATTTCTTCCTCCTCCTCTTATAATGGATTAGGCAATTGGCCTAATATGACACACATGCAACTTTGGAAGAATATAAAACACAATTTGGAGATTACACTACACTATTTACATCTGAGAGAAAATGTTGGAAGTGTCCTCCACCAGCATCTATACATGTTTGCACTCGTCTCACCATATTCTCTGAAGATTTACGCAGATGATATCGAATTGAGAGAAGGTTATTTTCAGTAAGATGGAGCAACGTGCCATACGTCTAATGACACCCAGGAACTTGTAACAAGTTTATTTGATAATCGAATAATCCCAAATGGTCTATGATGCCCGAGATCCCCTGACCTAACCTCACTAGACTTCTTCATGTGGGGGTATCTAAAAATAGAATGTAAAAGAATAGGCCATGGACAATTGATGTTCTCAAGCAATCCATTGGAACCAAAATAAGTAACAGTGGTGAGGATACTCTCCGTAAAACTTCAGAGAGTGTAAGACGGGTGCAAACATGTACAGGTGCTAGTGGAGGACACTTCCAACATTTTCTCTGAGATGTAAATAGTGTAATGTAATCTCCCAATTGCGTATTATATTCTTCCAAAGTTGCAGGCATGTCCTATTATTGGTTATGGCCTATTGAAATAATGCAGGTTTATATGGATCGCATTACACTAGCACCCTTTTTGGTAACCTGCTTGAATTCATTCCTTTGAGATGGTCTATCCATCTTCTGTTTATTATTCTCTATAATATCAAGGTCATCTCAACTGATTGTATATGACATTAGTATATCTTAAAATCTAATTTTAACTGCGTATAATATTACTGAGGTGGCTATTACCTTTTAAAATTAAGTTGCGTTTCTTTCCTTTTATTTTTAAAAGTATTTACTGATAGTTTCACACATTTTGGTATTTGTAAAGCTTATTGAGTAAATCATTATCATTTAATTCACATCCGAGATAATTACACTTTTACACTTGTTTCATTATTTCATCTTAGACTTTATATTTCATCTTAGACTTAGACTTCTGCTCTTACTTGCTGTTTTCCTGAAAACATCGCCACTTTTCTTTTATTTAAAGAAAGTTTTAGTATATACTCTTCCTACATTTTATCCACCAGCATGTGGATTATTTTTTACTTTTTTCTGTTATACAATGACCATATGCACATAGTAATACATTATTAAATCGAGTTGCATTCCTTCTACTTTACAATGCTTTTTGCATTTTCTTATGTCATCGTCAATATATACTTATGCTAGAGACGGTGGTAAATTGCAAACCTGCCGTTTATTCTCTTAAATAGATTTAGTAATAAAACTGTTTTGTTTTATACTGTTTCTGTATTATTATGCAGTATTTTAGTAGTATTTATTAGATGTTTCAGGTGTTATTGAAGCGTTTTAAATAACGTTTGACAGTTTTTCTCGTTTTGTCCTATCAAGGGACTTTTCAGTACCAATAAATGCTATAAAAACTGGTAAATTATGTTCTCTTCAGGTTTAGTTATTTCTTTAATTACATATTGTCGGTACATGCTCACTCATTTTTGAATCCATTCTCATCTTCAAATATAATTGTTTCTGGAATGGGTTTTAATCTGTTGCGTTTTACTCCGGTGTATAGTTTATAAACAGATTTAAGAGTACTAATGCCTCTGTGATTTGCAGGATTATTACAGGCTCCCTTTTTAAATATAGATATCACTTGTGCAGTGTACCACCTATCTGGGATTGGGTTTGGGATTTCATTACGGAGGGTACTATTCGGTTTGTAGGCCACCGTGCTGGGCCCATTGTTCCTATGCCCCCAAGTGGGCACCCCTGGGAGGAAGAATGAGACAGAAGAAGGAGACAGAGGGTGGCCAACCCAAGCAGCCATGACAGTACAGAGGGCAAGGTCCTTACAGTTTACTTGGATAGTCTTCCCGCGACAGGCCAGGACAACGAACTCGCTCCCCTACAGCGGGACGGCAACGAGCCTAGCACCCGAGCCCTAATGGTCTCAGGCAGGCGATCCGAGCCCCAGAGGTCCCTGGCTGGTGGTCCCGAAATTGTCCAGCAAAGGAGCGGAGGCCGGCAACCAACCTACTGAGGAGGAAGTAGTTTACCTGAGAGAATATCATCACGCCATGCACCGCCGAGAACCCTGAAAGATACTTCTACCCTGAAAGAGACCACCAGATGAGAGATGATATGAAACGATAAAACCCATGGGTCAGGTAGATCGGCCATGGGAATCGAACCCGGGCCTCGCGAATGCGGGCCACAGACGAAATCGCCACAGCCATCCCGCTCGTTACATATCTGGGATTACTTCACTTTTCCAGTATTTATTTATTATATGTAGCAGGCTCAGTTTAAGAATGATCTTTAAAAAAAGTCTACACTTATGCATTTGGATTCTGGTGTTTTCGCCTTCATAATTGTTTCCATTTCTTCTAATGATATAAAATCAAACTTTGTATATTTATGTTATTTACTTCCACCATGTCTTGATACTATAGGTTTTTGTGACTGCTTCATGTTTCTTCATCTATTTAATTTGGCGTCACCCTTCTCTTTTCGACTTAAGTGTCTTAAGAATTTTATATGCCACATCATGTCTCCCATACACGTCATATTGAATATTTGCTATAAATCTTTCCCAGCTCCCCTTTATGTGATTTCCGCATCGATGTTTTTGCCATATTCCTTGCTTGCATAAAATTTTCTTTCGCTGTCTGTATCTATGTTTGTAGGTATGTAATATATTTTGTTTGTTTTCTCTTTCACTGTCCCTTTTATTTCTTCTTTCCTTATCTTAAGGCCGTTCCTCCCATTATAAACCTTTTGTTTCCCCGAGGTTTCCTCTGCTACTTTCTCTCTCAATACATTTCTTCATACTCCTCCACTCTTTATTTATATTTTCCTTGGCTACCGCTATTATTAGTTTCTCATTCAGCCATTGTTTATATAAATCTACAGTTGATTGATTCTGTAACAATCGTATTTTATATCTTCTCCCTTCTTACTCTCATTTTTCTTTTGAGGGTTTAATCTTTTTCATCTTGCAATTTTTGTGTCATTACCAAATAATGGTCACTTATAAATCATCCATCCTCTATACACCGATATACCATTAAGTAATTGTAACAATTTTTCATTGTATTGTATGTAGTCTATGATTGAACGTAGACCTCTAATAGTTCACGTATGTTTATGTATTTCCTTTTTCTTTAAATGTGTTCATTATTCTGTATTTATAAAATTTACAAAATGCTGTCAATGCGTGTCCATTCTCATTTTTTGTGATTTATTCATATTTCCCCATTACATTGTAATTGGTAGATTTTCTATTCTGGCATATAAATGTCCGGATATAAATATGTAATCAGTTTTTTTCATAATATTTAACACCTTCTATAATTCTTCATAAAGGTTTTGTTTCTTGTTGTTTTTTTTTTTTCTTTTCTGCATTATATACATTATTGTAATGTACTCTCTTGGTATTTTAAATCCAACCGTTATTACTCTTTAATAAATAAATGTATATAATGTGATGTTTCTTTTCCATTTCTTATCAACCATTATGCAATGCCTCCTTCTACGCGTTCTTCGATGTGAATTCCACTATAGAAAGTGTATAATCATTTAAATCCTGAGTTACAATTTCATTTTTTTTCTGTTAATATTGCTATATTTATTTGCTGTTGTTTTAATTTGCTCTCACTCCTTTGCATACACTCTTCTTACACTCCAGTTTCCTAAACTAATTAAATCCATAATTCTCCGCCTTTTCTTTACTAACGTTGTCCCATTAAATATGTCCGACTTTCTACTTATATTTGTTGGAGACTTCTGAGTAAATTACTTTTAACGTGAATGGATTACCAATCGAATTGCACAACCTGCTCGCTGTCCAGGGCTGGAATCCCCCTCTGCTATGACTGTTGGTCCATGGGTGGTATTTTATTTCCCACCTACCTGCTTACTTAGCCAGCTAAGGCCTTCCCCTCTCCGCCAACGTGAGGACACATGTCAATACAGAGGAATTTTTATAAAATTGACTTTTATATTAGTGAAACTCAAAACATAATCTCAACAGCTAATTTTTTGGTAGAATACATTTCCCTTATTTGTTGTACATAATAAAGAAATCAGTAGATTTCTTTAAAAAGAAATATTAAACATTATGTTTCATCAGTATTCTGTACTAAACCTCACTTAAAGAACATACCTGTGAAAAGTCTAATTATCCAATTTTTTCTTTGAACCACCTCGCATTTATTTCACAAATTGGTAATATAATACAACGATTGTCGATATAAGTAAAATCAAAAGGCTCTGAATGAAATTATGGCGTATAAAAGCAGTAAAAATTAATTTTTAACCAGATTGTGCGATTGCATAGGTACATTGCCTTCGTGTTTAATTTAGAGCGTTGAATGACAATTTCTGCATTACAAGAGTCAATTGTGCCCATTTAATACTGTTTTCGGAGTACTGTGCACTTAATAAACCGATTTATCATCTAAATGAAAGAATTTTAGGCTGATATTTATTTCAGTAAATAAAGTAACAGCTACTAATCGCTATGAAACGGTCACGATTATATAAAGTTGCATGATTGTCACAATCAATTTTTTGACTAGATAGAGAAAAAGATTCCTAATGTAAGATGCAAATGGTGGGCAAAATCTTGATTCCTGGAGTTGTAACGACTCCACTGCTGTATATTCAGAAGTTGTTTAAACGCAGAGACCTGGAGCTTTTGGCAAGCAGTACATACGCCACTTGGGCCCCAACACTTGACACGAGTACTGGTGTAGATGGGATGGCGGTACCTTTACAAGAAATCTTGATGAGAGAAGTTTCGGTAACAAGTCCAAGAGAACAAGAACAGAAAAGAATGAAAGTAGAGGAAGAGATTGCCGAAATAACCACATCTACCGTAAGCGTTTCCTTTTTGTAAGTCTGCTACTACGCCTTAATTAACACGTGCCTAGAACAATGACCACGTATTGGGGAGGAAGGAGTGTATCAAACCCTCCCCTACCGAGCGAGCGGGTATGGTATAACGAGGTTAAGAAGAGTTGTTAACTATACTCCAGAGGAAGAGGGTGAACATGTCTTGATGGTGGAAGGGGTAGCATTAATGGGGATGGGAGGAGGGTTATTCTATCAAACAGCGAGCGAGAGATAATGGCAGGAGGGAGGAATTTGCTAGAGAAAGAAGGGAATGTGCATTAATGGCCACGGCTTCTCCTTCCAACAGCTTTTTATAGAAGTGTTCGTAGATCAATTTAATAAAAGCAACATTAATTTGATAATGACACAGGTTTTAAGACTTCGACATTGTACTTCTAGATAAGCAAAGTTTTATAAAGCGTGGGATGCATGCTAGAAGGTATTTTATTGTTGATGATGACGAATGTGGTCCGGATTTTTATAGCTTCAAGAATATTAAACATGACCTTAAAATAAAATTTTGACCTTAACATTTATTACAAATAAAGTAAAAAGAAGGAATAAACGTGAACTTGATTTTTTAATGTAAGAATTGAAGCTTTCACGACGATGATTATTATTAAGACTTCCTGAAGAACACCATAGAGGAAGCAATTTTATAAACATCACACGGCTATAAATTAATTAATTTGTACATGTTCTTCCACATTTCATTTATAATTTGTCACTGAATAATAAAATTTTAATGCGTTACAAACACCTTTTATAAGTTATCAAATTTTAAGAGTTATCTATAGGGACTTACTGAGAACTTCATTCACCATTAACGGAAGATACTTCAAACAACAAATATCGCGGGATTTCAGTTCATCAAGAGCATATTTCGTGACTGACAATATATCACCAATATTGCACATGGTATCCATTGTTCTTTTCCAACACGTTTTCCATTTTAGCAAGGACAACCCGGATTACTTGCAGTTTATTTCACCAATTCGATTTTATTTCATCTACAGTGACAATCGTAGAAATTCAAATTTGGATTTGATGTAGCTCAATTTCCTTTGAATTTCAGAGTTAGTGAGAAGCGTCTGAGGTATTTTATGGATACCGTACTGTCACTATCAAATTGCTCCAGTTTCAAAGTGTTCACAGTAATAAGTTTCCCATCTAGTTAGTACTGGAACCGGCGAAAGTGGTATCCCATGGGTTTCTCTTGGAATGCTTTCACACAAGAAGGCAATTTCAGGAATTAATTTTATGCACACATGCATACACATATACACTCGTCATTCAATAATTATTGGCAACATTTGAATTAACAAATAAAACATTTTTGGAGCAGTCGCATTATTGCAATGCTTAAGAAGTTATCTCTTCCAACTTGGAGAAAGCGCGTCCACACATCAGGAAGCCGACGGATGACATTCATAGCTTCTTGTTGTTCTAATATTCAAATAGACTGCTCTACTGCCGCTATAATTGCCTGTCTGGTTCTAAAGCGAACACCTATAAGAAATTGAGTATGGAGAATGCTCCATAATTTGCCAGTTCCATCTGCAAAGTAAATTAGCAGGAGCAGACGTGTGAGAGCCCCATGTAACACAATGGGATAAGAATTCAGGAGATTTTGGTGTTTACGATGCACAGCTGGTCGTAAATGGTATTCCATAAAGTGACTGTAATATGCACCATTCACACGATTTCCTTGAGAAACTGAATGAGTGATAATAACGCCGTCAAAGTCATAAGCAACAGTGAACATGAATTTAAGTGGATCCTGTTCTTGTTGATAACATTCTGGAGGTGGTGAATAAATTTGTCGCCACTCAGTTGATTGTCTCTTTAATTTTGGTTGGTAGCATCAAACCCAGGTTTCATCTAATGTTATGATACGTCTAAGAAAATGCTCGCCTTCACATTCGTAGCGTTCTAAGTGTAATCTCGCTGCTTCCATCCTCTGCCACATTGTTCCCTCTGTAAGATTGTGTGGAACCCATCGAGCGCAGATTTCCCTGATCTTTAACTTCTTAAGTATTTGTAGAATTGTACCAGGAGCAACTCTAATTTTCCTTGCTGGTTCAATACATGTCCAGCAACTTTGTTCTTCCAGCAGTATCCTAACAGCATCCACATGCACATCATTACCTGCTGATTGCAGTCTGCCAGCTCTACATTTTCACTAAGGTCTTCCCTTCCTCTGCGAGTTGCATTTGCCCACCTAGCCAGGATACAGCCACGTGGTCTGTCTACCACAAGCTTCCAATAATTCTCTATGGCATTGTCGAGCATTGACACCCCCTTGCAACCTGAATTTTAATTAAGTATCTTTGTTAGAATTTACTAAACATATTTAGAGCAAACAGCCTACAATTACACTTACTAAAATGTCTTATTAAATAAAATTGTCTTCAAACTTACAGTAATAAACATTAGATGATCTTATTTTTCATTGTTATCAGCTTACATGATTTACCGCTGATAGCGCCAAATGCAGGCAGTTTTGCCACTAATTTTTGAATTGCCCATGTGTGATATACCACCTTTTGAGTTCACTGCCTAAGGAGAGTCAGTAGTTTTTACCATATGTGGCACTGCTCAGAGAGAGTGGCACAGAATCATGCAGCCACATGCACCTCATTGTTCTATGAATGCAATTTGCTTACAGTGGAGAATTTTGCTTTTTCTTTGACTTCAAAACTTAGGGTATGTCACCACTGTTTTCTACATTCATTTTCTGAACTCTTATTACTTTTCAATATAGATTAGATTAGATTTTTACTGTGCATATTCCAAAATTTTACAATTTACAACTTTTGGCTACATTTATTTGTCTTTACCTTGTTGCTACCTTGGCTTACATGACACCCTGGTCTTCTGCTCTGCCTGGTAGCTCTTAACCCCCATGCCTCCTTGTTATTTAAAGTCCCATTCTTCCCCCTCTTCTTCCTTTCTTATATCCTTTACATTTCTGGTCCATTTTTCTTTCACTTTCTGCAAGAACTCACCAATACTTCTTACCTTCTTTTCCTCCCTGCCCGTTAACATTTTTATAGCTACTATCCTGTTCTCTACTTTCTCTCATTTATCCGGCTCGGAGAATATGTGATTTCATCAGTTGAAGTTCAGTTTCTTTTCTTATTCAGTTTTAATCAGGGATGCACTTTCTAGGGTATTTCTGTAGGAAACCAGGAGAAGATCATTCAGTTTGTGGAACAGGATGATTACTGAGAAAAACGATTCACATATGACTCCTCATAAACAATAAACTTGCTGAAGTCGCACTGCATGTCGCATTGTGTTGCAGTTTGCTTTCTCCTCATGCTTGAATACCGCCTTTATTCTGTTTTCTTGTTGCTCCGCAGTAATTCTCTTCTTGAAGACGCATTTACTTCACAGATGTTATAGTACAGCATACTGCAATCGCTATAAAACAAGCATGTCAACGTACTCTGAAACAGCTGCTTCAAGTTCCCGAAAATCCTTTTTACTTTCAGCATGACGAAACACAAATGTCACTTTAGAAACTACTGTAGGTCTCTGACCCAAAAACTCCTGAGGGAGGTTGTGGTCTCAATAGGGAAAATAAGGATCAATAGTACGTTGCAGCTCATGATAATGCTATAAGTAGATGTACAACATACCTACATTAAATTTACCGAGTAATGTTTGTGTCCCAGCATTGCTAGCACAAAAGAGCTAAGCCTTGTGATATGCTGGAACGAGCCATAATTTTTCTTAGAAAACGCTAGAAGGCGCCATAAAAAGCCAGTTTGATAAGGAAAATTCATAAAGATGCAAAAATCTGATTTGACCCTAAAAACGATGTTAAAATTACTTACAACATGTCAAAAGCTCTCGGATACAAATATTTAAATATGCAAAAAAGCGACCCATAAAATGGTTCAGTTTTACTCAAAATAGCGAGAGTTACATATATTTTCCGCAGTATATGTACCCAGTATCGTTATAAAAAGGATGCGAAGTCATTAAAATCCGAACAGTGATGATGGGGATAAAAATTCAGCGGCCTCAAACAAGGCCTCGTGAAGATTCTTAGGTCTCTATGCCTCTTACATTGGGTATTTAATCAAAGCTGATGGTCCCATAAAACAGATCGTGCCTTTGATATGACTTTATCAGGTTCGAATCGACGGCAAGCTGGCTGAAGTAGAGTTTGTTCTACCCATCCCATTCATATAACTGTAGTCAGTAAGAGACATCAATTCGTATCAGGTGATTTATCCACGTAATTCCGCGTTACTGCTCTAAACAGCTTACAAGGAACTATCACTGTGTTTATATCACGACGCACCTGAAAATTTGGTGGTATAGTGCCTGCTGTATATGAACCATGAGTATCAAAAATTTGCTGCGGAAGAGCAGCAACGGCCAAAACTGATGCCTGGAAAGTCCGCATACGATCACTTGTAAGTAGCTGCTGGACATTCCTCTGCTCTGTGTCAGATGTGGGGGACGGCGCTCCTTACGTATCATATGTGCAGACAACTGTCCGTCAGGGTTAAACAATACCTCCCGTACAATGATGCGTTATTACGCCTATATGTGCCTTCGTATTCTGGATTCATTTTCGGGTACTTCCAGCTACATTTCGCACCCGATTTTTGGCAAATAGGTCCCGCGTACAGCAGAGATGATGCCATCAAACTCTCAAGCGCGTACAATTTTGAGCATAGTGATCGATTCCTTGTTAGCTACGATTTCAGTCTTAATTATAAAATGACTATACAATGAGCTCGTTGATGCACAATTTGGCGTTCATATTATGCTTTCTGTATCCAAATGTGCAGCAATGCATTGTGTTAGCTGCAAGTCATTTTATAGTTATAAATATCGTGATACGATCCCTCGGTGTGCAACAGAGAACGTGAAAAGTGAAAATAGACTACCCAAAAACATTCTCAAAGTATAACATTAGATTTTGCTACTGCGAGAATATAGTATGGAAATAAGAATAGTTTGGAAGTTCCACATAGAATTCATTTTAAGTGCAATACAAATACAATAAAATAAATGCTCTTGACATTGTGTACTGGGACAACATTCAGTATCAAGAACTCTGAACAATAGTCAGGATTTTCCAAAAATTCTTTTTAGAGTACTAACAGCAGATTATATCTGATCTAAGAAGTTTGATGTGTTTAGTTTCCACGACTAGTTTCTATAGCCAGATAAAATACGTCAACTTAAGGGAATTTGAAGAATAATTTGCCAATGTGTTTATCTTTTCATTTCATTTTTGGCACGAAGTATTCTTTAATAAATAGATTAGTTTATTATTTTGTTTGAAGGCTTGTGGTTTTTTGCAGAATGTTTTCGTTATTTATGACTAATATCAGCGGAGGGCGTATGAAATATAAACAATTCTTGCAGGAAGAGAGAAGTGTCAGGACATTGACTAACTTAGATTCTAGTTAGAAGTGCACACTTATTCTCAAGTATTTTGTCATATAAAATAAAAATTAAAAAGAATGTAACTAATGATCACGCTGGCAGTAATACACATTGCACACTGGAGAGTTGGAGGAAAGAGGCTGATGTAATTGTAATGTGATAAAGGTTAACTAGTGCTAATTTCTATGTCACGTCTGGTTCAAGAGGAGACGTATACCCATTGCTTAGGAAAACCTGGTAAATAAAGTACAGATATTGAAAAAATGTATCACTAATTCTATTAGTCCCAGATGCTCAATACGGTTAACAAAGCATTTATTTCAGGAAGTAAAATTTATTTTCAAATGTTGAAATACAATTATTTAGGTATATGTTCAACAAAATATAATCGTGTCACCCTTAGAAGGGACAGAACAAACCGCAATCCATTTCATGACCTCTGCTGTGCCATTTTGTGGCATCGGAAATGTCAACGACATAAATTCCGAATCACTTCAACGTCCGAAACGATATATAAACTTTTTCTCTTCACATCATTACACAATAAAAAATATACATGCTAGGAAACCAAATCGTATCCGTTTTTTCTCCTTCTTGCTTCTTTCTCGAGTTGCCGCAATCCGATTGGTTATATTCTCAGAAAGAAGTGGCTTTGTGCATCGCAGCAATAAAGTAGATTCCGAAGAACAAGGTCTTTCTCGGATGCGGTTTGCTTTTTGTTAAGAAAGATATCATTCTCTTCTTTTCAATCTGATTACATTCTGAGCGTAAAAGTGGGTTTCATTTTACTACCGCTTCTGAGTTTTCGTCATGGTGATGAACAAAGCATGAGGACACTTTATGTATTCGCATCAAAAAGAAAAAGACGTGGCGATGAGTTAAAATTGTCAGAATAAAAACAAAGCAAGAAAAGTAAATCAGCATAGAAATACCCGCACATTGCCAAATGGAATATAAAATGCATGCAAAATGTTTTATGGCGGAAAATTAAATGCTGGCTTATCTCTCTGTGTTGAAGATTTTGTTATTTGCCGACGATAAAGTTTTAAATCAAGTTTTATGGAGCAGGTATGACCTTTTCTTTTACATCATTACACAAATCTCCATTTCGAGAATAAACAACGCCGAACTTTATATCAATATTTTACCTTCTCTATTTCTCTATTCTTTGTCCAGAGAAAGCGCAGCACTTGGTCCAAAATACTAAGAATTCGGACTTTGTAGAAATCATGCTCTTAAGAAGCCCTTTCCCCAAGAAGGTTTAGTCCCTATGCTCCAGTCTGTCCCACTCTCTCACTCACACACTCTCTGTGTTTTAAGCAAGGTTTACGATAAGTTAACGTACAATACGCTAGCATTAGCCTACCGACTAGGATAAATCACAATAAACCAAAATCATAGTCGGTGTTTGATAGGAATCGAACCCCGTACATCCTGAACGCAAACCTCGCACTTTGGCGTATCTCGCTTTATGTGTCATCCAAATAACATATTTAAACCATTCTTACAGCAAAAGCAAGTACGTCGCATAAATAACCTCCCTCAAACACCATAGCGAATCATTTATTTTCTCGAAATGTAATAAACATTTTCATTTGAACATTGTCATTTTAACTTAAAGCAAAAGCTAACTTGTTCTCTCTTGAAAATGATATTTATATTTCCATTTCTATTAAATGTTTCTTGTAGTTCTTACCCAGTGAAAATTAGAATCAGTAAGTCAAATAATAGCGTAATTCAGAATTTAGTGCCCAAGGTAATCATCAAACAAAACTCCTAAATCTTAGATGCATGCTAGTACATAGAGCACATGATCATTGATGAGTTAGAATTTGGATGGATATCTCGTCTATCGAAAGACCCAAGAGTATACTATATTTAATAAGTAGACTTAAGTCACAAGTCAGTAAAGCGAAACAAGCTCCTATCACGTAATTCATTCTAATGATGTTTATTGGTTGAAGTTATATATATAAATTGATTCCCACTAGATAGAAGCGACATATCTACCAACAAACTCCTATTATAATCAAAGAAGGATGTTCCGGATTCTATATATAATATATGAAACTAAATAAAACTGCTTTTGAAAGAATTATAAAAATGATAGGGTAAAGCCAGACTGAAAAATTCAATGCCATAGCCGGGATTTGAACCACGGATCTTCTGGTCTCCGTCAAGCCGCTCTAAACCATTGAACTACTATGGCCAACGTGCCAACATGGCCTTAAATTCTCCAACTGACTCGTGTTTTCCCGGTAAACCACTAGGAGTTCTCATAAACACATGAGACAACTGCCTTAATGGCGATTTACTATGCTGTAAGTACTTTAAAGCCCGGGCTTTATAGTTCGGACCACTATTAGGTACAATTAATTAGAAATTAATTGTTCTTTCAGACTAGCCGTGTGTAGGACGCACTATGAAAGGGTAGAGCCAGACTGAAAAATTCAATGCCATAGCCAGGATTTGAACCTCCGTCCGGTTGCTCTAAACCATTGAGCTACTATGGCCAACGTGCCAACATGACATTAAATTCTCCAATTGACTCGTATTAATGCCATGTTGACACGTTGGCAATAGTAGCTCAATGGTTTAGAGCGGCTGGACGGAGACCAGTAGATTCGTGGTTGAAATCCCGGTTATGGCATTGAATTTTTCAGTCAGCCCTTTCATAGTGCGTCCTACACAAGGCTGGTGTGAAATAACAATTAATTTTCAATTAAAAATGTTGACGTTAAACATGTCAATGACGTTAAATCGTGGCTGGTAATAGATGGAAATGTTTCTTTTCTATAAAACTTTGCTTTCGTCATGTTTAATTTCTCCTGTTTCTTAGTTCTAGTAACGGTCAATTGGTTACATGTTGGCCGTCATTAAAGCGTATATCTCTAGTGGTCCACCGCGTAGAGGGTCGCGGGTTCGAGTCCCGCGTTGGGCATGGGTGTTCATGTGTATAGTGCATGTGTGTAAAACTACAGAAAAGAGATAGGAAAATAAACGGAAACAATAAATGAAGGTTAAATAAGGAAAACAAAAATATATCTATATACATAGATGGGTACATATGTTTTATAAAAATAAAAACAATACTATGCAGTTCATCACCTGATTAAAATTTCAGCATTAATTAACTTTTTCTCAACACATCTTTGGATAAAAAGCTTTCTTCGTTCCATCAGCATGGTTCTGTTTTAAATAAAGTGGAAGAGAAATAGGTTTTTAGTTTAAATAACGAAACTCAAAGTTTTAATAGGTATGCTCAAAACACCAGAAGTACTTTCAAACGACGTTTAAATTTTATGGCCAGCCAGTTGTAGAAGCACAGGGTAGCTTTTAAATCTCCCATTCCCATCCCAATCCACATGTAATCTAATTGTATTTTTTGCTATTTTACTTTAATTGTTTTGCTTACTAGGCATTCATTTCAAGAGCAATAAATGTTAAAATAATTTAAGAGAAATAATATTTCTATTATTATTTTCATTATTATCTAAACTCCAGCCAATTTAGAAAATGCTGGGTTCTCTATCTTAGATATGGCTATTCAGTTCTTTTACATATTGGATTGCATTCTAAACTGTGTTTTTGTTTCACCGTTGTAAATGTCAATTTACTTACTTTCCAGTTGTTTCTATTGTATTCAATTGTGTCCTTTAGTCTAAAATTATTTTGAATTATTTTAGAATATCTTTTATAAATATTTAGATAGGTAAATTATTGTCATTGAAATTGTTATTGTTATTCCTGTCGTTGGTATTCACTTAGATAAAATTAAGCCTTTAAATCTACAAGGTTCAAAGAAAATGTATACAGAAAGTAACAATTCAGAATTTTCGGCAATTGAGGGAGCACTATAACTTAAGTTTATACCCAAAGTTGTCTAGCTGTTAATCAGAGCCTATTCGTAATTTTACGTGATTAACGTCCTGGTAGCTTTTGGGCTTCAATGAGAGAACTCTTTGAACACGTTTCATTATTCTCGATATATTTATTTTCATTTGAAAAGGTGTTTTCGGACGGATGCTTATTTTCTTCCTTCCAAACTGATAAACGAGAGAGAATCAAGCGTTTTTCTTTAGGTTTATTTCCAGAATAACAAGCGTGCTTGTGATCTATGCAGCCTGCTCTGCTCCGAATAAATATATTTTAGTGATTGTTAGTTTTTCTTTTATGACGAATATATTTCTGTAACTATTTTTAGAAAATGATATGACTCCAATTTCACCTCATGATTAAAATTTCTTCTTTTCCTCCGTAAACGTAAAAACAGAAGCAAGTGCAAGCAGTATAGTCGTTGCATTATGTTCTCAGCAGTGCAAGTCTTTTTTCGCGGTACATTTCCTTTCATTCGGCACACAAGTACTTGAAGACTTCTGAGCTAGCGACGCCCCAACCTTCATAAAAGTCTAAGGTCACTAAAGTGGGAAGCTTATCAACATCAACGTAAGGAAAGCCAAAGAAAATGCTGCGAGCACAGAGCTCTCTTATTGCATTTGTCGATTTTACGGTTTGGAAAATGCAAATGGCGTTCACTGTTGCTGGAAATTGACGAACTACTTCCATCTAGCGGCTTGTTTTGAGAGACCGTTTCTATATTGTTTACCAATATGTAGTTTGCTACAAGTTGGGCATAAATTGAAATATTTGTGTAGAATCATGCACGAAGTGCTGTAAATATTGTTCTGAGAGCTGCCCAAAGAGGGCGAACGACGACTCGTCAAATCAACCAGCCCTTTAGTGAGCTGCTGGGAAGGGAGGGTAGAAATGCTTTTATTATCGATGCGAGCGTTAAGCGTTAATTTTGGAACAATCTTGCTGGTTTGTCTGAATGTAAACTGTTAAATTTCACTAGTTAATTTTGTCTATTTAGGTACAACAATAATGATGATGAAGGTGAAGATGATGATAAACTTAAGTTTTTTATATCATCGCGTTTTATTTTTTAATGTTCTCTTTATTGTTCAACATATTTGTTGGAATTCATTTATTTTTCTGTATCATTATTATCCATAGTAAATATTTACAGTGGGAGACTTGCTTTAAGCATATTTGTTCAATACATATATTTGATCTGACAGGATATTTGCGATAGAATGCCATTATTTTCGTTTTATTTCCTGATACTTTGTTATATTCTTTGCCTAAATGATATAATCTATGCACTGATCACTACAAGAGTCTCTTCGATATCTTTTATAATTATAGCCATCGATATGCAAAAAAAAAAAAAAAAAAAAAAAAAAAAAAAATCACATAGGTGTTTCCCATCATAATTACTGGTTTCCATTTTAGGAGATCGTCTAAGTATTGAAAAGAATTGAAGACCGGCTGCATCCTTGTCTAACACCTTGATTGGTTTTACTTTCTTCCGTTTTTGTTCCGTTCATGTTCAGTACTATGCAAGTTTCCTTATATAAACGTTTCTTTGTCTTTATGTGAGGAGAAACCCCTCTTGTCCATTATATCCCATAGCTCTATTCATATCCATCGTGTCAAAACCAATAATCTAAAATAAAAGTCATCCTCTAGAATAAAGCATCTCTTTAGCCCTTTCGAGTCTAATTTAATTTTTACTGAAACCGACTGACAAGTGTGAATGTTAACACCATAACTAAACAATGTTTTGAATTTATATTAAAGGAGAAAATAGAAGACGGTCATCATGTTTTTTCTTCTTATGTGGGACTATGTTAATATTAAATTGAACCAATATGTATCACAAACGTAAGTGGATTTATTGAATGTTGTCCTGCAAGCCAAACTAGTCCAGCACATGCGGAAGCTTTTGGTAGTGCTCTTCGAAATTACAGAGAATGCTTACATTTCATAGAAAATATAGAGTTTGGCGACACATATAGATGATCCTGTAGATACTAAACATTCTTGACTGGGTTGTAGTCCAGTTAACGTAACGTAACCCATGTCGTAACAGTCCGAGGTCGGCCTGAGCCTACCAACCTGACTGCCGACCTCTCGCCCACTTACGCACGGCAGAGAAGGGCGATCATCCAACCGATACGGGAAGCAGATGTGGTCAGCATCTCGGCATCCCCCAGCCGGAATGTTGGTTTTCGTGACCAGGGCCGCTTACCTATGATAAGCTCCTCACTTTTCTTACGATGCTGAGTGGGCACCGATCCTATACCCAGGGCCTAAAATCCCCACCACATGTGTGGGATCGAATCCAGGCCAATTACCGTGGCCAGGGACCAAGGCTGTAGTCCAGTTGACGACACAAATTAACATCGACAAATTTCGTCTGTATTTAACGAAGACGAACCTGAACTATAAGAATATAATTTCCAAGGCTATATAGTGATTAAGGGAACACGGTTTACAAATAGGTGAGTAAATCATGTTGGCAGATTTGAATGTAGGAAACCTCTTTTAGACATTTGAAAATCCTCGAAAATAGCACTGAAAAATCACACAGTGCTCGTAGTTCGGCCCAGGATGCAGCACAACACATGTTTGTTCACTGACACCACGTGGAACACTTAATGGTATTGGATGTGTGCCGTTCCCAAAGTATACGCCGCAGGCTGAAGGGCAGAGAACATGCGGCGCTCGGCCTTATCGACTTGTAACGGAAATGTGTCGAATGGGAACACGTTATTGGCTATTTCTTTCATCCCGAAACTACGCAATTTTTGTGCACTTGGAATTGAAAATCGTTTTGCTTCCCCCTGTAAGTGGGACAAATGTCTCATAATGGGAAACGAGTGAGCTGAACTGCCGTATATTGGCTGGCGAGTGGCGGAGTACGACCTACCGGGGAAAAAAAGGGGGATGGGGGATGTCGCTTTATATGCAGGCGATGATACGAACGATAACAGCATAGCGCATTTTGTTGTATTGTCGTCCCTAGGTAACGAACGCAATAAGGAGCTGTTTATACCTACTTCCTTAGACAATACTAAGTACAGAAAAGTACAGTTCATATTCAAAACTATATTTGCTATCATTACGGAAACGCGTAGTTTTATGCTTTTCAGAATGTAGAATTCAGCCCAAGTAATAAAAATGCAACAATTGTACAAAAGACTTCATATTATGTGACATTTAGGATCTTTTACTCTGAAATAATTTCCTAAACTACTTTACACATTTTCTATTGCATTATTTTAATACGAAGTACATTTGTAGTAAGAGTTACTCTTTCTAGAAATCACGTCTGGAGAAACCCGGCATCACGGTTTCCAAAATTCAGATGCAGTTGAGAAAAAATAAATTTCCCTGTACTAAGTTCCTCTTATGAGAATGTGGCTGTAAGGAATATGTTGCGATCAACAACTATTGCGTTATTTGAGGGCGATTACGGATGGGATAAAAAAAATCTTAGGTTTTAATAACACTTACACAGTTGTGCTAGCGGTGCTGGGATACTACTTTGCACGACATATTTAATATGGGAATTAGATCTATTTATGGTATCATCGTGAGCTATAATGTAATGCAGTTGTACTCATTAGTTAATTTTTAAAGTAATATTTAAAATTGATCTTGTGAAACTGGTCTTACCAATGCTTATTTCTCTACTTCATTAAAACTAGAATAAACGTTTCCGAAATTTTCTTAATGTTAATTTTCCTTTAAGTGCAAGGAGGACATGTCTTTAAGCGTTAATCAAGTCTGAGGTAGTCGCTTTGGATGCTCTTTAATACGTTCTCCTTCCACCTCCAAGAGTTAAAGGATAAATAATAAAAAAGTTACGAGAAAAGTATCATTATTGGAAAATTCAGAAAAATAAACAGGAATACGTCCGGAAAATTCACTCCACAAAATAATGTATTTGGTATCAACATACGCGCGCGCGCGCCCACACACACACACACACACACACACACACACACACACACACACACACACACACACACACACACACACACACACACACACACTTTTCCTTTAAGTGTTTCAATGCATGCGAGTATCTTAAAACATGTATTGCTGCTGAAACTTCAACTATCGAATTTTTTAGTGGAATAAACGTACTACTCTGCTTACTGTAAGTACATAGCAGAAAAAGTAAAAAAGAATGCAAAATTAGTTAATTGTTGTTTCCTATGTAACCTATTTATCTGTGTGACTGTGTGAATGCGAGAGAGAGGGGGGCAGTCAGAGAGAGAGAGGAGAGAGAGAGAGAGAGAGAGAGAGAGAGAGAGAGAGAGAGAGAGAGAGAGAGAGAGAGAGAGAGAGAGAGAGAGAGAGAGAGAGAGAGAGAGACTTGGTTAAAAGTTGGAATACACGCCACTCTGTGAAAATCACCAGGATTACGATTAGGATTACTACGGAGGGGATTCCGTACCGGAACCTGTTTTCTGTTGTACCTAAGCCCCAAGTGGGCCATCGTCGGAAGGAAGGATGAGGCAAGAGGAGACATTGAATTTTTCAGTCTGGCTCTACACTTTCATAGTGCGTCCTACACACGGCTAGTGTGAAAGAACAATTAATTTCCATTAATTGTACCTGATAGTGGTCCGAACTATAAAGCCCGGGCCTTAAAGTACTTTCAGCATAGTAAGTCGCCATTAAAGTAGTTGTCTAATGTGTTTGAGATCTCCTAGCGGTTTACCGGGAAAAACACGAGTCAGTTGGATAATTTAATGTCATTTTGGCACGTTGGCCATCGTAGCTCAATAGTTTAGAGCGGTTTAGAAGAACCGTGGTTCAAATCCCGAATATGACATTAAGTTTTTCAGTCTGACTCTACCCTTTCATTTGACACCTAAGTTCAAACACGTGTCTTACCGTTCATTCCAAACTATCCTTCCGTGAAAAAATGTCATTAGTTTTGATATTCTCATAAATGACTTTTAATGATTTTGATGGAAATATATGTCTTCAAATATTTCTACAGGGAATAAAATTTATCTTTAATTTCGTGGAAATGGTCCATAAACTCTTCTTTAGGGACCAGTAAATGAATAAACAGTAAAACTTAGGAGATTATAATAAATAAAGGATCTCGTAAAAAGTCAAATCAAATTAAACTTTGCGTATTATCTTTCCAATTATATTATACTTCATTATTGGTTTGAATTTTGTGAATTTTTATTTTAACCGGTTGGAATTAATAATTTACTATCTTCTTTATACTTAACATTAAAATTTACCCAATCTATTACTTGCTACAGGGTTGCTTATTTCTTCTCCTAATATTTAAAATGTTTTTGTATATACAATAAGAAAATCTGTTTCTCCTTTTTTTTCGTTTTAAACACCTCCTTAAGCTTATTCTGTATTTTCTCCCTTTTTTATATTTCTTTTAATAATTTTAACTTAAATACTTTTTGCTTTCTCTGACATCTTAATTTATGTGGCAAGTGTCGCTGTCATTCTAAAAGCGTGGCATTTCAAAGCTGTCGCAAGAAATACGGTAACTATCCCTTTAGCCTACTAAATTTTTCTTATGACTGCAATGATTGTCTGGATTATATTTTATCCAAAATTTATTACAATTCCGCCCATAGCCCAAACTCTCGTAATTTTTACCTCTGCTAGTTTTAAGAATAAGATTTCGTATAAATAGTTTGCAGAAGAGTAGAAAAGTTAGTTATTAACACTGGAAAGGTTACCTGTCATTTCTATGTATATTACTGCATCCTCAACTATTTGCTCTTCTGCGGAGCGTGGTGACGTTCACACGCTTAACTCGTGTTCCCTATGTGTGCGGCGGTGTGAATTGACATCACACCGGCACCGTCTGTCCTCCCCTGACATAGGCATTATCCTTTGGAAAAAAACAGAACACAGGTGGCAACGAGCATATTCCTGCATGGAGCATCCACCCTAAGTATGTATGTCAGTTTCCTGGTGCACTGCAATTTATAATATGAAATGCTTTCTGAATGTTGTGATGATTCATAATGCTCATAAATTTACTTTATTCGCAAGCTGGAACGGTGCCCCGAGATGGTAAATAAAACTGAAGTAAATAAGAAAGGAAACCAAACAACAAGAGTTTGGCTTCTTGCAGCGGTTGGCGGTTGACATCTTGTAATAAGAGAACAGCAGCGAAAATATAGCGGTTTTTGTCCACAACCATACTTGTATATATGAAGCATTAATTTCAGCTTATTTATAAGAACTTCAGCATACTCTGAAAAAAAGATTATACAAAGCGTTTCCTGGAACATTAAGGAGGCACATGCTATATCAACTTCGCTCCTGTATACGTGATACCTGCAAGAATCGTGGTCTGTCTCTTCAACTGTTTTGCCCAGCTAGGGCAGAATGGCCATAGTAACACATCTGAGGCATTTTTTAAATTTTTTCTCAATTTTACATCCTCCGACGTTAACTCATATCGGACAATGAATGGAATGGGTGAAACGACGCTCAAGTGAGCCCGGGATCCATAGAGCTCAGAGCTACCCGACATTCGTCTCTCAGGATAAGGTAAAACCCGGGAAAAGCCTTATTCAGGTAACTCGCATTGATTTAGATTCGAACTCGGGACTTCTTGAACATGAGGCAGAGACGCTACCATCAACGCTACCGAGGCGGGCCATCCGAGGTTCTATTTCCATCTATCCAGTCAACTCAAACTTGGGTTTTTGCACGGCTTTGAGAGGCGACTTTCTAACTCGACACATTATTATTTACCCTCTTCATGGATACAATTAGGACCCATTCAACTTTATGTATTCGGAATATATAGGATCCCTAAATAAAAACAAAGAGAATTTTTAGAAAAAATTATGCCTATGTAGACACGTGCGCGCTTGCCTTGATGAACAACATAGCCACAAAACGAGATGTCGATAAACATCAAACATAATATTTAGCTTCAATATGTTTCAAAAATAAATACGAAACATCCAAACCATCTTGAGCAACCCCTTACATCAATATTTTTAGAATTTTTCAATTTTCTGATAAATAACACTAACGGTTTTGATTAAAAGCGTTGTATTTAAGGCAAATAAAATATGTATCTTGAATTTTCTTAAAACAGCCTGTAAATTCCTTCTGATCCTGAAGAAAATTTGGTATGTTTCTTACTGTTCATCGCTTATTCAAAGCTCAGAAAACAACGTAGACCTCTTTAAAACACATTTTACTGTCCGAGACATTCGGTGTTAATGGTTAGAATTTGTCAACACTCGTTTTCTTAAACTTATGTTGCTATTCAGATGTTTCTCCCAATCTATCGGTCAAGATTGGTAGAAATTTCAAGACCAGCATGTACCAATTAGCTTTTCTTTACTGTCGATTTATTTCCTCTTTCTTTCCCTTGTGCATACGAGGTGTGCAATAGTTTATTTCTAAAAGGATTTATTTCTATCTATCTCTATGAAGCAGATGGAAAAACAATCTATCGGTAGAATAGTATGTAAGAGTTTCATTCAAATAAACTATAATTGTTAGAGAAAGACTTGTGAATGTAACACAAGATACCCCTTTTATTCTGTCATCAAAGAGCATTAAATTTCAAAGGCACATAGTAGTATGATTTCCGAAGATTTTCTGAACATCTTTATGGCTAGAAAAGATATCTACTAAATGTTAAGATATATTTATTAAATTAGCGTTTAATGAAAATGTATCTGTACTAACAGGATGTACATACAAAATCGATATTTTACAAGAACGACTTTTAAGCGTTAGCAGAGAAATTTATGTTAATATAAGACTCAGACCTTTATGTTAATAGACCACGCCGTGGCTGAGTGGGTAGACGTCTCGGTCCTCAAAAAGGCGGCTCGGGTTCGATCCCAGGTGATGCAAAATAAGATTAGTGGTGGACAACAAGGCACTGGTGCGGTTTTCTCTGTGATCACCGGTTTCCCCCGCCATCTCATTCCACCGATATCTTTATTTCATAGATCAATGTCACCGCCTGCGGGTGTAAAACACTACACATTCATTTTCATTTTATGTTGGTATTGCTGTATTATTGTTTGAACTGTCTCCTGGTGCCAGTAGTGGCTACTCTTAGATGATGATGATGATGATGATAATGATTAATAATAATCCTTTACTTATTGCCATTTTTCCCTTTTTCTCCTGCTTTTCATTTTTTCCCTTAAGATAGGCACTCGTTGAACTTAGATCTGATGTGTAATGTGAGATCTAATGTTTGTTTCCGGCGCCTGTTTGTCGTCCCATAGCGAGCTATCGTAGGGTTATGCCTCTAAAAGATTTTTATCGATTCACATCTGTCTCATTTACCAGGGAAGTGTCGCTTGCCTGACTCATGTTGAAGGAGACGATGATATATACTGGACCACCATGCTACGCCACATGGCGCTGGGAGGATGTCAATTTACACTCACAAATTAGCTTCAGAACTACTGCTTTCAACAGGTTTACGTGGGTTCTGTTTTCATTTCATCTGCATTACATTGTGGAAACAATTAGTCACGAATTTCTGCTGCCATGTAATTTACATGCATGTTAGCGTGCGTATAACACATTGCCGTGAGCTAAGCCGCCTGAGTTAATGGAGAAGAAGAAAGGGGACGAAGAAATTGAAAAAAAAAAGTAGGAAGAAGAAAGGACAAATATGGGAAAAGGCTTGTCACGGAAAGAAATGACAGGGGGGAAGTAACAGTATAGATGCTCATCACGCAATGGGAAAGTACATAGATGAAATTAAGGAACAAAAACGACAGTGCCACATGCCAATTGTTTTCTATTTAACTTGATATATTACAAAAGTTAGCATTATTATGTTACATCCATCATAGCTGGCAATACATTTTTTAAATTAGTACACAAAGATTAGAAGAATTTGTTTCTACTTGATTTACATTTAGGAGAGTAAAAGTATGGTGAGTTTGGTTTACATAACTTTCTCTGTCCAATTATATACAAACCGATACTGCTACAATAGCGTATCCTTTGCTCTTTTTTAATCTAAATGACTTTCATCACGCTTTTATAAATGTGTTAAATAAGGATGATAAAGTGGCCTGATCTTTATTTTCTCAGCTACATATAGTAAATAGAAGCATCGTATTTTACCAAAACTTCGATGCTAATTCTTTCATACTAGTCGTGTATGGGATAAGGTTTGGAAAGGCAGTCTGAAAAGTTCAATGCCATGGCCAGGATTTGAACCACGGATATCCCGGCCTCCGATCTACCATGGTAATGTGCAAGCACGGCATTAAATTCTCCAACTGGTGCGCAATTAATTCATGTGAAATAAATCTTTCTGTGGAGTTACATTTGTTCCTCGTTATTCGTTTGGAAAATCGATATTCGTTCTCTTCTCTCCCGGACGTGCAAAGAAAATGTAATTTCAAAGCCATTACGTAGCCATTACATTACTCTTAAAATTTTTAACTATCGCTTAAAGTCAATTGTATTTCCTTAATCTCATTGTATCTAGAGTAAATTGAAATGAAGTACATTCTACGAATGCTTGTTGATTAACATGAATTGGCAAAAGAATAAGCGTTTCTGATATAGAATAATTCATACGAGGGTAAGATTAGGGTTAGGATTACATCGGAGGGGATTCAGCACTGCGACTAGTCTTGATCTATTGTACCTGTGTCCCCAAGTAGAGCATTCCCGGGAAGAAAGATGAGGTGAGAGGAGACTAAAGGTGGCCGACACAAGGAACCATGGCAGTGCAGAGGGCAGGTTGCCTACAGTTTACATAGATGGCATTCTCCCCCGGCAGACCAGGACAACTGACGTTCCACGCTACTGTGTTTCGGAGGCAGTGCCTGAGTTGAGAGACCGCAACCAAACTACCGGAAGAGGAAGTTTACTCGGAGCATGTCATCGTGCTATGCAGTTTAGACACACCCGCCGACACTACTACCCTGAAAAAGACCACCCGATCAGAGATGATGTTAAATGCTAATGGAGATGAAATGGGGGTAGGAAATTCGGGGTTGTAATTTACCTATCCAGCATTCACCTAGCGGCCCGGGACAACCACCCGAAAAAAACCCATGGCTCAGGTAACTCGGCAACGGGAATTTATCCAGGGCCTCCCGAATGTGGACCTCAGATGAAACCGCCTGAGCCATCCCGCTCGGCTACAAGCACAGAAAAAGCCATGTGAGGGCAATATTTCAGATTTTTAAAAACCGGATCTTTGTATGATAGCTCTATAAGCAAGCCCATCTTTCTTCCAGCGAAGCGACTTACGACTTGAAAAGTCAAACTAATGGCATATAATAGTTCGGAAATTGCTAAGAAATCTTACTTCGCATGTTATATAGCTATATTAACGATATTTAATTTGCTGTATGTATGTGAATCCCACTATATGCTGAAATTAAATGAAATGTGTAATGTTAAAGCCCGATTTTACTACATGCGGCACCACAGGCGGTGACACTTATGATACCTGAGATGAGGATGGAGCCCCGTTGGAATGAGATGGTGGGGAAAACCGGAGATCCCGAAGAAAAACCCGCCCCAGCGCGGTGTTGTCCATCACAAATCTCACTTTGGTAATGAAACTTGGGCCGCCCCACTATGTACTAGGTAAAAGGACGAACAAGTGATTCGGTGATTAAAATAAATAGCAGAAGCTTCGAAATCAATTACGTACTCCAGCGGGTAGCATGTGCACAATGTTTCATGACGTCACAGAGGTGATTATGCTCTGAACCTAAAAGTAACCTGACACTGCTTATCTATATAAAAACACACAGGATTTCGTTTCCCGAGGAAAGAACATTTAGAAAGAAGGTAAAGCTATGTTGGAAATATCTGCTTGTAAAAGGAGCAAGAAGAGAGTTAAGGAAGCAAGAAATGAAACGGTTTATCTTTCCCCATTTCCCGTGTTCTGCAATATTTATAGGAACGCCCTTAGACGTAGCAATCTGTAGGTGGGGTGTTTCTAACCCTTTGCAAACGCTGAAATAACGTTTGAAAAGGCTTTATAGTATAAGTCTAGCTGCGAAGGAAACCGAGATTTTTAGTTTAAAGATAGTACACGTATCTGGAAAGAGAAAATCCGTAAATATTTGTCCTTTCATGCCCATCTTACTTGTAGCTTAGACGCACTTCTACCTAGCACTGTTTGTTTATTCCGATGTAACATCTACAGACTATTCTTATGAAAGTATATTAATCTCTCTCAATTAAATAGCAAGTAGAAAAGGTGTGTATTCCCCAAAAATGCAGTGCTGAGATTTCACAGGAAATGCTTGTTTTGAGGCTCCCAAATCCATGCGTCTGTCTGTGAACAGTATAACTAGGCTGAGGATTTCGCAAGCGCAAACGCCAAAAGGAACGGAAAGTCGTCCCATCACAGGTTCCATCCCCACCCCCACACCCTGGACAGTCAGTGCGCATATACATTACACCTTGTCCTGCTGTCTTCAGGGGTGGAATTGACGTAAATATTATCGCTTTGTGTCTATCACGTCTAGTGGCGCAGAACGCAATTTTTCACTATATCAGGAATGTCTTACTGCAAATCGTAAAGGATTCACCTTCAATAACTTCAAGGTGTGCATGGTGATTCACTGCTATAGGTGCATGCGCAGGTGCAATTAACAATAAAAATGTTCATCCTATGGAGGAATCATTAAATATATAAGCTAACATACTCCTTAAAATGCATAACATACATATTAAATGTATAAATGTATTGTATATTAAAACGATATACGAGTTCATATTATACAAAATTGTATTCTAAGTCTTTTAAGTCAAGGTACATTAAATATTAGAATACGTCCGTGTAGTATACATTGTTAGCACCGTATATAGTGCGTAAGGTAAACATGAGGCAGCATATGTTTGGCATTGTCATGTTGTAGTTGTTCATTCGCCCGACCATACGCTTGCAGTGGTCAACTGACGTGCCCTCTTCTTTACCTGTGATTCATATCCACGACTGTTTACATATTGTGCGATGGATCTAATACTTTGTGTGTATAGGTAGACAACCTAAAATCCGCAGCCTAGATGTAACTCAAAAGAAATGTACATTAAATAGAAGAATTTGCACTTAAGTTCAAGGTCGTAAGAATGATATACAAAGACTTTCAAATAAATTCTCCCCGTTAGGATTACGAATTACTACAAAGGAGATTCGGCACTACGACCAGTGTTGATCTATTGAACCTATGCCTCCAAGTTGGGCATCCCTTGGAGGGAGGATGATGCAAGAGGAGAAAAAGAGCGGCCATTCCAAGGAGCCATGACAATGCAGAGGGCAGGGTCCCTACAGTTTATTTAGATGGAAACCTCCTCCGGCAGACCAGGACAATGGACGTCCCACCCTGTGTTTCAGAAGTCGCACCACGAGACCTGCGTTCGGAGATCAGCAACCAATCTACCAGAGGAGGAAGTAGTTTACTCAAAGCATATCATCCTGCCATGCACCTCAAGACTCCCACCGACACTTCTACCCTGAAAAAGTCTACCAAATGAGAGATGATGTGAAATGATAATGGAGATGAAATGAAGTAACGTATATTTGGGGGATGTAATTAACCTACCCAGCATTCGCCCGCCTCGGTAGCGTAGATGGCAGCGTGTCCGCCTCACGTTCAAGAGGTCCCGAGTTCGAATCTCGGTCAGGCTGAGTTACCTGTATAAGGTTTTTTCCGGGGTTTTCCCTTATCCTGTAAGACGAATGTCAGGTAACTCTAAGCTCTATGGACCCCGGACTCATTTAAGCACCATTTCATCCATTCCATTCATCGTCCGATATGACTTAACGCTGGAGGACGTAAATTACAAAAAAAGGGTGAGCTACCTGGATACGGTTTTTTCCGGGCTTTTCCCTTATCCTTAAAGACGAATGTCGGATAACTCTAAGATCCATGGACCCTTGACACATTTGAGCATCATTTCACCCATTTCATTCACCGTCCGATACGACTTAACGTTGGTGGACGTAAAATTACAACACACACACACACACACACACACACACACACACACACACACACACACACACACACACACACACACACACAACATTCATCTGGCGACCCATGAAACCCCCCAAAACAAACCATGGGTCAGGTAGGTCTGTCACGGTAATCGAACCTGGATTTCCCGACTGCGGGCTACAGACAAAAGTGCCTGAACATCCCGTAAATTCCTCCACATCCAAGAACATTTTGCACGGAAAAATCCTAAAATTCCTAATGATTTTTGAGAAAATCAAAATGTTGGGTTAATTTATTATACAGTTAACAAATTTTCCAGAGAATCGAAATATGTTTTGAATTTCTATGAGTAGCCTATAAAGTTCTCAGAAAAATTCTGGAAAATCGTGATAGGCATATCACACAAAAACGTCGATCTGCTAAATCACACAATTTATGTCAAGTACATTTTTATGAAGTTGAACATATTGCAAAGCATTCCATTGCTACTGGTGTGCATTTTAAAGTCTCATTTTTAAATGGAGAGTTTGAAATGAAATTTTACCATTTTTTTCAAATGTATTTATCCTCTCCCACCCTCCCTCCCCCTCCCTCCGTCTCTCTCTAAATCTCTCTGGCCAAGCAAAGAAAATGTATGTTCAAAGCAATTACGTAACGACCTGCTCTTATGAAGTTTTCCTGTTGCTTAAGCTTACTACATTCTGCAATGTCCATTGTACCTATAAGAAAACATGTAATACAACCCTTTCGACATATGAAATAGAATAACTAGCATTTTTAAGAACGGTTTGTTCAAGAGTGATTACAGAAAGCCATGTGACTGTACGCTTCAGATCTTTTAGTGTCACTTCTATATTAGGAATCAGTCAGTACCGCAACATCTCAGATTTGTCTTCGGACAGCAGACCGAAGTAAGGGCCCCTTCTTTACTTTACTAGGCAAAAATTACTGCGATCAACTAGATAACACGCCAGTGAACATATTGTCCATTACGTCGTACATTGCGCTAAGAGCAGTTGAGAACGAGAAGAGTTTGTAAATACGAAACAGTAATTCCGTAGTGTATGTAACGTTATAAAATGCTTTCTATTTTTGGCGATGCTAAATAGTAGAACCAATATCCGAAAGTAAAATTAATTTAATGTCTAAGAATGATTCTCTAGCTCGACCATGAATAGTGTAGTAAAATTGCTGGTAATTATACATGCCTTCTTTTTTAATTTAAAAACGTAAATAGTTTTCACTTCATAATTAGTTGCTGTATATAAATGCGAACAAATCAGGCCACATAATATTTAAATAACATTCTATTATCAAAAGAATCCAGAGTTAAATAATTAAAATTATTCATGCATACATTTGCAGTAAAATAGAAAAATTCGATACCAGCTCTAAATGGAGGACATTTAACCTTCCACTGTGACAGCATGAAAAAAAAAATATTATTTTCATGTTACGAAAACGGAAGTGAGTATACAATTACCTAGGAATATGTATCACAAGCACCGATTGAGAGAGTACTTAACACTTTATGCATATATTTAGTGGGGGGAAAACAGTTTTGTCAACTTGTGTTACAGGCTATAAAAAGTCTAGACTTCAGAATTTGAATGCAGTAGGTGTGAGGAATGTTATTAACGGAGAAAGAACTGCAGCGGGTTATACAGTTGTCATCTTCATCTGAAACCCTTAGGTGCCATGGCACGCCTATTCATCATCAAGTATACAATAAGCTTTGTGATATTACTTCTGACAACACAGGCCATTGTAGAGCCGTGTAATTACAAGAAGGAAAATATGAGCCTTATTTATAAACATGTTGAAAAGAGCTCTGGTTATCCTTACAGGGGTTCTATTGACGCCTCATCCTTACGTCTCATCAATCTTTTCTACTCTTACTTCCCACGCTCTTCTCTTCCACCTCCGTTTTCAATGTTGTTGCCAAAACACTCTGACCTAAATATGAATCTTAAATCAATAAATGCTCTCCTGGTGCGAGCAAATAAAACTCCTTCAAGAAAGGGCGTTTTCTCTTTTGTGTTTCAAGTTTCATTTTCGTTCTCTGTAAAATTATCATCTTTGTTAAGTACCTAATATTGTGTATGGAAAGTATTTTTGGTGGGGTTGAGTTGTTTAAGTTGAGTTGCTTTAAGTTGTTACAGCTCAAATCTGCATATCGATAACTCAACCCCAATGTCTTTTCTTGAAATAAAGCAATGCAGAAAAGCTTTGCTTACGTATGGCCTCCTTAACTGCCAGATCATATCACAATGGTTTAAATATCTTTTAAACGTGGTATGAACATGCTCCGATGAGAATGCCATAATTGCCCAGTCGTCTTCCTGAATCATATATATAACGTATGACCTAACTGTTAAGATCCTTCCTTGTGCTGCTTAACTAGTATTAATTTCATAAGAAAATGAACTCCTGATAAGGCGGAATTTCAGACCGTCCTGGGAATTAAGTTATATTCATTGTAATGCTGGATAGATGGCCATAGTGGCGTAGTGTTCTTCTTGTGCTATCTCTTGCTCTTGTTGCCGACAGCTTGGTGTTCAGTCCGAGTGTTTTCTGCATGTCTTCTCCCTTAAGAGTATGGGTAAGAATGGGATTATAGGAAGGTAGAACTCTTAATAGGTTGAAGGATATAGATAGAGTTGCTCAACGACTTGCACAATTGGTGTAATTTTATTTATAAACTTTGTTTTGGTCAAAACTTGTCAAATTGATGCCTACTAATCATCTCTATCCGCAACCTTCAGTGTTAATTCCATATTAACTGGCGTGCCCGCAAGCCATTCGCGGAACTCAGTACTGCCGGAGGGAGATACTTAATTTTTTAAATTTTTTTTCGTAGTTTACGTCCTCCAACGTTTAGTCACATCGGACGATGAATAAATTGAGGGAAATGATGCTCAAATGAGCCCAGGGTCCATGGAGCTTAGAGCTCCCTTTCAGGAAAAGGGAAACCCCCGGGGAAAACCTTATCCAAGTAACTCACCCTGACATATTCGAAATCGGGACCTCTTGAACGTGAGGCAGACCCGCTACCATCTACACTAACGAGGCGAGCAGGAGGACATTTAAGAATCATTATCATCAACAGTCATAACCAGAGCCCTCCGATGTGGTACAATTTTGTAGCCCAGTGCCTAATTTCATCTTTCACCTATGAAGGATGAAATCTCAGAAAGGGCGGCCAACAGAACATAAGGACCTAAACTCCTATTCTGTTGTGTTACCCACAGCGCAGCTATGTTAGCCAGCTTTTACCTATTTTATTACTTTTCTTATGTTGGTCATTTCTGCCATGCCATTCCAAAGACATGCTTATCTGATGATTGGGTGAAATCCAGAAATGCCTCCAACTAAATTGTCCCGTACCTGGAAACTAAACTCAGGCCCGTTCGAAATTTAGCCAGAAGTGCTAAGACGTGCTCCATTTACTTAGTGCATGAGGTTAGTTCGTTTATTAGTGACAAATTGTATATCCGCAGTCTTCGCTTTTCCGAGATATGACAACTTTCCAGTTATTACACTTTTCCACTATTATTCGAGGAATGCGTATCGACTTTCCCTTTTGGGGACACGCAAAGTATATATTGCTTCCCTTATGTACGTCTTTTTCATCCATTACATTATATGTTTCATTCTTCACGAAATGTGTATGCAGGTTTTATGAGAGTTTTATAGCTTTTACACAGCAGTATTTATACTGTCAGTCACGACGTGAAATTTCAGGGTGATCTCGATTATTTGAAGTAGCATACCTCAAAGACAACTTTTAACTCTTGAGATCGTCAAGGTTTACTGCAAAAAAGGCTTATTCCTATTAACAGCTCAGCATCGCAAATGAAGCATCGACATAAAAAATTTAATTACCCACTAGAGCCCGATTTTTCGAGGCTAGTGTATTTCCTTTTCATGTTACCGTTAAATGGACTTTGTCATAACAATATAAAAATTAAATCTAGGTAAAAAATTCCCAACCTAAGGAAGGGAATAACCTATAATGTTAGACTGTTCCCGTTGTGGTGTTCTTGCCCACAAGTAGCAACTGGATTAGGAAAAAGAATATACACATGATGCTATTAGTTCTCTCAACTAGTTATATTTTGTTCTGTTAATGTTTCTTTTATAATTATTATGTAGGTGTATCATATTTACCAGCTCCTTTTTAGCCAGAGATCACGTACCCTCCAAATCAAAAATCTGTATATAATTCATTAACATGTTACATATAATATTCCAATAATACGGCTTTCTCTTAACTTCCAAACCGATTCACATGTATACAAAAAAGCACAACCTGGCACAAATCAATGTGTATGAACAATATTGTGACTTTGTGGGTTCGTAGAATTAAAATTCCAATTTGCAGAAATTCTAAATATTCTTTATTTCTATAGAAGTACACTTACAGTAGCGGGATTACGTCACATACACAATTACAATCTTCCAAAGTCGCCGTCCACAAACAAAAGCGTTCACACAATTCATTTCTGATTACACTCTCTCATTACGATTCTGTTTACTACTGTCCGACAACTAGCCATGGCTTCTATTTATACACAACTATTCATGAATTCCAGACTGTTATAGAATGTTCTCTAACACGTCACCAGATAAAACACGAACGTTCTGGACGTGTAACTTTATCTGTGTCGGCAAATGTTTTATCTCCGGGCTATCTTTATCTGTTTTGTTAGGCTCTTTATTTTCACACTGCGCTATCTGTTATCGCTCCGCGCGAAACCTTTTACGCGTACGCCGCCAGTCGTAATAATGGATGCGCGACAAAACATACAAATTTTATTTCAAAAAAAATAAAATTTTAAGCTTAGTGAGCCAACACAACTGTCATTGGCACACAAATTTAAAACTCAGCATGAAAAGACTTAAATGTCCAACAAAAGTGAGTATAGGCTAAGGCTACGGGAGAATTGATGTACATTATGTGTAACATTCTGATAACCTTGTTGCTAGAGCCAGAAACATTCCTTCTTTGACGTACTCGGAATTTATGTAAAAGTCTATCTGGCTCATTCCACAAAATGAATACATAAAATATGAAACTGCTAATACTACCATAAGTTCTATCGTTTCTTCTAGGTATAGTGAAGGGCTCTGTAAATTACCTAAAGCTCAGGCAGTAGCATTATGAGACAGCCCTTAACCAATAAGTAGGACTGTACTGCTTGTCATAGAAGCAACTATAGGTTTATTTGCAGTCCTTTTCTGTTCCGTTTTGAGGTTATAAAGTGTCTGAACGGGTTGTATAGAAAAAATTTATGTCGTGGTTCATACTTATCTACCACTTAATTCCTTAAAATGGTGTATAAATATATATAATAATTTGGTAATAAAAACTTACAGTAACTTATAAAACTATTCAACTTTCCGTGTAAACAGCGTATGTGGAACTTTTTCCAATCTTGTAGCGAAAGAAAAACTAAGAAGGATCTGCAAGAAATGTGCTAGAAGGAGCTACATAGTTCGGAACATGAGCCACAGTGTGTTGGGCCTTGTTTTAGAGAAACAAAGGGGAGGGCAGACGTATTTTGGCAGCGGACAGCTTACATCTAGTCCAGATAGAGTATCTCACTCCCTAGGGACTCGTGTAAGACCCAGCTTCTAACAATTCCCAAGACAAAATTCAGAGCCGTGCTGCCGGAATCCCCTGACTGGCCATGCAACCCAACAGTAGTGTAAGTCGTAAGGCATACTCTATCCTCCAGGCGTTCGGAAAAGCTTCCTTTGATTCATAGCGAGACTTACGTATAAAGGCGATGATAAAGAGTCGAAAGGGCAGCTTTGGGATTTCCTTCTCTTTCGGTAATAGGATTTTCACACGCTTCTCGAACATGTCTTACTTCCTGTGCCACCTGCGTTTATGTGGCCAGCAATTCTCACTTGATTTTATCCCTCCATTTTCTTGGAAGCCGTTTAGAATACACCACAGCGATCGTATTTTCATTCACGGATAACAAGTAAAACGGAGGGAAACTGTATGCCAATGGAAACGAAGTTGCAATTGTGGTGGGTGCGGAGAAATACACTAAACTATTGTAACATCCATTTTTAATGTGAACTCTATATTATTTGTTTTTAACTATCGTAAATACAACCACTGATACCTTGTGACTCACTGAATCTTAGTGCAATGGAAATTTATATCTGAATAGCTGTGTTATTGTCATTTGGCTATTTTCATTTGCCATGTTTATTTGTTTTAAGTAATTTGTATATACAAAGTATATTAAATTTAATATTACTTCAAATAACTGCTCGTTAAGTGATTTTGGAAAACATAAAACTTTCGTTTTATTCTGCAAATATTACTCAAAATTATTTCGTAAGATCTCTGTGTCCTATTTCAGACACTTAATTTAATATTTATTTTCCGATTTTCATATTGAAACATTTTAGTAAGGTTTAAAATGTTCTGTTAATCAATAATGCATAGAGAAGCTTCACAATGGACATAAAATGACGGGTACGTATAACAACAAAATAATGAATTGAAAAATTTTAATATAATGAAAACATAAAAAATATGTTCTTTGTGCATAAATGCAAACAGGCGTAGAATTTCTATTAAATGACAGTCTCCAAAACTGTATCACAACTTCCCGTTCAAGTCTTCTTTTACCATCATAATTGATTGTGCTAGTACATTGAAGTATGCGCGATCTTATTTTGATTAGATACCTTCCTAAGTACCGTAGGCGATCAAAAAGGCGTGTCATCAAACAGGAAAGCTTTGGTAATAACATTTTCTTTTTAGCCATAAACTTAACTACAAAAAGTTGATGTAGTTTAATTTAAATTTAGTTTAGATATTTCCAAAACATACATGAAATGGCTTTCATTTATCCTGTTGATAATAAATCTGATCCATGGTTTTATGCTTGGTTAAATATGTGTCAAATCGTTTTCGTGATATATAAGTAGATGCTCTTTTCTTCGACATATAAAGCGTAATTATTGCTTTCCTATTAAATACATAACATGATATACTTTACAACTAAGTTTCGCGTCAGTATCCTATGCAATAAATGGTGAAAATTGTTTTGAAATCCCTATGGACTCTTTAAGATTTTGGTAACATGCTGTTAAAATGAGGTTTTATTAAAGGTAATTAGAATTGTTTGACTTATATGGTTATTAGTAACTTCAAATTGAATTTTATATAAACTAAATAAATATAGTAGTGGTTATTGAAATTTGATTTTATATTTACATCGACCATAAGTTGCATTAATAGATACATTTAACATCAAATGAGCTGTAAATTAATCCTTCTTCCACACAAGTTGTGTGCAGGCGAAGATTTGGATAGGCAGAGTCAGATGTCATAGCTCGGCATCACGTTGTGGTTCAAATCCCGGCTATAGCATTGAACTTTTCAAGCTGACTCTAACACGCTTAGATTTTTATACGAACATACAACTTGGAAGTTACTCTTTCATTTTATAATTATTTTTAACCTTCAAGGTACAAAGCTTATATTTTAAATACGTCCTTAAAATGGGTTCATCTGTCATTTTGTAATACAAATTTTTCACACTTTACTGAAAAATTATCTTAACTCTTACTCAGTTTGGAAAAGAGATTAACTTGTATGCATATTTTATGGACCTAAACCGTGGTACTGCTATTAAATTTGATTCGTTATATACCTTGAACGCACGTGGTTCCTTCTTGACAAATATATTTGAATTTATCTCCAGTTTTTCTTTGAAAGGATTTTCAGTGCATGAAAAATCTCGGAAAGATTGATAATTCAATGTTTAGAATAATAAAAGCATCCTCTAAAGCTACTGTATTGGCATTAATAAGGCTTTTTACTATCTCTAAATCATTTTTATAAATGATACTGAAAGTTTGTATAATTGAGAGAAAAATCATTTCTTAATAAAAGAATTTCCTGTATAAAAGTAGCTCTGAGAACCTGGAGGGAATTCATCAATACACTGTCGGATACTCTTAAGAGTTTCATGAGGGGATGGGACATGACGTTAGCAAGATAAAAATTGGTGATAGGGATTTTATTTTTACTGAGCAATGCTAAACTGAAGAAATGGTTTGTTTCAGCAACCTGTGGCAGAAAGACGAGGGTCAGGAGGAAGCCGATCTGCGTCGGGATGGTCAATGTGGTCGGACTGGAGTACGTGTTCACGAACGTGCGATGGTGGTGCCTCCTATCAACTGCGGCGCTGTAAGGCGCCTAGTGGGTGCTCTGGAGATGCTGTTCGATATAAAATATGTAACATGCAGGTAAGAGCACGTAATTGGTGTTATAGTGAATGTTATAACATGGTCATGTATTATAGTAAAGGAAAAGGAAGCTCAAATCTCGTATTTACAATTTTAACGCCAAATGCAGTGGTTAATAGTGAAAAAATTATTTGCTAATTAAGTTTTGCCGTTACTGAGAAAAATATTTGTGAGCAAATGTAGAATAGGAGGTATTTTCAGAAATATAAACTTTTATTTCACATAAAAATATAACATTTTAAAATAAGGGCGTGTTATTAGTATCTTTCATAATTTAGTTATTAGAAATTATTTTACACATTTGTATGAGTAAACTATGTTTTACATTACTATGTTATATTTGGCCCTTCATTGTGTGCGGCAAACATGAACTCGATATATCTGAAGGGAAGAGTGCAGCCTTCTCCATTTGCTTGCTGTATCTTTAGATTAGGTTACATGTTGTAAATAGTTCATTGGCATCAATTTCCGTTACTCTTTGGTATTATATAAAAGTATACACATGGGAGTTCCACATGTTAGAGTATTGCATCATAAACATTACTCAGTGGGATTCCCCTTTCGGTTTGTTATCGTTTTTGTTCATTCAGTAGAGAAGCGCCGCAATGCTTGCATTCCTTTCGAGATTGTTCCCCCTCAAAATGCTAAAAGTAAAATGTAGTGAAAGTTTCTTCATTACAGCAGTAGGTAAATGAATTACCATAATGGATGGAAAAATTATTATTGACATCGTTCTGGAAAGTCTATGAAAGTCTATAAATATTCTACACTCTCAAGAAACGTAGCTTTATCGAACAACAAACATATTGTAACTTCTCGATGCACTAGATGCAGATGCTTTTGCTGTCTGCCCAGCACAAGAAGGTAAGACAGAGGAATGTTTAAGTAATCGCTTTTGCTCGACTTTCGGAGGCTAGGTTCATGTAAAATGCACAGTGATGTCACATAACTCAACCATGCATAATAGCTATCATGCAGTTATTGAAACGAGCATTAGATATGGCGGCATGGGTGACTCATATGTACTCTCATACACTCACTTCGAAGTAAACAGATCCACTAACTGAGCAGATAAAGAGTTCAAGCTCCTCCCTCGTTCTTTCCCCGCTGGCCTCCTTGAGATAGGCAGACAGGTGCAAAGGAACCTTCCAGTTCACCTTATAACTGCAACTTCTCGATACGTATGTTTGTTGCTGGATAAAAGTTGCGTTACTTGGGTGTATAATATATTTTATAAACTTTTCACAAGGATGCCAATGAAGAATATTTTCCATCCATGTAGGTATTCCTATTGAGATTCTTTGTCTCGGCAGATACTTTTCTATTCAATTCCATAGAGAATATACTAAGAGCGTAAGTAGAGGTGATGTGTCTCTTATGAAGTATCAGCAATAGTTTCATGTGATATAGAATTATCACTCTCCCAATATCAGGTAATGTTCATGGTAATCGATAACAGATTTCTAAAAGTTAATTTAGAGAAAGCGTGTGTTATGCACTATAGCTCACAAGAAAATTCAACAATTTGATACGTCATTATTGGCGATTTGTTAGCTCTCAATTCGTTCTATTCTGGAAAATAAGAAATATATTTTTGAGTTAATAAATACTTTTAACGTTATTTAATTATGTTTTATTATTAATAGATAAAATGATTTAGTATTTAGCTCCTAAAACTTCTCTCCCAAGAGATCAATAATTCATCATAGCAACTGAAACTTCAAAGACTAAACTAACCTCTTAACGCCGAGTACATGATATGACTACATGAAAAAGTGATGAAAACTAAGAGGAATTTGTGTAAATAGCAGGCAAATGCGTTATATTACCCAATTGTACCCAATTGTTGCATGTTTAGAATGCAGTTTACTTTCCCCACCTAGGGCAAACAAGAGTTAGTGATAAGATTGAGTACAAATTATTTGGGAACAAATAATTGTTGCATGTTTAGAATGCAGTTTACTTTCCCCACCTTCGCTTTTATGGGTACAATGGAAAGCAGTTATAGGAATCAAAATCGACTATTGGTGCATAAGATAACATGGTTAGTGAAAAATAATATTCTAAATGTATTGTTTTGAGTATTTCTAGCTGTTCCATCAAATATTGTCATTAGCAGTGCACGAATTACGAATGGTCTCCTAATATAGCATTCTAATATTTGTGTTGTTTAATAATATCTGCTTAGCAAAAGTTTAGGTATCGATATCTGTGTGTGGATTCAATATCATCTTAAGTTAATAGTGATGTCAGCTTCAATTAAGATGTGTCCGCCTTGATAGCGTAGATGGTAGCATGTCTGCCTCACGTTCAATAGGCCCCAAGTTTGAATCCCGTTCAGGGTGAGTTACCTGGATAAGGTTTTCTCCGGGGTTTTGCCTTATCCTTACAGAGAAATGTCGGGTACCTCTAAGCTCCATGGACCCTTGGCCCATTTTAGCATCATTTCACACATTCCATTCATCGTCTGATATGACTTTAAAAGTTAAAGGACGTAAATTACTACAAAAAAGTAAGATGTAACCTTCAAAAGTCTAATTAAAATGTATTTAAGCAATGCAATGAAAGAGTTAAGAGTGTTGGGTTTTTGAGTATAGAATACCAAAACTACCGCAAACTTATGTATTAACATAGGATACGTTACACAAAAGGTAAAGTTATGTATTCTTGCCGTAACGCAAAAAGGTATGTGTGTTTTTATTTTGTATAACGTAAAATCATAGTTTTGTATCTGAACACTTTTATGGCTACCCATAATTATTTCATAAATATAGATCAAATAGTTAACACGCGGACTTTTTTTTTTAATTTACGTCCTCCAACGTTGTCATATCGGACGGTGAATGGAATGGGTGAAATGATGTTCAAATGAGCCCGGGGTCCATTGAGCTTAGAGCTACACGACATTCGTCTTTTATGATAAGGGAAAACCCCGGAAAACCCTTATCCATGTAACTCACCCTGACCGAAATTCGAACTCGGGACCTCTTGAACGTGAGGCAGACATGCTACTACCACGCTACCGAGGCGGGTTAACACGCGGACTGGCTTTCTTTGTCGAACCCTACAGCTAATTTCATTGCGCGCTAAAAAGATACTACTTATAGAATTATTTTATTGTTCCCAAGTCGCAGAGCTATTTGCTCTGAAGATGACTGCCAAACACCATGTTCATAAGACGACTGGTTTTGGAGATAGGTAGGGAAAGATAAGGCGCCTGGCAAGAAAGAAAAGAATCTGTGAAGATAAATTGGTGATCTTTGAAGAGTGCAAACGTGCTTTTCAAAATTAATAAATATGTTTCTGGGCAAGCCTAGTACTGACAGAGAGACAACCCGTAAGATTGTACACAAGCAGGATAGAAATATTGTACGTGTATTCGTTTTTCAAACAGCTGTCAGTTAAAGAAGTTTTCAAATGTACAAATTTCTCTGAGAGTCGGGAATTAATGGCCCAAGCTTGTCGCGTGACTGTTCATTCTGTGACGAACATTGTTAAAAAGGCAAATAGTTTGCTAAATTAGAAGCTCCTATATCTAGGTCCTCTGGAAAATATCGAGCAATGAAAAAAGAACTACTAACAACTTATACAATTTTCCAAAGCATGTTTTACGTAGACAGTTTGTAATTTATATGACAAGGTGAATATCCAACTGCCGAAAGGCTGAGTAATTTATTGAGGCATAAAATAGAATATACCAGTTTTGTATCTTTTATGCATACCATTTGGAAATTTCTTGAGGTCAAATATAGCAGAACCAATTATGGTCCCAAATTTCTACTTAAAAGAAGAGATACTGTTGCTACAAAACTAAATTTTCTACATAAAATGTACAAATTTAAAAGTAGCTCCATCTTTTATTTGGATGAAATCAAAGCTAATCAAGATCACTGCAGGAAGTTAGGAAGTAGTATGCTTCAATAATTTGGTTTCTCGTTTTCGTCCTGTTCTTTATATAGAACTTAAGGATATTTTTGTATTGTAACCGCAACACATCAAAGCAATAATACATTTTAGGTATGCAGTTTCAGTGAATCTTTCCACCTTTGTCGTTGCTCGCCGTTCGTGGAACTGGCAACGCCAAGAGAGCACTATCGCTGCATTGGCTAAGCCAATCTTCATTTTTTGTTTTAGCTACTTTAGTTGACTATAGCTTAGGAGAAACTGATTGTGAAAACCATGGAAATTATTACTCAAGTTTCAGCAAAACAAAGCAGTTTTCATGTATGAAGCTGACCATAAGTAACTCGTCTAGTTTAAAATATATTAACAGTTGAACAGTTATCTAAGGAATAAAATAACATCGTACATCTAAATGGCTCCTTTATAAACTTGGTAGAATATTTCGAAATTAATTGTTCCCAAAGTGATTCAGTTTTCATGAAAATCGGAGCTGCACGTTGGTATGTTATATTGTGCTGACAGCAGATGACAGTAACAAAATAAAATATTTGCCATAGTGTTTATCAGATATACCATTGCAAATAACACATAAAACATAATAAAATAAACGGAATGAATGACATACAGTTAAACCTGTAGAAACAAAATACTAGAAAATATATAAATATATTTAAAGTTCTTATAGATATTTTATCACCTATACAGTTAATATTATTTCAATTACCTCTTTAACTGCTATAATTAATCTTTTATATATTTCACAAACTTTTAATTCCATAAACAACAAAAAATTATTAAATTATACATAACCGTATACATACATAACTACATAAAACTTGTATCGTAGTATAACTAATAGTGACTGGCTGTACAAGGAATGTTGATATTGTAAGATTGTTATTTAAAATGGCTGGTAGAGATGGTTTTATACGGACCATTTTTAAGTAGAATAAAACATTTAACCTTGTAACTTACATTTAAAACGTAGAATTGATACCATCTTACCAAAATGAAACGTAGAAGAGGAGTGGAATGAAAATCCTGTGCTTTCTGAGAGATGTGAAGGTACTTCGGATGACTAGGAAAAGGAATAGGGACGGGTCAAACATATTAAGAGACCTTTTGAAGAACATATTGCATGTAACGGTAAACACATTTGCCAGAATGAGATTTCTGAGAGACCCCCTTGCAGAACGTTATTAGTCGCGAAAGGAAATGAAGATATGGAGTAAACGAAGAAATCAATATTTCGCAAAGGAAATGGAAACGTCGTTGGAGAATTGCCCTCGTGCTGGCCAGCTGCAGCGACTTCCTGGGAGACAACACTTCAAGAAGTAAAAATATGTAACTTCGCTACCTCTTTGAATAACTTGGCAATGGAAACCTTTTCTAAGAATACTTTTCTGTTGAATCAGCTGTGAAATATAGTTTATATGCTTTGAGAGCGGTTTCGTTATCGGAATGTTTGTTCGCGGTATGGGGTGGTTCACAACTTTAGATCCTAAGAGAAGATTACGCAGTGATAGGATTTTATTTTTTGTGAATTGAAGTATAAATTAATAATAAAAAACGTACCTAGTGAAAATACCTGGTGTATAGAAATTTAGTTGCGTATAGTTCTCACTATATAAGACAAGTCCCACATTAACTGTACTCTGAAGAATTGTGCAGACTTTCGAGGTAATGCAAATTAGTGAATAGCACGGGGTAGAGCAAAGAGGGTACTCTCAGGGTATGCGTGAATAAGTATGAGTAAAGATTGTTCTAATGACACTGTAATGTTCGTTTCAAACTGGTTTAATGACTGCTTCTTTATATCATCACATCAAAGTCGAAGTTGCCAACCAAGGTTATCAATATTTCACTGTTCAGGGTGACCGTATGTAGAATGTTTATTACGCGATAACACTTCATTCTTTATTCACGTATGAACCGACATATATCTCCTCTCGTCGCATCTGGTCTGCCTTCGCCCAAGACAGAAGCAGATGACCGTCTTAATGGCTTGCCAGCCAAGGACTGTGTCTTTCCCACAAAGCTGCGTGTGTGTTACTTTCACCTCTTGAAACCCTCTTTATTCACCCAAAACTCCTTTGTGACTATTTTGTCCATTGTGATTATTAGTCTCGGTCATGCCATTATTAAGGGTCTGAAGAATGCCTTTTCAAACAAAGTCAAGTGTTACCCATTTAGAATTATGTTTCTCCCGTGTCTTTTGTTACATGACTCAATCACCTGACCCTGCACGTGTTGTAATAAAGCTACACTATACCTTTGAAATCCATTACTATTCTTCACTCATTGCACCCCTCAATTTCGGTATCAGAGGGACATAGGTTAGACAAATTATTTCAATAAATAAATGGCATAAATTCAGATATGTATTCCCCATATAGAATTGCAACATGTAGGGGAACATGGGGCATATCGGGGTAGAGAGGCAGAACGGGCTTAACGTATTTTCTCTCTAGTAGGTGGTACAACCTACCAGAATCTGTCAAAACTACGTCATCTCAATCACAGCTACTAGTACACATCAGTTGGCTGCCATAACAGACTCTGTTGTGTGCGAGTTGTGTGATGGATACAGTTTGAAGCAGTTTTTACAAGATTCGTGATACCTTTCAAGGCATGCAAGTACATCATATCTATATTTAAATAAAAAAATAATTACTATGGAATAGAGCACTTAATTTACTCCTAAATCCATGTTTTTCGCTAAGTTATCTTTGAATATCGAGCCATCGACAAGCATTAATCTAAGCTTGTGTTTATGGGTGGTACTACCCCATTATGCCCCTGGTGAAAAACTCTTTGTGTGTTATTCATATGATTGACTACTCATGTTTCATGCAATTTCGGAATAGTGCGTAATTACGTAAAGAAGTCACAGAGGCAGGAGTGGTCTTTAGTCTCAATGGAGGGGGCTGTGAATGCTGTACTTGATCGTTCAATGGGGTACAAAAGGGCAGCTAGTCACTTTCAAGTGCCCCAAACAACTCTTGAACGCTACGTTAAGAAGAAACGAAATAATCCTGATTATGTTTTTAGAAACGTTCTCACAGACTGCAGCCGCTAGATGTTTCTTTCATGAAACCACTAATCAAATATTATGAGGATGAAATTCACTCCTGGGTTAGATCTAATCCTGGAAAAGTCGTGACACTGTTTCAGGTTGCATCATTGTTTGGTGTCAGTTATAGGCGAGCCTCAACAATGAGCACGGCAGTCAATGGGTTTCGAAAAACAGGAATATGGTCTATGAACATCAATGTGTTTGATGATGCTGATTTCCCACCGTCCAAAACGACATATATTGAGCTTTCTTCTGGTGTTCCTGATGATATTAATCCTTCATCTTCTGAGAGGTCCGTTGTCTCTGGTTCACCTATGGGCAGAGAAAGTATTGTGATGCCAAGCTGCAGTAGTTTTCAGAGTTCCAGCCCAGAAAATATCACAACTATTACAAAGGTAGATCAGAATAACAAGAGAGTTTGGGAAAACGGGGAAAAGCACGATACTGACAACATCCCCATATAAAGAAGCGCTATTGAATGCGGAACAAGAAAAACTGAATAAAAGACCTGTAAAAAGGTGTCTTGCTCTGCCAGAAAGCGAAACAAAACGGCAATCATCAAAAGGTAGGCCTAGATGTCCTCACCCTCCTGTGACCAAACGTTTCAGAAGTCCTTTGTCTGCTGGAAACAGGAACGAAGTGGCAAAATACGACGAAGATGATTGTCTCTATTGCCACGATTATTCATCAGGAGGGTGAGTTAGATATCCCTGCTACCTGCAGTGGGCTCATAATTCTTGTGCAGGTGTCGAAAGTGGTGATAAAGATGTACATATTTGTGCATATTGTGAGATGTGAACTAATTGTAAACAAACAAAAATGGTCAAAGAAATAATAACCCTTACTGCCCCACCTGTGGGGCAAAACGGGGAAAATGTACTAATTTAGTTTCTAACGTGATAGATACTCCCATTTGTTGTGAGTGTCTAATTTATGTTGTTCAGGTAATTATGTAATAATATACACATTCACATTACCAAAACACAATTTCTAAATGTTCAAATGTGAAATATACATGTACAAATATTAAGTACCCTGTCCTGCTCCATGTTCCCCTATCCGTAACTGCTTGGTTTCTGAGTTATGACCTTCAAAACAGTGATATTCACCGACGAATAGAGCGAAAACTCCTTGCTAAGGTTGTCGGTCACCCTAATTTGAACCCGGGATCTTTCGATTGCGAATCCCTCATGCCGTTCACATCTGCACCTCACTCGGTTCAAACGATTTCCGTGAAATCATTTTAGAGGAAAGAAAAGTTTACTTATATCGGTACGTTACTAAATATACCTACTCATAGCTTTTGTTACCTGCCTATGTAAGCATGGATAGCATCTTTTGGTGCATATTTGAAAAATGTAAGTGACCTTTGTTATTTTTGAACATTTTCTCATGTAACTATCATACTTATGCTATATTAACTCCATTCGGAACTCAGCTGCAACTGGCTGCATTGGTGTGCCTATTATAGCAACAAAAGGTCATTTGGAAATAAAACATACACCTTTTGACATCTGCTACGCTTTCTTGATTATAAAAATAAACCGAATGTAAAATGTACCCTACAAGCACGGCTGCTGTAAACGATCTCATAGCAGCAATAAGGATCAACTATAGTACGTGTGCCACAAAATTCTGAACATATAGCCTCTTACCCAGCACCACACTCTGTGCATCAGCCATCTGGAATCCGCATTAACCCCGTAATAGAAAAACTGCGACTACACAGATCGAAAGGCAAGGTATTGCCTGGACTCCTCCCTCTCCCTCCCATTTAAGAACTGTAACATGAAATTCACCCTAGACAAAATGCATACGTAAACAGGAGATCGTGCGACAGAAGTCGTGCAACGTTTATCCAGTAAAATCTCAATATTAAGGTTTTGGATAATGACTTCTCTGCCTGCCCAGGTAGGCATTTCAAACTGTACAACAAAAATGGCAGTTCCCTTCCAAAATGTTTATCTACCTGAATATTCTATTTTCCGAAAAACCAAATTTGCTGAACGGAATTTATTAAGTGTGAATTACTATTTAAGTCCACGATATGTTAGCAGTCGCATAATTATATGCTCATCGGAATTTACAATACACATACAGTACATATCGGCGACTGACGAGTCAAGATGTTCCAAATAGCAAGACAAGCCATTTGCCCGCCGTCGACCACTTGCAGCCGCAGGGTCAACGAATAACATGAAATAGGAACATGAAATAGGAATAGGAACAGAGAGGAGAGACTTGGTGGAAGACAGCACTCCAGCATTTGCCTAGCCAACCAGGGAAACATCGTAGAAAAGCTCATGGTCTGAGTTAGGCGGCTGCAAACTATCGAAACCGGAATCTTCCTTCTTGCTTGATCCTTTTGTTTTATTTATTTTTTACTCCTAAAAAGCAAGCATGTTGTCCCCGTAATGTACTAGTATGCTGTAAAATTCAAACTTGTGCTGAGAGTTATAATTATATATTTATTGTTTAGCAATTTTAGATGAAGTTTGTACCTCCCTTTTAAAGGTATCCTTCGAATTATTGGCGACGATATCATATAGGTAGTGAGCTTTACGCCACGAAATAGAGAAAATGCATTTCACTTTCTACAGCGAACATTTTCAGTTTCGTTTAGAATTGCTGGCCCTTGTAGAGCGCTTTGGAATATGAAACCTGTCTCTCCGAACGACAGACATGCAAATGCGACGTTTTGTTGTCACCGCAGCGGCCAACTTTTGAAGGTTCCTGTACGCCAATATGATGGCTATATCCCTTTGGCCATTTTGTGTCGACAAACTCCTTTTTGACCAAGCCATCCTGTTTGCAAAAGGGGTCCCACAAACTGAATTCCGCTTATTCTTTTTCTGCCTTTTGCTGGTTCCTTTCTCTTGCGGTACCACATATATGGAAGGTGAAGTAATAGTTATACGAGATTCAATGGTGACCACGCGGGTCCCCCACAAAGCGACCGTGCAGCAATTTATGACGGGCATTTCCCTTCTCTTTTGCTCTGTATAGAGTGTTTCCTTTCATCTGCTTTCTTTTTACCGTTCCAGAATCCTGAATATCGTGTGTTTTGATATTTATACCAGCCGTGCAGGCTACAAAAGGTACATTATTCGTACAAGCAGCATGTTCGTGCTCCTTGCTTTGAACTAGTAACATTTCGTGGCATGGCCTTCTGTATTAATTGGAGCGAAACTTGATGGTGGCCATAGTGACAGACAAGTAAATACTAAAACAGTTCTATTATTCTTTATTGGATCAGAACGTAGTGATGTTGTACTCTAGTATGTTAAGTAAGGATAAGTGGTCATTCTTCACTACCGTCTTATATTTAAAATGCTTAAGCCGACCTTGTGATTTTTACTGTCTCTACATATAGCAATTAGGGAAGATACGTTTACCATGTGTTTTGGGCGTTTCAATAGGTACATAATATACTTGTATACGAGTACTTGAGAAGGCGAACGCCCTAAACAGTATCTGGTAATTACTCTCCAGTGTGCAACACTTTGGAACCCAATATCTACATATTTGTTGAATCAGCTGCTGACTGCTAAAAAGTTATAGGATTTTTGTGAGGTACGCATGGGTGGGAGTAAGAATAGACAAAACTAGCTAAGTTCGCCAATAAATGTAACGAAGGCTAATAAATGAACTCTCTGAAGCGAGTTATCAACTGTTTGAAGATTTAGAATTAAATTGTTTTTGAATCATATACAAAAAACTGACTATTCAAGTATTATATTTCCAAAGTTTTGAAGTATTAGTAACTTAACGGTTTAAAACAGGGGTTTTTGTAATAGCAACCAGGTGCCTAAATTGCGTGATTTGCTGAATTATTAAGCAGGAAGTTCTCTTGCAGTGGCCGCCATCTATGTATAACCCGATCGCGGTATTTAGGCGTTACGGACTACCGATAGTCTAACAGTGAAGCACTTCTGGAAGACATGATGCTCATAAATATTCCACCTACTTAAATAGTAGCCAACTAAACTTCCTGTGAGATACATTGTAAAATCTTAACTTCTTATTCGTATTTTAATTGCAAATTTTATTCTGTGACTTGTAAACTTACAAAAATACTTTTCACTTGTCGTCCTCAGAAATTATTCTCGTGAATTTCATACATGTTGGTGATTTTCGAACAATCTGGGGTTCATCTAATGGAAACTTAAGCTAATGGATTTCTTTTTGACTAATTTCACCGGTATGTAATTGCCTTAACAATTATCTTTTCCTTATTACTGAAAAGTTACAATTCATGCTTCTTACATTATGCAACGATTTTAAAATATTAATAATTTATTGTAGCTATTTATTTATCTATCGCAAATAATAAAATCAAAATTTGTCTGGTAGTACTAAGAGTCCCCCACGAAACAGGCCCTTTTTCTCTGCCGCTTCTGTGATCTCATCTATTATAAATCTGTTTTATCTGTTAATCTCTTCTCCTTTATAACACTTTATAACACTGTCAGACATATGCGAAGTAAATGAAAAGTAATTGATCGGTGAAAGAAGGATCAACTATTGCACCGATTGCTATTGCACCAGAACCCATTTTCAGATTATCTTATGGATCTGTATGAGGCTGAAGGTAGTTCTGGGAAATATAAGGAGTAATGGAAGTCAGCTATAGGACATGGGTCAAAAATAACAACCCAGAATCAAATGAACTATTTTATATGAATAGAGCCGAACTGGAATGATAACAGGACAAGATTTTCCCAGAACATTCTTATAGAAGATGGGTAAACAAATTGAATCCAAATTGTATGAAATGTGCAAGTACAGTTCCAACTGCAAGTCATTGTTGTGTGTGTGCGATTCAAATTCATTTCAAAGAATTAAACACTTTAATCAAGGTTTTATGTTAATGTATGAACTAATTAGCCCTAGTAAACATTCTAACCTTCTTTAGAAAGGATAAAGCGATTCTGACACATCTTTACCGTGGATGAGCGATGGTCGTGGTGCTTAGGATTTCGAAGCTTGCTCCTTCTAAACGTAATCTGGACAAATGGTTGAAGTATGTTCATACGAATTTTCCTTATGCCCTTTTAGCTACAATATTTTTACTATACAAAATTCATTCAGAATGATAAAGACTTAGGATCCTACTGAAAATGTAACGTATAGATTTCATTAATCATAGAACTCTGTTTAATATATGGTATTTTCATGGTTTGTCATTTTAGATTCTAATTAAAATGTAAAATTGTGTATTTAAGCAATTATTTGTTTTTGAGTTATGCTATTCATAGAGATTCAACTACATAAACATGTACTTTTTATGTGTTCCTTTCGGAGATGAGTGTCATAACCTCAATATGTATTTCCGTGAATCTTTGGCATAAACTTTTTTGGATAGAATATAAAACTCCTGCAACTAACATAATAAGTGGTGGAGAAAGTTGTTTCAGCGTTTGGCATATGCTAATAACCTTCGGAAAAACATTCTTCCACCAAGCGGTGACTGCATCGAAGTTACGTTGTCTTGGGCAAACCTTTCTAAAACTATCCCTAGCTACAGTTTCATAATATTAATTCTCTCTCGCTCATTTTCTTATCTGTCTGCGCGTCTCTGTTTCTCTCTAACAGATACACACATTCACACCCGCACGTACACACTTGCACGTTTTCTTTAATTTATTTCATTTATTTTTTATCTTTATGTAGGTTTAGCTCCTCGTAGCGCATTGTATGGTAATATAAAAACAAGTCCCGTATTCTGTATGTCAACAATATTTGTAGGTAATATTGTCCCCGTAGCATAGATTGCCCTCGTATTAACCTTAATCACTCCGTGAAATGGAAGTAGGCCATGTTTACGTAGCAGAAGCAGGAGTTGTAACGCGATATGCACCGTTACCGTTTGTGGCTTGCCTTACTGTGTAAGTTATTCAGGAAAATCTGTAGTGGATGCCACTTTGTGGGGGCAATAATTGTAGTAGAGGCGGCAAGTAGAGTGATGGGCGGCCAGAGTCACCCACTCCTCAGACCACATGGCAGCAAGAGTCCCCGCCGCAAACAAACGACTGACCTCTCTACCAACCCTTTCCTTTTTATATTCTTGTCCTTTGTCCCGGCGGCTCTTCCCGTCATTAAAACTTCACCAACTTCTCACTTCACTCTCTTTCTCATTTTTCTCACTGACTTTGCTTTATTTGAAACAAAACAAACAAAATATCGCTATTTACGAATTTAAACCTTTGGAAAACAAGGTCATTTGATATATCTTGGGTACTTCACTTGGCCAGAGTGTAAACTTTAAAATTCTCCATTTAACTTAAAAGAAAAATGAATTTTATTCAGTTAGTGAGCACACATTGGTGGAGACTAAACAAAGTTTTGCTATAACATTTAAAATTTTGTAGTTGCAGTGTCACAAGTACAATGTAATTCACGTGGATTCTTTTTTTTTTTCTTTCTTTTTCCTCCACATTTTGCAGCTAAAAAGTAGACCAGAAAAAAGATTATCATGTGCTTATCAATAAGAACGCGGTTGCCGACTTTGACACCACGCTAATGGGGCCTTTTGTGTAGGAGACGTGAGATGAGATGAAAGAAAGCAGCTGATTTAGGAGCCACGACTGAGCAGAGGGTAGGATTCCAACCGGTCTCAGATTCAAGCTCTCGGGTGGGGGGTGTCTGGTAGAACTCACGCTCCTCCCCTTCCAACAGATTTGAGGAAGCTCAGAAACGTGATAGCGCCCTTCCGTAAAGACAGAGTTTTGCAGAGAACATTTTTTCCTACCACGCAGCATCGAGACACATTTCGACATGTTGCAACCCTGAAAGATCCAAGTGGATGAAGAGTGAAGTGAAGTGAGATGAAACGAGGTAGAGGATCTTCGAGAATGTAATGAACTTTCCCAGTATTCGCCTAGGGATTCGGAGAAACTCCAAAAGAATGCCCATGGTTCAGTAAGGTCGACCGTAAGGATCGAATTCCCATCTTCCAGAATGCCTCACATGAGTTACCACCTGCGCCAACTCTCTCGTTCTCTGGTCTATAAATCACGTCATTTTTATACAGCATTCATCATTAACTTAACTGCTCCACTGTTTTTTTTTTTTCCTTCACTGCTACCTATTTATAGAGCACAGATCACACAAACAGGGAGATATACGCAAACTGTGACCTAGATTGAGCTACTGTGACTACCATTCAACCGAAATTGATGAAATGGAGACACAGGACAGACAAACTTCATAGTTCATAGTAGTTCGGCTTGAAGCCCCATCGCACTGCTTCACACCTAGAGAGGGCACACTCTGATCGCTCTTCGGTGGCGATTATCCCTACCTCCCTCTCATCTGTCACGTTGGAAGCAAAAAGGACTCTTGAGGGTTTCTGCGGTGCTCTGCTATAGGTTCTGGAGGCCCTTACATCTGTTAATTCCTGTCCTAATAGTTGATAAATGCGATTCAGCTGTTTCTGCCGAAATCATTTACGTGAGTAAAGGATAGAGGGACCTGCGCTCGCATGCGATACAGGTTAGCTGGACGCAGTGTATGAATGACGTCAGATGTACACCACGGCCATCAAAAGTCGAAAACAACGTAACAAAGTACTCTGCAAACTAGCGAAGCAGTGCCTCGCAAGTGCCATAGCCGCTGGGATACTTTCAATATTTCGTTATATAGTACCAGCAATTCCTCTCCTACCAAAGCCAATATTTACAAGATGGGGTATTTGGATTCAGACCGTCATGTATTATGCGGTACATTACAATGAAATTGCAAAATGTTATTAGCACTCTATATGATGCATATATATCTGTTATTGTAACTACAAAGTCTCTGATATCGCATGAACTATCCGAAAATCTTCAGTTCATATCCAACAACTTTGTAGTGTTACCCAAAGCTATTAAACGGGTATGGAAATTTCTAAGAGCATAAGCATAATAGAAGATTTAGCAAATGCAATTAATATGATTGTGCCAGGTATCGAAAGGTTGAAAGATAAATAAAAGAATGTTCCAAACGAGAATTATGATTACCAAGCTATGTGTGAAAGTTCGAAACTTAGTAAGAAGGAAAATACGCCAGAAGACAGAGCGGAATTCTTTACATTTTCACCTCTCCTATCGTGTAATATGGAAAAAAGTGTTTTACTGTTTAAAAACTGCTTGAGTGATAGCATAGAAATTTCACATTTAATAATTTACAAATGTATATAGTAACCCAGTGCAACGCACTCTGTGACAATATTGTAGTTAATAAATAGCAGTGTGCATTAGCCTTTAAATGCAATTTTCGAATGCATAGTTTGATGCTTGTGAGCTATGCTGCAGTGAGGCGGTTGTCATGGTTAGGCTGTACATTCCTGCAGCTATTTACATCCGTGACCGATAAAAGTACAATCTATGTACAGTATACCTATGGAAAAGTGCACACGTCTCCGGCCTTTATACTTAAGTATATCTATCATTACAACATTGCACATTATTCCAGTATTAATTTTCTTTTCAGCTATATATCATTGTGCGCACGGGGATAAGTGTGCGTGCGTGCGCTTTAGAGAGAGAGAGAGAGAGAGAGAGAGAGAGAGAGAGAGAGAGAGAGAGAGAGAGAGAGAGAGGAGTATAACTCAAATCGAAAAGTCGGTTGGATACCAAACTCGCTATTTATGTTCAGTAAGAATGGGACGCCTACGATTTTCAAGAAAATCCCTCCACTGTAGATCACATTTTACATGGAACATTTCCCAAAATTATGATTTTTATCAAAAATGGCTTAACATATGGTATTTTAATAATAATCTTGAAAGTTACTATCATGACAAGTGTAATGTTCGAGTATATCTTTAATTTTCTAGGAATACCCAAAAAAATCTGCTCATTCTAGGTGTCTTCTGGATGACTGGTAAACCGTAGGAGCTTGAAATATTTTTATACTGTGCACCATTTTCGAAATATTTCGCTTTTTGCTTTATTTCTTTGAAATTTCAATTGTTTTCAAGTGAGAATACGTAATGTTTTTATTTCTCGGTCTTGGAAACAGAAGGATATTTCAAAGGCTAAAATATTTACTATCTCTCAAACTTAACTGTATTCTCATATTGCCCTTGTGCGTATAAGAACATTATCAATAAGCAAACGTGTATGTCGACTAACACGAAGTTCACAAAGTCATAAGCCTTTATAAAACAGATTGTACAAGAGTAGTGAAAGTCGTGAGAGTAACACATCAGACACTTTTTAAATGTGCTATGACTGATTGTGTAGCTACTGATTATAGTTAGGGATGAAGACTTCCTCTCGCAAACACTCGCCCCTGTAACCTACAGGGGCGGCCGGTGAGGCATTGTATTGACGGTGCAATAAATAAATGAATGAATAAATAATAAACAATAAATATATAAATAAGGGTTGTTAAAATATAAATATGTGCACCAATTTCGAAAGGTTTAGGTAAATCTTATCAATAGTCCATCCTGCTTTATAATATGCTGTACCAAACAGAACGTACAGTGAAACGGAAATAGATATTTATTACATCCCTACTCTTGTTACGCACAAGTGTAACGAGTACAGTAAAAGTTTGATAATACAATTCATGGAGAATGTGATACGAAGCGTTCGTATACGATTTCGCGACAAGTCCCGTGCTTTACTGCACTCTAACGGATGAAGCGTAAGTTATGCGTCAGAGAAACTTCGGCACCACCTTCTCCCATAAGAAGCCGTGTATAAGCAGACATCCTAGCCCTTAACCCAGGCACTTATCAGCGTAGATGCCGTTCTGGAATCGGCGCCAAGGACAGAGCGCTTGAGTTACGCGCTCTGTCCTATTACACGCGCCTATTCACACGAGGGAGTAGATACTCAGAAACAATCATTTTGCGCAGTTCCTATACAGTTCTTTCTTTCGTTTTCATACAGATGGTGCCATGGCACAGCGGCACTACCTCAGAAGCCACCCCTGGTAACCTAACTCTACCATTAATTACAACTCAAATGTGAGATATGAAATGTTCAGAGAATGATGTAATACAGTCACTGTTAATCTCGTAAAAACTCGAGCGGCTGAACCGATTTCCCTAATTTTGGTTTAGAAATATTTGTATAAGTCCAAGGTATGTTTAATAGGTGAGGAAAAAACCTGAAGCCATATTAGACGGGGTTATTAACTAAATATAAAAGTACACAGGCAAAGTTTTACAGAACACATTACACCTTCCTTTATTTTCGACAAATAAAAGCATTACACATTACAAAGATATTCCACTCCTTGTCAAAGTCTTCAAAGCTATTTCACCTACCATATTTTATTAAATAACGTTTATCGTTTGTTATCAAGACTGAAATATAATTATGTAGCATGATACGTCTTTCGAAGATTAGACCCAAAATTAATTTCTGAACCTACTATAACACTATAAATATTTGACAAGAGACAATTGTAAAATATTGGTGAATCCTTTGATACGTTCCTGTTTTTTGTGTGTGTGAATTCGTTGATTTGACACAAAATTAATTTAATTCCTTGGTGACTTTTTGAAGTTCGCGGAAACCTTTTTACTTTGCCAAGGAGAAGACGACTTGACATACGTCGTAGAAGTCTATCAAATGTGCGACGAGCTACGTCATGTGCCGGCCGCACTGATGAGCAGGGAGTCGCAAATAGTGCTAATTAGTGGTGTTGGTATGTCAGAATTGCGTTCTAGAGTGTCTGTTTCTTCCAGCGGAGCTTTTTTTCCTCGTACAAATCAGTTAACATAGTTATAAACCAAGATGACCTCAACTATACCGCAGAGTTTTTAAATTCATTAGAATTGCGTGGACTCCTACCTCATAGTTTAAGATTAAAAAGTAGGATCAGTTGTAATCATGCTGCGTAACATTAGCCAACCACGACTGTACAATGGAACGAGACTAACTGTGAAAAATCTAATGAATAGCGCCATCGATGCAACAATCATCAAGGGAAAGTACAAAGGAGAGGATATCTTGATCTAGCATATTCCGATGATTCCAACTGATTTACCTCTTACTTTTAAGCATCTACAATATCCTGTGCGTTTGGCCTTTGCGATGACCACAAATCAATTTCAAGAGCAGTTGTCGGAAGTTTGCGGAATCAACTTGGAGTTACCCTGTTTCTCTCATAACTTGCCTGTTCGCGCGTCGCAAAACCAACATCTCTATATATTTACGCACCACAGAAAAAGACAAAAATATTGTTTATCAGAAAGCTTTAAATTTATTAAATTAATCGTAACTGTGCTTTATTTAAACTTCACCCCCAATTACAAAATAAATAGCTTCCGAATTTGTTTTGTTTATATCGATAAGTTTGAGCAAGTTTTACTGGCGGTACGAAGTGCGCCGGGTCAGCTAGTAAGTAATAAATATATCAAAGTAACATAAACAATAGCTCATAAAGCATAGAATATAGATAAACAGAAGTAATAGATTAATGTTTAGAATGGATGCTAAAGTAACTATACTTTTGCACTGCATTCTGGATTTCAAACCGAGCAGACATATGAACTGTAGCAAACACCCAGTAGCAGCTGAATTAGGATGTGCAAGTGTTAATGCGATAAAGAGATGTTTATAAGTTAATACACTGCAGTGTGTACGCTATAAAGCTCCAGGGAAATTAATAATATTGTACAAAATAACCGAGGGGAGTGACTTAAGCGGTAGCGCCTTGAACCTTCCTGCAAATGGAAGGTTCCCGAATTCGACTAATTTGACCAGAAAACATTTTGCTTGGTCACTAGGCAACTGCTGGGATCGTCACAAGCCTCATTGCCACTGGCCGTTCTTCCATTTCATTTAAATCCAATCTTTCCTTTTCGGAAATGTCGAAAAAGGAGCTGTGTGGTGGTTTTTGCAGAAGTAGCACTGTGGTCGCTTGTCCCTACAAAGTGGTCGGTGTCAAAACCTGTAAGGCTAGCGGCCACACGAAGAAACTTAGCGCCAAAATAAACCTTCAGCAAATGTAGGGGTCCCACGTTGGCTCAAACCCACACTCCCCATCTTCTCCCTCTGTCATAGAGCAGCTTGACTATACTGAAATGACTATATCGGAACCCATTATATGCTTCCTCTATCCCTCTTACAAACTGCGCCAATATGAGAACTACAATTTATCCAATATAATATACTGATGACTATACATAGGTATATAATATATATTAAAACAACTTTCACATGGCTGGCCCCGTAGCTTAGTCGGTAGAGCACCTGCCGCCGTGCTAGGGATCCCGAGTTCGATTCACGGCGGAGGGGGTGGGGATTTTTCTCCGACCAAGATAATTCCCCATCTTCACCAGAGTCTGGAAGTATGAATTAGAGTGTAAATGTGTGCGTGATCTAATGAATCAACGAATCAAAGAACACGGGTTAACACCTTCGGTATGTTCCAAAGGAGAACGGGCCGCCGATATAACCATTGTAGTTAAAGGCGGGGTATAAATGGAACAAGTAAAAATAAAAGAAAAAAAGAAAAAAAAAGAAAAAAACTTTCACATGGACCCAGTTGTGAAATGCACGATCAACAGCAAGAAGATCTTCACACATCTCTTTAGAAGTCTGCAAACTTGAATTGTACAGCTGCATTTTCGTTGCGAGAGGATTACCTATCAACTTCCTGTTTACTTGGCAAATTCCTAATTATTTTATACGGTTACAACGTGATATCCTTTGCAATTACTGTTTAAATTAATAAATTTAATATTTATGAAGCTTAGTTTAGACAATCTGTAATGCATGGAATATGATTTCTGTCGCAAAGAAAGAGCAGAGTGAGATAGATATCTCTTGTCATGGAGTTGGACGATAAACAGTCAAAGCCGCAGAGGACAAACGGATCCCTGCGGTTAGCCTCGAGCTTGTGCCATTAATTTTTCCTTCTTTACATCCACTTTTTCGCACGTTAACAAACAGAATCGGGATGATAGGACAGTTCGACCAAGCTACGCTTTCTCTCTGCTATAAACGAACGTTTCAAACCATTACATTATCACTTTTATTTATTGTGCAATCTATGTTTTAGATTTTAGCATGGAACGCTTAGTCACATCGACTTTCACTGCAGTAATGACACAACTAATGGATGAAAGAGTGATGTATACGATTTGAAGTTCTGTATACAACATTTGAGAATTGGTGACACATTTCGTATTTGGATTAAATGTGTAAAACAATGTGGGCTTTCCAACCAGTCCCTAAAAATGTGTAATTTCTGTGCTAATTTATCAAAATACCTGCCAATTTTTTAACGTACTTCTTCTTCTATAACTTGAATCTGAGGAAGGTTTTGCATAAGAAGATAACCAAAATGCACGTTCTGAGACTTCCAGAAACCTATTCTAAGAAGGCGCAAGTTTTCGTAAATTGAGGAGAAAGAAACAATTTCAAAACCTTGGATATCAAAGTGTATCAAAATAAGTTATGCCTTGTGAAATGAATCGCCTGTTTAAGAGAAATGAGTCCATAGCTATTTTAGAGTTATAGACTACCCAACTCTCTTATTTTACTTATCATTTATGGGTAAACTTAGTTCCTACTGGACTGAATCCTGTAATGCACAATTCATTAATTAGAATGGTAAATCAGACAAGGCGAATCAGTGTATTATATTTCATTTAACTGTGAAAGTGCGTATAGTCAGGCCTTGTGAGTGTTTGGCTGAAATATATTATAATTGTTCAAATTACTTTCCTCTTGTGTGGCTGAACACACGCTGAAGACGTAACCTAATACACGGTGTTCATTTATATCTGTAATTTTACCGCGCAAAATTTGACGTCATCAATAGCATCACTGATGGAGCGAGTTTATATATGATTCTCCTAGCGGCTTGCGATCGTATTAGATGTGTTGACAGCAACTTTTAGGCCTCTCTCTACCGGCAGGTAAATATACTATTTGAGAGGTGGGTCTTGCCGGCGTAATATAAAGGTGCGTAATTTTGCCTGGTGAGTAGATACGATAGTCATTTTTTTTTTTTTTTTTTAGAAAAAGCTATACCTATACTGCAATGCAGTGTATTGTAAAGCTAATTATGCAACCATAAAAATAGACCATGAGGAATATACGAAAAGATAAGTCAATGAACACTTATTTCACAATGAACATCTGTTTTTTCTGTTATGTTAGACATATTATATGCATATTGTAAACTTGCCACTTAAAATAGAAATATTTCAATTTGATATCGATTCGTTTCTATCACCCATAGTTTCCGCATAATGTAACTTCATTACAAACCAGAAAATTAGTAGAACATGTTCTAGAAATGAAAAATAAATTATTGTTACAATGTGTACAAAGCTTTTATCCAAGTCTAAACAAGAAAATATTTTTAGTATATAGTACTATATGTCCATTTTATTATATTTTATTTCTCTCTTCCCCTTAAACACTGCCTGTATTGCGAGAAGGTATGTTCAAGGCATTCCTGCCATCATATTATTTATTGCTTGATCCTGTATCTTGGAAATGTTTGATGCACCTATTGGTTTTAAAAGACATAAGGATACCAACATTAATAGACCTTTTAATTTTGCATGGTAATGACAACAAGTTTATATCGTATACTCATAAAACGTAAGACGGTTTATGTTGCAAAAAAGCATGTCAATTTGACGGTACCTGGGCACTTTTGACAACATTCCGCTCCGAGGGACTTTTCTGAATGCCAGATATCTTTGCATAAACTTATCTATGCAGCGGTTTAAACAATATTTATATGTCGCGCCAATTTTAATGATGGACAAAAGTAGCATACATCCATGAAGACACGGTGGTCTGTGTTCATATGCAGGGGAAACTGGTTGTATTAGTTATGAGAGCAACCATACTGAGAGCGCTGTAATTCGCTTACTGTTCCGCAAAAATTACCGCTTCTTCTCCGTAGAGGGCACTATGATTTCAAGATAGACCACAGATTAATACAGATAGACTCGCCAGCTAACTATGACGTCATTCTTGCTCAATCGGAAGGCGGGAAATAACGAATAAAAATGAACACCCTGTATAATACACCGAACTAGACGTCTCGCATGTACATGAGCTACAGATGTAATTTATATATTAATAAAAGTAGTTACGGGGAAGACTAGTCAATAAAACACTGTTCCTGATCAAGGGAAGCTATTTAACTGAAATAATAATTAACCTCATTGTAGAGTTAATGGAAATAATATCCCGATTTCATCACTACTGTAGTCCAGTACAGACCAGTAAAGGAGAAATTGCAGAGCACAAAATCAAGTGGTATTATAGGTTGTGTGTACTCATGTTAACCTATATTTTCAATTTTAGCAGTAGGTACACTTGCCCGCTCTGCAACAGCTTTCCTAACCTCTCAATTAATAAGCGGTGAGACAGGAACACTGCAGCGTAAGCCAGTAGAGACAAAGAAGGCATAAAAGACTTATAGAGAAAGCGTGAAGATATACGTGGGCGACCTTGAGTGGACCAGCCAGGATAAAACCACTATGATGTAAAAATCTATAAGTTTAAAATCCTGTTCTCTCAGAGATAGTACAAGATAGGTTTACTCCAATCTTAGGTGCACGGTCCATTTTAAGCTTTTTAAAATATTTGCATCACTATACATAAAATGTTTCTCATTATATCTGAAATTTGTTGAACCTTTTATGGAACTTACCTTTATAGTTTCATTCATTTCCGAAGAAAATTTTATTAATTTTCTTATTTTATTAATTTCAGTATAATAAATCTACTTTTAAACAAGATAATCCATAAAACCAGTACAAATAAACGAGGGTTGCCGTAATTCAGCTATATTAATAGAGAAACTGAAAATGATTCTAAACACACATTGCTCTTATAAAAGCAAAAACAGTAATTCTTATGTAACCACCACGCAAACACTAGTCTACACAGGAAAAAGTCATAGTTTACGTAACAAATGTAGCTTATCGTAAACCTATAAATGTGTAGGTATATACAATGTATTTCTACATCGGTGTGTATGCATGTGTTTCGAAATTTACTTCTACACTGTAACACTAATTTCTACTAAACTAAGAAATAACGTTTGATACAGAGCGAAAATTACTGCTTAACTTAAAAGTTCAAAACTCGACTTGATTTCAGCCAGCTAATTATATTTAATAGTATGTAATGCCTGCAAAAGCCTACAAGACCATCCATATCTTTGTCAACGACAATGTTAGTAGCTCTTACATTGCCAAATAGTCGCTTGCATTTTCACGGATTCACAAAACAAAGAAGGAAAAGAAGGAGTTGATATAATGTTAATCTCCTTTATAACATCGATCAGGTATAAATAACAGCAAATTTTAGCCTTTCTTTTGTTTCGACGTTTTTTCTTACTATTTTTGCCTATGTTGGTTACTAATAATAAGCGAAAATATATTGATATTACCTAAACTGGTATTTCTTCCAATGAGATTTTCTCTGCAAATAAGAACGAGATGACCACAATGCAGTAACATGGAAATTACTCAGATGCATTAACGAGAAATCACTAAGCTGTGGTCCCTCTATGCAATTCGAACGTAACCTCAATTGACGGCACTGGAGTTCGTTGCTTGCTCTCCATCCAGTAGGAATCGACTCATCCGTGTTCAGTCATTATAGTTCTTTCCCACCTAGAGTAAATCGCGTGATAAGAGTTGGTTACGCTTTACTGCTGTGCACAACTTAGCTACGATTTCAGTCTAATTATAAAGTGGACTTTAGATATTATCGGATCCAATGGCTCTGGTTACGGTCAAAAGCAGATGTTGTTAATTGAGAGAATTCGCAGCACTAAGCAAAGGGAAAGCATCCATCATCCCAGTGCAAAACCTCTTTCTTCCAGAAAGGTGTATATTATGCAATCATTGGCAAATTTAATGCCCTTCCTGACAATCTTGAAGGGGAAATGACAATTTCAGTTCTTTCAAAATTGCTCCTAAAGAGTACCTTTGCCCAAAATAGTTTAATTTTGCACAAAATTATCCAATGACAAATTATATTTTAATACTATTAGCTTTGAAGTAGTATACAGTACGGTATGCCCCCTTTAATGACAAATCATTGCCAGAATGTATAGTAGTAGCGATAGCGCGCACAAATGCATTAGTTTTAGTATCTGCTTGCTGTATTTCAGCAATAGTTTTGTGCTGCACACGGTATATCTATCACATAGTTTACATACGCAGTCAGTTAATGGGTCTTAATGGTTTGAATTTTTGTAGGATTTGTACTGATGTCGATGTATTGGCAGTCTTATTGCACAAGGTATCTTACTATTTGATCCAGTCTAGTTCGATTGGTCGTCGCGTCTATCGCGTAGAACTCTTCCAATATTTATCTTCTCTTCTGGTATCTTTATCTTCTGCAATGGGTGCTCAATTCTGCTACATGTGCTCGCTTCCCCTGCAGAAGTTATTTCCTACCACCAGTGACCAAGGCACGAGAGATAGCCTAGTACCCAGAGACGGATTAATGTATATACCTTTAATTTCCTATACGTAAGAAAAACACCGCAGAGCTGTCACTGGAACTAGGTAACCATGCATAAGTAGTTCAGTCGTCGCAGATGGTGGAAGATGATTTCATTCTTGCTTGCAGTTGAACACTACTGATGTACCTCTTTGTTTAGTGACTGGTAGTAGGGTGGAGATCTTCTCCCAGAAAAGTTTCATGTACTAACTCTTATGCAAGTCCAGAAATAGCGAGTTTGGAGATCCCCCTGTGCGGCCTTTGGGATTCTCGCTTTCACTTTCTCTAAGATGTTAGCTCTCCGTAGCAAGGTCGATTGCCAGACTTTATTTCTGCTCGAAAGGTATATTCAAATGTATGCAGAGCAAACCAAATGTAACAAATGATGAATTTTGATACTTTCATTAGAACTCTACACCAGCACATCCCAAGTATGTGGTTACTTTACCGTATTTTAGTACACACATTATGTTGTTATGTTGTATATGGAAAGGTTGTTAATAATCTTCTTTCTCGTTTGGTGCCATAATTACGTAGATTGCCCAAAAATTCAAATCTAAAACGTCTAAAGTGGAATGGAATCAGTGCCCTAATGTTGGACGATACCACTTCAAATCGTCTCGGTGATTCTACAGTTAGGTGAATATGCAATTATCTTAGAATGGGCCAAATTTTGAATGTGTATAAATATTTATTATATTATGTTTATACTGTACACTATTTGATGTTTATATTAACTATATAAATATGTCTCCCATAGCTTTAATGCCGAACTGAAAGTGCAAATGTGTTTAAGGTTCTCCGGAAGGCCCTTCCTTGCAATATTAAATTAGCAATAATCAATGTAGTTTTTATCTTAATGTATTTTGAATATATTTCAGAAACGTTTTCAACAGTAATTTATGCCTTTGGCTACACTTTAATTTGGAGCTTTGGGGATATTATTTATATTATTATTTATTAAACATGTTTTATTAATAATATTTCTCCCAGACTTTTAATGTGTATTTATGCAATACAGGAAGTAGTTCATGATTCAGATCCTGTGTTAAAATCTGCACAATATTATAATAAACATATCCTGGAAGTTTCAAATGTACCTTCTGGAAGCTGAGAAAAGCTGCATTATATATTAAAAATTATAACTTAGAAAACCTACGTTTTCTGTGCATTCCTGAACCATACGTGGGGTCGTCCTCCAGTTTTCCCTTCCATCCTCTTCTGTGCTGCCTTTCTCTCTGCTCCACTGCTCTAAATGCTTCATTAGAGGCTCTACTACTTTTTCTTTTAGTAAATTACTGATAATAAAGTCTTAAATAAAGCATGAGTTAATAAATGAAAAAAGCTAAATCATTAACTTATTATTTACTTAAAAAAAAACCTTTAAAAAAATTTAAACCTAAATAAAAAATAAAAAAATCAATGAAAAAGGCAAAAATCTTTTTCATTCCAAATTAATTGAAAAAGTTGAAATAAAGATGAATGTTGAAACTTTATTAATTTTTTTGCCAATTACTGCTCCTTATTACCATTAGGTTTTTCGACAGAGCTCTGAGTTGACTTAGCTTACCTGAGTTGATGTAGATTGGAGTTTAGGATTTACATTATTTTTGAGGCAGCTTTTTTACGCTTACGAACATTCTTTTCCTAAATATTTTAAACATTTTATACCCATTTTTACACATAAATGTCACTTATATAATACAAATGCAAGGTAAAATTCCACTAAAAATTGAAACCCAAAAAACGCATGTAAATAAACAGTATTACACTGAAAAACAATGACTAGCTTATATCTTGGGGAAATCATTGAACTAATAGGCCCAACTTGCTGGCGAAGGTTAAAATGTCCTTCCTGAACATTAACCAATCCTCAGTAACGCAAAATTTGTTTCGCCACAGTAACTTCAGTGGTTTGAGTGTTCTCATTAAGAAATGACAGGCGTACTTAAATTTTAAACCGTTGTTAAATATGAAAGGGTAGAGCCAGACTGAAAAATGCAATGACATAGCCGGGATTTGAACCACGGATCTTCTGGTCTCCGTCCAGCCGCTCTCAACCATTGAGCTACTAAGGCCAACGTGCCAACATGACATTAAACTCTCCAACTGCCTTGTGTTCAGTGGAGAGTTTAATGTCATGTTGGCACGTTGGCCATTTTAGCTCAATGTTTTAGGGCGGCTGGACGGAGACCAGAAGATCCGTGGTTCAAATCCCGACTATGGCATTGAATTTTTCAGTCTGACTCTACCCTTTGATAGTGCGTCCTACACACGACTAGTGTGAGAGAACATTTAATTTCCATTGTTAAATAGATTTAAAATTGAGTAAACCACATAAATTATATCATTTTAATGCTGAAATACCATATTAAATTAAAATAAAAAACCGAAAGAACACAAATTTCAAGATTGTTTACCCTTCTGTTTTTACCATCACCACAAGACTCTTTGCCTGAGAACTGTAGAGGATTCAAGTATCGGTAAACAGTATAGATCGTGAATTTAAGTAAACTTGCAACGAAGGTTTCTAGGAAATCATAATTTTCTCTCAAAATATATTGCACCTTTCAAAAATTGTTCACCAAAGAAAAAGGAAACCTGCAAAAGTGTTTTAAAACAGCACAGATTTGTATGCGGCAGTTCTGTGTGTGCGTGTGCGCGTGCTTGCACGTTATTACGAATGGTGTTTGCACTTGTAGTTCAAATCTGGAAATTTGCGCATGTATCAATAAAAACTCGTGGGGCTTGTACATAAAACGATTTAAAACAAAATCTGTTGCACATAATTCTTTGCCAATGCACAAACCAGTGTGTAACATATGTTTAAATAAAATAAGGGAGTATATAGGAAAGATATTTAAAGATGTTTGAGTTAAGCAGTTGTGCTGTTTGTTAAAATGAATGAAGCTCGTGTTTCAAAAATTATTCCTAAATTCCAATTTTGTACCATCTAACAGTTTACTGGAGCAGTAATCTCTAAAACAGAAGGTTGCCAAAATAAGAGGTCCCAACAATTTACCACAAATTATTTATTATTGTTATTATTAATATCATCATTATCATTATTAATGTGATGGTGATGGATTATGATTATGATTGTTGTTGAGAATAATCTACTGAACATTCAATAGATCAGTAGTTCATAGGAGGTGCTAAAACTTTTCCAATGAACTTCCGTGCACAACTGAGCACGTCTCAGCATGTTTGTGGTAACTTTTGTCAATCCATGGTATGATGTTCCACAATCGCAGTGGAAATGTTTTTCAACTGTTCAGTTGTATGCTGGTTGTTATCGTAGACGTTATCCTTTAAACTACCCCATAAATAAAATTCGTAGTTAGAATAGGCTATCTTGAAAGCCAATAGGCCTTAGGAAATATGTTCTGGTATTTCATTTGATGATGGACCTGTTAATTTCTGCGGAATAGTTCAACGTGTTAAACAGTTCATGTCTAAACCGGAAGATCTAGTAAAAATAATGTTCAAAAGACCTTTTTTTTTTTTTTTTTTTTTTTTTTTTTTTTTTTTTTTTTTGTAATTTACGTCCTCCAACGTTGTCATATCGGACGATGAATGGAATGGGTGAAATGATGCTCAAATGGGCCCAGGGTCCGTAGAGCTTAGTTACCCGACATTCGTCTTTCAGGATGAGGGGAAACCCCGGAAAAAACCTTATCCAGGTAACTCACCCTGACCGAGATTCGAATTCGGGACCTCTTGAACGTGAGGCACACGTGCTACCAGGCTGAGCTACGTGCCGGCTCAGGTGACTATGCCAACACTTTCCGGCGAACAGACTGTTTTTACACGGTTATGTTTGGTATTAATGGCTGAACCGTTGCTCTACATTTACTGATCAGTGATCACTTTCTGCGCAAAACTTTTTGAAGGTGCAACTGTCTGTGGATAGTTCCTCGTGAAACTCTCATTTATAAAGGATTTACAGTCAAAGTAAATTTCAACAGTAAACGCTCTTAGTTCGACTGGAAACGTATTCACAACTAGTTTCAACTGACAATGGCTGCACATCACATCGCTTGAGCGCCCTACTGTCGTTGAAAAATTACAACACTCAGATTTAAACATAAGGTTCAATATAACACGGAACCTGCTTTTAATCAATCACCCTGTTCAAAACAGTTGGTTGAATGTGAATAGTGAACTTCATGTGGAAATTGTTTCAATATTGGAAAAGCTGTGAAAAAGTTTGAGAATGTTTCCCACAGAAAATATCGTTTGGGATTATTTATTTATTGCACTTCGTTTATAACTGTATTCATACTTTGCACTCCTTTCTCCGAGGAGAAAAAATGTGTCAATCCTGTACGCCTGTCCAAGGAAATCTTTGGGTCCTGTCTAATATGTTTCTCAATCTTTGTCATTATATTCGCAGAAAGAAATTTTACCTGAACTCTGCTGAGATCAGTAGAGTGCAGATTGTTCAAAGCTTGAGACTTAAAGCTCATACACACAACGACAACTATGTTGTTTTTCTTCATGGCAGTTTTATAGCCAATGTAGTATGTGAAGAGCCTAAGAGACGCTGATATAAAACCAGCCAGAGCAAACACATCAGTGTAAAAGTGTATCCATTTTGGACGAGGAGCGGGGAGAAAGCATTCAAGTTGCACTCAAGCTTTTGTACTGCAACGCTCTACACCCTTCCCCACACCCGTCACACACTTAGTACCCGTAGACGCTTCAGAGCAGTCAAGAGCAATAAATCACAGAGAGTTACTTGGCCCAATATCTTCAGTACTAGAGACGTTACTGCCGCGTAATTCCATGCCCAGAGTTTCCTTTTTTCCATGCCGATATCAATTTCCATTCTATCACTCGCGACTCACAGTGCGAGAGAAGTTCAACATAAATCAATCCCATTCTGCCTCTGCCCCATACTTCAGGACGTTTTTCAAAAGACGGGCTGCACAGGAAAGTCAATTAGGAACTTCCACTGGATTCAAATAATTCATACGCCAGCGAGAGAATTCAGGAAAAAGAGAAAGTCTTTCATTTTAAAAGTGGTATAGCGAGGGATAAAGGGAGGGGAAGAATCAAACAATCTCTGTTTCCACAGGTTTTTTTCTCTTTCTCTCTGCTTCGCTTCGCTTTTCCTTATATACACAAGCCTAATCGAAGACGGATATAATTCATCTCCAAGAACAATCCTTGGAGAGAAGTGTTATGGGTTTGAAATATCCATCTGCCTTTCAGAGAGACTGCTTCCTTTGGAAATCAAAGGTTTCGCTAATCCTACCAGAGGAAAAATGTAGCTGATTTTAAGCTCTTTGACAAACCAGGAAAGAATTAAGCTACCTTCAAGGATGCTTTACTACGTTGGCTCCATTATTCATACCTAGTTTCTATACACCGTTGTAAAGCATCACATGCAATTGTTTCCTTTTGTTCTTTACACTTGAGTTAATGCTAAAGCAGTTATTGCTTATTACTGTTATTTGTCTCTCCAAATCCTCATTCATTAATTTTACGGTCCCTCAAACAAAATAACAATAAATTTTGTGTTCCAGTAAGCGTAGATGCCCCAACAAATAAGATCTCCGTGCCAGCCATTAGAAATGGAGAATTTATACTAACGGAGCTGTTTACGATTTAGTTGACATGTAAGTTTCACATCTCATTATGGTTGCCTTATCTAGATTACTTAGAATTTTACCAGAGACTTCATCCGTCTTGTTTCCAAATTACATAGAGTGTCCGAAAACTACAGGTAACAATATATAGTTAATTCTTATAAGGAATATACTGACGTGTAGGTAAACTTTGTTTCGTGCCTCAATATATACATACACGTAGATTTAAAAAATGAGTACAATTTCAAGATCAAAATTATTGAAGCAAGCATTTTTACCTTCTCTATAACATATCACAAGTAGGGAAAAGGCCATATTCCACTCAAAAGTCTAATATCAACATTTCACCAGAAATGCACATTTTGGGAGTCCTGAATAAAATAATAAGAAGCATTTAAAACGGTTTGTATTTGATTATTTGTTTCTTAAACACAAAAAAATAACTCAAAACCTCAAAAAAGAAATTGATTAAATAGGAACTTGGTATTTAATTTCTACCTTTCGAATTTTTTGAAATAAATTGTTACTGGAGATGAAACTTGGATCCAATATGATACACCGGAAACTAAACGACTATCACAACAATAGATGCATCTTCAAAACAATGTCAATGCTCATTTGAAATCATTGGCGGCAACATTTTTAATAGGGTATTGCAAAGCTTGTTCACAGGTACCATACATAAATTTCTCAATCTTTTCGGTGATTATATCGGAAGTTCAGAAACAGCCTTCCTAGGATACGATACCTTAGAGAAGCAGGTAAACAATACAGAGGAAAATGGGTTAAATATTTACAACGTATATCAGAAGAATGTATTCCTGAACAAGAGGATTAAGACCATTGGACCACCAAATGCAAGATGGTATCAACAGATATTAAACTACAACAGGAAATTTGTCCAATGAAGCAGAGACATTGACATTACTATTGATTGTATGACTTAATACAATGCAAAAACATGCTTTATTGGCTGGAATAGATTTCGTTGCTATAGCACTTCCATCCTGAAGAAATCGATTTATATCTAAGTTTAGCCAATCAGTCATCAAATTATATTCCTCATATGGAATTAATCAAGTGATATAATATGGTTTCTCTGTGAGCATCTTAATTGCATTCTAATACCAGGCTAATAATAAAATAACAATAATATCCGTTTATAAAACAATTAACGTAGCATAGTTGCTGCTGACGAAATGTCCTGGGAACATTCCCTTTGCCAGTATGGCCATCGTAAAGTAAAACATCCTTAACTCATTTTGCAGTGGAGTTCACTATGAAGACTGTTGAGATTTTCTAAGAGCCTTAGACAGCGTACAAGTTAATAAAACGGGCACTGTAGACGGCAATTACATTACGAAGCTCGACAGACTTCAACACCATCTACTAGTGTATTAAGAACCATCAACATTGAATTGCATGAGCCACCATTTTTGACTGTAAGATAACTCAGGGAAAACCTCATTTAAACCAGGCGCTTCGCGTTACTTTTCAGCTGAAGAATCTCTAACGCCTTTTCATCCTTTCTGTAGAGTTAACTTTCCTCAGTTAAAGTGCACATTCAGGACGTTATCTCATGGCACCTGCCTGTTACGCTAGAGGAACCCTTGCAAAAGAAATATCGCACAGAAGGACGACGTGACGTCCTGCAGTTTACTCAAGAGATTCTCAAATAGTGATTCACTTGAATAAACTAAGATACCGGACGTTCCGTAACAAAATTTACTCTTCCTGTCTGTTCTCTTCTTTGAAAACCGAAACAGTTCCCTTCATTTTCTTTGAAGATAAACAGTGATTCAAATTCCTTACAGCGTGGGGAAGAAGGAATGAGACTAAAAGAAATCATGGTTCATATCCTGGCTATGACATTTTTACATACAAGCCGTATATAGAACAAGGTTGGAAAGGCGGAATTTGGCTGAAAAGAAATCAATTGCCATCGGTTGACAGTTGAAGAGTGAAGCCTGGGATATAAAGTACTTAATATTTTTAAGTCGCGTTTGAGAGGATATCATCTCAAAATTAATTTGAAGAATACTTCTGGTTTACCCAGTAAAATGTGAGTAGGTTGAGGAATGTGCCGGCATGTTGCTCTGGTAGCCGAATTGGTTGGAGCAAATGGAGGAAACTGGAAGATCTGTGCTTCAAATTCCGGCTATGAAATTGACTTTCCAGTCTGATTTTACCTTTCCAACACTACACTACACTACACTACTATAATGCTAACTTCAGCATTGCTTAGTGTACTAATTGTTAATAAACATGTTCTTTTTGCGACCCAAACGTTGTTACGCTGGTTTCCGCAGCTAATTTTAAGTTAATTTTTCTAATTACCGTCAGTATGGATTGATTTGCTTTTATTTTTTTTAACTCGGTTGGTATTCTAACAGAGTTTGAGGACATTGTGGAGGAGGAGGCAGTGATCGATCAGTTTTATAAAATTTTCTGACAATTTGATTAAATTTAAAACGTGTATACATATACATAAATAGAACCTGTTATTGTTACAAAATTAGGTGATCAATGTGTATTTTATTCATCCCTTTGTTTACGCACTAGAATCTCCTCAATGTAATAATGCAGGTAAACTAAACCGTAGACCCAGTGAGTCGTATAAATTAGTTGAGATGCGAGTATGAAGGATGCTACATACTGCATCACCTGTTATGCCAGGCACAGTAGTTGTTTACCATATCTACAACCAACAATAATGTTACGGCATTGCTCTGTGTACAATATTTATTCTGTGATTCTCTTTAAGTGGAAATAAACTTCGTAGAAAGATGCAGAATAGATTGATATGCCTCTCAGGGAAGCCCGAAGGAATGCAGGAGAGGCTTACTAGCTCAAGCTCAGACATCACCAAGTCCACTTCAGTTTTGCAAATAGCTTGAGTCCTAAAAATTCCTGTGAGCATCATCTGAATTGAAACTCCCAAGAGTTGGGCATCTCATAGCCAGACAATTAACAAAACTTGTAGAAATTGATCGCAATATTTTCAACGGCTTCAAAAATTATTCAAATATTATATGTTGGCTTAAAGGTGCCTCAGTTTTCTTCTTATTTCTTTCTTAATTTTTGTCCGTAATACCTAGTCTTGCATATTTCAGGACTATAGCATATAAACAAAGTATTTCCGGGTATTAATTTATTAAGTTATTACATTGCACACATATGCCTATTCCATTGGTAAACAAAAAACAGTTTTAAGATTTGAACTCCCTTATATGGTTAAAATGTTGAAACAGTTGCCTACTACGGAGGAAATTTAAGACTTTTGTTTTGAAATTGATGCCTGAATCCACATCTACACTCAGATTTATCCTAGTATTTCAGTATTTTGAGCTATGAGACTATAATTGAGTAATAACTGAAATATTACTATTGAATGTATACAATTATCTTACAAACAGAGCTATAAACTGAACTTACATTATATATCCTTTGAAAATTGTTAAATTATATTTAAGTAAATTCATATAGATATATGCTTACAGTGTGTAGTAAGTATTAAAAGTTTTATTAAAGAGATTGAGGGCTTTGCTTTTCCGCTTCTTGGAACGTAGGTGATCACCGTAAAAGCTGACATGAATTGCCCATCATACACTGTCGTATTTTCCTAGATTCCATTTTTGATTTGTTGTACTTTTTAACTATGTTCATTACTTAACAGAAACCAGATTTCATGGGGAGAAATTCTGATAATGCAAGAAGTTCATTTTAATGGCATTTGACAAAGTACTAGCTACTGAAATGCAGTTTAATTATCATAGATAATTTCCTAAAATCTTAGTTACCACAAATATAAATGTATCCCACCCTTCATGTATTTAAGAGCAGTTGATTTTGTCCTGGTCGTAGTGTCACATTAGGATTCAATGCGCTCACGAAGTTTTTCACGATCTCATTTATCCATATAAGCAGTAATAAAATGAACAAAATCCAAATGTAATTATATTTAAAATGTACTTATTTTAGAATATACTCGAGAAAAATGGACTGTAATGAACTGTAATCCCCCAGGGGCATACTGCGGTAGGTACGGGAATTGGTGATCCAATTGGCGATCGAGTTTACCGCAAACGAGGTCTTTGTGTGTGTGTGTGTGTGTGTGTGTGTGTGTGTGTGTGTGTGTGTGTGTGTGTAATTTACGTCCTCCAACTTTAAGTCATATCGGACGATGAATGAAATGGGTGAAATGCTGCTCAAATGAGTCCGGGGTCCATGGAGCTTAGAGCTACCCGACATTCGTCTTTCAGGATAAGGAAAAACTCTGGAAAAAACCTTATCCAGGTAACTCATCCTAACCGAGATTCAAACCCGGGACCTCTTGAACGTGAGGCAGACACGCTCTACCATCTACGCTACCGAGGCGGGCGAAAGAACGAGGTGAAATAGTGCCCACTCGTACCCTGTTTCTTACTTTTGATCGGGTAGATCTCCCGCAAAGGATTAAGGGAGGATATGAAGCTATTGAAGCTAGGCAGTATATACCCAATCCATTGAGGTGTTATAAATGCCAGCGCTTTGTCCACACGAGTGATTCATCTAATGGAGTTGCTGCTTGCGTTGACTGTGGGGAAGTCAAGCATGATAATGCATATACTTCACCCACAACGTGTGTTAACTGCAATGGTAATCATGCATCGAACTCAAGAGAATGTCCCCGTTTTGTGGAGGCAAATCCAAGAGATCCGGGTAAGAGAGAGGGTGTCCTTCGTGTAAGCCCGGAAGCTTTTGCGTATTCGTCAGCCTTCTGTACCTAGGACCGTTACTTATAGTGCAGTTGCAGATAAGCCGGTACCTAGACGTGATATCGCAACACAAACTCTCGAAATAAACAGGGCAATAATGTCCGAAAGAACAATTGCACCCAGATCACATCCAAAGCAGCAGACACCGGCACGAACAACAGTGACCACACCTACTAAGTCCAGTCTTATGAAGAACACTGAAGCCAAGTCACCGCTAGCTCGAAAATATATGTGCAAGTAATGTATAATGTATCGCCCAGAAAGTTCAAGACTTCTTATGAAAGAACTGACTTTCTCAGGGAAAATAAGGCTACTACCAAACAAAAGGAGCGCAAAAGTCCATGACCATCTCCTCCGAGAACATCTGAGGAATCATCTGGAGAGGACTCTGATCGGCGGCTTTCATCTTCGCCGATCGCAATTTCCGAACGTTTCTAGCGACATGAAACGAAATTACCAGTAGGAAAGCCATCCTCCATTGAGGATGTGAAGCAGGTAAATCCTAACCTTACTGCCAAAACGACAGGGAGAAAAAAGCAGGATAAACATGCTGAAAATACTAGCCCGACCCCTAAGAAAAGGAACAAATTGATTCGACCACCACTGGGCAGGTAGTTTGTTTTGATAACATGTTAATATTAAAAACGGCTTTTTATTTATTATGGTATTTTATGGTTTATTATAGTTTTTATCGTTTTTTTCAGTTGGATGTATTTCCTTTATTGTCATTTTGTTTTGATTTTTTTTTAATGTTGAGTCATTTATATCTGGCTATTGCCATGAATTAGTTTTTGTAAGGGCGCTGTTGACCAAGCAGTTGAGCGCCCTTATATACACATCATCATCATCATCATCATCATCATCACCATTATCAGATCTGTAATCAGCACAATCAAGTCAATGTTGATACGCATATTCTTTTTAGTAACAAAATCACTGTATACCAGTGTTATTGAGCCTATGTCATGTTTGTTACATGCTGTATGCATTTGAATATGGGTATTTAGCTTGTATTTCAGTTTCACACTTCTTAGTAGCAATATCAAAGATCTATATTTTAATAGCTTTTATTCGTGTAGCCAGACGTGGAACGAAACAGCACTTGAAGTCCCTCTGTCGACTGCTTGTTCCAGGTTTTCATGCAATAGTTGCATGTATGATTCATCGCTAAGACAAACGTTTTCTTAAATTAGCTTAATTCCTTGCAATCCTCAGATTTTATTGTTAGTGTAATAATGAATGGACTCTTTTCAGTATTGGTATAAAAGCCCAAAATATATAAGTCAACATGAAATGATTTTGTTCTAAATTTCAATACCTCAAAATGAGCAAAGTAGTTCGAGTAGGTACGCTATGCATCAGACGCAATTGAAGAAAGGCAAACCTTGTCAGCTTTAATACACGGAATGAAACCTTGGTACATTCCCATAACTAGCACACCTAAATATGTGCAATACAGAGGTGGACAGTATCTTAAATGTCCATTAACGATGCGTTTTATAATTTATATTAAAAGTGCCTCTTTCAGTATTATATATTTTAAAAGGCAACATGAAAATACTAACAACAAATTCACCACGAAACAGTGAGGTCAGTGTATTTTCAAGCGCAGTTTAGCTTGGCTATTTTCTGAACGCATTTGCTTCCTGTTTCCTTATGAATCATAAGCCCCTGTCATATGTATGGAGTAGTTATATTGCTTTGGCGGCGGCCGATAAATACAGATGTTTAGACTTGCAGCAAGTTTTTATAATGTTTTATTTAATTTCTTCTGATATGTTTGGACTTTTGAAGGGAAAAATCAATACTAGATGAAAGTACTCTTCCTAATAGACGAGAAAATAGACACAAGATGGAAGGGAGTGAGGTGTAAAACCTACCTAATTATCTGGTTTCAACATAGAGTTTAAGACGCACTTAAAATTAAATTCTGTACGTAAAATTAATGTAAAATGTTGACTAACATTACTATTATTTACAATTGTCACATTATTTACACACGTTTTTCCAAACGTAATCGGGCGACACTCGTACAAAATGGATTCACGTTCGGTGGCTTTCAGAAATAGGAACAGCAGCGATGAAAATGAGCAACGACGAGCATATAAACAAACTCATAATGCATAGAGGTGTTAAGCAATAAATAAAAGATATACCTGAAGATATATGTTGCATAACTGTCATAAATTCACATAACTGAATTTAAAAATCTGAATTAATTGATGTAACTTGTTATCCAAACTAAAGCAACAATTAAATCAAACGACGAAACAACATCGATGCCTTCATATTAGATATTAGCCAATCATGTTTGTGCCTTGGTCTAAATAACCCTGTATTCCAGAAAATAATATTACAAATACTTTCCTATTTTATTATAATTTAACTCTAAAAAGGTGCTAACAGCAGTAGTGAGAACAACTTCTATCATGTGATTTATTCCACGTAGGGGGGATATTCTGTGGTCTCTGATTGCCTGTAGTGTGTAAGAGTATTTTTTAGTAATGTTCGAAGGAATAATAAATATATAAAAATGTATGTAGTTGTGTGATTGGCCGAAGTAGTAGTGGTATCACGTGGTGTGATGACGTGTCAGTGAATCGGCCAATCACAAAATAAAGTGGGAATCACTATGGGGACAAGAAAATCAATAATCTAGAAAAGTGTTAGAATCTTGTGTCTTGCTGGAGAACGAGGAAGGTGACTTAAGACATTACGATGATTATAAGATCTCCAAGAAAATTATATATCATTTTGTCTTAATCTGTGAATCTATCATTTGGCGCTAGCCAGTATTACTTTTGATAAAAAAAAAAATTGATTAAATTAACTATATTCGAGTAACTGCGTCGTTAGTGCTGTCTTATGGGAGAAACATGGCGACTAGCATAGAAAGAGCGATGGAAAATCATGATTCTGGAGTGAAAGAAAATATTATACCGACCGCCATAATGGAGAACGAAAAGAAAATCCCGTTACAAATGGCGCAGCAACGTGTGGGGCTCGAATAGGATAAAGAAGAGGAGATCGTGCATCGTGCAGCTCCGTGGGAATTTAAAAGGAAAGAAGAAAGAAGAGAGAAGAAAGAAGAAAACGAGAACTGGTTTAAGTGAGTGAAATTTAAAAAAAAAAAAAATAATAATAATAATAATAATAGTAGTAGTAGATTTATGTTGTTAAGAAATCAGAAAATAGTTAAAAAGATGGCGAGTAGAAAAGAAATAATAGTGGAAGGAGAAGTTACTGATAGTGTAGGAATGAATAGGGAGGATGCAAGATTAAGCATAGATAATGAGTCAATGTTGGAAAGAATAACAAGAATGTTAAGTAATTTAGATTCTAAAATAGAACAAAATGCAAATGATTTAAAATCAGAAATGAGTAATTTAGATTCTAAAATAGAACAAAATGCAAATGATTTAAAATCAGAAATGAGTAATTTAGATTCTAAAATAGAACAAAATGCAAATGATGTAAAATCAGAAATAAGTAATTTAGATTCTAAAATAGAACAAAATGCAAATGATTTAAAATCAGAAATGAGTAATTTAGATTCTAAAATAGAACAAAATGCAAATGATGTAAAATCAGAAATAAGTAATTTAGATTCTAAAATAGAACAAAATGCAAATGATTTAAAATCAGAAATGAGTAATTTAGATTCTAAAATAGAACAAAATGCAAAGAATTTAGATTTTAGAATGAGAGATGTAAAATCAGAAATAGGAGATGTTAAATCTGAAATGAGTAATTTAGATTCTAGAATGAAAGATGTAAAATCAGAAATGAGTAATTTAGATTCTAAAATAGAACAAAATGTAAATGATTTAACTAAGAAAATGAATGATTTAGATGTAGGAGTAAGACAGGAACTAGCACAAAATGTGAGTAACTTAGAAATTAATTTATTACAGAAGCTAAAACAGGAATTAAAATCTGAAATTTCACAGGAGATTAGAGAAGGGAGAAAAGAGTGTAGGGATAATATGGAAAGGCTCATGCAGATCATAGAGATTAATAAGGATGAGAATAGAAAGGAAGTCAATGAGTTGAGAGAGATAATTCAGGAAACTAGGTTAGGTCAGGACATTGTGAAACAAGAAATAAGAATGGAATTAAACAAAGAGTTAGAAACATTTAGGATACAACAGGCAGAAATAACACAAAAACAAAGAGAAGAATTAGGAGATAAAGTAGAACAAAGAATCCATGTAATTTGTTCTGAAATGCAATTACAACATGATGAAAGTAAGATACACCAAGAGGAAATAAAGTTACAAATTGATGAGATAAGTAAAGCAAAAGAAGAAGTAATTTTGCAAATTAAAGAGGTAAAAGATCATTTTGAAAAAGAAAAGGATAACTTAGGAAAACTGACACAAGTTGTAATTGCATTACAGGCTAGAAAAGTAAATAACGGGAAAGAAATGTCTAGAATTACAAATATAAACGATTGTGACTTACCAGGTGAATTAAGCAATCATCAGAAGTCTAGTGATGTAGTAAGTGAATGTAGTGATTTTGTGAGTCCAGATAATGATATTAACTATCACAGAAACACACAAAACATGTCCTCACACACACAACTCCACAGTCTAGGTCAAAATGAATGTGTACATTATTCACTAAATGATATTAGTCCACCAAGTTTTGATGAGGAATCAGGTGATAATCCAAAAGTATTTCTTAGGGAATTGGAAGAATATTTCCGTATTAAGAGAATTCCCAATGAATTTCGGATGGTAATAGTAAAACGCTGTTTGAAGAAAAATGCTCTTGAGTGGTTAAGGTTAACTTTGGCTTCACATGAAACATACAGTACTTTCAGAAATCTGTTTATAAATAGATTTTGGGGACCTGAGAGACAAAGAAGAATAAAAGTTGAGTTAGCAACGGGTAGGTTTGAGTTTAAAAAAGGGATTTCTATGACTGAATATTTCTTAAAATTAGCAAACAAAAGTAAGTTGATCAATCCCGAAATTTCTGAGACAGAAATTGTCAATATGCTAATACGTCATTATCCACCACATATCAGAAATCATTTAATTGTGGCTAAGCCTATCGATTTCTCTGATATGATTGAATTATTATCCGAATTTGAAGCACATAACCTCATTAATGATACTACATCCTTTGATGGTAACTATAATAACGTCCATATTGAGCGAGGAAGAAATCGACAGGAATCACAACCTACAAATAATAGGAATAATAGGACGAGTTTAAATTGGGGCGGGGCACCCGTGAGAAATCAAAGATTTGAAGGAAGAGGTTATGATCCTAGACGAACTTATGAATCTGTAATTCCCGGAACAGGAAGTGGAGTTCAAAATAATGTGCAAAGGAATTATCATAACAATCAGTCGACGAGAATTGGAAGAAATGATCAAATAAACCATGTAAGATTTTATCGAGGAAATAATCAGCGAATAAGTAATTTTAATAGGGGTAGAGGTACTAGTTTATTTAGTGCAAATCAAAGAGATTTTAGGGGTGTGAGATTTGAAAGAAGTAATCAAAATGAAATAGTCGAAAATACACAAAGCACAGAGAATGATGCGAATATAAACGATAGCACCAACCTAACCAACAATGAAAGTATTAATTAAGGGCCGAATAGGTGAATGGAATTTCAATTTCATTGCGTTGGTAATTCCACATTTGGCAAGAGATGTAATTGTGGGTAATGATTTATTATATGAATGGCAAAGTGTATTGAATTTCGAAATGCATGAAATGAAGGTTAAGACAGAAAATGATTTATTAGTAATAAAATTATTGGAAGAAGATGGAAGAAAAGAAGTGAATATGGATAATATAAATAATGAAAGGTTTTTTGTAGAAGATATACTTTTGCAAGAAAATGGTAATATTGAATACGAGGAAAATGAAAATTGTGGGAAGAGTTTAATTATTGATGGATTGCAAAATAATGTAACTGACCTTGAAAAGCATTGTTGCCAATTATATACAATACAAGATAAGAACGGCGGAAGCCAAGTGGAGGAAGAAATAGAATTCCAGAGAATATTACAAGTAAAGTTAGAAAACACATACAATTTAGACCAAGCGAGAAAAGAACAGTTGAAATTGTGTATATTAAAGAATAGAAAAGCCTTTAGTTCAAAACCTGGACTGTGTAACAAATACACACACACATTTAAAGTGAATGATACTGCTCCCTATACACATAAAAGCCGACCTTTACCCATAGCTATAAGACAAGCATTTCTAGAAGCAAGTGTGGATACAAGAGATTTGTAATCAACGGAGTACTTATTGTTAAAATAGTTAAATAATAAAACATGTATATTATTGTTAAATGTCAATATATTGTTGTATTTTAATTAATGTTAATTTATTGTTGTGTTTTATGTTTGTGTAATAATGTGAAATTGTTGTTAAATGTTCATTTATTATATTTTATCCAATGTAGGTATATTATTATATTTTATGTATGTTGTATTGATGTTGTGTAATATTGGTGTAAACAAAATTGTTAATTGGGGCTGTTCTTCGAAATATATGGAAACAGATTGTTAATTGTTAATTCCTTTATTTGGTTATTTTCCATATATTTCGAAGAAGGGCATTTGTAAGAGTATTTTTTAGTAATGTTCGAAGGAATAATAAATATATAAAAATGTATGTAGTTGTGTGATTGGCCGAAGTAGTAGTGGTATCACGTGGTGTGATGACGTGTCAGTGAATCGGCCAATCACAAAATAAAGTGGGAATCACTATGGGGACAAGAAAATCAATAATCTAGAAAAGTGTTAGAATCTTGTGTCTTGCTGGAGAACGAGGAAGGTGACTTAAGATGTTACGATCATTATAATTGTAAAGAAAAATTAATAAGATTCGAAAAGTGTTATTCAATATTTATAATATAAAAGAGTGAATCGTAGTTTATATTATATAATTAAATAATATATAACAAAATTGGACTCATCTAAACTTTATTTTCACCAAAAATCCGCGTCCACACCTTAGAAAGATCTCATGACTCTTATTAGATTAAAACTTGACTTGGATATTACAAAGAAGTTGGCGTGATTCTTATTGGAAGAAGAAGATCATAAATTAAAATCCCGTTACAAGTGAAATATGTATAAATTCCTACTGGATGGAAGTGGAGTAGCAGTGGACTCTACTCCAGCCCATGAAGGATGCAATCACATCCACGCAGACTTCTATATCTAGCAGATCACAGCAGAGTATCGCGGAAATGTATTCCAGTTATAGGAATATCTACTTTTGCTGATATATCTTTAGATAGGATATTCCATTTTTGTTCTATATATCATCTACCTTTTGATCATTTCACAATATATTAAACAATGGTAACTATATTCATACCTTGCACACAAAATACATCCATTTTCTACTGTTTGTTACTTATTTAAAACGAAATCTCCTGTGCGTGCCGTTGCAAAAGCTTTCACATTTGTGCACATGTTTCCCCTGCCGCAGTTTCTTTTAATAATTCTATAAACAAATGAACTAAACGCATTTAGCCTTGTTTCTTTAGGTTTTCCAAGCTTAATCTCAATTCTTTCCAAACTTCCCTGATATTTTTTGCTAAAGGATAAATATTCCAGATACCAATTTCATTTAGCATATCTCCCTCTTCTACAAAACGAACCTCTGCATATGTGTTTTTAAAACCCAATGTATTCTTTCAATTTATCATATATACAGTGTTTATGCATCTGATACAATATTTCAGGATTCTCCCCATTAATACTTCTTTCTTTCTTGCCCTTCCTAATCTACCAGTGCTATTCCCTCTTGGGTAAGCCCAGTACTTCCCTTTGTACATGGAGGTCAGTTTAAGCGAAATAGGATTAATATGCATTCCCCATTAAAGCTGCACCTTTTATCAGTAAAGCTTCAGTAGTAAGTATTATTTTCTTTCCGGGAAAGAGATTGCTCCAAATCCACAACCGTAGTCAGAGAGAGAACTGTTATTTGCGCCCCAGCGTTACGACTAAGTGCAGAACACGGAAAAGCTATCTGTATGTAGCGGCAAGAGAATAAATCATTGTGTAAATTGTGGTCTTCTTGTTACTATTAACGTTTTGCTTGTTTCTCTCGTACTGCGGCAACTTGTCTCATGCTCCAGATGATTCCGGGTGCAATTTGTAATTCTGGCGAACAGCAATACTCAGTCCAGTTTCCATGGCCACGCTCCAATATTAGGTTATGACATCAACAACTCTACATTGTCTCGACGTTATGTACGTTGTTTGAAAAGTTTGTAGTTGACATAGAAACCGATGAGGCCGGTACTTCATTGTTGGAAGACAACTGTGTTCCATTCTCTGGACAAGCTAGCTCCAGCCAAGTAAGTGAATATTATCTGAAAACCCAAAATTGGGTTAGGGGTATACAATGCGCATTAACCTTGTTAACTTACTTTTGCAATGTGCTCTAATGATTAAAAGATAAACATAATGGTTGTAGTATTATTTTCACGTGAAGTGTTGTGGATCGCCAAATTGTGATGATATGAGAAGATGTTTGAATTCTTATTTTGGGTTCATTAAATTTGGTTTTAAGTTAATTTAAAAGACAAATTCGCAACAATAACAGAATGATTCTCCAAAGACGTACTCCCGGAAAGATGTCTTTATTCTCCTCCAGAAATGATTTAGAAGAATTAAATTAAATTTAGAAATAAATTACTTGATTTATTTTTAGATATATTAATTTTTATTCTTGTTTGAAAGAGACACGAAACGTTATAATACAAATGAACTGATAATTTCTCCAGTGTGTTCACTGTAAGCGTACTTTTCCAATAATCAAACTAAAACTTTTTACGTCTTTCCTCTACGAAGGTCAAACTTCGTCTTCGCGTCCCTATATGAAGATTATCCTCTTAACACAATCATATTATTAAATTCTTATCCTCTTTACACACTTGTATTTTCTATTCGACGAACAAAATCATTCTATCCTGTCTTGCAAGGAAAATGATAGATTTTCCTTTTTCCCTATAGCAATCACGTGTTTCTTTATAACTACGTCATTCGTAGCAACGTATACAAACATCTTTATTTCAAAAATTTTACCTTTTAAACTTAATTTAAGCACTACCGTACTTCGAAAATTCTTTACATAATTTTAAACTTTAAATAACATCATAAAAACGTATAAAGAATATTTTATCATTCAAAGCTAAATTCAAAACAAATGTTACATGGTTATCCTCTTCAGAATCCTAGGGGATGGCTCAGGCGGTTTCGTCCGTGGCAGGTATTCGGGAGGCCCGGGTTCGATTCACGTGTCCGACAGACCTGACCCTTGGTTTTTTCGGGGTTTATTTCCCGGGTTATTTCTCATTGTTATTTCCCGGGTCAGTAGGCGAAAAATGGGTAGGTTAATTACATTCCCCGAATTTCCTGTTCTTCCATTTAAGTTCTATTATTTCAGATCATCTCTCATCTGGTGCTCTCTTTCAGGGTAGAAGTGCCGGTGGTGTATGGCGCGATGGTCTTCCGTCTCCGAAACGACTCGTGACTGTTTCGGATCTCCGTCAGGTGGGATGACTATTGTCCTAACTCCACCGCCGGGGAGTTTCTGTCTTGTAAAATGTAAGGGCCTCGCCCTCTGTACTGTAGTGACTCCTTGGGGTCACTCACCCTCTGTCTCCTCTCACCTCATCCTCCCTCTAGGGGTGCCCCTCTTGGGGCATAGATACTGTCGCGAATCCCTTATTATGAAAGGCGGCGTACGCGCCCAAATGGTTCACCGCGGAGGATAACAGACAGATAGCCAGTGTGGAGATTAAAGCTTGCCGAAACAGATAAAGAGAGAGATAGCTGACTGGAAGTTTAGATTTCTTGTTTGTTACAGAGTATTCCAAAGTCTAGAAATATAAGTAGTGGTATATATGCGTAGCCGAAAGTCGTAATGAGGCGAGTGATAATCGGAACTGATTCATGTGCCTGCAACTGTTTTGAAAGTGAACTCTTTGTTTGTGGGTGTGGCAGGCGAGCTGGAAGATTGTAATTGTGTATGTGACGTAATTCTGTTACTGCAAGGGTTGACCAAAGTTTATTTATACGGAAATGAAGAACATTTTGAATTTTTGCAAATTGGACTTTTAATTCTACGAACCCACAAAGTCACCATACAAAAGAACACTCTGTTCAAGGTGCTGTTAAGGTGCTGTTACGGTTTATGGTTAAATGTGACTAGAGCTTAAATGCTGGGACGTCAGGTGAAGAGGTTCTGCACACAATAAAACAAGAAATGTTACATTCACACGACTTTCTCTAGCCTCTTTTTACACATTTCCTATAGGTGGACGGAGTAACTGGGAAATACTACATACATATTTTATAAGTGGAGTGGTCACTACGTAATGTCATTTTTGCATGACCACGGGGATAAAAGCTAACTAGTGACTTTATACTTTGTATTCAACGATTGAAACCAATGGCAAAGAAAATTTCCGTCTCTGACACTTAATAAAATTAATTCAAACTGAAAAGGGCTTCACAAAATATTCATGTTATATTTTTCCATGCAAGTAACTGATATTTTAACCACAATGTTTTGCGCAATCGATGGGAAAATGAAAGATAAAATGTTTCCATCTAAAGGGTAGTTTAATATTTAATCGAATCTCCCTTTTGGAGTTGTGCTTCACACACTCATAGACACACACAACACACACACACACACACACACACACACACACACACACACACACACACACACACACACACACACACACCACACACACACATCGTTTCAACCTCCTTTATGAAATTAAACTATAAAGAAGTCTTCCATATAAAAGGTAGTTTAGGACAATATATTTATTCATTATTTATTTTTTTTTATTATGTACTTATTTATTTAGTTTTATTTTCGTGTTGCACACTGAAGTTAAATACAAATTTTAGTGTTATGTAATGCTCAGACACATTGCTATTCATACGCGACACTTTTTCTAAAAATACTTAGCTTTGAAATTATGGAACCTTAAAAGTTGTATTCCTAGTGAAATATTGATATTAAAATTCGGTGAAATACGACAATTTTGCCTGTTTACCTAGTAGAAGAGGTAATAAACTAAACTGTGTTAGAAAGAATGGCTGAGGCAAGAACGATGCTGCAACTAATCAGGAGAAAACACGCTGTTTAGCACGTTAAATGAGATGAAAGTTGTTCTTATGGAACGCTCTATAAGGATTGGTGGAATGGGAACACATTTTGGGTAAAATAAAATGTTCTGTAATATTAAACACACCTCCATATGAGTAGAGGAAAGGAAAGCGAAGAGAGAATAATGTAGAAAACCGGGTTTGTAGTGAAACAGCTACCTCTGAATAGAAAATCACAAAGTTACCTTAAACGAGAAATCTCCCAAGTTAGTATGGAACTTGGATTTGGGAGGACAAACTCGCCCACCTTGATCTTCAGTTTTTCATGACTTTCTCTGGTCGATAAACGAATGCTGGAATAATTTTTCATTCACGTGATTTCTGTTTCCTCCCATTTCCTTCGTATTTTTCAAGTGTAATTCTAGGTTTGGTAATGAAAGTTGTTGCCGGATAGATGGGGCGGCTATTTCTTCGAAGTAAAGAGTACTCTGTGGAAACTAGAGGGTTCCTTGATCGACGGGTTCTTCATCGTCTTCCAAGGCACTTTCAGTAGTGCAACATTTTTATAATTGTGAACATCTGTCGCCTATCTGCATACCGTCTGTGGTTGCCTTACTTCATCCCTATCTCCTAGAGAGAGTAACAGAGCTAAGTCGCATGTATGATGTGTCAAGGCCATCACTAAAATAGAAACGGCCTTGAAACTATCCCCAACCATAATCTATGGCCTAGGCCAAAGTGATTGGATTAAGTCCTGTGCGCAGAGGTATTGAAACATCTGGAGACAAGCTTGTCTTGTATTTTATCAACATATCTTTCATAGTCTGCCTCCTGTAAACTAGGTAACCACTTCTAATCGTTCTTAACATGTTGGCTGCAGTAATATTTTGACCGCCACTTACCGAAGGAAAGTGCAAGTGGACCAAAACTCTAGAGAAAGTTGAAGTGCTTTCGGCTATTGCAATATTTTCCGTATGACTGTTATATCGATATCTTTCAATGTACAATGTTCAAACTTTTCTTCATAAACACAGAATCATTTTTGTTATTTTACTTCTTCAGTAATAAATTTAGTACCCGTGTGCAATACAGCCCATTGCCATTGCTATATCGTCACAGGATCATTCATTACTCTCTGCCCTCCAATTGCTCTTTAACTTTCCAATTGCTTTGTTTTCCTTCCACGAAAATCCGGAGAGTTACGGCTCTTCGCAAAGTACATAAATTCTCAAAATGCTTACGGAAAGTGCAGCGATTGTCAACAAGTGATGCCATTCTTGACTTTATTATTTCTTTTACGTGCAGTATAAACTCAATTTTATTTTTTATTCTTTACTTGAGGTAGAGAAAGTATTGCATTCGGATCAGTAACTGAATATTATTATTTTGCGAGAAATGCATGATTTGTACCTCTCCCTCTAGTGAGGGAGAGAGAGGGAGGAAAACACTCGGTGAAGAATCTATCGTTTGCGTATGTCTTTCTGGAGAGTACAGTTGGTTGAACACTGATTTTCGTAGCCGAATGTACTCACCTTGATCCTAATCCAGGACGAAGGTACGCTGTGTGTTCTACAGGCTTAAAACTTTCTGTCGAATTGAGTGTTGTCAAGCTGTGGTTGCTCTCAGTACAAGGAAAACGTCGTCGTCGTCGTCGTCGTCGTCGTCGTCGTCATCATCATCATGTTCATAATACAAACAAGGTTTAGACCATGAGTGATTTGTTTCGACTCCAAACTATCCATTTTCTGACACGCCTTCCTCGAATTCGTTGTCCTCTTCGCCTGTAAATCTATGCACTTTGGAGAAATGCTATTATGATCCATTCTGCAGACATGGTTGTACCGTCTTTCTCTGTATTAAATTTTGTCTGTTAGTTTAAATATTCCCAACTGTTATCGAATATCTACACTATTTTGTTGCTCCATTAAAGTATAACCTGCAAAGACCTCAGTAATTTCCTTTCCGCAACTTCTGACCGTGTGCTTTCATTTTTTTCACTATAGGCGTAAGTGACTTTATTCCATTCTATTATAATTTAGATCTTTTAGGTACTTTAAATATGCTGTCTTTTTATTGATGTTTTCAACTCTTCTGTCCAGAAACTTAAACCCTTATTTTTATAAGTAACGTTGCGCTTCCCTAAAGCTTCACTTGCAGCCTTGAGCAAAACCCCTCATGTATTTGTTCATTCAATATTAAAGTGGTTATTAATGGGAAGTTCAGTTTTATCCTGATTTATTCTCATCTTGAATAAATTTCTTAAACTGTCTTCCCTCAGTACGTGAACTTTGAATCTTTCTGCATCTATTTTTTCTTTCCTTTTATATGATTTCCATCGTGCATAGAGCCCGACTTGGTAGCATAGATAGTAGTGTGTCTGCCTCACGTTCAAGAGGTCCGGAGTTCGAATCTCGGTCAGGGCGAGTTACCTGGATAAGGCATTTTCCGGGGTTTTCCCTTATCCTGAAAGACAAATGTCGAGTAACTGTAAGTTTCACGGACCCCGGACTCATTTGAGCAACATTTCCCCATTTCATTCATCGTCCGATATGACTTAACGTTGTAGGACGTAAATTACAAACAAAAAAAAATCGTGCATAGAATACCATTTTGGCTATCACTATATAGTGATCAGTCTATATCACTACCTCTGTACACTCTTACTCTTGAAAAATTCTTATTTCTTACAACGTAATCGAATATCGATTGTGACTCCTTTTCGTACAATGTGCACTTGTGAATATTTTTATGTTTACAAAATGTATTTAAAATTTTAATTAATTAAAGGAGGCAAAGTCTCTTAAACAATTTCCATTTCTATTTTTAACACTTTCTCCATTAGAGTCAATAGTATTCTGGACGGGAATATTACCAAACCTTCCAGTAAAATCCCCAGCCAATACTATAAAAGCTTATGTATTGGCCTAAAAGTCAACACACACTCGGATGGCCCCGAAACCAGAAACCTAAGTACGGTACGTCAACACAAAGCGCCACACGTACAGTACGAGGAAAGAAAAATTGTAATCTTTGCACTCTGACTCCATGTAAGGCTAATATGTAAATGCCAATTACAAATTCTGTTGGTCTTGGCTACGCAAATCTTTCGTTTAAATAAAGTTAAATCAGTTCTAGGTTATAACCCCGGAAATGAAGACATATTGCATGTCTAAAGAGCACAACCATTTATTTACCCATCTTGCGTTAGATTCTTTGTAATTCCTGCGGAATTAAAATGTATGTAACTATCAAATTTAAAATTAGCATTCTTCAGAACACATATGAAGTTTTTCGGCTAACTTGTGAGATTCATTTAGGATTGATTGCTTGTAAATCAGTTCCCTTCTTAATGTCCCTCATGTAGTGATGAAGTGAGTAGGGAGTGAAGTCTCCGGACGTGTTACGTTTGAGCTCCGCGTCGAAGCATAAAAACAGTGGTTAAAACAAGTTTGTTTTAATAGTGTTGTATATTGGAAGAAAGAAGAAGAAACCAGCTGTCTGTGAGTACTTGTTTCATAATGATACAGAAATAGTTTAGAAGTTATAGAGTGATAAAGGTAACAAATTTTTGTGCATTGGCTAACATATGTGTATAGGCGGCTAGCTAGTCACCCGTCAGTCGCTGCTGCTGCATCAGTGACCTCTACAGCACGGGTCAACTAGGGGGTGTGAGTGTGTACAGTCTGTGCGCGCAGCATTGCCCGTCATTTCTTGGTTTGCTTTAACGTATTAAAGCGCTTTTGTTAATGGATGGAAGAAGCCAAACCCAAAACTAATATACAAAGGGGATATTTGAAATCGCCAAGAAGCGATGATAGAGGGAAAAAAGAAATAGGGAAGGTAGGTGAAGGCAAAGATGTGAAGAAGAAGAAGAAGAAAGAAGATAAAAAGAGCAAAGATGATGATGTTTTAGAGAGGAAGAAAGAAGAAAAGGATTTAAAAGAGAAGAAGAAAGAGGAAACAAATGCAGTAAATATGGGTTCAACAAATAAAACGGAAAATATTGTTGGAGAAAGTCCGGAGCAGGTGATGTTGAATTTTGAAGATTTAAGTAACGAAGCAAATTCTATTTTAACAAATGATCAAAGGATGGGGACAAGATCAAAGGAGAGATTGTTATTTTTAATAGAAGGCATGAGGAAGGAATTTTTTAGGGTTAATCTAGAAAAAGAAAGAGCTTTTGCAGAAGTCAAAGTATGGAAAGAGGTTAAAGCAACAATGATGGAGACACCGAAAACTTTTGCTCAGGTTACTGCCACTCCGGCGCAAACTGGCAAGCAACAACAAGTAAGGAAAGCGTTACATAATAAAAAATATGTTGTTTTCATCTCAGCCAAAAATGACATGAATATTAAAGATCTACAAGAAACAGTTACTAAGAATTTGAATCCTGTTAAGAATAAAATAAGAATTTGTAGTTTGAGACCAGCGGGCAAAAATGTACTAATTGAAACAGAAACAAAAGAAGATATTGAGAAAGTTATAAACTGTAAAGAGTTATTGGAAAAAGAATTGAAGATTGAAGAGCCGAAGAAAAGAAATCCACAAGTTATCTTGTATAATGTTTTGAAAGGTGTATCAGATGAGGAGTTACAAGAAAACATTTATGAACAAAACTTCATAGACGAGATGACGAAAGAAGAGTTCAGTGAACAGTTTGTTTTAAGATTTAAGACTGGTCCGAGAAATAGAGCTACAGTTCATCATGTGGCCGAAGTTTCTCCAATATTGTGGAAAAATCTCATTCAATCAGGAAGAATATATGCAGGTTTTCAAGCGGTAGCAGTAAAGAATTTCATCTCTGTACCGAAATGTTTGAATTGCTATAATTATGGTCATGTCAAGAAATCCTGTAGGGAAAATAATAAAGTGTGTGGAAAATGTGGAGAAATTGGACATCTGAGGAATGAATGTGAGAAAAGAGAAGAATGTTGTATTCCTTGCAAGAGGAGAGGCAAGATTTGCGGAGGCAAGGGGAATTGTTCAACTTATAATATGATGTTAGAAAGATTTGTTTCCCGAATTGATTATGGTCAACAGTGAAGAAAATATTAACTTACCAATAAAGAAGAATAAGAAGAGGAATACAAGAAGGAATGTTGAAATAAATTATGATGAAATAATATATGAAAAAGTAGGCGAAGAAGAGGAAAGAAAGGAGAATGTTCAAGTTGTAGACGAAGTTGAAGAAGTTGAGTTTGTGTTTGAGAAGGATAGAGAACAGGGAGAATGGTCGTTAATAAATCAAAAGGATACGAAAGAAAAGACCGAAGAGTTTAATATTAAGGAAATTTACAATGATTTTGAAAAAACGTTGAAGTTAAGTAGATCAGAAGAACCCAAGACACTAATTGCGGCATTAAGATATATTACAAGAAGAGCTCATGGAAATGGCGATAAAATTATGATTCCAGTTCCAAATGCAGTTGAAAGGATGGATTCAAGAACAAAAAATCTACCAACAGATCTAGAAGAATTAATGTTGTTGTCAAATATTGTTTCTGAGAGAAGGGGAGAGGTATTAGATCTAGAAGAATTATATAATGATATTGTTCTATGTTATGGTCGAGTTGTAATTGATTCAGCAGCAAGCTGGCCACATTGTTATGCACAAATTAGACATTCAGGATTAAATAGATCGGAGATTGTTAAAAAAGATGTCGTAAAGGATAATGTAGTAAAAACTGCCAATTTTAATCCTAGCTTTAAGCCAGAAACAACGTTTTATAAGACCAATGCACAAAAAATTCCAAATAAATCTAATAAATCGGAAAATATTATAGCAACAGGTTTATCAGCTGTAAACACAAATAAATCTATAACTTCTAAACAAAATAAATATAAAATAGCCCAAGTAAATAAATTTAAGGACAATATAAGAAGTTTCAATCATAATATGGCAAAGGAAGTAAATGAAAATAGAGAGAATTTCGCAAAAGTAAGAAGAGATGTATTTGGTGGATTAAATTTAGGAAGTAACTCATGGAGGAAAGCTTAAGAATTGCACAGATAAATGGGCAAAGAAGTAAATTGGTTATGGCGGAAATAAGAAAAATTGCAGAAGAATTAAAATTAGATATTATTTGTATTCAAGAACCGTATGTGGTAAATTCCAAAATTCCATACATGCCGTTAAGATCCCGACAAATCTTATCTCAGGAAAAGGCAATGGCAGCAATAGTAATTTTCAAGCAAGATTTGCAAATAGTAAACATAGCGCAATTTCTGGATACGCATGTTAATTGCATTGAAGTTATAACAAAGTATGGAAGTTTTATATTGGCAAATTATTATTTTCAATATAGTTTGGATATTGAACCCTTTCTATATAAATTACAAAATATTCATAATAAATTCAGAAATAAAGAAATCATGCATATATGTGATTGTAATGCAAAATCAACTTGGTGGTTCAGTAAAAGACCAGATGAAAGAGGGGAGAAACTGGAAGAACATATCTCGGAATTAAATTTATATGTAATAAATAAAGATGGTAATCCACCAACTTTTCAAAATAGAGCAGGTGCTGAAGAAAATATAGATATTACTTTAGCGTCAGCAACAGCGGAGAAGAAGATTAGAAATTGGTGGGTCACACAGGGTCAGACCACAAGTGATCATAATTTGATTTATTTTGATTATATATTGAATGGGGAAGTAATTCAAGAAGAACATGAAATAGAATTACGTTATAATTATAAAAGAGCAAATTGGGATAAGATGAAGCAAGTTTTTAAGGATTTAAATTTACAGTATACGGGAATATCAGTGGATTTGGATGCAATAAATTTAACACAAGCAATAAAAGTAGCAGTATCAAAATCCGTTCCAAAGATAACAATTTCTAATAATAAGGATAAAATAAAATGGACAGATAGATTGCAGAAGCTGAGATCGTTAGCAAGGAAATTAAGAAGAATATATCAAAAATCAAACATACATACGGAAAGAGAAGAGAACTTAAAGAATTATAGGGAGGCCAAACAAAAGTATAAACAATTATTAGAAGACACCAGAAAACAACATTGGGAACAGTTCGTTGAAAATAATTTAAAACAAGATGTCTGGGGACAACCGTATAAAATTATTATGGATAAAATTAAGAAGCCAGAAATCTTAACCACATTAGATAAGGGTAATGGAGAGATGACAGAAAGTGGGAAAGAATCGGTGGAATTGTTATTACATACGTTATTGCCAGATGATAAAGAGGAAGAAGATGATATTCATGTTGAAAAAAGAAACCAGATGATGTTGCAGTATACAGGAAATCCTGTTTATCCCTTTGATATTACAGAAATAAAATTAATTCTGCAGAAGTTAAAAAAGAAGAAGGCACCTGGTCCAGATGGTATTATAAATGAAGTCTTGTATAATCTACGAGAAGAAATTGTCTTGTTTTTGTGTTTCTTGTTTAATGATTGTTTGGCAAGAGGGAGATTTCCAAACTTGTGGAAGGAGGCAAAGGTTGTAATTTTGTGCAAAGGAGCAGATAAGGACAGAACGCAACCAAAATCTTTCAGACCAGTATGTTTATTAAATGCTATTGGCAAGATCTTTGAACAGTTAATATATAAAAGAATAATGGAAAATAGGTTGATGCTGGGTATGAATAATAAACAATTTGGTTTCAGAAAGGGATATTCAACTGAGGATGCAATATTAAAAATTCAAGAAACAGTGTCAAAAAGCCAAAAGAATTATGTAATTGGATTATTTGTGGACATATCGGGCGCTTTTGATAATTTATGGTGGCCGTATTTTTTCGGCATTTTAAAAGACAAGAAATATTCAAGTACTATTTATAATTTATTAAAGGATTATTGTTCCAATAGAGAAGTATTCATTGGTGGATCAAATTTTGAAACTAGGAAGAAGATAACCAAGGGTTGCCCTCAGGGTTCTATCTTGGGGCCCCTTTTTTGGGATATTTTATCAGAAGATTTATTAGAACTACTGGAAAGAGATCATAAGGTTTTGGATGTAATAGCGTATGCTGATGACATAGTCATAATGATGGATGGACAGAGCAGACTAGAGCTAGAAAATAAAGCAAGAGAAGTTACAAATACATTATCAAATTGGTGTTTCAGAACAAAACTAAAAATTGCACCAAACAAGTCAAATTATGTGCTTTTTAAGGGAAATTTAAAGCGGGATCCTACAGTGAAGATAAATAATCAGAACATTAAACGGGAAAAAGAGATGAGATATTTGGGTATCATGATAGATGAAAAATTTCATTTCAGAAAACACACGGAGTATATTAGGCAGAAAACAGAGAAAATAATGCTAAAGCTAGCAAGAATAACCAATTTAAATTTTGTACTTCCATTGCGTAACATACAGATATATCATAACACCATTTTTGCTTCAATTATGACGTATGCGGCAGCAGTTTGGGCAGAAAGGATGGATGATGTGCAAATAAGAAGATTGTTGAGAAGAACGCAAAGAAAAGAATTATTACGTCTGACAGGAGCTGTAAAAACAACACCAACTATGGCATTGCTAGTAACAACGGCCATTTGGCCGATTGATTTATTAATAAGATTGAAGGGCGCAAAATTTTGGGCGAAAAAAGGAAACTTAGAAAAAGTTTATAATATAACTGGAGTCAGAACAAACAAATCTTGGGTGATTAAAAATAGTTTAAAAGATAAATGGCAAAAAGAATGGACAGAAAGTCTAGAAGGTAGAAGAGTGTTCGAAATTTTTCAGAACGTCAAAGAGAGACTAAAATTGAATTTTATTCAACCAACAAAGGGATTTATACATTATATAACAGGACACGGACCTTATAAGACCTATTGGAAGAAAATCAATAAAACTGAAAATGATATATGTGAATTATGTAACAAACAAGATAATCCTGAACATGTAGTATTTGAATGTGGAAGATATGCAATTCACCAACAAGAAGAGAGGCATGCGCTAGCAGGATATATCGTATATGACATAATTCGAGATCAACAATTGGTAAATAAATTACAAGTTTTGACTAACTTTGTAAGTAAGAAAGCATGGGAGGTAAAAATATTCAAAGGAGAAAGAGTTGATAATGGGCGAAGAATAGTACAAGATCCAAGAAGGAGTTCTAGAATACAAAATAGGATAAGACGGGAAGAATTATTGAATAATCTAACAATGGAGTTGACTGCATGGGCGGCGGAGGGAGAGAGTGATGGCAGAGGCCATGGTGGACTACAGAATTAGTAGATTTAGATATAGATTTAGGAAATAAGGATTTTGTAATTGTTATAGTTGTTTTCTTTTGTTTTTTGCTTTTTTGTGTTTATTTCTGTTATTTTATTTCATTTTATTTTTGTAGAGTAGCTTTCTGAGAGATTTGTATAATTATAACATTTGTAAGGATTTTATGGAAAAATAAAGAGAAAATTTGGATATATGCCCCGGTATAGTTGTCTAGGTGCCGGGGTAGAATATTCAGATTTTATTTATTTACTTATTTATTTATTTATTTATTTATTTATTTATTTATTTATTTATTTATTTATTTATTTATTTATTTATTTATTTATTTATTTATTTATTTATTTATTTATTTATTTATTTATTTATTTATTTATTTATTTATTTATTTATTTATTTATTTATTTATTTATTTATTTATTTATTTATTTATTTATTTATTTATTTATTTATTTATTTATTTATTTATTTATTTATTTATTTATTTATTTATTTATTTATTTATTTATTTATTTATTTATTTATTTATTTATTTATTTATTTATTTATTTATTTATTTATTTATTTATTTATTTATTTATTTATTTATTTATTTATTTATTTATTTATTTATTTATTTATTTATTTATTTATTTATTTATTTATTTATTTATTTATTTATTTATTTGTCCCTCATGTAGTTTTTGTATTTGTTTAAAATTTTTCTTTTTTCTTTTAATTTTTTTTATTTTATTATCTGAAAAATGATGGTTTAAATTGTATTTTTGTATTTATGTGGTAGTTAATAAATTGGAATTTGGAAATCATGTCCCGGTATAAGAAATTAGGTACCGGGATTATTTATTTTATTTGTCCCTCATACGTTGAGGATATCCACCCCCTTCAGCTGCCGTGGTGTGGGCGAAGCGACACCTAGCACTCTTGGTACCTCTGACGTGGGCGAATATTCGAGCCCCTCCTGAATGGGAGTTGTTCGGATTGGGTTGGACTCGAGGGGCAGTCTTTCCCGATACCCATGGGAGGTTGGGTACGTCTGTTTAGACGGGGTTGAGGGAAGCCTCAAGTTCCCGGGTGCTAGCCTGCGGAGCTAGTAGTCTGTGTGCTATATCACCGAGTGTCCCGACCGAGGAATTTTGTTTTTAATTTTACGTTCTCCAACGTTGCCATATCGGACGATCAATGGAATGGGTGAAATGATGCTCAAATGAGCCCAGGGTCCATAGAGCTTAGAGTTACCCGACATTCGTCTTTCAGGATAAAGGAAACCCACGGAAAAAAAACCTTATCCAGGTAACTCACCCTGACCGAGAATCGAACTCGGGAGGCCCAAATGACCTTGTTGTCGACGGGCCCTAAAACACCACACACTCGCTCACTCGAACTCGGGACCTCTTGAACGTGAGGCAGACGCTGTACCACCACGCTACCGAGGCGCGCCCGACCGAGGGAATTGGTAGTCTTCCCGGATAGGTTGACAAGCGTAAGTGGCGTATCCACTTCCGCCCCGTAATGGGGGGAGGGGCGGGCTTGTTAGCTTCCAGGTCTTGCTAAAATGGAAAGAGCCCCGGAGTGTGTCAGGTACCCCTTTTGGGAGAGCTTGGTAGCTCCCGGGTACAGAGAGAGGCCGGATTTTAGCGACCAGTAGATACTCTCGTTCAAAATTGAACTGTCCCTCATACGTTATACATTTTTGACACGGTCACATCTATTTTGTTTTCTCACTTTGTGAGACTTGACTGGACTTGACTTGACTTATTCTTGCACTGCTCAATTCACCTGCTTTATTTCTTGATTAGAAGTCTCCTCTTGCACATCGCGCTACATGCACAGCAAAGGATAAGTTCTTTAAATGTGTCTCGTTGGTTCCGCTTAAGCACACCGTTTAGTCTGTAGCTATAATAATTTAAGGACGATATTAATGACCATCTCTCTGACATGTGAGACGGGGTGTAGGAGTACATTCATTCATTAGTCATAATTTGGAATGTTCCTTTTTTTTTGCAAATTACGTCCTCCAACGTTGTCATATCGGACGGTGAATGAATTGGATGAAGTGATGCTCAATTGAGCCCGGGGTCCAGGGAGCTTAGAGTTACCTGACATTCGTCTTTGAGGATAAGGGAAACCCCCGGAAAAAACCTTATCCAGGTAACTCACACTGACCGAGATTCGAACTCGGGACCTCTTGAACGTGAGGCAGACATGCTACCATCTACGCCACCGAGGCGGGCGTGGAATGCTCCTCATGTAATATCTTTTCATTATTTGTTGAGACACCTACTGCTAATTATTGTAAATTAATTTCATGCAAATCAACCTACTATTACACCTTAGATACTGCTTTAAATTATCTTAAGCACACTGTTAACATTTATTGTTAATTTTAGGATTTATTTGTCGACTTCAAATTTTTACTTAAATTTTACTTAAATATTAAACTTTAATTCCATAAGCTGTACTGAGAATAAAACGATGCATAAAATTGTAATAGGTGTGGGAAAAGCATTAAATTACATATAAAGTATGCCAGTTGTATGAGTAGTCTAAAACGATTTTAGAAGGAAATATTGGCCTTATTTTATCCTCTTATAAAAATGAATGCTATTTCCACAGCTAGCATTCTTCAAACGCATTTGTAACCAATATTAGTAATTGATGCGTAAATGCGTAGAAGCTATGAGAGTACAACCAATATTGGTTCTAACTCTCTCTAAGTCCTACGACCCTGAAATGGATGAGAAGCTAATGATGGAAACGTGAAGTGATGGGACAGCGAAACCGCGGTGTGAGGATGAGCACCTCGGCATTCACCAAGTAACATTTGGAAAGCCTAAGTCACAGCGAGCGGTCGGCGGGAATTGAACCCACGACTTTTAGTATGCAAGTGGCAGAGTTTACCGACCTCGCTCGGCAGAAGGTACATGGAGTCTCTGAAATACATTCGTTATCAGTACTGTGACGGTTCTTTTGTTTCCCGCCGTAAATCCAATCACTTTGTTTCTTCAGACAGTAGTTCTCAAAGCAACAGGGGTTGAACGGTTTGTAACGTCTGTTTACAAAATTGTCTGCTTTAAGTATGACCTTTCTTGTATGAGCTCTACGCTTAGCATAAAATATAATGTGAAGACATATGCTCCTTTTCAAAGACTAAACTTGAACATTAATTCCAGCTGTAAAGAAAGTTGCAAGTTTTCTATAGCTGTACCCATGTTCACTTGTGTATTTAAATATCATTGTACATAATAATTACACTTTGATATATTATTAAGGAAGAAATTCCTAAACTAAATTCTATTTGGCATAACCATGAAAGGAAGTTTGATGCGACATTTGAGTTAAAATTTCAGGTAAGTCTCGAAAAAGATTTTAATGCAAATCAATAGCCTAAAATGTTATATAAATGTTCCGTTTATATGTCGCATAACTGTATATAAGTCAAATAAAATAGTTTTGAGTTTTGGTTAAAGAGAAAACATAAATTGTAAATGATTGAAATAAATTCATATTTTAAGGCAATATAGAAGTGCACATTAGAGTTTTGAACAACTCTAGCCATTTTCTTATAAATGTAAAAATGTTTCCTTGTTATTATTTGAACTCAACTTATTTTCTATAATTTAAAAATTATTGAATTCAAATAAATTAATCAAGACTGCAGTAACTTTGAACTAATAATGCAAGAACTAGAGTTCTTATAATATAGCTATATTATACATAATGAAGCACCTAATAAGAGCATATGAAGCTTTGCGTGTCAGAATATGTAAATTTCGATGTTGCACAATAAACAGGTAATGCGATGGTTAGATTTTTAAAGAGTGTGTTGTGTGAAGGCTTTAATATTTCTTAGCCTTTCTGTAAGCACGAAGAGAAAACAAGAAAACAGTTTTACAGAAAATGTGGATGTAAAGAATAATTTGGGTTGGGACTTTTTTTTTAATTTTTTGGATGATGCTGATTGTAAATCCCAATTTTGGTATCTAATCAGTTTTTGGCTTTCTAATAGTAAGTGCACCCAAAGACTATGTTCTTTCTCAACATCTGGTTGGATTACAATTATTCTGCTACTTACTAGATAAGAGCAGAGAAAAGAAATGTTTACAAATTTCATAGAGCATATAATGGTTACGCAACGTTTAGCCAGTGAGGACTTTTCCCATTCTCTTGTAGAGTACCTTTGTCTTCTTAAACACGTAACTCTTTCCCCCAATTATAGTGTTTTATTTGTCTCTGTAGGATAGAAAGAGATAGCGTCATCTGAAACGAAGCCATTTCATGTAAATGGGAATGGAAACGTTTTTCAAGCTTCCTTTTCTGTAGTTTATTGCGTGGACTTCTTTATTTGCTCCGAAGAGCCAAGTGAAAATTCTAGCAGTGCACGTCTAGAGACAATAATCGAAATAATAAAGTATAGCATCGATCCGTCCCTGGGGCTTTTGTAAATAGGGTTTAAAGGATTTGTTACATTCACACATTGCCGCAGTTAAAGGAATGCAATTTCCTTTTTCTTTTGTGCGCGGAATTGGCGGACTGGGTGGTCCTTTGTATTTTGTGTTGTAAGAGATTCTGATGTTTTTTGTAACAAGTGAATCGAACTTGTTTACATTTGCATAACGCCGACAAGGGAATTACATTAACTTCAACCTTGCTACTGGCTTTCTTAGTTAATTTATGTAGCTATATACATTTGAAACAATTAAGAACGGCTTAAGACTTCCTTAATATGCAAATGCCTCGCCAATTTTATGAAATCAACAACACAAACGAATGTTTACATTTATTAAATACTTGGAGACGAAATTTTTATTTCATACAAGTTTATTCCAAACTCTTGCAATTACTGCCATATTCCCACTACAGTTACAACCTACTCAAAATTTGAAGAGACAGTTATAAATTCTTGTAATTAGTTCAATATTTTCCACTATAATTAAAATCCATACTAGTTTCGAAGCTAATATTTCTAAATTTCCCAAAATTCGTAAAGAAACAGCTCTACTATAATAAAAGCCAATAATACTTTAAATATCGTAGTTCTAAAAACACTGAGTCAATAAGACATCAGGACAGAAAGAAAAGCAAAAGAATACTCGAAGAAATTTCATAAAGCGATGGCAGGATGTAACAACATAAAAGAAATAAAGGTGTAAGTTAAAAATAGATGTAAGTTCTGAGAATGAATGCATAGAGATGATTTCAAAAACTATAAGTTAATAGGCAAAATAAAATAATGGAGGACGGAATAAAAAGGGGCGTATACAGGATATGTCAATTGCTACAAGCAAAAACATATCATATGTGAGGGAGAAGATGATAATGATGGTGATAACTATACTATTGTCGCTCGGCATTGTTGAGTTGCTGCCGGGCCGTGCGTGGGCAGTAAACAGACAGATAGAGCGGCCAGTGCGTGGGCGCAGCGCTAATCACCTGCCGAGAGAGCAACAGAGGAAGAAAGAGACAGAGATAGTCTTAACTTGCCCGCTGCATCACGAAAGGTCGTAAAGCTTCGGCAGCTTTCGAGAAACTTCGGCAGTCTTCGAGAAACAGCGGTTCGAATATATATGCGGCAATGGGAGTGGTCAGTCAATTCGGCAGGGAGCTGCCAGGAGCTGCAGTCGCGAGCTAGTGAGCTGTTTATTGAGTGTGTGTGGGTGTATCGAGTCGAGAACTGATAATCTTGTAGTGATTTGAAGGTGAATTCTTTTGTTTGTTTACACAAATGACTGTTGATGTTTGTTACGTCATGCTGTTCCAAAGAGGTGTACAAACTTTCTACGGAAATAAAGAGCATTTTGAATTTCTGTAAACTATTTTTAATTTTACGAACCCCAAAGTCACAATACTTAGTAAAATTTTAACTCTTATATCCACATGACTTTTCCTACTGATACATCTAAGCAGTTTATTTTTATATACCTATTAAAGACTGTTGCTAATTTTTTACCGACAGATGTTTAAATCCATTTTAAGAAAATAAAGGATTTCAAAAAATGTTCTATATAAAGAATATTATGAGATACGGGATGGTTTCTTTTATATTTATTCTTTTTTTAAATTTTTGTGTTGCACCTTTGAAAGATACTGAACTTAAACATAAACTTCGTTATTTATCCAGCATTTTTATTTTAGATTAGCCGCACATAGAGGGGGCGCGCGCATACTTCTTTCCATACATGCTTTCACTTTTTTTATTTTTGAGATGTCAAAATATTGATTTCCGTTGAAATCTCGACTTCGAATCTTTTGGTAGAATGTGGACCTCATCTACTTAATCTAATTGTTTGGTAAAAAAAGCTAATAAAGAATACTAATTGCAAACAGTATCCTAAAAAGCTGATTGATTCTGCCATTCGGTTCTGAGAAAAAAATTGACAGCCCTTATCATATAAATTGCTAAGAATTAAAGTATCCGAATGCTGTTAGGCGAGATTAAACTGTTAATGACCTTAATGCAGTAGCGTTGCAGGATTCAAACCTTCACGCACATTGTTAGCGTTTACAAAAAGATCTCGGTTAAACCGTGCATAATTGCCTCTCATAGCCGCCGCTGTTTAAAATTATGGTATTCATAGATACTTTGTGTATGGCTAGCTTGAAACCAACTGCTTAAGAATTCCTGTGCCTAATCACAATATCGCTTTAAAGGCTTTTTTGCAAATGATATATAAGAATTATAAAGACCGCTGTCAACAGCTTACTAAAATAGCTCTAATATTCTTTCCTTAGTATTGATTACGCATTCGAAACTTGCTTTCAGGAGATGCATATTCATTTATTCCATATTTATACGCATGTTTATGAATTTTAACAAGTTTTAACCATTTTAACAATGTTACAATTCTTAAATATTTGAACGCAGTAATTTATAAATATTTTTCCCTTTAGGCAAGCTTACCTATTACAAAATTTTACATGAAGACTTAGAGCATTTTATTGCAAAAGTGGGTTAAATATTTTTGTAAGTAATTATCTCTAACGTACGAGTATTTCAGTAAAACTCATTATGATTTTAGAGAATTTAAGAAAAAAAAGATAACTCAGAAGTTGATGAAAATTCTTAATTTGCAACCTCGTAATAAGTCTTAAATTGAGCACTAAAGCTTTTTCTCAATTGCTTCGATTCTCTCTCTGTCCATCCACCTGTCCGTTTGTCCGTCCGTCCATCCGTCACACAAATATATTTTCTTAAGTTCTAAAATTCAATGTCGATTGTTGGCGAGTAACAGCTTCGCTGACTTAGGTGCCATTTTATCTCGTCGTGCCAAAAGATAGTATTCTGATATAGTAATCATTCTAAATAGTGGTATAGACACTATTTAACCTCTGTCAGAGCAAGAAGTCTCATGCAACTTGTACCGTTGGGTATTCAACATCGGCCTCACACAGCGGGCATTATCCAGCATATTGAAACACGAACTTCACACTCCATTTTCTTCTGAACTGTAATTTTAATTTGTTTCTAACTAGAACGATCCCTTTGTAAAATGCGAGAGGCGAGAAAGAGAGAGAGAGAGAGAGAGAGAGAGAGAGAGAGAGAGAGAGAGAGAGAGAGAGAGAGAGAGAGAGAGACAGACGTATCTTAACGCACGGCGGAAATCACCTCTACGATCATTCATGAATGTTTCTCCACCTATCACCAACCTAAGAGTGTCTTATTAAGGATATATTTCTCATTCTCATCTCTCATGTGTTTACTGCAGAATTGTTCTAATTTGGGACAGATTACCTATAGTTAATTTCTTCGAAAGTTAACCCAGACCTATGTTCTGTTTCCTTTCTTTTAGAAATCTGGCAATGCTAGGAATGAGGGCTTTGATTCTTTGTCCCTTTACAACTTAAGTATATGAATGTAAATGGTTTCATTAAATGCTTAAGATATTTGCACTAGAAAAATATGACGTGTTTGTCAAAGAAATAGAAAGATCATAATGCCTGATATAATTGCAATGCTCACTTTTTGTTTCAGCCTTGTCCCGAAGCCGGAGAATTTCGGGAACAGCAATGCGCGGCGTATAACGACGTTCCATATGAAGGTGTTTTACTGATGTGGGCCCCACATTACGATGAGAGTGAGCCCTGTGCGCTTACTTGTAGGGGGCGTCCCGTTACAGATGATCCTCAGTCCGCCCCCGTCGTCGTGGTGCAACTGGCCCCCAAAGTACAGGATGGAACGCGATGCAGACCCGGTAGCCTCGACATGTGCATCAATGGCAAATGTCAGGTGAGTGTATACTTCTCTAAGGAGTTACTTCATTTGTTCTGAAAATGTATGTTATGAAAGGGCATTTGAATTATGAAATTAACCTTACCAGGCAATATTAGAATTATCGAGCATGTCGATTGTATCGTGTCAGATTTGAGTAGGAAACCCGTCGTTGCTTGCGGACATCGTTGTCGAGATCTGACCTCCCTTCGGTTTCCTCCCAGCGGTCACTTTGGACGCACAAAGAACCCACTATGCCCTTCGTAAGGTACTTTGCTCCAGTTACCCTATCTATCTACTCTTAACATCTGTACTGAAGTATGAATTTAAAAATCAAGATGGAAATAACCCTCCTTATATGTAATTTGACAGAGAAGCAGATCTACTTAGCTGCTTGCTTGTAGAGCAGATACGTTCCCTTAGAACTTTGGTACCTTAGTTTTAAAAGCGGTTTCGTTAAACACTATCCCCAAGAGAGCAGATTCGTAATTCACGTGCCTCTGAGCGAGCAGGACTGCGTGGGTCATAAAATGCCGTCTTCGCTCGCTTCCCCCTACAAGCTTTAGATATTTCTGTCAATTGCAGTTTGCATATCTTGTTCGTCATCTTTTAATGGGACTTCCTTTCCTTCTCTTTTCTTTGTTCTAAATTCATAAAGTAATATGGTAATTTTTCATATCTTTCTCTATTACCCATTTTCTTTTATATTCTTTGTTATCAGTCAGATAACACACACATTATATATATATATATATATATATATATATATATATATATATATATATATATATATATATATATAATTCTGCCTTTATTTCTTCATTATAATGGTCGGTTTTTCTAAATCCTGTTTTTCCCTTAAGAATTTCATTTCACTTATTTCGAGCTCATTTTTAATTATTTGTAAGATGAAATTCTATAAGGTATTCCAATCTCTGTGACGTGCTGACAACGTATCTGCCTCACATTTAAGAGGCCCCGAATTCGAATCTTGTCTGATAAGGTTATTTTCCGGGATTTTCCCTTATTCTGAAAGATGGATGTCAGATATCTCTAAGCACTGTTGGGCCTGGGCTCCTTTGAGCATCATTTCACCCATTTCATTTTGAACAGGACGTTAATTAAAAATAAATACTTTATAATTTCTCGTTTAACGTCCTTTATACTGGAATGTATTGCCATATTTCTTTTCGCTTTATTTTTATATACTTATATATTATTTTTATACACTTCATACTATATTATATTTTTACTCTTTAAAACATAATTAAAATACATAATTCTAGTTGTTTAGCGTGACCAGTTATATTTTTATATATCAAGTGACACTTCAGAAAGGTATATTCGTCTACCATCATATAAAAAAGATTGGTTTATAAAAATCAGCTTTCAATAACCAATTATCCTTTGGCCCAGTTACGAGTGCTGCTCAAATTTAATTATGGCTTTGGGGAAGGAAAATATTTTCTTAACGTGAATGCTCTTAGGTTGCTTGGCACGAAGGTGTTATGCATTGGAAAGGAAAGAAAAGGGCAACCTGTTCATGCTGTGTTGGAGAACGAACGCATCCTTCATTTGTTTAAGATTTGATTCCTCAGTGTCGAAAAATTTCTAAAATAAAGAGAATTGGGTTGATTTTAATAATTTAGTGAATAGTTTATTTTAAAAGTTTACAAAGAATAATGTGGGACGTTGAGCGAACATTCGCGCAACACAAGCACATTTTTAGTAAAATCAGCAGAAAGTTTTATGTTTAACGCAATATAGATTGTATCAGAATCATGTTCCTGGACTGCAAATCTGCTGTGTAGTTTGACTAACTCGCCCAGGGCTATAAATAAGTATAAATGATATGGTAAGGATGTAAATAATCAAGTAAATAATCAAGTGTATATAATCTAAACTGTCGATCTATACCAGCAAAATATCACGCATCGTTGAACTGCTTGTTCTATTTACTAGTAAATACAGGTACTTCATCAGTATCACTCATCCTTGGGATAATTGGGACATCGTCGTCCTTATACTGCTATCCAGCCACAAGAATGACGTTCTTCGGAGCATTATCCTTTGTTTTATTTGAACAAACTGTTTACAAACCGTGTTTCACCTATAGGTATATCACGGGATATTTACAGCTGTTGTATAATACATATATTTTAGTCAAGTGTGCGGAAGATGCTCTTCAGGAATTCTGCAGCCTACACTGTGTTGAAATGAGTCTTCAAAACAACTGGCAGGGGAACTGAACTTGATACAGCTGGTCGATCGCTTAAATACAGGATGCATTCTATCATTAAATGTCAGACCCTCTGTGGAAGTTTTTCAGGACAGCTACATAATGGTGAGGCTCTTGTTTTCATTTTGTGGAGGTAGGACTGTAAACGGCCATGATTTGTAAGAAACTTATGTGATTGGGCCAGAGTGATAAGAACTGTCGGTGAAATATGTTGGAGATGAGAGGTGATGATATGTCTGGTGTGAAAATGCTATTGGATGTGATATAGATGGAATTCCAAATTGTAGTATTGTAGTCCTTTAAGACCTGTTTTTTCAGTGTTAAGGAAATCGATATGTAATCTATTGCGGTCCTGTAGTTGGCAGCAATCTTGGCGAGATAGTTGGCTCTTTCATTCCCTTGTAGTCCTGCGTGAACCTTGACCCAGTTAAGAGTAATTCTATTTTCCCTTTTGAGGGCGATGATTTTTTCTCTCAGTTGAACAGCCAGCGGATGTATTGTCCCAGATACGTTGCTTCCGGCTATACGCGTCTTTAGGATCAACCTTAGCTTCCTTTACTTCTAACTACTCGGCAAACCAACATAACATAGAATTTTCCTATTATGTCATGTTAGAAGCGTAACTAATATTATATCTTATATTAGTAAAATGGTGGCTTCCCATGATTTATTGAACTTATGGCTTTGTAATGTTACTAATTGCAGAGAGTCGGCTGTGATCTGCAGATCGGTTCGATGAAGAAGGTTGATTCTTGTGGCGTATGTGGAGGAGACGGATCATCCTGCGTGCAGCCATTGTACCACTGGGAGGAAACTGCAATGTCCTTCTGCTCAGCATCATGTGGTGGAGGTACGTATTTATCTCCTTGCAGGTTCTATACTCAGAATTAGCATTGTTATAGAAATTCCATCGTTATGCTTTGTCACTGAAACCTTCGTCTATACAACCTAAAACTTCAAGCAACAGAAGGCATAAATATTATTTAAAAATTACTATGTATAAACAGTACTTATAGTCTTAGAATTTGTACAGTTATTCCAGATGCTTTCACATGGTTATGAATAAATGTATTACACACAAGTCAAACAGCAAGCCTTAGTATTTTGATTTTGAAGATAAAGCACAAACCTCTAAAAAGCGGCGTACTTATGCGAGATTCGAACATGTACCCTCCAGAATAAAAGGTACGTTTACTATATCATCCCACAGAATATTTTTCTTTTTTATTTAGTTTGGATAATTCAAACTTACTTTTGTTACTTTTTAGATAATCTGTTTTCTGATCTGATTTTTATTAATGATTAGAAGTCACATTTTATGTATGTATCAATCCCTTTACATGCACAGCCCGCCTCGGTAGCGTGGTGGTAGCGTGTCTGCCTCATGTTCAAGAAGTCCCGTGTTCGAATCTCAGTCACGTGAGTTACCTGGATAAAGTTTTTCCCGGGGTTTTCCCTTATCCTAAAAGGTGAATGTCGGGTAACTCTAAGCTCTGTGGACCCTGGGCTCATTTCAGCAGCATTTCACCCGTTCCATTCATCGTCCAATATGATTTAACGTTGGAAGACGTAAATTACAAAACAAAAATAATACATGCACATATGCGTGCCGCTGTTAAGGGGATCAGTTATCTTATTTTATTTCAAGAGTGTAACTTGAGAAACATCTTGGCTCAGGAATGTACCTGTTGAGGATTGCTCTGTTGTGAGTTGTCTCCATATACTACAAACTATGCTCTGTTTTGTTGGCCACATCAAAGTAGACCCATTTATGCATGCGATTTAATGTCGTACGATAAGCCCAACGTGATCTGAAACTACCGGGTAGATAAATTATAATCGAACCCACTCACGGCCTCTCTCTACTGCACGAAAGGGCCGGCAGTCGCCGGTGAACTTACGTTGGCAGAGGCGGACTGAAATTCTTACCTTATAATAGATGCTGGAAATGTTAACCTTCTGCTCTCAAACATACAGCATATCTCGTGTAAATATTCTCGGCCACTCTCTGAAGCTCAGTAGCAGATGTTCTTGTGATTCCTTGCACAGTGTTTTCCCTAGGTTCCTGTAGTGCATGAAGATTATAACGATACACTTTATCTTTTAAATGACCCCATAAATAAAGTGACAACCCGTTAGGTCAGAGAACGAGGGGGCCACAAATCAACACTAATTATTCTGGCATCAAACACCTCTCTTACTGCATTTAATGATTCGGCAGCCGTATTTGCTGCTGCGGAATCCTGCTGGAACGAACATATGATTTCTCTTCTGTCAAGCGATTGACAAATGGCCTCAGAATTAACCTCTGATATCGCTCTGCATTTATTTTAACAAAGAACATGGGCCGTATTCTTCTTCTAGCACTTATCGCACAGTAAACTCCAATTTTCTGATCATAATAAGGCATTTCACCCAGTAGCACAGGTTTCTCTGAAGCCCAGTACCGACTGTTTCAAATATTCAGACGTCCAGTTAAATGAACCCAAGATTCATCAGTGAAAAACAAAAGTTGTGAGTCAGAGAAACACCTTTCTAAGGATTAGAGAAACCAGTCCCAATGATTATCACGTTTAACGGAATCATTTGGCTGTATGCTTGCACAAGTGTGTAGCGATAAGGGCTTCAGTTTCAACAGACGTCTATCGTACCAATCCTCATATACTTCAGGAATTAGGGAAAACATTGTGCAAGAAATCACAAGAATGCATGCTACTGAGCTTTGGAGAGTAAATATTTGTGAGAATATTTATAGGAGGTCAATATTTTCAGTATCTGTTATAAGGAAAGGATTCGAGTCTGGTTCTACTGGAGTTCCCCGGCAACTGCCGACCGTCTCGCGCGTAGACTGAGGCCGCGAGTGAGTTTGATAATAAATTAACTACCCTATACACTGAGTTAAATAGAAACATGTGGCACGATATTCGGTATCGTACGCCTTAAAACTCCCGCATAGTCTTTCAGTTCGCATGATCTCATTCATGGGCGTACAGCAGCGTTATGCATGTCGTATTATATTGTGAGAGATAGAGGTCAATGTGTTCACTGTGGGGATTCCATTGCCGTGGCTTTGACTTTTCTCTGTTATTTTCCTTTTGGGGGGGAGGGGTCTTTCATTTCAGAGTCTTTAGATTTCCATCAGTCACTTTTATCAAGTCATATATAAACCATTCAAGTTCGAAGTTCTTATTAAGCGTATTAAGAACAATTTGCGATATTGCATAAAAAAACTATAAGGGTCCGGACAAGAGGAAACTACTCCCCAAAGATGTTCCTAGCCTAATTTCTACAAGCATGTTACCCCATCAGATTCACCCTCCAAAGTCATTTACATAAGTCCTCGTCCCCCTCCCCCCATTAAATTTAGAGTTTGTAACTGATGAACCAAAATCGGAAACACGGAAACGAGCTGATACGACTGATTTCCCAAAAATACAGAGCAGACATGTCGCACTCATAAGTAGACCCCTGAAAACTATGAATAACTGTTGCATTATATCGCTCTTTGCAGTGTTTGTGCATTTTAAAGAATTGTTTTGTCCAAATGTTAACAGAAAATTGTGTTCGAGACGAAGCCTTTCTTTATTTGCTTGTTGCATTAAATCGGGCTTGAAACTAGAATATTTTGTTAAATTTTGGATATAACCGTTGATAGAAAATGCTGTGGTACATGTTATTTTTAAATGCTCTTTATGCATATATGTATCATACTTTTTTTTCTTTGCAGGCTACAAGATGTCACGACCAGTGTGCGTCAATAGGGTGTCGGGAAAAGTGGTGGACGATCAGTTGTGTAATGCCGCCCAACGTCCTGAGCCCAAAGTTGTAGAGTGCAACACACATCGTTGTCCTGCTAAGTAAGTGTTAAAAATTAGTGTTTCTGTTTTCCTTGAACAAAAGCGGCAAGGAGGAGATGTTACGAAAAGAACGTGTTCTATATTCAAGAAAATTTGTGAGGAGGAGTTAAGCGAAACCTACCGGGATGCTAGCGACCTGAGGTCGCCACTTCGATTCCCATGGCCGACCTTCTCATTTCTTTTTTAGAGGTCTCATTAGGTAACTTGGCGAATACTGGGAAGGAGAATTACATCCCCTGAATTATCGCCGCCCACCCCCCCCCCCCCCCCCCCCCCCCATTTCAGCTCGCCTCTTATTTCACCTCTCTTCACTTCTGCTTAACCTTTCATGCTGGTCCTGGTTGCTGTTTCAGTGTGTAACTGTCGCTGGGAGTACTGGCATTGCATGGCAAAGAAAAAAAAATAGAATAAAATAATCGCTATAATCTGTTGTCCTTTGGATCGGAGACGGTCTCTTTAGTGTCTCCCAGGGGATTGTTAAGCCTGCAGGGGAGGACGGGTTGTACAAGTTGCCACGGGCAGTATAAATCTGTAGGGAGCCAGCTATCGCTGTTAGGTCTCCTAGGTCTAGCTACCATCAGTATCCTTTCATTTTATTGTCCCTTCTAGAGGATACCCCATCAGGGGCAAGACAAGATAAGGTCTTCCATAGGTCTTCCATAGCTCTTTCGAACCTTGTCATTTTGCGAAAATGTTGTGTCGTTTGCTCCAAAATTTAATGAGTGCTGTAATGCACAATTCTATCACAGTGTCTAACACAGCCAGCAAAATACCAAATCGGAGTATAATCCGTTTAAAATCGTAGGGCAAGGATTATTTTCAATCTTGAAGTCATAAAACAATGGAAAGAGAAAGTGCTTCACTTTAAAACCACTTTCTCTAAATAATTATAAAAATAACTTTTAATCCATCTTCATGAAAGCTTATGCTCATATTTAAATATAAGTTAAACTATTGTGAGATGAACAATTATTTTCTTAAAATCATTGCATAGAACAAATCTCTGGAAAGCACATTTACAGTTCTTTCTTAGTGGTATCAGAGCTGCTTAAAGTAAATGTGTAAGGCATACACTTTCCTACCTTTCAACCTATTTATTATGATTTTATTAAGTATATTTTACCTTCTCTGCAACTTAATGTTAGTACCTAGAGCAAATATTATGATCTCTCAAAACATTTCGAAAGTTCACCAGAAATATATGTTTAGAGGTTACTAAATCCAAATGAAGTATAATATTTGTATAAAAAGCTCTCGCTGTGTTTGTGAGTGTGCGCGCGTATGTATGGATGTCCATCTGTCTGTTTCAGAATGACCTAACTCAAAAAAGAACATTCGGTTACACCGCAAACCTGGTATTTAAGTTTGGTATCTTCCGTGGGTGGCACACAAAGATGTTAAAGAAAATCCCTCCCCATCAATAGAGGAATTTTCGAGCGTGTTCATAATGTTTAAACCTCAGATCCCTCCCTTTCTGCCACAAACTGCTATTATTTTTTATCGCATATGTAAAATTTAAATTTTGGCGTGCCATATAAAAGATACGTTTGAACAACATTCTTCAGATTAGCTCTGGAATTCAGGCAAGTACTGCATTGCAGCCAAAAATTCTATATCAAAACTTCACCGAAAATAAAAGTGAATGCTTAGTTTAACGCTCGTATCTATGTATGTGCGAGCATATGTGAACAGTGCAACTGCAATGATTGTATATATTTAACTTTTAAGTTTGGCATACACAAGGGTGTTGCAAGAAACTTCTCAAAGATCCCTCCACACCAAACTAATCTTTGCATGGAGGATTACTGGAAACTTTTGATTTATTGAAAAATTGCTAATGATTTTTATTATAAACATACATTTAAGTAGATTTCATTCAAATAAAACGAAGATCATATTGAATGTTTTGGAAACATCCTCTGAAATAACTGACAAAAGAGATAGTGAAAATCTTACTAAACAAAAATGTAGATCTCATTTACGCACACAATTTATGTCAATTCATTTTTTGTATAATTTAGCAATTTCCCAGATATATCTTTACATGTAGTATAATATAGTATTTTTAGTATAATTTGTAGTTTATATGTTAAATAGCTGTAAATCAGCAAAAGTAATTACGGCAAACTGTAATTTATATATTTTTTCAATCTTTACTCCAATATTTCTGACTCTTACTTAAATGTTTGTTACTATAAAATAAATGTTAAACTTTGAATATATGTCCCGGTGTAATAACATAGGTGCGGAATATGATATTCAGATTTTATTTATTTATTTACTTATTTATTTGTTTGTTTTATTTTTGTTTGTTTTTGTCTGTTTTGTTTGTTTACTTATTTACTTTATTTATTTACGAGGGTGGGTAAAAAGGTAATTCCTCTTCATTTTTTCCTTAAATAAGTAAGTTATGTGAAAACATTGAATTTGACGCAATTCCTCAACCTTTCTTCTCCAATTCTCTGCATCAGTAACTTCCTAAGTCATCAGGTGGCAGCACTGCATCCTCTTGCAAAATGGCTGACATTGACATTCGTATTAGCGTTCTGTGATGGAATTTTTGATTGCGGAAGGTGAATCGCCAATTCGCATTCACGAAAGGCTAAAAAATGTGTATGGTGATGCAACGGTGGGTATCAGCACTGTTAGACGATGGGTTCGTCGCTGTAACGAAGCTGAAGGGCAAACACCATTGGCAGATGAAAAGCGAAGCGGCAGGCCGGTGACTGCAGTGGCTCCATGCAACATTCAGCGAGTTGATGACATTATTCGTGATGATCGTCGGGTAACAACAGGTGAATTGTGTCACATTACTTCCCTCCGTAAAGGCAGTGTGATGACGATTATTCAACAACTGGGTTACTCAAAAGTTTGTTCACGTTGGGTACCAAGAATTTTAACCACCCAAAACAAAGAAACAAGGAAACAATAGCCTCCGAACAATTGCAGCGCTTCAATTTGGAGGGAGAGGAGTTTCTGGAAAAAAATTTACTGGAGACGAAACGTTGCTTCATTTTTTTTAACCTGAATCAAAAAGGCAGTCCATAGAATGGCAAAAAAAGTTTCAAAACTCAGCGGTCGGCAGGGAAAGTTGTGGCGACAGTGTTTTGGGATGCAGAGGGTGTGCTTATGATTGACTTTTTGGAGCAGGGATGCACAAAAATTCTGTCCAATACATCAGAATTCTCAGAAAGCTGAAAGCACGTCTTCGCCGAGTTCGCCCAACAAAAACTATGGCGGATGTTCTTCTTTTACATGACAATGCAAGACCACACACCGGCCGTTACACCACTGCATAAATTAAGAAATTGGGATAGCATGTCTTACCTCGCCCCCATACAGCCCTGACCTGGCACCATCAGACTTCCATCTGTTCGAGCCACTAAAGGAAGCTCATCGTGGGATTCATTTTGAAGATGAGGAGGCTGTGAAAACGTCCGTGCGTCAAGAAGCAAGATCATGTGTTTTACCACACTGGAATACATGCACTAGTTAAAAGGTGGACCAAAACTGTGGAAAAGGACGGAGATTATATTGAATAGTGACAAATTAATCGTCAATGTTGTCGTTTTCAAGCTATGTAAATTGGATTTAATTTTCTTGGCAATTAAAAGAGGAAAAAATAGGGGGCATTACTTTTTGACCCACCCTTGCATGTATTTATGTATTTATTTAGTTCGTAAATCGTAGGAAGTAGATAAAAATCTTGCTATACGAAGAATGTTCACGTCACAAGAATCATGTGCTGTATTGAGATAGTGTTTTTCCTAGGTATTATTTAATATTGGTTGACTTTTTAAATACTTAAATACCTAATTTTCTCATACGGAAGTTTGCTTCTTCTTCCCCTCATGGATATGGAATTTCAAGGTCACCTATGGTCTCACAGACTTTAAAATCCTGACTCGCTTTACATGCGTATCCTTCGGGTACAGTGGCTTCACTATATAACGACCACAGTGTACATCTGTAACGAGATGTTTAAATGTGTAATAAGGTTTATCTCGGTTAACAATAAGCACTTAGATAAAAAGATAAGCAGTTGTAAGAATAGTTTGTTGACGAGTGAAAGAAGATTTTTCTCTGGTATAAGACAAAAAAATATCTTGGCAACTGAACTGCTGGAAATAGGGCACTTACTATTGGACTTGCAAGGCCGAGGAGCCATCCATTCGAAATGCAACACAAGTTAAGTCTGGTGTAATAAGCCAACTGGGACAAAAACACTGTCGTGAGCATTAAACGTAATACTATACAGAAGCCAGTAGGAGAAACAGAATAACCACGCGTTTCTGCCTTAGTTACTCAACTTCTCACTGTGACTGCGTTAGAGGTTGGGGTGTACACAAAAATAGGCGTTGTCTGAATTTCCTTCTCCCATACAGGTTATTGCTGAGAAAGGGAGTATCAAACAGGCACACTGCCATTTTCTTATCTTCTTGTCCTTCTTCACATGGTTCATAATTCTAATTATGTTATTAATGTAGGTAAACCAAAGGAACAGCAGACTCTCAGCCTGGAGGTCTTGGGCTCTATTCCCGCCTACCACCCATTCGAACCATGGGTGTTTCGGTGGTTGTAGCCCAATGATTCTGGTGGTTTCAAATACACCGCGATTTCCTTTCATTCAGAGCCCGTCTCATTTTTCAGATGTACTTTTAGATATCGTGGCGTAAGGCGCTACCGGACAGGTGGCGCGGAGCTTGCTCCATGGAGAAAGCATTCCTCGTAGGCAGTTGGAGGTCGCCGGATTGGTGAGGACGATGAAGTGTCCGTCCAAAGAGCTCCAGCGATGTAATAAATGTTTTATCAGTAAGCTTTCAGGGACTTCCGCGCGTCCTGGAGCCCGTCCTCTGCGGCCTGTAGCCTTCACCTTTTCCTTTCTCCTAGGAGTGCAGCTACAACATACCTCTCGTAGGACGCAGGTGTGGACAATAGCACCTCACAACAATTCTCACTAATTGAGAATTTAATGTTCCGTAGTATGCTGCTCTGGTCACTCGGTTAGAGCATACGGCATGTCAAAACATAAGATCCCTGGTTCAAATATTGGCTTTGGTATTAAAGCTTTAATGTTGATTTTACCTTTGTAGTTTAAACCATCATAGGGTCTGGGTGGAGAAAAAATAACATCAAGAGCATTTTAATACGTTCTAGAACAGTTACGAAAAGAAATAAACAGTACCTGCTGGGTAGAGGAAGGCGACGATTTTCACAGTTTTGTGCTTTATTCTTACTTTCCTTTTTACTGCTTCCAAAATTTCTTGTGCCTCTATCAAATGATTTTCGCAATTACAGTACGCTAACGGTAATGAATTCAAGTGTGTATACATAAAGAGAAATGTTATAAGAAATCACTGTTCAATCCAATAATACGTTCATTTAAGTATAACATTAAGCTCTTGTTTCAATACTGTTATGAAAAACTTAAAATGATATACCATGAAATTCTCAACGTGTTTTAAAAACCTTTACCTTACATTGGCTAAAGATTAACACTAGAAGGGCCGGCGAGTATGGTCTACCGAGAAGGACCAACCCGTCATTTTGACGGATGCAAAATTCACAAATCACAAATTCACAAATCTCAGCAGTTATCTACAAAACAATAAAAATATTTTACCTGAACCTAAATTACTCCATAAGTAGGTTATACGCTGACCAACCAAGTTCTAATATTTAAGTGGTACAAGTTTAATGATTTAAGTATTGTAACTTTCTGCTTCGTACCAGCATCTGATGTAACGTTTAGGTTGCCCCTCCACCAGATGTAACGTTCCCGTTGCGTCACCACCTGGTGCAGCGTTCAAGCATTGCACCTGTACCAGATGCAGCGTTGTGTATAGTAGCCGCGTTCATTCCATCCCACTGACGTCAAAGCGACACAGATTCCCACATGGAAGCAATTGTAACACTCTTCCGCCCTCAAACATATGGGGTGGCCCTTCTCACTAAATTCCCCAAGATAAAACGCTGTTGCAATGTTTTTCTTGTGTCCACAGAAATTAGCTTAGACTGTGCAAACGTGCTTCTTATGTGTGTTGATTAAGCTTATATTTTTAGAACTTACATAGTGTTTTACTTAGTGTAGGTTTATAAATTTATTAGCGTTTAATAGTCATTAGCATTTAGCACTTGCCGATTTAATTAAGTTGTGGAGACCGTGGAAATCGAACCTAACATGGATATGCTAACATGAGTTTCCATTCATACTTGTAATATATACCTAACAGTATTTCTAACCTTTCTTGAGTTCTAAAGCGTTTATGACATTTAATTACTATGCGGAATGTACGTGATTATTTATTTAAATTGTGTTTAACAGAAGCCCCCCCCCCCCAAAAAAAAAATTAAACTGCTTAACTTTATTCAAACTTGTAAAATTAGCAGACATCCTTGTAAAAGGCATCCAGTATTTAAAATATATAATAGATTTTCCTTACTATTATGTGTTTCAAATGGAAAGAGTTCTGGAGTCTAGCTAATCAGTTGCCGTATCACACTCAGTGTTGCCAGCTTGTTACCTCACTCATTTTATATTTCCCTCTCTCTCGCACACTCATACAACATGCAGGTCTGCTTGGCGCAGACGTAAGGGTAAGCAAATTATATTTTACAAACTTTTACAATGATGCAGTTGCCAAAATCAAAATTAGAAATAGCATTTTCGCAAATTATGTATATTTTAAAATACTATAACTATAATTATAGTTTATGAATGACCTGTTTTTGTAATCCAATGGAACTGCCAGTGGCTCATCCATATCGCTGCCAGTGTCACTTCCGTTAAGACACAATTCGTCATTGTCACTGTCTTCATGTCTGAGTCTTGCAAATTTATCATTATAGGTTTCAAAATCTCGTCACGTGCTATTTCTCGCTTAAAATCGTCTTCTTGAAGGTTTTCTGCATGCCTCACGCAGTTTTCCCAGTCCTGTTGTGTTACCTTGTCAATTTCTTCGTGAACAAATCGTTCAACGTCCGTCAGTTTATAAGTATTATTTCTGTTTGCAATCCCCCTTTTTATTTGAGCCAACACCAACTCAGTTGGATTACATTGGCAGTGGTAAGGTGGGAGGCATATTACCTCGTGTCCCGTTTCAATTGCAAGTTGATCCAGCTGGTACACTTTTTCCGTGTTTTTAAACGGAAGTACTCTTTGCAGTAACTCATTTTTAGTTTCTGTTTCCGAAAAATTTTTGAACAACGTGTACACCTTAGAAATAATACTTCGAGCCTGACTTCACAATATCTGCCTTTTTGACTCGCCACTAAATTCACCGCAAGAAGCCATTGCACTATTTAACTCTTACTCTAGTGTTGTGTAAAGAACAACTGAATGATATTGATCTGAACTGTCCAGACTACATAAACACTGCTTATCCAGCATTCATTCATAAACATAAGCATACAGTATTCCACAGGCTAACAGGAAATGAAGTGTTTGTTCTTTCTCGAATGTAACACCTTGACTTATTCTCAGTAATTCTTTTATCACGTCACGCTCTGAGTAATGAAAAGTATATGTACATACATACACACGAACCACTTAGAAATCTCTAGAGTAAATAGAGATTACGAACGATTAATAAACAAAGTCTTGTGAGTCATTTAATTATTTACACAAAACAAACAAGGTTATTCAGAAAAAGGCAGCTGTGAGCTTTACCTTGGTGGAGGTTCCTGGCGTCTCAAGTTGCATTGTAGATGTGGTCGATAAAGAAACAAGCGACGCAGATTCGTCTAGCACGTGCGGGAGTGTTCCCGCTTAGGCCAAATTCTGGGGGTTTAAATATTAAACCTCTGCGGAAGCAGCAACTGAGTCAAAGCTTCGTCAGCTTAAGTCAGCAAGGCGACGACTATGCATGACAGCTACGCATGACTTGCAAGTAATGTAACATGATGTCGTGTGTTTCGTTGTTATTCCTTTATCTTCAGAATATGATTTTTACAACTTTTCTCCTTTTATAAATGTACAAAATATTATCGTCGCGGTATTATTATTTTGAGTGGTTGGGATTAGAAGATCTACTTTTACTACATAAAAGTCATCTAAAATAATTTTCCGTGTTAAAAATGGGTTTTAAGGCTTTAAAAATAAAAAGTAGCCGAAGTATTATATTGACATTAATTTCTCTCCCCCTGTGTTATACCTACAAACATATCTTTAAAGTTTTTATTCGTTCTTTTGGCAATCTCTTAACGGAAATAAATCCTATTACACATATTTACAAGACCTTATTAAGTAAAAGAAGAATATAATATAACCCATTATGATCGTCAGGCTTTCATAGACGAATTGCTACCGGATTGCTTCGAAATTCTATGAATCTTACATGATCTTGTAATAATATACATTTTATTTATTAATGTAGAGTAATGTAAACTTTAATTCATTATATCTATGCATTATTCCAGTGAGTGATCTTCATGTTGCGAATTTTGTTCTTTTTATTCTAATCGGCAAGTATTCAAAATAAAATATTTTAATATGTATTTGTAGCTGTACGATTACTTATGTAACATGACTGTATGTCCTCTACCACCATCATTTATTTTCATATAGCTCGTCTTTCTGTTTGCTCCGCATTAATCGAGGTAAACATTTGCAGATATAATTTTATTGCATATTTTGTTGTGGTACAAGGGAGAACGGGAATAGTTTCAAAGTGACATGGTATGGCTTTAAAATACCTTACATCTTCTATGGCATCTATGAATAGTGGCAGGACCTCGAAATATCCAACAAATGAAAACAATATTGAGGTTTAATGCGAGATTAAGTATCGCCACAAAAATGTATTTGAAATAAATGGTACGTTTTGAAGAAAAGTGCTTTTTCCAGTAAGTTATTGACATTCGCAAGTTTACAGGGCATACACGATTATGAAAATTACCTTCTGGTGGAACGTCCTCGTGGATCACTCAATAAAATTCAAAATATTAACATTTTTAATTAAAATTGGAGTATAGTATTTTAAATAGAATTGTAGCAATTCTTGAGGAAATTACAACCAATAGTACATGTTAAATATAAAGAGTAGTGAGGAAGTTTTATTGAAACCTTCTTCCCGTTTCCTTTGAGGAGCTGAACTTAAATATCATATTTGGTTATATGTGTTTGGAGGAATTTAGTAACAGTGACGTCAAAACTAATCGCAAAAGCTATTTGTAGTTGGTTTATTGATACTCGTCACTTACTTTTTATATTAATGAGAGACTAGTTTCAAAGGCAATTGCCTCCATTTTCAATCTCTTTCCAACTGGCATCTTTTGTTGTCTTCTCTCTCTGTCTCTCTCTCCCTCTCTCCCTCTCTCTCTGTCTCTCTCTCTCTCCCTCTCTCCCTCTCTCCCTCTCTCTGTCTCTCTCTCCCTCTCCCTCTCTCCCTCTCTCCCTGTGGTGGTGGAACTATGAACTCTTTTTTGTCAAATTATCTACTGGTGGGATTTCAAAGTTCATTACGTGATCTATATTTTTCCATATGAATATGTTCTCCCATGTTGTCAATTTATTTTGATTTACCACTCCTTTTTGTAATTTTGATTTGGATCAATGTCATGATTTTCATTCCAAAAATGAAATGCTACTGCTGACTTATCTTCTTGTTTCAAACTGATGTTTCTAAAGTGACTCTGGATTTTAAATTTCTTTTAGTTTGACATATGTAACATTTTTCACAATTTTTACAACTTATTTGGTATATCCCGGAACTGTTAACTAATGGGGTTTCATCTTTTGTTTTTGAATTTAGCAATTTTAAAATTGAGTGTCTATTAGTACGTTCCAAGATGATATTTTGGTCCTTGATGATCTGTTTAAATTTATTAAATGTTTTTGGGTGATATGTGAATGAACTGAATATGCTGTTGCTTTCTTTTTCTTTTGTAAATGTGGTTGCTACCTTAATGATTTTCTTTAGTTTAGCCTTTCTAATTTTCTTCAACGCCAAACTTTTGTTGTATCCATTTTCTTCTGCTATGTGTTGTATTGCTTTTTGTTCTTTGAAATATTCTTCTTTTTCCATGGGTATGTTGACTAGTCTTTGTCTAAGACTGTTTATTATTGTCTGTTTATGTGTAATTGGGTTGTGGCTATTATTTTTATGTAATTTTCTGAATGTGTTGGTTTCCTGTAAATTCCAAATTTTATTTTTGTGTTCCTGATGATATTTAGATCCAAGAAAGAGATTTGTCCATTGATTTCCTTTTCTATTGTGAATTTTATAGTCTTTTCAACAAACCGACTACAAATAGTTTTTGCGATCATATTTGGTGTTAAACTACCCTTTTATATTTGAGTAATCGTATACTACAGATATGCACTGTTTTATAAACATGTGTTTATTTAGAGAGCCTTAAAATGGGCTTTTTGAACGAAATTGAATACTTCCTCTATTGCTACAGACAGGTAATTATTAGATTAAGTAATAAGAGTGAGAGTAGCTTCTATTCAAAAATATTTAATAGATTGTGTGGATGTAAGCACTGTCGTCAGTGGGAAGATATTGCAAGTTGTCACCCTCAGTTTCAATAGGGTTATTTCTCAGTGGGCTGGAAGGGAGAAGCTGCGCCGAGCGATAGCACCAGTTTAGTTAGGTGACAGCCACCAAGCCATAAGCCGATTATCAGAAACAGAAGGTTCCCTCGTCCGTCGCCTCCTGAAATTAAATGTGCTTGGGAACCAAGGGCGTATCCGCTCTCACCAACAGATAACTCTTAAGTATTGATATGTAATGCAAGTATACATTTCCCAGTTTTCAACATAAAAACGTTACTTCATTATCATGCTCGTACAAAAAAGTACAGAAATGTTTAGTGTTTCTTTATGTACCTTCTGGTTGCAGCATATTCCGACAAAAGTACCAAGAATCCATTTCAAACCACGATAATACATTTTTTGAATTTTATGGAGGAAAAAGTGCTTTACAGCGAAGTGAAATTATGAGGCTTTTAAATCTGATTTCACATACATGTAAATTCATTTGTGGCTAAATAATCTGAAAATCTTTGTTGAGTGTTACTTTCAGCATTAATACGCCGCAACTTCACAATATTATAAGCAGAAAATCCTTTAGTCTGTATGTATACGTTTGGATGCGTGTGCGTATAATAATCACAGCAACCATTCAACCTATTTTGTAATTCTTTTACCATTGAGATGAGCTATTATTCAAACGATTTGGGCCTATAAAACAACTAATTCCAATTAATGAATTACTAAGAGACCGAAAAGAATTAGGAAGGCCTGGTAGATTACGAACACAATGGAGTTGTAAAAGAGTATGTTTGCGAAGATGTCTTATACTCTTCGTTGAGAATGCCTAGAAGTGGAAAATTGTTGCTGCTGTTCCAGATACTGTGCATTTATAATATGATAAAGGACGCGATTATTTGTTCTGAACAATAAATATGATCACAATTTAGAACTAGCAAACGGACACGGAAGAGAGAAGGAATTGCATGTGTAAGCAACAACGGCAATGCAAGTATTATACTTCTGGTATTATTAGGAAGTGATATAACACCCAACAGCATAATACTTACGGTACCAATAGGAAATGACGTATTACCCAACATACGAGTGCTGTTCAATAAAGAATGATCACAATTTTTTTGACAACATAGCTTTACTCATACTCATAATTTTGATGGTACTTCCCAAAATAGTCTCCCCTGAATGCGATGCACTTGTCCCAGCGGTTCTGCCAGTCTTCAAAGACATGCTGGACACCATTTTTAGAGATCCTTCAAAATCGCCTCCTCAGCCTGCTTCTGATGATGGATAATGCCTCCCGCGAAGGCATTTCTTCAAGTTAGGGAATAGAAAAAAGTCACATTGGGGCTAAATGTGGACTATAGGGAGGGTACGGGATGCATTTCACGTTGATTTTTACAAGATATTCAGCAACAACATTGGCAATATGTAGCCGCGCATTATCGTGGTGCAGCATCCAGCCTGCTTCACGGAAATGTGGTCTTTTTGTGTAATGTTTCTTCCACCAACATGTGGGTGGCACCCAATGAAATTTTCAGTATTTCAGAAAGTGATCTTAAGGTAATTGGTCGATCCTCTCTCACAATGACAGAAGCAGTGTTGATGTTTTCTTCCGTAAGAGCAGTAACTGGCGCACCGGTTCCACCTTCCTTTGAAATTGATTGTCTCACCTCTTTAAACATTTTAAACCACATTCGAGCTGTACTGTAGGGAAGAACGGACTCTCCATAAGCCTCCTGTAACTTTGTATAAGCCTCAACTGAAGATTTGTCGAGACGTAAGCAGAATTTCAAAGCCGCATATTGTTCCTCACGTGTTATCTTCATTGCAGCGGTAGGCAATGAACATGTCTGAACTTGCCTGGTTCTTACAGGCGGGAACCAGGATTACCAACAATGAAACTACTATGGCGTGTTTGTTTCACGTTAAGCTAACATAATATCATAAGATTGAATTTTAGTGCGAAAATTTATTACCCTAAAAAATTATCATTTTTTATTGAACAGCCTTCGTAATAGCAGCAATTTTTATTTATTATTGCTTTTAACTGTTTTCAGGTACTGCAAAAAGTAATAGACCAACCACGAATTGTAAGTTACTTATCAGAAACCACGAATTGTAAGTTACTTATCAGATCTCAAACGCTTGGGAATCCTCGGCCCTACGGACCTCCTATGGACCCCGTATTCCCAATATGCATTCTCGTACAAGAACTTAAAATTTCATTTAGTGTGATTATCTAAACAATTATTCCTAATTGTTCCACTGCCAAAGAGTAGTTATTATATGTAGCATTTCAAGAACTTGGAAGACTGTTGGGGGGAATTTAAGAAAGTTCTTGATTTTTGAACCGTCATTAGGAATAGTTGGTTACGTAGAAAATGAAGCTAGCTACAGTAAAGCAATAAATATTCCACAAATATAAATATTTGTTACAAAGGCTTCATAACGGAGTTTGTTTGTGGACTGAAGATACAAACAATCTGTGAAATCGATCTCCATTAGAAAGAAGTATTAACATAAATTTCTTAAGATTAAGTGAAGCCTTTGTTACAAATATTTATATTTGTGTAATGAGGAATAGTTGTTGTTGAAGAAAATAAAATGTAAGAATAAAGGGTGAGAAATCACCATAAAAATGTTTCTTGAACTTTGTGTAAATATTTCACTCCAGCTACGGCTCTCTGACCTCAAGTTAAAAGCCTGACCTGCAAGTTTCGTCAGGGTTACCAACTTCAGAGATATTTTCATTGCCTTTTATTATTATTTTCCAGCTTTGAATTTTACACCTTGCGATTGCTCTAATTTTCTTTGTTCTTTACTTCTTGTGCTTTATGTCTATTTCATGCCATTATATAGAAAAATTCAGAATGAAAACTATTGAGAATAGGCTAAAATTAGTAATGCGAAAAAAGTAGTGTATGCCCATGACAAGAAGGCTGGAGGGGTATGAAGGGCAGAGGAGCTTGAACTGCTTATCTGATCCGGTGGCGGATCTGTTTACTAGTGTGAATGAGAGTGCATATGAGTCGTCCATGCTGCCAGATCTAATGTTTGTTGTAGCGATAGGTATTATGTATAGGTGAACTATGTGACAACACTTGTGTATTTTAAACGAACATAGCATTATTGTCATACTCGGAAGGCGAGCATACAACCCAAGGAGAAAACAAAAGTGATTACGTTGCACATTACTCTAGCTTGCCTTTTTGTCTTGGGCAATCAGTATAAATTATGAGTTTACAACAGTACATCCAGCTGGAGACTTACCAAAAGTTCAGTAAAGATTGCTTTGTCTTTAACGCATGTGTTAAAAATGTAACAGACTTGTTTACTGCAATGAAGACACACAGAAGGTAATTCATCGGATGAAGTGTGTGTATGTATGTGTGTGTGCGCGCGTGCGTGTGTGTTCATATAGATTTATATTTCTCTTGAAGTTGTTTCTGTAACCTTCATTACTCACGATTAAGACAAAAACATAATAAACAAATGTTACACTTATAATTGTTTCTTGTAAACAACACCAAATTATTACCTAATTTCCTGCATGTATGGTGTGGTGCTCGGGCATCAGCCTTACATTCAAGAGCTCCCGAGTTCGAATCTCAATCAGGATGACTTATCTGGATAATATTCCTTTTCCTGGGGTTTCCCTTATCCTGAAATATGAATATTGGTTAACTCTAAGCCTCGTGGACCCCGGGCTCATTTGAGCATTTTATGTATTTCATTCATCGTCCAATATGACTTATGTTAGATGTTATAAAAATTGTTATTTTAAAAGATCCATTGGTCTATTACTCGTGTATCCAGTGGTAAATTCCCCTAAACGCATTCAAATATATAATCTGTATAGAGGTTTTCAAAATAAGGCAGTAATCAGCCTAAATGAATTGTTTTAACCATAACTATTATAAAAATTAACCTCCAATGAATGCATATTGCTTCATTATTCCCTTAGAAATTACTCGTAAACTAAAGCATTTAAAGGACTATAGCCATCTCCACCGAAGTTCCAGGACGGGAGCTAAGAGGATTGATATCCGGCGCCTACGCCATAATATGCCCCTCATTCATTACAAGAAAATCACAACATCTGGCACTTCCACCACATATGTGACGCACCGCATATGAGATTACTGTGATCTAATAAAGCTGGAATGCCATTTCGATGAGATTCAAGGGACGACAAGGTACTCAAATTAGGGCGTAGATACTAGGTGTTCAAAGGGATCGGAGAAAAAGGGAAGCCTTCCAGGAAATGCACACAAGTAGAGGGTCAGGCCAGAAGAGCGACACTGAATAAGAACCCTCGTACTACTATAATGCATGTTTTAATCTAATTAGTGCTTTAAATACAATTAATGGCACTAAACCTGGGATAACAGCCGAGTTTGCCTGACAGGAGAGGTTTTGGTGGTAATGTACAGTATATGTAGGTACTAAAATGACGTGGAGTATATACGAAGCATCAAAAGTCAGAAAGGGAGTAAACATAGATGTCCCGAGTCTGGAGGCTCAAGACCTTGCTGGCCTTAAGTCCTATGAGACACCTAACCTTATGTAAAAAACCGAAGCTGCTGACAGTGAAGTAAACTAGGTTATTAATAACAACTAAACACTAGTAACACAACTTCACTTATCTTATATAAATCCTGGGGACCGGTTTCAAAGCAAACATCTGCTTTATCCTCAGCCACTCAGCTTGACATCCACCCACTAACTGACTGACTGACCTTGACCACTACCGGAGTTTGAAGGATAGCTCCTTATCTAACTGCCATCTACCGGGGACAACACAAACTTATTGATGATGTCTATAGGAGGGATATCAAAATTCATTACGCGATCCTTATTTTTCAAAATAAATATCTTCTCCCAAACCATTAAATCTATCGGTTCCTTCAATTGTTTCAATAATTTAACTTCTGGATTTACTTCATGGTTATATGACCAAAAATGATCAGCCACTGCCGATTTCTCGGTCTGTTTATATTTAATATTTCTAAAATGTTCTTTCGCTCTGGTTTCTAAATTATGCTTGGTTCTACCAATATAGATCTTATCGCATTCTAAACAGTTAACTTGATAAATACCAGATTTTTTGTTGTCTGAAATTTTGTCTTTTTTAGAAAACTGTAGCAAATTCTTTATACTGTAATTATTATGAGGTGCTAGTATTATACCCACTTCTTTGAAAAAATTTTGGAACTTTTTATTTGCCCACGGATGATAAGTAAATTTTTTGAAATTATAATCCTCTTTTACTTTTTTAAGAGTGGAAACATCATTAACATTTTTTTATATTTAAATTTTTCCATTCTTCTGATTATAAAATCTTTATTAAAGCCGTTAATTAAAGCAGTGTTTATAATATGTTTATATTCCGCATTAAATTCTTCTTCATTTAGAGGTATGTTTATCAATCTGTAAATCAAACTATTAAAAACAGCAAATTTGTGTGACATAGGGTTAAAACTTTTATTTTTGATATAATTATCCGTGTGAGTTGACTTTCTATAGATTGCTAAACTTAATTTATTGTTATTTTTCATTATTTTTAGATCTAGAAAGGGTATGTAGCTATTGTTTTCAATTTCTATTGTGAACTTGATAGCTTTATCCTGTGAATTTAGAATATTTAAAGCCTCATCTATATATCTTTCACGAGCTATGGCAAAAATGTCATCTACGTATCTATACCATATTTTAAAAATTGAAGGAAAAGCTTTAGTGACTTCTATTTCAAAAAAACTCATAAATAGATCAGCAAGAAAGGGTGAAAGGGGACTACCCATGGCTACTCCTGAAATTTGTTGAAAAACATTTCCATTGAAAGTAAAGAAATTTTGATCTAAACACAGATTAGTAAGTTTCATAAAATCTTCTATTGACTCCTTATCCAAATCATTAGAACTCAACCATTTTCTTAAAAACGTTAGAAGTTTTTCCTTGGGAATACTGGGAAATAGGGCAGTTACGTCAAAGGAAACAAGCCTATCATTTTTTGACAATACTATATTGCTGATCTTGTTTACTAACTCAAATGAGTTTTTTATACTTAAGCTGTTAAATCTATCAAAAGTATTAAACCTTTTGTTTAGCCATTTTGCCAAATTATACGTGGGTGAATTTATAAAATTTACAATCGGTCTCATTTTATTGCCAGGTTTATGTATCTTCGGCAAGGCATACATCCTCGATAACACTGGATTACTGACTTTAACCATATGCTGTTCTTTTTTAGGTATGACTTTAACCTCATTAAGTGTTTTATTTACATTTATAATGCACGATTTTAAAGGGTCATTCTTAATGCTTATGTAATCTTCTCCTTGCAGTAAAAGTTCCACTCTGTTGTTGTACTCGTGTTTCTCTAATATTACAACTTTGTTCCCTTTATCAGCTTTAGTAAATATAACATATTTTTCTTTTAATGATTTAATGATATGTTTATTGTAATGTTCTTTAGGGTGGTTTTTATTTAAATTTTGCAAGATTTTGCTACATTTCATTTTAACCAATGCTTTATCATTTTCTTTTAAATCCTGACTTGCGATTTCAATGTCAACGACGTAATCTTCAATATTTTTTGAAAAACCTACACACGTTTTTATGCCTTTGTTTAGAAAGTTAGTTTCTTTTTCATTAAGATTACAAGTTGAAAGATTAATCACATTATCCTTTTTATTATTATTTTTTGTCGTTGCTTTTATTTATTTTTGCTTTTCGCACAATCTTTTTAATTTATCCTTTAATCTTTTTGTTTTATTCTTCATACTGAAATTAAGATTTGCCAATAATTTATATTCAAAATTAAGCCAACCTACGTTTCCTAAAACCTTCATTAATTTTAGATGTAAGTTATATAAGATCTATATTGGTAGAACCAAGCGTAATTTAGAAACCAGGGCGAAAGAACATTTTAGAAATATTAAATATAAACAGACCGAGAAATCGGCAGTGGCTGATCATTTTTGGTCATATAACCATGAAGTAAATCCAGAAGTTAAATTATTGAAACAATTGAAGGAACCGATAGATTTAATGGTTTGGGAGAAGATATTTATTTTGAAAAATAAGGATCGCGTAATGAATTTTGATATCCCTCCTATAGACATCATCAATAAGTTTGTGTTGTCCCCGGTAGATGGCAGTTAGATAAGGAGCTATCCTTCAAACTCCGGTAGTGGTCAAGGTCAGTCAGTCAGTTAGTGGGTGGATGTCAAGCTGAGTGGCTGAGGATAAAGCAGATGTTTGCTTTGAAACCGGTCCCCAGGATTTATATAAGATAAGTGAAGTTGTGTTACTAGTGTTTAGTTGTTATTAATAACCTAACCTTATGTTAATTTCCTGATTTCTTTATTTTTATTTTACTCTAGTATTAAAACATTTTATCTCTCACAACACATTTAATTCAATGTAAAATATTTAAACGCTAAGACGAATATAGTTATAATGGCAAAGGCTTGGTGATGCGATGGACAGTCTACAAAGTAAATTACAAGTCATAAGTATATATTCTTAAATAGCCAATATTAATATTTCCACAGGTTGATTATACTTCATCTATAAACATGAGTGACGATGAAAAAGGTTGGAATGTCACTACAATTGATAATTGGACCCGATTTTAGTTAACTTTGGTTGGTAAGGATAAATTACCCTCATATAATTTATATCATGTGTAGTTTTCCGATTTAGAATTACACCATGCACTTACACCATGTTGCAATTAAAAGAGAAATAACCCTATAGTTGCTACATTCTATCCTACATCTTTGTGTAAATGGATTACCCTAGCAATTTTCCATTTGTTTTGGATTTCTCATTCACCACAAACTGAATTGAAGAGTTGGTATAATTCTATTTTTAATATTCTACAATTCCATATATGTATTATCTAAACCCAGAGATTTCCTAATATTTCCAATACAACTGTCCATTGGCGTGTCACAATCTCTTATGTATCTCATTCATAAATTCGAGAAATTTCTGGGACAATAAAGAAACCGAAAATTTTATTACCTTCCAGAAGCGTAACTTAATCTATGTCGGTAAGTCCTTTACCTCCGTGATATACTATCCGTCTGTTATTTATCGGCGCTATCGTTATTTGCCGGCTCTTTGTGTACGCTAGCCGCGCTATCGTAGATAACGGCTTCGCGACAATATTTTCTGTATTAGTCGCTTACGTTAATCTACCAACCATTTATCCTGACTTATCGTTTGCTTTACTGTTTTGCTCTTCTCTCAATCCGCTATAAATTAAAAACTGAAGCGTTTAGCTCCTGTAATTTATTCTTCCTTCCTTTTAACAAAATGTTTAAAACTTGATCTTTACTTTCTAGTGAAAAAGTAAACCTGAAAAGCAATATAAAAGTTCTAACATTTTCTTTAGACGTAAGTTTTCCGTCAACTTAATATTTGCTATTTTAAATTACCTTTTCGATTAACTATTGAAGAACAAAAATAACTCTTTTACCAGTTATTGTTAATGTAGTCAAGAATGTATTAACGTGTACTGGATTTGCAGTTTTGGATTTTTGAGACCATTCACTAAAATAATTGTTTCCCTTAAAATATAGAAGTTTATTAAGAATATATTTTAGTAAAAGGAGTAAACATTCTCAAAGCTGTGTTAAAGTATTAACATATTTGTATACTATAATTTTAAACAAAAATGCTAGAAGAAATAGATGTTTAGAAAATATGCAACAAATCAGTCCAGTTGTAAAAATTCTTAGCATGGCTTCCTTCGGAAGGGGAAGTAAAGACGTTGTTCCTGTATCATATATTTACGGTACATGAAAGAACTCAAGCCTAAAAAGAGGCTTATGAGCAAATTTATGCGGTTTAAATACACGCCCAACTTAGAATGGGACACTGCGAAACAAAGCATTTCGAAAGCGTACTTAAAAATCAATTTCTTTTTTCGTATGTGTCAGGTAGATACGAAAAAGTATAACTAATCCCTTTTTTCGGTCAATTTAGTGAATAAATAAACGTTTCCCTTGGATGTATTTTAACTGAATTATATATATTATCATTATTATTAATTAAATAAGGCCCTCCATGTAAATCATATCGGACTATGAATGGAGAAGGTGAACTAATAAATAAGCAAGCCCAACGATTCAGAGCTTAGAGTTACCGAACATTTTCATATTTCAGGATAAGCGAAAAGAAGGTGGGGAGGAACCCTTATTCAGTTAGCTTACCTTGTGGAGATTCGAAGTCGGGACCTCTTGAACGAGAAGCAATAGGCTACCACCTTCGCTACAGTAGAAGGTTATTATTATTTTTATTATCACCACGATCATCATCATACCCACTACTTGTAATACTTGTGTATATGCCCTTTTATTTGGCACGATGTTTCTAAGAAGTATTTGTTAGCTGTTATATTGGTTTGGTTGAAGGCTTGCCACCATTAGAAACTACCTTACATGTGCACCGCGTAACAATGGAGGTTCTCCAGATATTGGCTGAAAGCACTCCGACGTAATTAATGACTGGTGTTTGTCTTCAAAGTTTCTCAGTGCTATTATCTTGCTCCTGCTAGTTACTTTAAGCCTTAGCATTAGGCCGAGATAGCTGGTTGCTTAGTGCTATTCTAAGTACATAGATGCTGATAATGCTGACACTTTCAGTCGCTGCCATACGCCTACATTTACTTTCCTTTACACGCTAGGAAATCTGTTGACATGTACATAAAGGACAGGACGTAGTGTCAATTTTAAAAAAATATGGAAAATGTTTTATTTTCCTTTTTACGGTAGGAGGATTAACAATCTCTTCAATCCACATTTACGCATTAAGTTGTAGGATATAGTAAGTAAAGCTACAATCAAGTTTTAGAGAGCATGTAACAATGTGATCACTTTGAAAATCAATTAACTTTGTATGATCTTAAGAATAAGAAAATAATACTGCCTTAGAGTTAAAAAGAGGTCCTTACTTCTTAAATAACTCCACAGCAGCTTCATATGACCTAAATATTGTGTGCTTTAACTAAATTTAAACTTTTTATTGTAAGCTCTTGTCCCATCTCTTATGGGACACACTCGGATAGAATAATTTTTTTAAAATCTCGATATAACTTTTGCTGAACATATAACTTGATCAAATAGGATATCAATCATTTTTGCCTAAGGATAAATTGTCTAAAGGGTTAACTTCTTTTTCTGGTATAACAGATTTGGACATTAAATAATACGGTGTATTTTTATCACAATAAAGTCTTGATTAATTAAAATGTAATACAATTGTATTAAAAATTAGTTTACAATCTGCCCCACTTAATATTAAAAGCATGTAATGGAATTTAAGACACACATATTAATCAGATAACGAACAGTGTTTGATAAAGTTTTGATTAGAAAAATAGATAAGAACTTCAAGAGCATATAAATATTACAAATAGTTACCTCTAAGGACACAATGGTAAAATTCATTTATAGCTGATAAGATTTTTACGTCTGCTTAGTTTATATCATTTGAAATTTGAATCAATATGAAAGGTACTTTAGGCAGAGAGACCTCCCTTTTTCTGGGCAAACAGATTTGGATTTAGGACTGCGAGTTTCGCAAGGTGTCTGAAGGAGAGGAAGGGGAAGGGGGAGGTGACGCCGGTAGACGAGCCCCATCAATCAACACGACGCCAGGCGTCCGTACCGGTTTAGTGACGGATGCTATAAAAGGAAAGAAGCGATGATAACTGGCTGACATATTCCGTTGTAATGCATCCCGCACAACATACATATTCACAGAATCGCTGCAGTGATTTTACTGTGTTGCATTTTTCAATATGAGTGTTCCTTATTGTTCCTTATTTGGACTTAAGTTATATATGTAATATAACCTACAGGGATAGCCAACTTTACTCGCACCCAAATACAAGTAAAAACAAAAGTATGACTATCTAATTTGGTGTAAAGTACAAGTCTATTTCTGTCTATTTTTTTAACGAAACATATTCCCCAAAGAGCCTAAACATCGAAAAATTGCCAAAACCTAAGGAAGTAATCTAATGTTGAAAAGTACAGGTTTGAAATAGCCTGGAAAATATTCTAGATTGTGTTAATGTACGATTATGAAGCTGTACGTTCCATTGAGAGCATGTGTATAAATAACTGATATATACTACTCGCATGATTTCTCTAGTCATTCATATACAAATTATTCTTACAAACGCGTATCACGAGCCTCTTATTAATCCATATAAACATCCGATTGAAATTTACAAAACCGAGGTAGTATAAAGTATGTAAAGTGTCAAATTTTAAAATTCCGTTAGTACGCGAAGCTTTGGCATTTCATGTTCTTTGTATGGCCAAAAGAAAAATAAATATATTGAACTCACATGACGTTCTTGTAGAAACTATTTGTACAGACGCTATTCTACCTGCTTTGCGACTATGTGATAGACATTTATACAAATGGTTTTGTTCATGCTTCCTTGAGGTAAATTGGAAATAAAGAATATAGTAGATTTAAGTCACCATGTGACGATGGTATCCATACTCTATTTCCTTTGCATGAAAAGAAGAGGGAAAGAAGAAACAGAGGTAAAAACAATTTAAGAAAGTTGTATATGTTGGAAAAATCAAACCAGTAACAAGGAACAACTCGGGAATGACTAACAGAAGAGAATTAACACTAATGGAATTAAAAATTCTTGACATAAATATGTATTTTTGTGATACCTAGACTTTTGTGGAGTAATATTTTATCTTATTTCTTACGATTCACCACTTATGCAAAATTTATTCAGACACTATAGGACTTAAAGGGACTCTTCTCAAAAATTCAAGATATAATTTACGTTTTGAAATGCTACATACTTGGTAATTTAACAAAAATTGTTAGAATTAGTTTTGACGAAATAACGTTTTTAGAAAAATGTACGTATTGTGACTTTCTGGGTTCGTAGAACTAAAAGGCCGAGTTGCAGAAATTAAAAATCTCCTTTATTTTCGTAGAAATACACTCTTCAACTTTCACGTAACAATATTACATCACATATCACAATCTACAACACCAAGGTCGTTGACAATAACGAACATCAGCTTTCGTTACAACACTTCACAGCTGACTCTCGCTTTACACACAACTCTTGTTACACAACTAGTACTTACTCCGTTTACAACTGACTCATCATTAACCATGGCTTCTTTTTATACACCCATTCATGATTACCGGACTGTTCTGTCCATCGCTAGATGTTTCTGGAAAACAGGGCATATAATGACGTAATCCGAATATTCTATCGCATTCTAGAAGCGTAACTTAATCTATGCCAGCGAGGCCTTTACCTCAGTTATCTTGATTGCCGGCGCTTGTTTACAATAGCCGCGCTATCATTAGCTGCTTAGCAAGGCTCATTATTACCATGAAACTATCTGCCGACTGTTTTCTTATTTGTGCCGAAACTTTTATGCCTGTTGCCGTGACAGTATATATTAGGATGGGGGGATTTATTTCTAAAAATATTCTTCACATCCTTGGAAGAAGCTGAAGTAAAATACCAAATATTGTATTTAAATGACTTCTCTTTTATGAATTTTTTCATATACAAACAGAAATGCACACCGACACAATAGCATAAACATTATATTTTTTATTTCATTATCCAAATTTTAGAAGAACGGACACAGTACTTCCTCTATTTACTGTAAGAATTTAGTAAAGTAAAATAAAATAATAGTCATTTCACAGTTGAGGAAAGTACAAATACTGAAAGTATAGACCAGTGAAAAGGAATGTCTGGCAAATAGCTAACTTCACTTAAACTGTGTCTGCCGTTTAAGAAGATTTGCATATTTTTGTAGCTTGTTTTATCTGTGTGTTACGTTACACACGATATAAAAAACTGATTCGGAATTAAACCGAATTTCATAGGCTATTTCCACAGAATTAAAATCAAATGTTTCAGACGTCCAATTTTGAAAAAATCGAAAACTTTGAAAAGCTAGAATTGAAAAACGTAGTTTGGGTGACGAGATATTCCTGAAATTCTTTGCACTGCATCCTTGGAGCATGCTTAACCTAAATACTAAGTTCGGTAATCACTGGACATTCTGTTTTTGGTCTATTCTGGCACACATATAAGCACCTTTCAATACATAATTTTCTCGGAATACATAATTTCTAAATTATGAATTATGAATTATGAATACATAAATTTTCTCGTACATAAAATACTTGATACAGTACAGTACGATCTTCCCTGCCTCTACAGGGATTTTATAGAAAAGTAAAAATTAAAAATTAACATTTAAGAAGATTTGAATAGCTATTAAGATTGTAAGTGCATTGTATGTCTTATGTTTTGAATATGGGGTGAAAGGGTCAAGGCAAACAGCACATAAGTAACTTTTTTTTTTTTTTTTAATTTACGTCCTTCAACGTTAAGTCATATCGGACGATGAATGAAACGGATGAAATGAAGCTCAAATGAGCCCAGGGTCCATGGAACTAGGAGTTACCCGACATTCTCTATCAGGATAAGGGAAAACCCCGGAAAAAGCTTATCCAGGTAACTCACCTTAACCGAGATTCGAACTCGAGGCCTCTTGAAAGTGAGGCAGACACGCTACCATCTACATTACCGATGCGAGCCAGAAGTAACTGATATGTCACCTTCTGGAACTGGCTTTTCAATCCGCCCTATGGTTTTGCACTTGCTAAGAACGCCAAGTTTGAGATCGCAGTTCTATGTGTTATTTCTCCTAGTAGTCATTTACGCATATTTTAAAGAATAATGAACGGATTTGTGCGAATAAGAACTTAGTAGTCCTCATATAGAAGCTTTGGAAACAAATTTCTTCGTCACTAAAGGATGGATTATGGTTGTTTTGTACTTCAAAGAAACAGAACTCATTTTCTTTGAGGACACCAGCTTTAAAAATTTCTCTTTCCGCATAAGGATTGGTCTCGTAATCTTGGTAATGGTGGCGCCCTGTTATTGCAAACTCTGTACTGCAGTCACCGCTGCCCTTTAATTAAATAATGTGCACAGCAATAGGAATGCAGAGCACTGCAGTGGAAGCAAGGCAGATTCCCCGCGATATTACTTTAATCACTTGCCACCGCGATATTCGGGAGTTTTCTGTTTTCAAAAAAAAAAAAAAAAAAAAAAAAAAAAAAAAAAAAAAAAACGACGTATAAAAATAACACAGAATAATGTAACAGGATTATAACGCTATTCATTTCTCACTATTACAAAGGTGAACGTGTAGCTTGTGCTCTTTTTCAAGTGTTCTGGTTTACATGTTTGTGTAAATAAACATTCTCTCAAGTGTAGAGGGATTTTAGGGCTCTGGTACTTGAATAAACGTAACTGACAGATTCTTTTGGCCCAATAAAGCAGCCTCAGTGTCTATGTTACTAAAAATTACGTCACTTCAAGAGACAGGGACTATATGTTTAATATAGGCATACCAGCGTAAGTACTTGTTGCAGTTCGGTACAGCTGTGTTTTAGGCTCGACGAGGAAAACATTGATAATTAACATGCTGATGTCGACAAAGTGATAAAATATATACTTAATGGTTATTTCATTTTAATATTCATAGTCTTCAGATATTTCATTATAATTCCTTCACCCAAAGCATTGCCTTGCGTTAAATGTGTAACTTGTTAACATAATCCATAAATGTCTCTATATGCTTCATTTCAGTCTAAAGGTTGTAGAAATGATTTCGTTACATGTGTACTTACGTATAGGTCTAATGAGAATAGGAGAATACAGCGGGCTTACGGGATAGTAAGCTGCTTAAGAAATGGCCACTAGGTGATTGCTTTGACATTCCATTCTCTCTATATGACCAATATATCAAAAATCAAATAACTATATCCTATTTTAAATAAAACTATTTAAAATGTATCGTGTAGCAAATGGTTATCTGCACACAAGATGCTGAAGTGGGTTGCTTTAAAGAGAGGAACCTTTTCTTTTGTGTGTCGTAAGATTTTATTTATTACAATTTACTAATTACATAAGCATCATCCAGACGAGCACTTTAGAGACCATTCACAGAAAATTCACCATGTGTGCATGTTTCGTTTGTCATAAAAATATTTTAAATATAGCTACGCCTATGTTCTCAAAATCAATAGAGACGTTTTTGAGAAAATCAAAATTATTGAAAAATGTTCTCCTTAAATTGTAGTCTGAGATAAGGGAATTTCTTGAACATTTTCGTCTTCCATCCTTCGAAGATACTGAATTTCAAAGTTTGGAATTTAAACCTCTTTTCGTGTTTGAAGCTGTTGACAGATTAAACACACACACACACACACACACACACGCACGCACACGCACACGCACACGCACACGCACACACTAGCTATTAAAGATTATTGAAGTTACCATCAAAATATTCATCTATGCTATAATAGGCTCATCAAGAGCTTAACAAGAGCTTAGTCAGCTTAGATTTAAACTTGGCAGCTTTCACAGTATTTGTTAGCTTTCCGGAAGCTTGTTAAGTAGTTTTGGACCGAAGTATTGGGGCTTATGTATGTTCAAAAAGTTTTGGTCTATTACCTTTAACTATATAGTTAATCTTTCCCTTTGTTTCATATGTGTCTATATCGGAATTAATTTATGTTGTGCTTCTGTTATGTACAAAAAGTATTGTTCGCAAAATAAATGTGCAGGGAAGAGTGAATAGGTTTAATTTTTTTTAAAAATATAGGATCTGCATCTACTTTTACGTGTTGTTTTTGCCACGTATCTGATAGCTGTTTTCTGTAGGAGAAAGACTCTGTTAAAGTTTATTTTGGATGTGTGTCCCCACAGCTGGATGCCATAAGAAATGTGTGAATATATTAATGCCAATTACACTTAACTGTTAGTATCTATTGAGAGAAAATTGGCTAAATATCGCAGTACAAAAGGTTCTAAACTTAATTTCCTTTCTAGTTTTACAATGCGGTTGTCCAAAGTTAACTTGCCGTCGAGGTCTAAACCTAAAATATTTAGGCTTTTTACACATTGGTCTAGACTATTGCTTCTAGATTAAAGTTCGAATAGAAGTTTCTTAAATTCAAATAGAATTAATTCACTTTTATGTGCACTAATATACAGACTGCTATTAAAATACTGTGCCATGATATTGGAGGTCAAATTTACATTGATTTCTAGTTTTAGTTGAGGTTAATAGCTATATTATAAACCATATAATAGCGGAACACTGTTGAAATGCTTTTTTAAATCAAAAAATGTTACAAAATTCTTTCGTTGTTAAGAGTACATTTTTGACCTCTCATTTGAAAAGTATTCATAAATAGGTTCAATTCCCTTCGATGGATCCTGGTATTTTCCTGACCGTCTTCTAGTGGTGAGTCTTTTTTATTTTACCTCAAAGTAATATCAGGTGGATAAATTGGAGAACTAAGGGAGCCTCATATCTTAACTACACGTGGAAACATTTTATAAATTTCTCATATAAATGTTCTTAGCAACAGTCCTTTTGAAAAATATAGTCACGTTTACCTTTGGTTATTTCTTTAAAATATATTATTACTGTGATATTTATTAAATAGTATTATTAATATTATTATTTTATTATTTTGTTTTATTATTTTATTTTAGTATTACACCACTAATATTACACCACTAATATTACACCACTAATATCACACCATGCAGCGATTAAGGAGATACTAACATATACCAAATAAAGTTTAACAGCAATACAATAACAATTGCTTTTAATGTACATCTAATCATAATCTTTCTTTATTTCCTAGGATGGATGCTTCCAGTTTTCTGACGTATGTTATACAAAATATCGACTGTTTCATAACTTGGACCCTCCGTAATCCAAAATATTGAAAGCGCCTTTGCACTTCACGAGCTGATTGGCTTAACATATGAAACTTAGAATTAACAAATGAACAAAATGTGGGCTCTGAAACAACTGAAATGCGACTGCAGCACCGAATAAAGACTGGAACAGTAATGGAATGCTGCTGGTTAATGACTGACAATAATGACAAAAGTGTGAGCTACTCTTATCCTTGAGAATAATTTCTGGGTAGATATTTACTTCTCCAAAATATTACCGAACTACTAAAAGGTAGAATATCATGCTGCATATTCTTATTGGCGGAATACTGTTAAGTACCGTTGAAGTATAAAATGTAGCAAAGAAGAAAGAAATAATGAAATACCTTTCGCTTTCGTTTCCATGTCCTTGATGAAGGCTCTCATTTAAATGTCTCAACTGTTATTCAGTTTGTCATTCACAAATGGTATTCATGACTTCCTCTAGAAGGTCCAGCATTTCCTTGTGTTACAGTCGTAGGAAAAACCTTTCATACCGGTGATTAGCGAATCCTTTATAGTTCATCGGTCCATTCTGTGGTGTCTGTAGACTAGTCAGATAGAAAATTGATTACGACTGGGTGGATCAAAGGTTAGTCGTATTGAGGAGTTCGCCTACCAGAAAAACACGGCTTAAAATCATTCTGATCGCTCTGTAGTTTTCTCTCAGAATATATGCAGACATTGAAAAACAAATGCTTTTGTTATTTTTCGTTAACTATAAAACAGCATTTACGAAAAGTGTTTCATAGTTTCTAGACTACCAAGCATTGCTCTCTTTGCATATTATCTCGATAGCAGGGATCAAAAAGCAGGTTATTGAATATTTTAATCTCTTTCATTTAGAATTCGTGACAAACATGTCTTTGATTCAAGAACGTCTTCTCTAACGCAGGAATGTGAGCGGCAATAAGGACTTTAGTTTCATTTTAATATATTGCTAGAGTACAAATGTTAATCTTTATCGTAAATTATGAAGCTGAAATGTTCAATTTTCGAGAAAGTTCCTCTAGCATTTCATAGCAACAATTTTTGCATGATGTAGATGGAAAAACAACGCTTACTTTGTGTTGTTAGTTCAAAATAAAACAATTCGTTGTGAATTTAGTGCTCTAAGCAAACTGTAGTTTCAAGGAAACTTAATGTTAAATTAATATCAGCAGACAATAAGAATTAAACAAATTTAATTAAAAACAAGCCCTTTCGTGACGTTTACATTACTTTTGTAAGTGCTCTTCTACACTAAAACTATTAAAGTACAAAAAATGGAATGTGTAATATAAATACGGCTCACAGAATAAAAGTGTGGAGAAATACTTTCATGTATACATACTTTTAATTTTATGTAATGTTTTATTTAGTATCTTATTATTACTTTTTTGTGAACTACAATTACGCAAGTGTTTAAACGTGATATGATGTGCCCACCTCGGTAGCGTAGACGGTAGCACGTCTGCCTCACGCTCAAAAGGTCCCGAATTCGAATCTCGGTTAGGGTGAGTTACCTGGATAAACTTTTCCGGGGTTTTCCCTTATCCTAAAAGACTAATGTCGGGTAACTCTAAGCTCCATGGACCCCGGGCTCATTTGAGCATCATTTCACCCATTCCATTCATCGTTCGATATGACTTAACTTTGGAGGACGTAAATTACAAGAACAAAAATACCTATGATATGGATGGAGTAAAGTTTATTCACATTAGGTAAGCAAACAACATATCCCACACCTACTCCTAATTCTTAGTATCAAAGTGTGCTAGCGGAGATGTAGTGAAAAGAGAAGCATTAGATCACCTCCTGGTAAGTTATGGTGCTCCTGAAAGGAATGTTTTGTAGCAAAGTTCTACATGACATCACGCCTTATCAATGCTCAACATGACTTTTGAGGTACTCGTATGCGTTCGAACCAATGTTGGTAATTAACTTATCGCTTAATGCGCACCTGACAACGACGTTGTATAGAAATTCACAGACCGCAACATGGCTGGTGTGGTAGATTTACAGGCCACCCAGTTGGCGAAGCCCCTCTGGGTCTTTTGACTCCTGTACATAAACACTTAGATCAGATTATTGGTTGGCTGGGAGACTGGTTCAGGTCTTCCTATCCAGTGACCCGAATGTGACTCATTTAGACGATCGCAGTAGATCATCTTCTGTACGACGGAGTATTTCGTATTGAAACCCCATCGTTAATCACTCTTACAGTGGTATATTTTCTTGAAGTAAGGAGAGTTCTTAGGGAAAACTTCCAGGTTGTGAGTGGGCCCCTGTTAGATGCACCTCAAAGACATCCACACAATAAGATGGCCGTCCAAGATTCCGCAAATACTTCTTCTCACTGCTGTTGGAAAGCTGCCATCCTTACCCAGTGAATTTGTTGTAGAATCGTGATTTATTCGAAAATAAGTTTCTGGGGACGAAGCCCATTTCATATATCACAAAGTCCAGCATTTCAACCGAGCTTTAGAACCTCTCACATGATAACTTAGTGCAGGTGCAAATGAATGCAACTTATTGGCTAGTAGTACACCCACCACAGAAGATTGGCTACTGGTCACTGGTAAGTCTCTCAAAGGAGATACCTTTGGTGTACGTACGTCTTTCAATACTTTGTTGAAAGTCGTTTGTGTTGGTTGCCCTTATTTGGATCTCTGATGTTATAAACGATCTTATTGCTCATTCGCTCTCGCCTATACGCATATAAGGAGTATTTTAATGTTCTCCCAAGGCGAAGGACTAACGCAAAATTTGCGTGACATAATAAATAACATGTAGGGTGAAAGGTAGTCGTCATTCAAAACATCTCTTTTTATGTAATATTGGTCAAATTGGACAGAAAGGTAGAGAAACACAATTTCATTTAGGTTATAACACCCACTCTACTTTTCAGAGTTGAAAACTGGATAACTCTATAACATTATTATGTAATTGACCTACAAGATTAATGGTAAAAGAGGAAAGAGATGGGAAAGACTCGAAACCATATTACTTGCAACTAATTCCAGCCTTCCAGGATTCTAAGCCAGTGAACCAGGACGGAATGGTGATCGCCACAGCACCCAAGCGCTTAGTTGAATTCGTTCGTGCACTTGGACACAATCCTTTATTCCATGATTATTTAATTTGCATACGTTGTTCTGTACGCTATTTGAGATGTCAGTGTAGTAGTTCACTGGAAGTTAATAAACATTTCTGTAATAGTCATTGCATTTTGAATATAAGGAATCCATTTTGGATATAGGAGTTATTTATCATTATCCTATCTCTAATATAAAAACTCCGCCATTTGGTTTTAATGATTTTCATACTAAATGTGGATGATTAGTCCATTTTATCAGGGGTTTTATCAGTTATTTTAATCAGTTGTGCAGCTATATACATGTAACGTAAGAGTTTGTGAAATCTGCAGGAAGCCGTAATTTGAGTCAGTAAATAGCTCATATGTTTTTAACTGCACCTGTGCGAAGTACCTAATGTCTTTTAAACAGCTTTTCCGCTAAATGTTGAGCCTCCGTCAAATAAAAGCGGTAGTTAACAAGTTCGTAAGCAAAGAATATGGACTTGAAGTGAAATTGCGGCTTAAAGGCTGGCGTAGTTGACTTACTTGGTATAGAGTGTAGTATGAATCTGTTTTCCTTTTTCCACTATAAACAGCAAATGTTAAACTGAATTTCTTAGGGTTTTTTTTTTTTTCATTTATATCCCGCCTTTAATTGCAATGGTCATATCGACGGCCGTTCTCCTTTGGAACATATCGAAGTTGTTTTCCAGACTCTGAGGAAGATGGGAAATCATCTTGGTTGGAGAAAAATTCCCACCGCCAGCTGGGAATCGAACCCGGGATCCCTCGAACGGCAGGCAGGTGCTCTAAAAACTGAGCTACGTGACTAGCCAATTTCTTGATTATTTCAGTACTAGTGGTAGTTTATATGCATTAGTTCTGCTTGAATTATTCTGAGAACATACATAATATAACTACGCTACAGATATCCATGTAAAGCTATCCTTAATTTTCTATCATTTTCTATACAAAATTGAACATATTGACTATTGTTTCATATCCTATAAATACCCAGTTTCATACGTTCTTTTAGCCAGAAATGAACATATTTAAGGGAAATTCTACTTATATTAACACATCCCAAATATTATACTAATTCCTAATTTCAAACTCGAACATTTCAAGGAATTTGTTCAAACTTTTATTCGCAAAATTCCATCTGCCTGCTTTCATCAATAAATCGACGAAAATAGTAACATCAACAGGTGCCCTGTATTCAAAAATAACCTAACTCAGATCAAAGCTACTACTTTATTATAACCACAGTTTGGATTGGTGTTCACCAAATGTAAAGTTAATTCATACGAAAAATGATTGCGGAGAGAAAGGGGAATTAAAACTATGGACTAACGATGTTAATTAGTATCCCAAAATTCATTCATTTAGGGTATCTGACCAGTTTTATTTTCGGCTTACTGCTTAGCACAACTTAGGTTGGAAAGAAGTAAGCAGTATTGAAGGGAAGCACTGCCAGCAAAACTTTCTCTTGAAAGACGTATTCCAAGCTCCCTCGCTCTTCTCTCTGTCTTTCCTTCCGCATTTTAGACATTGCAGATAACTTATAATTTAACTGAAATCTTCATGAAATAGGCCACCAAAAAGTATTCATTTGCTTTTTTGAAAACTTTTAAAAACACTGACCGTAAGCGTTTTCCTTCAATTTGTATAAAGATGATAGACGCTACCAGAAGATGCATGACCAATTTTATCGTGTTCCAGATGGGCCGTGGATGACTGGGGCCCATGTTCCGTTAGTTGTGGTGGCGGTTCTAGATTTCGTCAAGTCCATTGTGCCGAGGAGGGCAATGGCACTAAATCCAAGGTAAGTGCTTCAAAAGCTTTCTTGTAATTCTTTGTGTTTCTGGAGGCTATTGTAGAAAACTTTAATGTGTCCATATTTAAGTGTGCAAGAATAAGAACTTATTTTATAAAAATATATAGGATTGAATTAAATGTGTGTGTCTATATACCAAAATGTTGGTATGTTTAGCATATATGTCATGTATTCCTATTACAAATGTAATAAGTGAACCTGAATAGCTAACAAATTTTAAGATAGGGAAATCAGACGTTTCAAAATTAAGAAATACGCTGGTAAATAACGTCATACATTCTATTTAACACGTTATATGACAGATACATTGCAATTTCGAAATTCCGAAATAAACGAATACAACAAATGAAGCTGTACACTAAACATACGTTTGATGGAACAAATAAATTAGGTGTAACCCTTTGAACATATCATTTACAGATTTTAAATTATATAAAATAACACCGCTTTTTAAAATATGCGTTATATTTATCCAATAATTCGCTGGCCCATGTTTACTAAATGAATATTTGGAATTTGTCGTTTATATCTATGGAATCGGTAATCTAAAGCAAACTGCTTGGTAGTTTACTAATAATTCCCACATTAATAGATATACCCATTTTGAGAATTAATATGACATACTTTAAAATATATATGTTTTATTGTAGGATAGAAAAGTACATCATTTTAATAACTGCACTATTTACCCTGTTTGCCATAAACGAAACCCGCTTATTTAACTGCCAATTTCTCTTTTCTGTAAAGAATGGAGCATTTAATATTTTAGAATTTAATTTTTGAAACTGCAGTTACTTAGACTTCACTACTGTATTTCCTTTATTTCCTAAGTCTACAATCATATACCAGGAATATAATGTTTGCTGTATTATAATGTACCTAATTTCTACTGGTATATGTTCATATTGAATTTCATTTTAGTCGGAAATTGCAGTACCTCTTTTGTTAGAAGTCTTAAAGTAAACTGAATGGCATGCTTGGTAACTGAGGCAACCTATCACTCAAATAGAATTTGTTTTAATTAACGCAATATAATTATTTTCAGTGAGACTCATTTCGCTTTCATTAAATATGCAGTGGATCTAATTGACAATATTATATTTGGAAAAAATCTGTAGACTATGAGGTAATGGTGTTTATTTTTGGGGAAAAGAGGCTGTTATTGAATGTTTTAACAGAAACTGTAGCATTGAGCATCATCCTTGTCAGTTGTACCAATGAACTAAAGTGCTGAAAGTATTAAGAAGGGAAAGGTGACCTTGGATCACTTAAATGCTCAAAATCACTTTAGACTTTAAGCTTATCCACAAATATAATATGATATAATATAATTAATCACGCTAATATTAAGTGTAATCATCTGTAAAGATATTCCTGTACACTACCCTTCAGAGTGACATATGTATATTTAGATCGTTTTACACTTCTTAATTTACGTGGAGTATGTCTACATAATCTTTACCAGGTTTCTTCTTTTGAAAAGGTACTCGTAAGTATTGGTTATTTTTATCCTCTTACATTTCCAAAAGTTGTCTGTTTCACTACCCATATCTTAAACACTTTTAAAAATGGCTATATTTAAACCAATTTCACTCCTGCTATTTTCGGCTTCCATACCTTTTATGGCCCAATGTTAAACATTTTGTTTTCTCTTCTTAGAAGATACCCTTCGATTTGGAATGGTAAATGTTAACATATGGGATAAAATAGTAGCGAACACTTCATACAAAAATGGTTCACTTAGCACACAAAATATAATATATTTGGCAAAAGTTGCTGATTAACGATATCCTCATGCTTACACTAAGTAAGATTTTGTCAATTTCTTACGGTTTTAGCTATACTAAAGTGAGGACATTGACAAAAAGGTATGACATTTTAATCCAAATCGCTTATTTTCAAAAATTGTTCCACGAAAAGGATAGTCCGGGATGAATGGGTTGTATTAAAATGATACTTACAGGGAAACTAACACTACGTTCATATGTTTTATTCGTTTGAGAGTTTGATGGCATCACCTCTGCTGTATGTGGGGCGATGTATCAAACATCTGCTGCGGAGTAGAACCGCAGCACCCAAAACTGAAGCCTGAAAAGTGCCGCATGCGACCACATACAAGTAGCTCCTGGACATCCCTCGTGAGCTCTGTGCCGGCGCTCCATACGTAAGCCAGTTTTTTACGTCCTCCATCGTTAAGTCATATCGGACGATGAATGAAATGGGTGAAATGATGCTCAAATGTATCCGGGGTCCATGGAGCTTAGAGTTAACCGACATTCGACTTTCAGGATAAGGGTAAACCCCGGTAAAAAACCTTATCCAGGTAACTCGCCCTTACCGAGATTCGAACTCGGGACCTTTTGAACGTGTGGCAGAGACACTACCATCTATGCTATCGAGGTGGGCATACGTATGCCATGAGTAGGCCGCTATCCTCAGGGATGAATAATCCCTCCCGTACAATGCTGTGCTTTTAGGCCTATATGTTCCTACGTATTCTGGATTAATTTTCCGTTACTTCCAGCTATACTCCGGACCCACATAAAGCAGAGATGCCAGCAAATTCTCACGCGAATACAGGTATGAGTATAGTGATAGTTCCCTTGTTAGAGGATGTCAGTCATCAATATTGTCGCGGAACGGGCATAAAGGTTTCGGCGCAATTAGATAGCAGACGGTGGATAGTATTTCAGGGTAATAAAGAGCCTGCATAAGCAGTTAACGATAGCGCGGCTAGTGTTCACAAAGCTGGCAAACAATGATAGCCAAGATAAAGGACTTGCCGGCACAGATAGGATTTCACGTTTGGAAGGTTCTAGTGATATCTCGATTGACAGAGAATAGTTGTTTTTCTTATTTGCTCGAGAAGTCTCTCGAATTATGAATGAGATATATAAGTGATTGCGACACGCCAACAGGACAGTTGTAAAACGAGAGAATGAATAAGCAGAGTCAGCTGTGAAGTGTTGTAACGAGAGCTAATGTTTGTTATTGTCATCGACCTTGGAGCTGTAGATTGTGTTGTATATGTGATGTAGTGTTGCTACGTGAGAATTGAACAGTGTATTCCTACGCAAATAAAGAACGATTTTTATTTTCTGCAAATTGTACTTTTAATTCTACGAACCCACAAAGTCACAATATCAAATTTGGTACTTTGTTCTCTCTTTGTGCTTTGTTCTCTCTGTCTCTGTCACAAGCACGCACGCACACACACACACACACACACACACACACACACACACACACACACACACACACACACACACTAAAGCATCCGTGCAACTTTGAGCTAAAAAACCCAGAACCATTCATACGAAGTTCCTTGCAGTTAAATCCACGCACATTCGCTCCCAAAACACATACCGTCGCAATACACACAGATGATTCTTTCTCTAAATGTTTTACTCGGGGACTTCAAAACATGTATATCTGGTGAAATCTTGACTGGGACTTCTGGATGGTAATAGAGAAATTAAAACATTTAAATGTCGAAGATTTAGTATCGTGATACCTATGACCAAATGTTAGGTTTAAATTTCATTTAGTTGTACTACTAAAAGTGCGTACACATTTACGGAATGAAAATGCGTTCATCTTGTGGATCTATTTCTTGAAACCGAATCTTCTTCTTCTTCTTAATCTTGTATTTTATTCCACGTAAAGTAGATTAATATGACACATGAGCAAGCATCATAGCAGCTGCGTGTTAAACTACATCATATTTCAACCCTAGTGTGCTTGGTACAAATGCCAAAAAGCGTATGCTGACCTAATGTGGTCAGAGTAGTTCTCAACATGACTGCTTGCCGGAAACAAAACACGGCCACAGCAGTGGTTTATTTACGTCGTCCTCCGCTGTCAACATGATTCATACAGCGCTGTGCGGATGACTATTAACCGGAATAAGAATAGAGTTAATTACAAAAACGAAGTGGGAGGGACGGAATGCAATTTAAATACAGTCAGTGTGTGACGAAGCGTATGAAAGGACATAAGCCAATATTTTGATAAATCAGCCGCCTGGATTGTTACGTACAACGGGCTCAGCGAGTGGATTATAGAATGCGTGGAATTAAGGGCTCTTCCATACACGGCTCTGTATGCATTAAAAATCGAAACCAATTACACAGAGAATGCTACATATCAACCCGCTAAGCTTTTGTGAGTTAAAGTGAAACGCTTTGATACAGGAATTGCCCAAAATGTGTTATATTCATCTTGTCACCTTTGAGGTGTACTGTGCTGTTTCTTTAAAAAAAATGGCATTGCAGCCAACAATAACCTAGGCCCTTGAAAGCATTTCTGCCATTCCCACAGACACTTAGTTTTTTATTTTGGAAATAATTGGAGATAATTTCGGGAATGTTGTCGCATTTTAAGTACTAAAACGTTGAATCAGTTAAGACTGGGAAATTAAGACCTCTAATAAATACCATTTTATACGCATACAAATGCATGTCTATAGCGAACGGGATGGCTCAGATGGTTTCGGAAGACACGGGTTCGATTCCCATGGCTGACGTACCCGACCCATGTGCTTTTTCGGGGATTTTCCCGGGTCTCCGGGCAAATGCTGAGTAGATTAATTACATCCCTCGTATTTCCTGTCCCTCCATTTCATTTATATTGTCATTTCACAACATCTCTGATCACCTGGTATCCTTCAGGATAGAAGTGTCTCGGGTATCTCGGCGGTGTATGGCAGGATATCTTCGAATGAACCACTTCTTCATCCGGTAGGTCGGCTGCCAATCTCCGAACCGGCTGCTGGGACCACTTCCAAACCCAGTAGGGCAAGAATCTTTGTTCTGGCCTACCGAGGGAGGTTTCCATCTAAATAAAATGTAGGGACACTGCCCTTTGCACTGTCGTGGCTCCTTGGGGTGACCGCCCGCTGTCTCCTCTATCCTCATCCTTCCTCCCGGGTATTCCCCACTTGGGGGCACAGGCACAATAGATCAGAGTGATCGCAGTGTTGAATCCCCTTCGCTGTAATCCTAATAGAGTGAGTGTGTAGTGTTTTAGGGCCCGTCGACGAGGTCATTTGGGCCCGATAATCCTAATAGATAAACCTAAGTTTAGTAGCTGTTAAAGCTTTTAACTTGTCCCTTTGGAATTTAAACAAGTTTAAATTTTACGGTGTCTTTATAGGACAGTTTGCAGTATGCGTTTTCCTCCTCCAGAGAAAAAACTGAAAATTTTATTGAAGCAGAATGAAAGACATGCAAAAATTGTGTTATACTAGTTTGGATATTAGTGACCTCTTTTTGTGGGTGTGCGTGTGAGTGTGCGTGTGCGTGCGTGCCTGTGCGTGTGTGTGGGAGAGAGAGAGAGGGAGGGAGGGAGATAAAATCTTTGCATTGGCATATAATCTGTATGTTGGAAAGTGCCATCCTTCCTTCCACATTCCCTGAATAAGGTGTCTTGTAGAAACCCCATTATGTGTAAATGATTCTCTTGACGTGGTTGGCAGTAAAGACTACCAACAAATGCTCTTGAGTTTAGATGCAACTAAATTCAAAAAACCTTGCTCTCTTTACTGCGTGGGTTAGAAATTAATTCAGAGGTTTGTTTCTATTGCATCAGAAGAATATATGTGCTCCCTCACAAGTTTCGTGCATTAGTCAGAAACAAGGTTCCTACAACAGTATCTATAGAATATTTGACCCATATATTGCAGCTTCAGAAAACATAAAATGTCCTGCAAGGCAAAAAAGTTAAAGAGTGTAACATTCAGTTCTCCCAAATTGATTAGGTTTACAACCTCGAAATTTTGTGCGTAGTGATGAGCAAGTTGTATAGAATTTCAGAGCAGTACTTATGAATTGTTGTCGAAGTTGAGATGCTTATGCTGAGTAAATCTTTAGATATTACATAAAACGAAATATTTCTCACAGACTAAAATATGTTCCATAATTGGACATATGAGAGAAAACCATTCCTGGAGCGTAATTCTTCTGTAGCTTTTTATTTACCTGAATGAGAAAGATATAATTTATTTTGGGCGCAATTTTGGTAGCAGGATATGCCTACATATTTCATTTTATGTATGTATATATATATATTATATATACAGGCTTAATGACCTGGAGCTTGCACTGCAAATATTTCTGAAATGAAAAGTGCCTTTGATATGCCGTTTCGTCAGCATTGATTGGTAGCCAGGGGCTCGTACTTTTAGCATATAAACATATTTTAAGTGTTTATAAACTGTATTTTTAAAACATACAATGTGGAACAATGCCTATTTAATCAACAAAATATAAGTGGGGTAAATTAAAATATCCTCGTAGTGCAAGTAGTTAATGAGAAATTTCATTTTGAAACTTAAACAAGTCACCTGTACAAGCTGTTGTAGCATAAACTTAAGGCGGAAAAAAGAGAATTACACTCCTATGGATTTTGACAAATCAGAAGAACATACACAGTCAACGGTTGTATTCAAAATGACCACCGGCAGCTTCAATTCATTGTTCTAGTCTGCTACGGAAAGGCTGCTGCACACGTTCTAGCATTTCAAAGCGGGCGGCAATAATACGTCGTTTTATATGATCTGGTGATTGTTGTTTGTTGTAGCTTTATTTGTCTTTAAGCGCAGTGCAGGCATCTGACAACGTACAATTACTTTGTCAAATACACATTATATGCTAAAATTACAAGGTTTATGATTAAAATATTCCTTAGTAGAATAAATAGATGCTTCACTAACCATGCATGTACTTTGGATTTAAGATGTCTAATATGTAAGTGTTTTACGCTATCCGGTAAATGATTACGCAATTTAAAACTTATATACATATTATTCTTATTTTATAATCTAAAATAAGGTAAATGTACATTGGCTTTACCCATTGGTTTTTTATCCATGAAATTCACTTCTTAAAATATGGTTAATCTTATAACTATCTTCGAGTATCTTGTAACTGATTCAAAAAATCAAAATAACAACTAACATATTCCAGTGGAACGCATTGTTTCAAATTTCTTATTAAAATATAATGCTTTACAATCTCTTCAACTAGTCAATGTGTGAGATTCAATAGAATTTGTTGTCAATAACAAGCCCAAAAATCTTGTACAAGTCTGATTCGAAGATTCAAAATCATTAGATAAGTGTTTCAAGGTAAATAAAATAGACGTTGTTTTAGATTTAAGAATATACTGTTGGCCCCAAACCATTCAGATACTTCAGCTATGATTGGTATCATCAGCAAACATTATTACACACGTAATAGTGCTGCTTACGTTCTAGCATTTCAAAGCAGGCAGCAGTAATACGTCGTTTCATATCACCTGGTGCAGCTGATATGTCATTGTAGACAGTCTTTTAGCTTTCCTACAGAAAAAGTCGACCGGAATCAAATTCGACTAATCCAACGATTTAGAAACAAACCACTCAGTCAAGCTGTAGCACTTTATGGATTATGGGCTTGACAGTCATCATGTTGGTACCACAAGTTCCTCCTAGTTACAGACAAATGTCCTTCAGCATCTGTGGAAGATTATCTGTTAGGGGGCTGTTTTCATAGTGTTCCCACTATGAGAAAAGGACCTATGAGCTTATGGTTCACTAACCCACATCACACGTTCAAACTCCATGGATGCTGACGTTCCACCTAACGAAGCCAAAGGCGATTGTCAACAGATAACGGTGCACGTATCTGCGGCTTACCTCGCCATGACTAGTAAATGTTGCTCCATCACTAAACAAGATACTGATGAATTTGGAGTATCAGGTGTTTGGTACCCATGTACACAAAGTAACACAATTCTTAAAAACTTTTCCATGCAGCCCTTGATTGAGAGAGAGATATAATAGAGATGGAAACTTTGTCATGGAGAATGTGAACCACACTTGCCTGACTCATTACATTTATACGTGCGATTGCTGGCAACTAATTTGCGCATCTACTGCAACAGCAGCCAAAGCATCCATTTCTCTCTCCGTCATTTGCTTGTTTCTGTTAAGTTTTCTAGGTGTTACATAACCACATTCACGTAACTGGTTGAAGAGGATATTAACTAATACCATGATAGTAGACGTCTATTGGGTTATAGGCGTATACTATACAAGAATGAGCTCTATTTATTCTGCACTTTACAACATCATGAGCCTTTTTCTGCAATGGTAAATTCCATTTTCCATTCTCGACCTTCTTCTTGAACTAGTCAAGTAATTGACTAGAAAGTCCCAATGTAATCGATGAACAGAAAACGCATTGTAAACAAACATAAAAACATCTTGCCTAAAAACTATACAGTTTGAGTGAAACAAACACATAAAATAATATTAAATCAGTTTAAATATATTTTATCATAAACAACCTTTTCATAGAAATAGCAATAGTCATAATACCAAACTATGAAATGTACGGAATCTATTGCAATTTCAGTAACTTGTTGGTACCTCAGATTTAAATAACCCGTATTTACAAATATAACTAAAGCATGCACAAAATGCGTTTAATTATTTTCGTATTATAGTACTAAAAGATGAGGAACGTAGTAACACAACTACCTTGTTTATCATATAATAGTTTTGTGACAGTCCACTACTTTGTCTTTACACCATTATATTAAACATTTCCAGTAAGTTTAGCACATAAATATTTTATATTTTAAAAATTGGTCACCTTGAATATTGTAGATGGATTTATAGCGATTTACAGCTTCTTGGAATTAAAATGTGGACATGCTAGTTTCTCAACCTATTTCTAGGTTTTGTAAATGTCTAATTCCAACTTCATTTTCAAAATAACTAAGAAATATACTGAAGATAGAAAATAATGTGATATTTGTGTGTGTTATCCATTTCACTAGTCCAATATCAGAATTTATTTACAATTATATACTATAATAACAGAAGTTTAATGGTTTTAAGTTTAGTGTACTCGCTATTTATTGCCAAAGTATTTTGCGGAATTGAAAAGCTGTTTCTGCACGAGTATCATGAAGAATGTTCTTTGTCATTACTTTCTCCTGCTTTTATGCAAGATTTTTCTTTTCTTTATGACAACAAGAAATACAAAAGAAAGGATCAAAAAGAATGGAAGGAGTTCATCGACGTGGTTTCGCGATCTCCGAGAAGATGGGGATCTTAAGTAAGTGATTTGGACTGCATGAAGAAGAAAAGAGACGAAGTACAATGCACAGTATAGGTATAAGATATAAGATCCCAGCCTAAAGAAGGGGGTGAGGTTGGGTTTAATGGGCAAGAAGATTAATGCAAGTCCCGGCTTCTCTTAATGGAGTTAGACATGCAAAAGGAGAGCAATCGCTGGGAGGCTGAAGAGCTAGAGAGGGGGTGAGGGAAATTTCAAGTAGACATACAAGGATCTCAGCAGCACAGTGTATGTGGACACGGAATCCTTTATTGTGTTGACGATAATTAATAGGAGTGGTGTTCCTGCGAGCGCTTTACTTGAAAAGCAAATTTAAATACACACATACGTACAACAGCCAGCAGTAGTACCACTCTCGTACCTGCCTCAGCTCAATAACATCTAAAAGGATGTTTCCCCACACCATTAAGAACAACTTCTTTTCGTTTCGTATAACCTCGTCCCGTCCCCACTTCTGACACCACTTGAGAATCGATAGCAATGCATACGTGCACTCTGACGCGTAAATATACCTGTCAATAAATACGCGGTACTTTCCCAAGACCATCCTTCTCGTCATAATATGCCTCTTCATATTATTCATTTATCTTCGACATTAGAAATATATAAACCATAAATCCTTTAGCGCAGCTTCCCCTTTTCGCTGACGACAGATGAATTACTTCTAATCAAATCATGTTAGTAATAGTTACTTATATTTTTAATTGGTTTAAAAAAAATTAAGGGTTGGGGGATGGACTTCAGATTTGCATGCACTAAAATATAGTTAGTTAGTTACTAACACTCCCCACATGGCAACCTTGGCCTTCGGGGTAACCTCACCCCACCAAGTGATGACCGGACCCATTTCTCAGGTGGAGGCACCCAGAGGGCGGTGTCCATTACCTGCGATGATAGGGTGATAGTGAAGATGGCGGTGAGGTGAGAGGACCTACAGTTTTTACCGTGGACTCCGAACCACGTTGGGCATAGGGGATACTTCACGTGTGCTAGACAGAGGTGAAGGCGTGGATAGGGCCGACTTAAAATCGCCAACCCCAGAGCCGGGAATCGAACTCGGGACCCTTAGAACGGGAGCCGCGAACGAAACCACCGCGCTAGGCACTAAAATATATAAAATATATATGCATTTATGCTGTCAAAATCATTAAAATATACTCTATATTTTTGAAAATATTCACCAAGTATGCACCAAAATGTTAGTTTTAAGTTTATACTGATCTGTATTCAATATTATACGGTCTTCCTTTATATATAACAACATTTATTGTAATATTAATTGCAATATTCAGTTACTTTCCACGAATTATTACGTTTAAATTTAAGTTTATCGTTCAACTTAAGTTTGTATGCTGAAATATTTCAACATATTATGTAGATGTTACTGGTAAAATTTAAATGAACCTATTAAATCTGGAATAATTTCTTCAGGAAACACTGCATTGTCAAATTGAAAATAGATGTGCACAATACAAAAGCTAATTTTAGCATTTCTTTTCAACACATTATACTAATTATAGCTTACTTTTCCTGCATTTTAAAGGAGCATTGTCCAGTTTATTCTGAATCTCACTGACAATTGCTGTAAATTTATTTGTAAGAGTCTTCACATTTACAACATTGCAAGAATGATTTTAAGATGGTTTATTGAGCAAGATGGTTCCGCGGTAACGTAGGAGGTTCACATTTAGGAGGTACTGGGTTCCATCTCTAGTGACCACCTGCTCTGATCGTGGGGTTTTTCTATGAATTTATTTTGGTCAGTAAAGCCAATCCTGGAGTGCTGTCTTCTATTATGGCTCTCCACTCGGTCCCATTTCCTCTCAATTCGACCTCTGTTTTATGTTACTGCATGACTCAAAACTGTAGGTCGTCGACGGGCAGATGGTACAGAGACTTGCGATTTGGTACTTCTTATCGGCTCCGCCATGGGATGGCCATTCGAGGCTACACATTTGAGTCAAATTTACCCCGGTTCCTGCTGGAGAGGATCTCTGAGCCACCCTCTTATTTTCGGACAGGACACCACCGAGTGCCTCCCTGCGATCAGGTCAATAACTGGAAGGAAACTGTAGTATCTCTGCCTCTTAGTTGATTGTTCTGCAACCAATACGTCTCCTGCAGTTCCTCCATCCTCCAGGGGATGTATGAACAAAGATCTAACTTCTAATCGCGGGGCTACGTGTCCTCTGTCATATATCTATCTTCATGCTGGCCCCAACGGATGTAAGCATGTGAAACACTTAATGGTAGCTTGAAAGTGAGTTACCTCTCTTGTTGCAACCGGACTACAGGAAGCCAGTTGTGTATAATTCGGTATAACTGGTAAAACACAAAAAATGAACAAAATGGATACCTGTTTAACACATAATTACATAGCTATTATACTCTTTTCTGTGGTTTCAGCCATTTCTACGATATCCACTGTTATTGGTTCAAATTCTTCAGCATTTCATGTTCTTAGGGTACTTCTGCTATTAAGTTGTTTCCACAGAGATCATGGCAAGAATATGGAATCTCAAATCCAGCGTATGCCGACTTCCCTTTGGCACTGACTACCCATTCGGTTCCCTCTATCCCCTTAACTAAATTTATAGATAATAAAATGCAAATGAAGCATTTCCATTAACATGAATTAGAAAAATATACTTTCTAAAGAAAAGTCCCCAGTTGCTACATTAAAATAAATTGTAGGAAAAGGCATCTGAGCGTAACGTAACAGAATTATTAACATATATTTTATACAATGGTTTATTCCACGGGTGTACAAAAATTAGCTTTATATATTCTTGGTCGGTTAGGTCTTTAGATCGTTGTTACCTTACGATTGTTATACTTGTAGGCACAGCTTGTGGTTACTGTATTAATTTGGTAGAAATCGAGCAATCCAACCTTAACGATAATTGACGCCCTGCTCAAGCCGGTCTGTTTGATTTCAGTGAAGCCTGTCAGGGCATATTATCCCTCATGAACTCATTTTCGGCACTTAACAGCAGTCCAGTGTCCCATCTTAGCCTGGTTTGGAATGTACAGAAAAAAAATAATAGTAGAAGGGAGCAATTGTATACCACCTGGGCACAAGATACAAACCACATTTTTCGAGTTTGAATAACTTGCAGTTTTAAAGTTAACATTATTGATATGTGAAGTTTGTATTCGGGAGATCCCGCGTTAGATTCCTGTCGATAGATTTCCGACTGTTTGTAGTTTTCCTTGGTAGACAGGCAAATGCAGGGATGCGATGTTATCTAATGCGATTTAACTTTCGTTATTTCCTTTAATTCTATTTCATTCTCAACTTTCAGATGTGCCCTAGGTTACGTGGCGTACTTTGTATTACCTAGTAGTGACATGTATTGGATGAAACGACTGGAGTGAATACCTATGATTTAAGAAAACAAAGTCTCAGCTAAAGATTAAATTATCCAGGCGTTAAACTTCCTGCGTGAAGAGCTCAAATTAAAAATTTTAAACAATTTTGTAGAGTACCTGTACTAATACTTGTGTAAATAATAATTTGTTGTCGTCTGTATATTTTCTCTAATAAATCTTTTGCACTGCAAACACAATAACTAATGCCAGATTCTCTTGACAAGTGTTCTTTGGCCCTATTTTCTACAAAGGAAATCTTGTTTACATGATTTAGCCAGACTGAATTGCTGTGATTAAACAGATTCGAGATAAGAGGAGTTACAATATTTTCGACTTGCTAAGAATCTTGGAGAACCAGTAAGAAGAATATTTGCGCACATCAGGTTGGAGCTTATTTTGAACATGTAATACGCGGTTCCCCTGTGTAGTAATTTAAATCGCTGAAAGTATGTTGCCCACTATACTGTTCAGTGTGTTACCGCACTGTCCGTACAAACATTTCGAAGCTACGGGCTTTAATGTTATTGGTTTACGAACTTCTGGTGAGTGATTGAACCGCAGCATGAAGAACAAATGTTATTAGCCCTAAGTTTAACACTTGTGGGCTGAATATCCTCCAAGCAAGTTGTACCAAGCAAGGATCGAGTTTGCGCCCTTTGCTTTTCCGGCTCACTTGGGATATGAACATCCTAACCAAATGAGCCACGAAAATGGCTTTCTGGTCCCTTGGCTCTTATAACTCTAAGTAAATCACTCTGCATAACCATTAGCAAATGGCTATGATGACCTTAAGCAGATACCATACAACAGGGCTGACCAAACTTGCTTCAACTATCTCATCATTAATTAAACTTTTTGATCACCTAATCTAACGTTTAATTCCTAAATTAGATGGGGATTTTCGTTCTTTAGAAACATTTCTTATTCTGCGTAAAATCTTGAAAGTACAGATCTGTAAATGAAAAGATAATGTAGGAAATATTTCCACTAAGTAAATGTTTTTATGAAAGAAAGTACCAATACTTAATTCGTAATTCATCCTCGAAATTTCGAATACATAATTAATTAAAAGTGGATTACAAAACTTAAGAAGAACACTGACGGCACCCTAAAATGAAACGCGGAGGATAAGTTATTTTTCTAAAACTGCTGTTCTTGGTATTGTTTCTGGAGTCTCAAAATATATATTTCTTGAGAAATCTCGTTATCAAAATTTTGGGCAGAATGCACAATTTCCCTTACTTGTAACAGTTGTTTTGAATTCAGCCTCAAAGAGAAAATCAATATTTATTTGCTTTGTGGTGTTATTTAAAGGTTACATTTATTTAAAGAATGTTCGAAGTATTATAATTTTTAAATTAAGTTTAGGAAGTGAAATTTTAAAATAAATAAGACGCTTGTATAGGTTGATACGAATGATATCCTCAAAACGAAACGTGTGGTTGCTATGGGGAGGAAAATCAATAATCTTCCTCAGAAGAGGATATAAGTTTAAACGTCTTAGAAAATAAAACTAAACCAGAATCGCTTTGATCGTCGAATAGATCAGATATATATGTATAATAAAGAGATAAATAAATCCTGTTATGAAGATTTTATTAATTTAAATAAGTGAACTGTAAGTTTAACCTTCGTAGAGGATAGACGTAAAAGTTTTACCTTGATCTTTGCAGAAAAAAGACGCTTGATGAATACACTGGGAAGATTATAAGTTCATTGGTTTTATCACGTTTTTGTTAATATGATCAAGAATTAAAATAATATATTTAAAAAGAATAAAGTAGTTTATTTTGTATTGTAAATCATTTCTTGAGGAGAAATAACTTTCATCCGAGACGTGGCCTTTAGATATGAATCATCATGGTACGTCTGGGAATTTATCGTATAAATTAATTTAAAATCAAATTTAACGAACGTAAATCAAAATGTGATATATTTTTCAAATATCAACTTGGCATTGCATAAAACACCATATAAGTATTATTTTTCAAATGCCGCTGCAACTTGGTGCAGAATCATACATTTGAAATTTTGTTAACACAGTGTATGTACGAGATGTGTCCGTAAAATAAGGTCTTCCAGGCGCTGAAATCGCAAGGAACGCTATTATGCGAGATCCGGCAACACTGGCGTATAGCTTGGTTTTATGCCCTCAAATCCCCACCACAACGAACCCGTTACAACCATTAGTCTTGGCTGGGCAGCCGTTTGCGATGGAGCTTCCTATCACTTCCGCCGCCAAGTGCGAATTGCGTGCAGTGATCCATTTTTTGAGTGCCACTGAAGTTCATGTCAGTTATGCGAAGTATATGGGCCACAGTATATGGACGTCAAAACCATCTGAAAGTGAGTCAGAGAGTTCGAAGACGGACGTACAGACGTCCATGACGAACAGCGTTCTGCTCGGCCTTTGGTTTCAGCCGAAACAATTGTAAAAGTGGAGCAAGAAATGCTTGAAGATCGGCGTGTGACAGTTCACGAGCTGTGCGAACTAATGATCGCTGAAGTCAGTAAGACTGCGATTGACAAAATTTTGACCGAACATCTGCATCATCGCAAGGTGTGTGCGAGGTGGATCCCCAATATGCTCACCGAAGACCATAAACGGCAACGTGTTGAAGTGTTGATCTCCTGGCCCAGTTTGAATGGGACATCCTAACCCATCCCTTCTACAGTTCAAACTTAGCACCTAGTGATTATCATGTTTCCTGAGTGGAAGTCACACCTGGGTGGAACACATTTCCAGACCGGCGATGATTTGAAAAACAATATTGAGCGCTGTCTGCACAACTTGGCGGAGACTGCTATGACAAGGGTATACAAAAACTGCCACAGCGCATGCAAAAGTGCATCGAACGCAATGGTGATTACGTTAAAAATAGCTCTAAGTTCCGCCTTCCCATCAATGTATCATTCATTGACAATAAACATGTTTTCTATATTAAATAAAATTGGATACCTTATTTTACGGATACGCCTCGTAGTAGAGAAAAATGGTTAATAATAATTAACATCAAATAAGCTTTATCTTCAGAAGTTAAAGATGTCGATCTTATCTAGTATATTAAGTTAAAGGTGGCTATACAAATATAATAATGAAATACATTACATTTCAGATTGGAAACGTTACCCATCTAACATTTTTCGTGTTTATTTATTACCACAATGGTATACAAACATATAGATATAAATCTTATTTGACGTAATTATGATATAGCACTGTTCCATAAAACTTACTCCTATTTCTTAAATGTGCTGTACCTAGGACGTGCTGGGCTTTTGCCCATTTAAATTTACCTGTGATGAGAGGTTTATTTCTTGTATTTCCTACATAAATAATGACTTGCTGCTCTATACATAACCCTATACTAATTTTTCTGTGCTTGTCGTTGTTCCAGTAACAACCATCATTGCTTGGTTCTATTAAATATTTTTAAACTCCTTAAAACTCATGCATCCAATGATGTGCGGAACATGTTGCATGGTTTGTATGAATTTGAATTATACTACTATCTCGGAATACTCTGTTATTATGTAATGCGCTATATTGTTTAATTTAAGTTATCAGAGACATATTGGCATTTCTGTTCAAATGGATAGCAAGACAGAAGTATAATAAAACTAATACAGATGATATAGTAAAAAGGTTTTCATCGATAAAGCGACAAGATCATAATAACCGTTACATTCTTATAACCCTAAGTTATTAGGTTTGGATTGATACTACAGAGAGCTTGAGTTGGATCCTTTGTTAATTACTAAACTCATTCACCAAAGTAAAAAGTTTGTTATAGGTCACGAGTCCTATATTAAATTCCATCCTCTAGCATAGCCCCTCTAGAAAATAAACAAACATAAATGAAGCCTAAAACCTCTTGACAACTTAAGACTGGAGCTCTGCGCCTCGGTTGAGAACCAAGGGAGTTAAGCCCTTGTTCCTCAACACATTTATATCAATTGAGCTTCTAATTAAAACCCTGTTGTCTTCACCCGCGACGCTCCTCTGACTGTTGACCGCGTTCATTGATCACTGTGCCCTTGTATAATCTCAGTTATTTGTTAGGCGGTAACACTTCTGTCTTGGGAGACCAAGTGGGACGTTTTTACAACCGCCTCGGTTGTTCCTTTGGTGAAGACAAGAGAGAACATGCACTACGCATCCACATGTGTTTCAAATACGTACAGATTTTCTAAAATGTGCACTGTAATAGTGTGTAATCATACGACAAGTATTAATGTTTGCATACACTTTTATTTTGTAAAGAGAAACTTAGCTATAAAATAACGGTAATTTAGCTTGCCCAGCTTTGCATAGGTAGAGTCATGAACCTAGAGTGAATATGTACCTACTTTAATTTTCTTCCCCCATATTCCGTATACAAATTATTATACAAAGCTCGAACTGTTTTTAATGATGAAGCCTCACTTTTAACTCATAGAACTCGCCTTCAGGAGACCCTACGTTTGATTCCCTGTGAACGACCAATATGATCAAAGGTTGTTTTTTGTTTCCTTGGTTCACTAAGGGAATGCTGGGTTGCTCACCTGTTTTTCCATGACTACCTGGAATGGAAATTTGCACTCTGTAGCTGTTCTCGGCATAGATATTTCCTTATATATTGTAATATCCATACCTACCGTTTTTTCTTAGCTTCACATTAATGACTTGCAGATTAATAACCAGAGTGCTATTCTACCACCTCCTGATTAGCGTAAATGTTGCCAAATCAAATGCTATGGGCACAACACTCACGTACCCTTTTGCTCGGGATGAAGTGTCAAGTGTCTGTTAATATCTTCTGCCATGGCAACTACCTGTGGGAAGAAAAATGTTCCGGTATATATCACTGTTTTGAAGGTCTTAACTTGGAAATCAAGTATTTCAGGGGGTGGGTGGTGAATCCCAAAACGCGTTATTCCGGTGAAATCTCCAAAAGCTTCTCAATTAATTTAAAATGCCTTGTAGTTTGTTGAGAAAAAATGTGAAATACATACCTGAATGGATACAGGTTACAGGATGACCTCTGGTTCGTGTGTTTAAACACGGGCGGGCGATGAACTCTTTTGGGTGTAAAAATCCTTAGCATGGCTTCATTAAAAACGGGGGTAAAATCCGTGGTCCTGTGTGTAGAATGTACAGCATGTAAAATAACCCCAAGTCTGATGAGACATATGAGCAAAATTAAGCGGTGTTTCAAGCTCAAAATAAAATAGCACATGAGTACCATAGCAATTAAAGGAGTCTATAAATAAAACAATTTTTAGCTCTTACAGATACTAATTTTAAGTCACGATTATCCACTCATAGATCAATCAATGATAATTGTTCTTCCCTACATGCCAAAGTTCTATGGTTTAAATCCTGGTTGATTTTCATTGCCTATACATACTATGTGCAGTAAATAGGTAAGAATTGCATTTGACCCAAAAATAAGATATAAAGATTATACCCGTGTAGCGAAAAGGATGGTGGCGCAGGGTAGAGCAGGGCAGAGCAGGGCAGAGCACTTTATCCTCACTATTAATGCCACTGGTCTTCACATACTGGCTTCCACAGAACCGACTTACTATTCTGGCAACCAACAGGTAGCTCCTGACATTTTGGACATTGGGGTACATCGCAATATACGATTACCTGCATCGATTTGTGCACTGCCAGCGCTCGATTCCGATCACTGTCCCGTGTTGGTCACATTTAACCTCACTCCTGATATTTTGCCACAAGCCCCGCGTCTCATCGATGGCTTTGTCAACTGGAACATCTTCCGTACACATCTGGATGCTGCACTCCACACCTCTTATCAACTGGGTAATGCGGATGCCATAGACGCTGCCGTTCACCATTTTACCTCTGCGCTCTCTTCTAGCGTACGATCTTCCACTATCCGCAATCCTCAACCTCGCCATTTACCCTCCTTGCCTATCCATATTACTCGACTCATCCAAGAGAAACATCGCATCCGTCGATTGTGGCAACGTCAGCGTCTACCTTGGCTGCGCCAAAGATTAAATAGTCTCATTCGACAAGTACGAACCGCACTAGAGCAACACCGATTTCAGGAGTACCAGCGACAATTAGCCACTATCCGTCCCGGCGATCATACCTTATGGAACATCACTAAACGGATTCTCCGAGAGCCGACAGTGATTCCCCCTCTTCAGGTTGATGGGACCCTTTTGAGTGACTCTGCTGCCAAGTGTGACGCTCTAGCCACTCACTACGAGCGTACATTTACGCCTAACACCTGCCTTGATTCTAATATCCCCTCTTCCGTGGGCAGGGAACTGCTTGAGTACCAACTTCGTCCTACAGCGCACAACAGAATTTCGTTCACTACTCCACGTGAATTGTCCCGCTTCATCCATCGTCTTCCCGTTAAAAAGTCTCCCGGTCATGACCTTATCCCTAACGTTGTGCTGAAGAATTTGACAAACAAAGCCCTAGCTTATTTATCATCCATCATCAATGCTGCACTGCACATTGGTCATTTTCCATCTACATGGAAACATGCAGAAATTATAGTCTTCCATAAGCCCAACAAGCCTAAAAATCTTCCCTCAAGTTACAGACCAATCAGCTTATTACCTAAACTTTCTAAGCTTTTTGAAAAGATTATTCATCAACGTATTTCTCATTTTTTGATCCAAAATCAGATAATTCCGTCTTTTCAGTTTGGCTTTCGCCCGAAGCATGCTACCACTCACCAATTGCTCAGAATCGCGCAGTCTATTATTCAAGGTTTCGAAAACCGGCAATACACCGTGGCAGCATTCCTAGATATCGCCCAGGCATTCGACAAGGTGTGGCACACTGGACTACTCCTTAAAGCATATCGCATTGGTCTCCCTTCTTTATTTGATACAAATCATAGCAAGTTTTCTCACTAACAGAACTTTTGTGGTGCGCATTGCTGGTTTCACATCCACCCGACGGCCTATTTTAGCAGGTGTACCTCAAGGTTCAGTACTCGCACCGCTCCTCTTTAATATATTCACTCATGATCTTCCTGATATAACTCCAGTTTGTACGGCTTTATATGCAGATGACACTGCTCTCTTTTATTCTCACACCACTATCCTTCATGCCATTCAGGAACTGCAAATTGCCCTAGATCAATTAGCTCATTGGTTCTCTCACTGGCGCATTTCCCTCAATACTAACAAGACAGAGGTTAAGATCTTCTCTTTACGACCTTATAGGGATCCTCCTTCACTACAGCTGCTGGGGGAACCGCTCTCCTGGTTACCAACCAATGTGCCCGTGAAATATCTTGGGGTGTTATTGGACACTCGACTCACTTGGAACGCCCACATCTGTCGGTCTGTCACGCTTGCGTTTGCCCGGCTATCAAAACTGTACCCTTTACTCAACAGGCGCAATTCACTTGGTTACGAATCCTCCCTGCTTCTTTACACATCTCTAGTCCGTCCCATTTTTACCTATGCAGCTCCAGTCTGGGGTGGCACCAGTAAGACTAATCTCCGCCAACTGCAGGTACTACAAAACAGGGTGCTTCGTACAGTTACAAACGCGCCATGGTTCATCCGAAACCAACAACTACATCATGAGTTTGGTCTTCTACCCGTTCACCAATACATCCGACGCCTGGCACGTCCATTCTTTTACCATCTTCAGGAGGTCCCTGGAGCTGTTACCTACAATCTCGGTGCTCGCACTCGCCAACCAGCTCGCCTGAAGCGCAGACTGCCCCAAGATCTTCTCCTGAGTGACGTCTCCAGCACAGATGCCTCAGACACGTGATTACTACTATCAGACTTTAAGTTCTCAATTTGTGTTACAGTTATCCTTCATATTTAGTTAGAGGAGTCGTTCACGGCTACCTCCATTGTTCTGTGTCCTGCTCCTATGTATCTTATAACAAACATCTGTAAAGCAAAATTGCTGATCGATGGATAATAAATTAACAAAAAAAAAGCACTTTATCCTCAGGGTATGCATGGATATGTGTAAGGATGGTTCTAGTGACACTGGAATGCACCCGAAATACACATTATGGGATCCCCTGAATACAAAAGATAACGTTTCAGAAAAAAGACAATGTGTCTGTGAACAACAAAGTCGTTTATATACCAAGCTTGCTAAGTTTAGTATCCTCCAAGGACGCGATACGAAGATTTTCAGGAAAATAGTCCCCACCCGAAGTCTCCTTTGCATGACTTTTTGAATACTTCGATTTCCTCAAAATTGATTTTGTTCAGCATGGTTTCGTCACAAAGGAAATCTGTACTTTTCGGGAAAGTGCTCAGAAGTCGTTTTCATTCTGAGTGACTTCTTCATAACTGACAAACCATAAGAGATGGATAAAATTACTGCACACAAAATGTAGATCTTATTAAAACAGACAATTCATATCAAATGCATTTTATAGTGAATCATTTCCAATATATTCTTTATTTTGTCGGAATTTTTCAATATTAAGCATCTATAGCTAAGAAAAATGTTATTAGTTTATATATATATATATAGCTCGGTCATGCGATGAGGATAGAATTTCAATGTCTCTCATATGATATCTGACCATGGCTCTCAGCCTACTATATTTCCGTACTTTCAATGCACATTTAAGAAAATTAATATTAAAATTTCTGCCGATGTTTATTTCGATTAACATGAAATAGATTAAGAATAATGTGTACAAGGGTAAGAGAATGTATATCCCTGCAACACATCAGATTTTTAAAGTTTGATTCCATCTTCCAACTTTGTAAGAAAATCTAATCATCTTTGGCAAACCCAATAATGGTTAATTATGATAACCGGGAAATAAGTAATAATATAGAAAGTAACTTATGTATTGTATGTAAATCGGGAACTGGATTATGTTACCTTAAAATAAATCGGGGAACACCTAATGCTTTGCTGGGGGAAAACATTGGTCAAAGGCAATTTAATGTACCTGAAACTTGCTATGAGGCTATGTTGGTAGGAGCAGTGACACGAAAGCCAGGGTTTAAATCCTGGTAATGGCATTTATTTTATAATCTGTTTATACCTTTCATAAGTAAAGTTAATTCAAAGATACTGCAAAATCCTGTTAAATTGAGATGTTGCTTTACAGCAATTATTAATCTTATACAAATTTCTTATTTTCCGTTATTTCCTAATTCCTATGCACTGGTTTCAACTTCCATCATCGAAAAATTAAAATTACTTCAGGGCTTTGACTAGCAATTGTGACTGGTTTTTGGTTTGCGGCACAAATCCAGAGGGCTTGGGGAACGGCCGCATTACGTAGTGAATTCTGGTCATGGTTACTAGTTTTTAGGGACTAGGGATTCATGGTGCTGTTCACACGTCACACTGTAGTCACCAACAACGGAATCGTTCAATGTGGGTGTGACATTCAGCCAAAACCCTGCATTCCTGCTGTGTGTAACGGTAATGTTGATATTCAATAAAGGAAATCAGAATTCAGAAAATAATAGTAAGGTAAGAGAGCTTTAAATGTACCTTATGAACATTTGTATTTTAAGATATCACGGGTGAAGGCCACTGACAAACGCCGAGAAGGTAACTTTTAAAATTAAATCTGAAATATTTACTGAAATACCTTTTCCCAAATGTATAATTTAATGTACGGTAACAAGGGCAGCCACCATCTGTTGGCGCTCCCAATACTAAATGAATGAAATAAGTGCACTTAATCCCGGTGTATAGCGATGATTCACCAAGAACTTCACCAGAGGAGCTTTAGTGTTCTCATGTTGAGAGCAGACAATAGGAGAATTGTGTATGTCGTACATTGCCACTCTATAATATGTTTCAAATAACCTTTCCCCGCTGACTTATATCCTTTGCCTTCTCCTTTCGCCTAATTAGCTAATACTTTCAGCGTCGTAGACATTACTTTCACACCACGTGGAAACCTGCAGTAAACGTCATAATAATTGTCAAGAAGACAGATAAAAAATCATGCAAATAAAGATGTGAAGGCGTGAAAAAGTATAAGATTATAATGAAACTCAACTCACACTTGAATGTTAGTGTATGACAATTCCAGTTCAAAGCATGGTCAGCGATAAAATTAATATAAAAATAGTCACCAATGCTGATAACACGCCTGCTAATGTCAGTCATCCCCAGAGGCAGGTTTGAAGCAAAGGATCCTCCTCTTTATTTTGTTTAAGAATTAATATGCATTAGAGATAAATTAACTTTGTTGCGTTATATTTAATTCTAACGGTTATGAAAATATAAATTTGACATCTGCATTAGAGATAAATTAACTTTGTTGCGTTATATTTAATTCTAACGGTTATGAAAATATAAATTTGACATCTCTCTTCGATTATATTAAGATGTATAATTATTCAGACATCGGATCGCATACACCTTAGCAATTAATGTACGCACACAGGTACTATACAAGGCCAAGTGAGACATCAACAAATGTCCGTGTCAACAAGTATACCGATGCACTGTGTGTGTACACTCCGGTACGGATACAAAGTCTAAGCTACGTTACTATATGCCATCCTCGTCATTGCTTTCGATGCGGGAATTAGTGGACAACCATGTATATTCGTAAACTGTCGAATGTGAATTTTCTGTAGCTGTCGCTGAAACAATAAAGAACTATTGGGAGAAAATTCGTTCAATGCCACATGACGTTAATGATCCATATGTGTAGTACAAATAATTTTCATGTGTTTGTTCGAGACTCAGTTTACTATTGTATATTACGCAGCACTGAAACTGCAGTATTTTTGCGTAGAGTACTGCATTTTTGTTATGTTGCTTGTTTGGTAGGTTGTGCTTTCTGTATATTTATTAATTTTTGCAGACTGCTTTTAGACAGCTTGAAATTACATTCTTCAAGATGTTTAATGGCTCTTGATAATAACCAAAACTTTTTATTCATAAAATGGAGATTGTCCAATAATCTTTGTGAAAGTAATGCTATTAACACAATATGTGGAACACCTTGCACTCCCAGGAAGGCAGATCTGCCTGCGTGGGGAGCAGTAGTAGTAATGCAACTAAAGCTAAGCGTTGCGAACCGGACTATCCCTGCGTGTTGTCCCCGGGACTCACGTCAGCAGTTATATACTGCGAGACTCGTAAACTTCATATCCGTTTAAAGGTGTATGGGATCCGATGCCTGATCATTATGTTAAATAACATTTTTACCGCACAAGTCACCACGACAGCAGCCAATGAGAGGTGATTAGGTCACGCGAGCATTAAGAGATACGGGGCAAGCTTATTTGAAACAAACCTTAATTATTATATAAATTTACCTACGTAGGTCCTCTTTATTTTTGTACAATAACAACCTGCGGTTTATATTTCACACTTATAATGACCAAGCTTGTGGCTATGCTTGTGGCTATATGCAAACATCCTAGCACTATATATAAAGTTAGAAATACACAGGATAAAATAGACCATCTAAAGAAACAAGGAAAAAATGAACAAAAAGAATCGACTTTCTGTTTACGTACTTCCAGAATTTCATTTTGTATTAGTGGGAGGAGGTTTTAAAGTAAATGTAACCAAGAACTGCATATACCTATTATGTATGGTATTGTGTTCGCCACATGCTAAGTTACTTAACTAAGAAATGTTTCCAAGAGTTCTGATAATGCATAAATTCATAATTTTTTTCTGAATTAACATTTTGGTTAAATCAATGTTTCCCAGCATAGTTAATTTAAATATTAGCAAAAATTGAGCCGTACACTCCGAATAATTAAGGGGAAGCTATTTATTAACCAGACAATGATTAGAGTATTTAATGCAATGCATTGATGAAAATACCAACTCTATAGTTTCTTGTAATAACTTCACTTCTTTTGCCATATATAGAGCTCACATAATTATAGCCCACACCTCATTTAACGATGAACGTAAAATCATTGTTAGGACATTGTTTTTACTCATAATTAATCACTTCTGTTATCCGAAACGCTTAGCTCTAAAACTTTGAATTTAAGTTTAGTACATGCAATTAAGGAAATCGTGCAGAAATGTAATAATTTTAATTCATTTAAGAACTTCTTTTTAATTTTTTGTACATGTTGCTATTTTTTTTTCTTTTTTTACTTTTTCAATTAGTTCTGGAAAATAGTTTAATGTAAATTATGGAATGCTTTTTCAATCTATAATTTCTTAAACTTTCCTAAACATTTCAACCTAATAAGTTATAAAATATTGTACAGTGAGCACTTTGAATGGTGAAAATGCTGAAAGGAAGCAATTGTGAAAACCTTACCATTTAGTTAAATTATCACATTAAACGTAGTTAACTCAAAGACCAATTAAATAGACATTTGTGGTTTTAAAACTGTTTATTGGAAACGCTAGTTATGTGGCATGAAACTACAAGTTATATATCTATTAAACGTGAAAAAATAAGCAAACCAAAGAAATTCAAAGGGTTAACATTATTTACCAAATGTCATTAATGCATTTCCGTAATATCAACTGTGTTTTAATAAGCTTCATGTTTAAAAATGTTAGTCTACAGATTGTTAGACAATTGAGAGCACTTTTGGAAATGTTCATACCATTAAGAACAGTTTGAAAGAAATATAAATGCTATAATCAGTATGAATGTAAGTGTTTTTGTTTTCAGGTGATTAAGACAGTTATGCCGGTAGTACCGATCTGCTCGTATGTTCATTTGACTCCAGGAAGCATTGGTCCCCACTATAAAAATCATCAATAGCAAAATTTAATCAAATGACACGCTTAATTTTAATGTATAGAAATAAGGAATTAAATTGGTTTATATGTGCTGGTACTTGGCTTTATTATATTTAAAATCGTTGCAAAATTGTAGCCATTCGCTACTTTTTCGCAAATACCGTTTGAAAAATATTTTGCTTACACTTATTCCAGAAAATGTGTTGCTATAGTGTATGAAATTTCGTTGAAATATAATTTGATCTAACGGTGAAAAGAACATTTCTGCATCTGATTGCAACGATTTAACAGATTTTGATTAATGCTGAGTTTTAATGACACTGTTTTTTTTTCTCTTTGAGTGTAAATCATTACAACAACATATACTGTCATATTTCATAAAAATGCTAATAAATACATAAAGAACAATTTTGTAAGGAATGCACACAAAAAAGATGAAAATAAAGAACTGGGTATCCTTCAAAAACGTGTTGAACGAAGAATCTTGATAAACGCTAGAGCACCTAAATTGCAATATTATCAGCTGTTACTGCATATTATAAATGATATTTTCTTTCAATAAATCTAGCTGCTAAAGCATTTTTAAAATGGAGGTGAATACTTTCTGGGGCGACTGTACATAGCATGTCTAAATTAGGAAAATCCGTTAGTAAATAAAAAACCGAACCTGCAAAACAGCAAACATTAAACGTTGCACATGTTAGCTTCATAAAGATGAGAAGGCAGGTCATCACTGAAGAGGCCCCGGATTCCTGAAGTCCAAAGTTGGCCGGTTAATTTGAGGGACAAACAACATAATCTGCCTTGCCGCAGCATGTAATGGCGTCGGCTAAGTTCTCTCCAACCAGGTTAATGACGTACTTAGTCTCTTAACTGCACCCCTCCTCACTGACATAATGTGTCTCAGTAAAACCTGGATATAATCGAAACCGCTTAGGACCAACATATTCTTTCCTACACTCTAGATTTATACGCACACTTGAATTACTATTTTACAGCTACATTAACCCACATGGTTCATCTCTGTAAAACAAGCAGAAACTGGTTCAAGGATTTCAACAGTTTAGCACCCGCCCACGAATCCATTTTCACCACTGAAAACGTCTGTT